>CM031235.1:359956659-361194159 GCA_018340775.1 Taxus wallichiana var. yunnanensis | reverse complement strand
ACCGAATGTTACATCCGTAAAGAGTAAGATGCTTCGAGGAGAGAAGCGGGATCACAACGAAACGTGCAAATTGCCGAGCGCTGTCGCCGCCCCTACTCTCTAGAAACGTCCTGCAAATCACTTCCATAACCTGCACGGACGACCCTAGGCAAAGCGGATCCGATCAAAATCCACACCGAAGCTTGAATGATCCCACTCCTTTTTATTACCCGCATAAGAGATGATCTACCAAAGGCATTGGATCTGTCAATCAAATCAATGATAGGTTCAAGGCTCATGTACGTATCATTGATTTTGATAAGTTTGGAAGAAATGCATTATTTTACTTACCCTTCTCTTTCATCATGCTTCATCATGCTTGGAATAATCCTTGTCTAAGTTCTTTTTCTTTTATTATTTCCAGAAGATCTTGCAATTGGATCAATTTGTGTAGATCCTACAATTCCTTCTAATTTAGAAAAAATATTTTATGTATCTGACATTGATTTTCACCAATATGAGAACATGTGATGAATACCTGCAATTGATTCAGACAAATATGGAGTCCATGGCATAAATACTCAATTTTTGTCACCAAAATGTTCTTATAAAGTTTGTTGCCCTAAAATTTGAGACTTTGGTTGCATGTTAAGCAAGTGAAAACATTATTTAATTCACACAGGCACTTATACCAACATGTGGATACTCTAAATAAGATAAAGAAGAAAGAATAGGAAAATATCACAAAGCAGTGTAGGAGGCCCCAATATGACTGGTAACTATTCCTAAGGGCACGTGCACAGGAGGAAAGCACATGGAGATCCAAAGACCAAGAATGGACTATAATGATTATATGAACAAGGTATTGGGTGCACGTTTCCAAAGCACAATTCCAACATATCAACTCTTCACTATGAATTCATTTGATGAGGAAGGTGCATACCCTCGAAAAGGAAAATTCTCTCTTGGGAAATCGAGTCCCACATCGATGAACTAGAATTCAAGGTAAGCCAAGGGAAATAATTCAAATGCCAAAGTCAAAAGGAGACAACCCTTGGTGAGAACTCAACAACTTTCGGATGAAAAAGACTATAATGCGTTGAATAAGGTCTCGGTTGAACTACAAGCCGGGTTATTCGAAAGGAATGACATCATAAAATTCATAGAGGTAGAGCTAGAGAATAGGGAAGAAGAGCTAGATGAAATGACCAAGGACTTAAAATAGGAGGAACTAATCGGTGCATAGCTAAAGCGTGAATTGAGGGAAGAAAAGGTAGGGGTGACGAGGTATACAAGAAGGTAGAATCCATCGAGATATGCCATTCTTTTGAAGCATCTAGACCTAGCGCCACTCACGCAAAAGTATAGATCTTCCCACTGGAGTGCTTAGAAGACTTAACATGAATCCTCACAATGTAAAGGTAGCCATTGGCTTTAGAATCTGTGGAAGAAGTGTCATCGTGCACGGAAAAGGAGGACAAATTGAAGGTTGTAGTAATCATTGCTGAGTACAACAAAGTTCTTGCTAATGTGAAAATTGCTACCCATACTACCAAGGCCGTGTATGAAAATTGTGCAAACAGAGATAGAGTGGTGAGTATTCTGGTTGCCACTCATGAGGTAGAGCTCAAGGAATTCCAAGAGAAGAACAAAGGAAATAGAGTGGAGCGGGAGAGGATCCTATCCAGGTTGAGAAGAAGTCAGAAGCTATTGAAACCTTACGAGGTTCAATTAAAAACTAGTTGAAGGAGTTGTACCCATAGATTACAAGAAGGATGGATGTGCTTGAGGACATGGGAAAGGAATTGGATGGAATTATTGAAACAATGAACACTCGAGGAGATGGATTGGGTTTTGAGGAGGTAAGCGCCTAGTCGATGACCTCTGTCGAGAGCGTAAAATGAAGTCGATGCCTGGAACAAGTTAGAGGCCAACTTGCAAAGAGATTTTCCTATCTTGTTGCAGTAATGACAACACTTCCCCATTCTTTCATCTTTCCCAATTCTTCATTCCCTTATTATTTTCCCAAGATGTTAATTCTATTGTCATTCTTTATTCTTTGAAGACGTGTTCCCACAAGTGGATAACAGGTAAAGTGTGGGGTAATGTTGGGCCCCTAAATTATTGACTAAGTACAAAAAGGCACATGAGCACAAGGCATAAGTTGAGGAGTGGGCATGTAAGGAGAAGGCACACAAGGCCGGTTTCTAGGAGGGTTTTAGAAGGACCCATGATATGTGCTTTATAGAAAGAGGTTTCGGACTTAGGTGTTTTTAGTGTATCATGCGGGACAAGAGAAAAGTGTGATCTGACTACACATGTGGAGTGGATAAGGTGCTAACCTTGCAACAGGTTGGCCTAGGAAGGAATATGCTCTGCAATGGAATCTTCTAGAAGACCATCATGGAAAAGAGTGGAGAGCCTCATGCCTAAAGGAGCATTCTCCCATGGAGGACCACATTGGAACACTTGGCGATGGATCTAAAGCATCAGAAAGGTGAGTTGGTAGTTCAAGAGGCCTATAAATACAAGTGCCCATAGAGGAAAAAGGAGGAGAATAATAGGTAGCGAAGCTCTAAAGAAACGTTGTGATGAGTTGTATTGGGTTAGGTAGATGAAATATCAGAGAAGGGCACATCAAGGGCTTGGGATTGTAAATTTTATTTTTGAGAGCTAACGGATGTAAATCCAATTATGATGTATGACTTCGGTCTGCCATACTGTGATGTTTTGTAATGGATATAATGGATGTAATGAGGTTACCAAATTATTTGAATATGATCATTAATTATTCTAGTCCATACATATATCTTCATAGTTTTGTTTCATGTATATTTATGGAATGAGTATGAATCCTTGTACATCCTCCTTTATGTTTTGGTTCAGTCTTATAATCTTTAAGTATCTTTTTGTCTGGAATGACTGTATTGGTCTAGAAACCGTTCTAAGCTCTATGATGATTGCATGTCTCGTTTCCACTCATTCTCTTTAAGTTCCTATCATAGATGATGTTTCCAACTAAACTCACATAAAGGAGAGACTCGGCCCCTATGCATGCCTTGGGTGAGCACCCAACACCCACTAGGTGATAGGCTGAAGTGCATGGGATTCCCTTGTTCTTTGGTGGGTGTAAAAATGACTACATCTTGGTTCCACTTTGCAGGACCTCTTTTTGAAGTTGTAGTGGGAAATAACATACATCATGATATTTTCAATGAGTGATGATGGAATTCCTAACTATGGAAAGTGTTGAATCATGGTTCAAGAGCATGGGGAAAAATTTTCTCAGAGATTCAAAGACGGGACCTAGAGTTTGATGCACGTAGAGGGTGTTTGAAAACCTCTACCATGAGTTGTATGAAATTTTTTTCATTGCTTCCCAATAGATCTGTATGAATGTCTCTCGGCATATGCATCCAAATTAAGCTAGTATTATAGACCACATGCATGGACCCAAGAATAGTACTAGAGGTTGCAAGATGCGATATGATGTGGACTCGTGTTATGGATCATTAGTGGAAAGGAGTCTTGCTAGCTACACTGCTGAGTACATTATTTCTACATATTCTTATCCCGAAAAAGTCACTTGAATTTGAATTTCGAGGAGCCAGAGGGTCATTTCTACGTGTTATTCCTCTAGAAATGAAGATCTTGGTTGTTACCTTGAGTTTAGAGGCATTTCCGATGGCCGGCTAAACCTTCCTGAGTGATGGCGAGGAAGCTAGGGTGGAGGAAGATGGCAGATATTATGACTAAGAAAGAAAGGGAGGAAAGATGACTCAAGTATAGTGAGGCACATGAAAGGGAAATTGCTAGACACCGTGAGGTTGTAAGCATGATGGATATATGGAGGCAAACATTATGGGAAGGATTTGAGGTTCACGTAGAGGACATGGAACATGAGAAGTCTGTCTACCCCATCTTGGCAAGCGCATAAGGAAGCCCCTTCAACTTCGATGAGAGTTCATTATGTGGAGAGAGAAGAGTTGTTTGCACACATATGAACCCACCTAGTGACCAAACCCTCGTGGTTAGTTTTCCAAATCAGAGGAGTGTTGATAACATAGTTGGTATCAGAGGAAGTGACTGATTGGCACCTAGGAGATATAATTTCTTTTTGGAACTCTATGGTTGCACATACCATCTTAGTATTTGGGGATTTTTGGGAAAAGTTCAGATACGTAAGCCTTTGGTCTCGCACCTAGGAGTGGCGTGGGGTATACTATCGGTAGTGGAACAATCTCGTAGACCATTGGTACGTAGTTCAGTGGGACATTGGGAATGTTAGGCATGACCACTTTAGGCCCATTGTTGGGCTGCAGGGGGTGCGGAGGTGGAACTAGTGGATCGGGGTGGAACTAGTGGATCTAGAGGTGGAACTAGTGGATCTGGAGGCATATTCCCTAGTGGATCTAGTGGATCTAGGAGGAAACACCAAAGGAATTCAAGGAACTGGATCAGGAGGAAAAGGGCCCCAATCACCTCCTCAAGTCTTCTTTGAGATGTCTTTACATTTTCTAGATTACAGAGGTATTGAAGATGTTGTGGAGCATGTTCACAAGTGTGAGTTGCTATGGTGCGCAAAGGGGATCACAACCTCATAACGGAAGGCCAATCAATTTGCGATGACGTTGCAAGGGCACATGCATAGCTGGTATAGGAAGTATGACCCCATAAGATGGTGGTAGATTACACTGCATTGAAAAATTCCTTCATGGAGGAATTCCACATCTCTAGTTCAAACAGAAGAGCATCAGTGCCATTAAGTAGAACCAACAGGGAATGACAGAGAGTGTGCGGGAGTATGATGCACGTTTTAAAACACTCTATCAAAATTTTCATATGACATTCACCCTTCAACATGCTCAATGGTTTGTTGGAGGGTTGATAACCCCATTTAGAAGATCTTTATCTCATAAGACTTTCACATACCTACACAAGGCATTAAAATCTACCCTACGTGTTGAAGCTGTTGGAAGTGTTGATCTTCTGAGTTAGCTCGTTCCTGGAAGCTCAAATCCTACTATGACTAAGCAAATGGAAAATTTATCTATGAAATCAGCTCATGAGACTCACAAAGAAATGTGGTGTACTGCAGTTGTGAAGTAGAGGGCATGCCAAGGATGGTTTCCCTTGAAAGATAAGATGCGCGCCATAGCAAGAGATCAGTGAGATTTGTCATGGGGACCATGATGCAAGTAGATGTCCCTTGTTGCAGTGCATAATTGAAAGAATGTGTCTTTCTACTGTAAGATCTGCACCTCTACAACCCATGATACTAAGGATTGTAGGCTTATTGACTAGATCCATGAGGCCATTGATCATGGTGTGTGCTAGACCAGCATTTCCAATAGTTCTAAGGGTGATGACTGCCATTATGAGGAGCGCGCAGATGGGGGCACGCGTGGAAGAAGTTCTCACAGAGGATTTTGTGGTCATGGTAACCATGGAGGAGGAAGAAGTGAGTTCCCACGAGGAACATGTTATAATTGTGGATCCACGAAAATTATAAATGAGAGTTTCCTAATCTATTACAATGCTCGTGGTGTGGGAAGAAGCACAAGTATGAAGAATGTCTAGAAATCTATGAGCATATGAACCAACAACACCAGAAAATATAAGGGCACTACTATGGTAAGTGTAAAAAGGGTCGATCCATAATGGATGCCAAGAGTGGTGCATGAGTTAGAGCTAGAACCTATACTGGTGACAATGCGTGCAGAGGCCACATATGCCAAGGAGATTCCTAGACTAAGGACATTGGTTTCTAGAGAGGAGGTACCACATGGAAAGTACCCAACCCTATCCATCAGAAAGAGGTATACCAGGAGACTATGGATGTGATTAGGAGTTTACAAGGGAGATACAATGTCTCAAGGAGAAATTGAGGTAGGTGGGGCAGTAGAAGGATAATGAGGTTCCAAGAAGTGACCTGGATGAGGTCAAAGAAGTATGTAAAATGTTAAGGCAAGATAATATTATTCCCTTGCTGGGAGAATGGATGAGGGAGAAAGTACCATGCGTTAGAGTAGAGCGTGAGAGACATGTTTTACATATAAACCTTTCTCCACACATCCTCAAGTATGATAAAGAGATTACTCTAAATGTCATTGTTGATGGGTGGATCTTGAGCAATTTCCTTATCAATATAGGAGCGAAGTGAATGTTCTTACCTTATATGCTTGGCATCGATGGGAAGGCCCACGTTATAGCCATCTTAAAATGTGTTGTATATGGAAAAAAAAAAGGCAATGCCCATTGAAGTATTAAAGGATGCAATGATAACCATTTAGGGGGCCAAGTACATTGGGACTTCAAAGTCTTAGCACTCACCGAGGCAAAAACTTCCCAAAGATTGCTTGGGCGCCCATGGTGTTACAAGAATATTGTTGACATCGGGTTTAACAAAGGATATATCAGTTTTGAAAAAGGGAAGAATGGGTGATCATCCCTTTGTGAGATGGGAAGTTGACACCCTACACAGTCCATTGGGAGAAGAAGTCCTTGATAGAATATACGTGTGCTCAATCAGGGACCCTAAGATAATCCATCCCACAAAAGGAGTTATCCAGTTTGAGGATGCCCAGTCTATGAGTGATACCACAAGCATGGCGTGTGATAATTGGGCACATGAGACCTATAAGTTGATTAGATGGCATTTAAGAGGATTGGTAACCAAGGTGACAAAGGCACGTATAGTCCGGTGCTTGGGAGGAAGAAAAATACCAAGTTACTCGGGAGGGGCTAATCCGAAAGGGTCTTGTGAGAAATGGAGGCCCATTGGAGAAATGAAAAGGAAAGAAGAGAAATTCTCAACTACAACCTACTCGGAACTACTGCGCACTAGTGGGCAACACATCGGGACAACCTCTTAGAATGACGTGAGATTAGAATTTCCTTCTCTATAAGGTTTTGTAGAAGCAACACGCCCACAGCTATAAAGGACTACCATGGTAATGAGACAACATGGATGGGAAGTGCAAAAGCATTGCCACCTTCATTATGGGTTCACAAATTATACTCCACCCCGCGAGGTTTTCGTGCATGGTACATTCATGCTAGACACGCCGACAGACAAGGAATTGGCAAGAGTTAATGGCTGATCTAATTCAAGCATTTGAGTACCGAGTACAAAGCCATCGACATAAGGCATTATAGGCTATCAAGTGCCTTATAATAGGGGATAGTGTTATGGTGGAAAATAGAATAAAAGAATTGCTATGTGAACTAGCACTGGAGGTGTGCTTTGAGAAAGAAGAAATAGAAGAGATATAGTTTAGCACATGTGTATTGACAAAGAAAAGGGGAAGATGGTGTATGTTATTGATGGAGAAGAAGCGTAAAACTTAGATGTTGACCATTCTATAGGGATGTGTGAGGTGTTAGAAAGTTCTAATGAATGGGAACGTGCCTATCATGAACCTTTAAAGACAAAGAAGGTTAACATCAGCTCAGAAGAAGAGTCTAAGGAGGCTATCATCGGAGACTATTGGTCGGAGAGGGAAGTCTCCAAATAGTTGATCTTTTAAGAGATTTTGAGGATTTATTCCCACGCGGGTATCATGAACTCAAAGGCGTTCACCATTCCTTGGGGGAAATGAGAATTAAGTTGAAGGAGGGTGCACACCCGGTCCAGAAGAGACCATAGAAAATGAATCCTAACCTACGCGTGAAGGTCAAGGAAGAAATAGATAAAATGATAGCATCAAGTATTATTGAGGTTGTGGAAGATTCATAATGGATAATTCCAATGGTGATTAGCATAAAAAGGATAGGAGGATAAGGATCTGTGTTGATTACGTGGACCTAAATTTGGTGTGTATCATTGATCCATTCCCAACCCCATTTCTGAAGAAATCTTAGAGGGAGTGGCGGCACGCGAGGTCAACTCTTTCACATATGGATTCTCGGGCTATCACTGTAAGGATCGCGAAGGAGGACCGGAGAGGAAGATGACTTTCCCCCATTGAGTGGGGAATTTTTGCCTATACGATCATGCCTTTTGGGTTGAAGAATGCACCTGTTTGTGTTCTCACATTGTGGTGCAAGCTTTCTAGATTTCATCCATAATTTCTTCAAGTCTACTTGGATGATTGGATAGTATATGGGTTAGTGAAGGACCATTGTGACAACTTAAGGTTGATGTTTGAGAGGTGTCGGTAGTTGAGGATATCCCTTAACATTAAGAAACATGTCTTTGCTACCCCATTTTGAACATTATTAGGGCACATCATATGTAAGGAGGGCCTACTAGTAGATCCCACAAAAGTTGCGATAATTGTGGGATTGAGGAGCCCACTAGTCAAAGCACAAACGTGCACAGGATTTCTTGGGAATATGGGGTACTATAGGAAATTCATCAATGGATATGCCAAGATCGTTGTGCCTTTAGAAGAGTTTCTTAGACATTTCATTGGGGAGAGGTGCACCAGAAGGCATTCAACACTTTGAAGGATAAGCTTGTCACCATGCCCATCCTACGTTTCCCTTCTTGGGATAAGCCTTTCCATGTTCATGTGGATTCCTCAGGAACCACCATTAGAGTAGTACTTGCACAACTTGGTGAAGGAATTGTTGATCATCCTTTGTGCTTTGTAAGCAAGAAGTTGACACAAGTAGAGTAGAATTATACTATGACTAAGTGTGAGGCATTGTCAATGATCTATGCACTTCACAAGTTTAGATAGTATCTACTAGAAACTCCATTTATATTTTACACTGACCATATGGCATTGAAATACTTGGTGAACAAGCCCGTTCTACAAGGGCACATATGTCAACGGGTATTATTGTTCCAAGAATTCAAGTTCATGGTAGTTGTCAAATCTAGGTAAAAGTAATTCCAGACTTGATCATTTGTCTAGGATTGATTCGAAGAGGACATGTATAGCATTCAAGAGACTATGCCATACGCCTTGCAATCGCTTAGGTTGCAGCAGTGCACACTTCAGATTTGGAGGACATTACGGTATTCCTTAAAAAGGGTGTGGTGCTCGATGAAATGAAGGCCTTGGAGAAGAAGAAGTTGGCCATACGCACCATGCCCTACATGCTAATTAGTGGATATTTGTACAAAATAGGTCATGATGAGGTTTTGTGATGCGTACTAGAACATAAGTGGATTATAATTATGGAAGAGGTGCATGGTAGGATTATAGGAGGACACTATGCTGGAAATGAACAACACAAAGATTCTACTCATAGGGCTTTGGTGGGAGACCATTTATCAAGATTGCATTGAGTTTTGCAAGTCTTGTGACCATTTCCAGCATGTTGGAAAACCTGGAAAAGGGGATGAAATGCCCTTATGACCAATAGCCATCATGGAACCATTTGAGAAGTGGGCTATTAAATTTGTCGACCAATCTCACCAATGGGTGTGAAGGACTGGTTCGCGGTATATCCTTACTTGCACTGATTATTTGACAAGGTGGGCAGAGGCAACACCTACAAAGGATTGTACAACATGGCTATAACTGCTAGATTTTTATGGGAAAACATAATCAATAGGTATGGATGCCCATTGAGTTTGACAAGTGATAGAGGTACGCACTTTCTCAATGAAATGGTTAGGATTTTGTTATCAAAATTCATGGTGGCCCATCACAAAACTACTCCCTATCACCCTCAAGTAAATGGAATTGTTGAGGCATTTAACAAAATAATAAATCATACCTTAATAAAATTTTGTGACGTTGGTAGACAAGATTGGGATGACAAAGTATCGATCGTTCTTTGGGCATATAGGACAACTTGCAAGAGGTTAAAAAGGGCACACCATTTCAATTAGTGTTTAGCATGGAGGCTTTCCTACCAGTTGAATTCATGTTGCCTTCTCTGCGTATAGCATGCGCAGGAGGTTTAGCAGATGAAAAGCGTTGGAAGAAAGAATTGACAAGTTAATGCAATTAGATGAGAGATGATCATTAGCTAGGAGGAGCTATAAAACTGAAAAATCAAAACAAAAGGCATGGCATGATCATCACATTAAGAACAAGAAGTTTGAGGTTGGGCAGTTGGTCTTACTATATGATTAAAAGTTTATGCGCCATCCTGGGAAGTTGAAGGTGCATTGGTTGGGTCCCTACATCATCTTGTATATCCTTGATTCAGAACTTTCTAGTTATAAGAACTGGGTGGGACAAGATTACCAGACACTTCAATGGGAGTAGGCTGAAGCCCTACTATAAATAAGTCTTCTTGGTGTTTGTAATAAGGCAGTATTGCCAGTTAGATTAGGATTTCCTTTAATGCATTTTCTTTTCTTGTGTTTCCCTTTCTCATTGTTGTTTTGTGTTGTGCCTTGGGTGCTGGTAACCTCATTACTTTTTGAAGGTTGTGAATACGCAGAGGACTGCACATCATTTTAGTGTGGGGTAGAATAATGTGGAGGAAATTACAAAGTGTGAAGTGCCAAGAAGGATTGCATTGGAAAGCCTAGTTGGATGGCCCTGGGAAAGGAAGTGCATGGAAGGAAAGGTGAAAAAGGATGGTTGGTGTCAGGGTAAGGCTACATTGTGGATCCACGTACAAGAGAGGAAGAAGCACAAAAGCAACATGAGGTAGGCAAGAGCAAAAATCATGATGAAAGTACCTTCAACACTGGTGACACGTGTGCAAGAGTCTCCTGTCAAGATGGATTGGTTGCATGCCAAAAGGTTGGGGGATTATCCACGCAAGATTGGGTGCGTGAGTTAAGGCACTAAAGTCAGGTTTTGTTGAAAAATCTGCATTAAGTGTTGAAGTACGGTGGTAGGTGAGGTAGCATTTAATGTTAAAAAGTGGGAAAAACTATAAATAGAAGGTTGGACATTTCATTATTTACATTGCAAATACGAAGAAGGAAGAGCTTTTGCGAACTAGGGTTTCTAGAGTTGATCCATGTGAAGAAAAATTGGAAAAATTTAACCGTGAGTGACTAGTTTGGATCTATAAACTAGGAGGGAAGTAGTTCACGGGCAGTAGAGAGAGTTGTGGAGAAGCACCATCTTGTGAAAGGGATATTCCAGTTAGGGTTTGGCAGCTAGGGCATGGGTTGAAAAGGATTTTCTTCACAAGTTGAGATCTAAGCTTGGAAAGGCTAGAGAAGCAGAGCAAGAGAAGTTGAAGTGCAAGGATAACCTACAAAATGACACCCAAGAAACCAGTTGTAACACCTAAGAAGGGAAAAGGCAAGGGCAAGGAAAACAACCGAAACTACCGTAAGTACCCATGAAGAATGGTATGTAGAAATGTAGTACCCGATGGGGTTTTTCTTGGAAAGGAGTGGAAGTCCCTTTTTAAGAAACATGACAAGTAAGTGATTACAACCATTGCATAAACCAACTTGAAAAAAAAATGGTGCTAGAGTTAGTGCTTTGAAAAACAAGAGGACATTAGAAGGGTTACCCATTTACAATGAGGAAGTAAAAGTGAAGTTGGAGAAGGCGGGATTGTTACAACTCTATGAGTTCCCCTACATTGGGAAGCCCGAGCACCTCTATCGGTGGATGATGTCATGTGTACACGAAGACCACTTTCACTTCACATGGTGTAAGATGCACATAACCCTTCATCTGATTTCAAAATTCACATGTCTCATTTGTGAAGGAGATGGTATAGAGGACAACCTATGTGACAAGGAAGCCATCAAAGCAATCCGTCGCCACATATGATAATAAGAAGGGGTCAAAGTACTTTGATATTGCGATATCCAATACGACTGTGATGAGAATGGCTGTGCACTTGGTAACCAAAGTGAATGACCAAGAAAGGTGGACATAAGTGAACAAGTCATGGCTCAATGTTTGTAGAAGGATCTCAGAAGGTGCCATCTACAACTTGTCCACGTACATAGTGGATGAGATCATCAACAATGCACAGGAAGGTGACAAGATACTTTTCAGAAATTTCCTCTTAAATATTGTGTTTTAGAGATCGGAGTACCAAATGAAGCGGATAAGTTTGTTTGAGAGTACCCAGAGGGAAGACCCCTCACCCGTAAAGAGATTCTAAAATTACAATTACAATACCATGATGGCCGCTCACAAGGCATGCCTGGAAAAATGGTATAAGCACTTAAGGGATGCATTCATGGCGAGTGGAGGATCCCATAACAACTTCCAAAGCAATCATAGAGGGAGAAGCTGAATTCACAAAGATACCAACACTTCCGCATTGGAAGATTTAAGTTGGTTGATGAAAGTCTGGTCCCTTGTGCAAAATCCCCTTCTCCTTCACCGATCAGGTATTTCCAGCGGGGTAAATAGGTTTAAAGAGGCCAAAAGACTAAGGTTCAACCTTAGTGATCTAGATCAATATCATAGGGATCTGCGTGCGAAAGCTTGTTTACCCTAAGAAGCATGCTTATGTGGAAAGGTATGTCTCCCACGAATTTCAAATGATAAAGCCCCTGACTTTTCCAATAGCGGGAGAGACTGTGGTGAGGGTATATCTGCACATAAGACCAAAGTTTGAGAAGGGCGCATAACTATAATGTGATGTCTCCATTCCTGAAGACCCCATGGGAAGAAAGAATCCTATGCCGACAAGGAAAGAAAAAGAAGAGGTGCAAGGAAGAAGGCACCAAGTGTCCAAAGTATACCACAAGTGGGCGCCCGGATAATCGCTAGAATTAGTACTTACATGTGCGGAAAAGTTCCCAAGTTAGAGAGGAGGTGCCAAAACAAGAAAAAACTATCACAAAGGAGAAATCACCGGAAGAATAAGAAAGAGCCGAATCCCCCATACTAGAATCCCGAGTTAGGAAGAAACGAGAAGAAGATAAAGGAGGATGATTCGGAAGAGGACACAAAGAGCTTGGAGAACTACGGGGGTGAGAGGGATGATGATGAAGAAGATGACCCTAAAGGAATCTACGAACCACTAGTATTTGAGGTGCATGATTCATAGGAAGAGGCGCGAGAAGAGGAAAATGAGTTTCTTTTCGTAAATGCGAAGGAAGGGTAGCCGGGAGGAGGAAGGCACCCAAGATAAGGGAGGAAGTGAAGAATAAAGTACAAAACATCAAACTCCAAGCCTGATGCAGAGAAGATAAATGAGGCAATAGAAAAGAGAAATGAATGAAGATCATTGAAGCTTTGTTAGAGTAAGAGTTGGAGCACAACACGATATAATTATGAATGAAGATAAAGAAGAAAGCATAGGAAAAGATCACAAGGTAGCGCGGGAGGCCCCATTCTAATGGTAATTTTCCTAAGGGCACATGCATAGGAGAAAAACACATGGAGATCTAGAGAGCAAGAATGAACTATATTGATGATCCAAACAATATGTTGCACGTGCGCGTTCTAGATCACAATGCTAACATATCAACTCTTGGATATGAATTCATATGATGAGAAGGTGCATACCCTTGGGCGAGGAAAATGATATCTTGGGTAATCAAGTCCCACATCGATGAACCAGAATTTGAGGTAAGCGAAGGGGTAATAATTTAGATGCGATTCAAAGGAGACCACGCCTTGTGAGTTCTCAGCAGCTTTCGAATGAACAAGTCTATAATGCATTGAATAAGATCTTGGTTGAACTAGAAGCTAGGTTATTCAAAAGGAATGACAAGGTAAAATTCCTAGAGGTAGAGCTAGAGAAGAGGGAAGAAGAGCTAGAAGAAAGGACCAAGGACTTAAAATAGGAGGAACTAATCAGCACATAGCTAAAGCATGAACTAAGGGAAGAAAAGGCAAGGGTGCATGAGGTATACAAGAAGGTAGAATCCATCACATATGCCATTGTTTTGAAGCATCTGGACCTAGCACCACCCACGTAAAAGTATGGATCTTCCCTAGAGTGCTTAGAAGACTTAACATGAATCCTCACAATGTAAAGGTAGCCATTGGCTTTAGAATCCGTGGAAGAAGTGTCATCACGCTTAGAAAAGGAGGACAAATTGAAGGTTGTAGCAATCATTACTAAGTACAACAAAGTTCTTGCTGATATGAAAATTTCTACCCATCTTTGCCAAGGTCGCGTATATGAAAATTACAGAGACAGAGATAGAGTGGTAAGTATTCTAGTTTCCACTCATGAGGTTGAGCTCAAGGAATTCCAAGAGAAGAACAAAGAAATAGAACGGAGTGAGAAAGGATCCTAGCTGAGGTTGAGAAGAAGTCATAAGCTATTGAAACCTTACGAGGTTCAATTAAAAACCGGATAAAGGAGTTGTACCCATAGATTACAAGAAGGATGGATGTGCTTGAGGACGTGGGCAAGGAATTGGAAGGAATTGTTGAAATAATGAACACTCAAGGAGATGGACTGGGTTTTGAGGAGGTAAGCACCCTAGTCGGTGACCTCTGCCAAAGAGCGTAAAATGAAGTCGATGCCTAGAACAAGTTAGAGGCCGACTTGCAAAGATATTTTCCTATCTTGTTGTAGTAATGACAACACTTCCCCATTCTTTCATCTTTCCCAATTCTTCATTCCCTTATTCTTTTCCCAAGACATTAAGTGGATTATAATTCTTTATTCTTTGAAGAAGTGTTCTCACGGGCGGAGACCAGGTAAAGTGTGGGTGATGTTGGGCCCCTAAAATATTGACTAAGTACAAAAAGGTGCATGAGTGCACAAGGCCTAAGTTGAGGAGTGGGTGCGTAAGGATAAGGTGTGTAAGGTGGGATTATAGGAGGGTTTAGAAGGACCCGTGATATGCACCCCAGTAGAACAAGGTTTTGGGACTTAGCCATTTTTAGTGTATCAGGCAGGACACAAGAAAAGCGTGATCCAAATGCGCATGCAGAGTGGATAAGGTGCCATCCTAGCGATAGGTTGGCCTAGGAAGGAATATGCCATGTGATGGAAGCTTCTAGAAGACCATCATGGTAAGGAGTGGAGAGATCAAGCCTAGAGGAGCATGCTCCCATGGAGGACCACATTGGAACACTTGGTGATGGATCTAAAGCCTCGAAAGGTGAGTTGGTAGTTCAAGAGGCCTATAAATATAAGCACCCACAGAGGAAAAAGGAGGAGAATAATAGGGAGCGGAGCTCTCGCGAAATGCTACTATGAGTTGTATTGGGTTAGGTAGATGAAATATAGGAGAAGGATGCATCAAGGGGCTTGGGATTGTAAATTTTATTTTTGAGAGCTAAGGGATGTAAATCCAATTATGATGTATGACTTCGGTCTACCATATTGTGATGTTCTATAATGGATCTAATGGATGTAATGAGGTTACCAACTTATTTGAATATGATCATTAATGATTCTAGTCCATACATATATCTTCATAGTTTTGTTTCATGTATGTTTATGGAATGAGTATGAATCCTTATGCATTTTCCTTTCTATTTTGGTTCAATCTTATAATCACAGTTAAGTATCTTTTGTTTAGAATGACTGCATTGGTCTAGAAGCCATTCTAAGCTCTATGATGATTTCATGTCTCGTTTCCACTCACTCTCTTTAAGTTCCTATCATAGATGATGTTTCCCACTAAACTCACATAAATGAGAGACTCGACACATGTGCGTGCCTCGGTGAGTGCCCATCACCCACTAGGTGATAGACCGTCTGCGCAAGGGATTCCCTTGTTCTTTAGTGGGTGTAAAAATAACTATAGTGCAAGAGCTTCTATGATGGAAAATAGGTCAGTCTAAAGAGTCATTATCCAAATGAGCTCATTTAGGCCTAATTGAAGGACCTAGTAAGGTGTATGAAGAAAATTTAGGCTATGACAAGCCAATGCAACCATGAGAGGTATTTATGGACCTTTCCTAAAATATCTATGTGAATCTATAGGTCATATATCCACTTTTGGAGGCATATTTGGGGTCTTTCTTATGAATGTCCTTATTAATAAGCAATATAGGCATGGAAAAATGAAGTAGGTCATGATGGTAAAGGATCATTTATGAGCAAAAATGGTGTGGTACATGTAAAGGAGTTGTTACAATGTCATGTACCAAGTTTCATGCAAAATTGAAGAGGATTTTTCAAGTTAGAATGTTTTTAGCTCTACCGAGATCTTAGAATGCACTCTCCCGGTCAACGATCATCTTTCAAGAGCTCAATGGTAAATACATCTTGTGTATGGTGTCCAAATATCTTCACCAAGTGGTAGGGCGTTGAATCAAGAATATTTTAGAGGTGGAATGAACTAAAATGGTGGCTTAAGCTTTATGAACTATCCGTAAGAGTAGAAGTTAACTCCAAACCCTCCCCAAACCCTACAAATGTAGTGATAGACAGAAAATGGAGTTTTTTCTCATAGGAAAGATAATGTGAAGACTCAAGGATGTTAATATATCCTTCTATCACCATTTTACATTGGTGGTACATGTACTATGTCAATTGTTTTTCAATACTATTTTTCCCTTGTTTTGAAGAAATTTACCATTTTAGTCATGTATGGTAGAGGTTGGATGATATTCCTATTGTGGAAGCTTATAGAGGAAGTGTCCTTGATGACCATGACAAGATACAAGTGAGTTACTTGCATATCTTTGGTAAACAAACCAAATGAATATCATCCACAACTAAAAGCCAAATAAGACAAAACACAGTCATAAAAAGTTAGAGGGTTTTGATGTAACTAATACCATGGAAGCCCAAAGTGATTATGAATAGGTGAAAGAAACTAAATGTAACTTTTTTGAGCCAACAACCTATTGAGGTAAGGTGATTTTGTGAACTAGTATTGAAGGACCAAAACTACCATTTCAAGACAATCAAGAAGGATTGTGAAATGTGCATGCAAACATGAAATTCACTATATCACCCACATAAAAGATTATTTGAACTTATATTAGGGATACATGTTGATAGTCTCATACTTTGACTTGGCATCAAAGTGAAGGTTTAAGTGTTGAAAATATTCAAAACATAAACTAGTTCTTAGACTTGAAAACACAACCTAGGTGATTGTTGAAAAGTAAGCATTTTTAATCCTTTTTCACTCAAATGTTGCAATGTGTGGAATTAGTAAGCATCACAACACCTAGAGATATCTTGAAATGTGACATTAAAGTCATGAATATCTTGGTAAGTGAGTGATTTTCTCAATCTTTGAATATGTCTCCCCCTGTGCATGCACATCCGTAAGTACCCTATTCCAATCTGTACTTCAAGAAGGAGATAAGGATTCTAGTACCCATCCTTAAAATTTGAAGTTGATATAAATATCACATAGCATCATACTCAATCCATGAGAATTATTGAAGAGATATGAACAAATTTGTTGAATCATTTATTTTACTCGGGTCTAAGTCCTCTATGAATGTGCACACAAAGGTCTGAAGAAGAGTTGAATAAGAATGCTTCATGATTTTATCTAGAATTTCCCAAGATATTTGTGATGGTGTATTCCTCCTATATATCCATTTCCCTGAGTAAATTACAAGACACAAATGTATGATGTTGTTCATTGCACAAGATCAAGATTGTATATTTGATGTACTTGCACTTATCTATGCATTTGACTCCAAAGAGTGTCTTGACATTGAAATGGCGAGACATAAGGAAGGTATGAAGAAAAATGAATGTAATGAAACATATTTACATGTTGGTTACATGTGGCATTGAGTCATTCCTAAGATACATGACAAGTATACTCGCCAAAGAAGAAGACAAAATATTGTTGACTATTACAAATCGGGTATGTAGGGGTTAGATGAAAAGATTGAAGGTGGATTCGGAGGGTTTAGATCTCTTCCTTTTTCATAATTTAAATCATGAGCATCTTGAAAGGTCCTATAAAATAAGAAAATGTAACTATCCCTATGTCGAAATCATAATTGCTTAAGGATAGTATTTGTATGAGGTCATACTTCTCTTCCTTGTATGTATTGTAGACCCAAATAGGTGAAGGGTTATGGAACATGAAGAGAAAAAGTTGTTTGTGTGTGTCTCCTTTGAACATATAAACACATATTGTGTATGAATATGGTTGTTAAAGATATAAAGAGATGATGATGTATGAAGATTAGTACGGGAGCGTGAAGAAGTGAGCTAAGAGTGAATGAGAAAATTTAGTGATCATAATTTGTTTATTAAGCAACTAGGTCAAGTAGAGTGATCCAAATTTTTGTCATGTCTAAGTAGGATATTAGAAAATTTGGAAGTAGGTGCTTCCATAAAAGTTGTAGCTTGCAAAAGTGTCAAGTAGGTTCTTGATCAGATTTTGGAGTCGGTGTTCCATGTTGAGTGGATGCTCAACAAGTTCAAGATATTTGTAATCTTTCATTAGACAAATTTTCCATCTTAGTGCATTGGTTTTAATGGGGTTTTCACCCTTCAAGGGTTTCCCGCATTAATTCTTGTTTTCCTATGTGATATACTATTGATTTCTCCTAAATGGTGTTGGTTTTTCTTCATAAAAAAGTAAATCAAATTAAATTGTATTTCAAATTTTGAATTTGCACTCATTCATTTCCCTCTCGGTGCCTAAATTTTCCAACACAAAATCCAAATGAAACTATTGCAAATGTGTTACTATTATTATTGATGCACTTATTTCTATCACTACCATTGTTGCTATGATTTTTTATATTTTTCTCGCACCATGGTCTCCATAATGTATAACCCCCTTCTATAGGTACAAGTTCTCAAAGTTGGCCACCACTTCAACATTCCATATCCTTCTGGCTGATTCTCATATATCATGCTTCCCATATCATGTGTCCCGCCCAAGCGGTCAAAAATGGCTAAGTCCCAAATTGTTCTTCACGTGGTGTGCACGTCCATGGTTCTCCAAGAAGCATTTTGAACTCTACCTTACGCACCTTCACTTGCGCGCTTCCTTCGGTCATGCGTGCCTATGCGCCCTTAAGATTTGGAAGCTATTTTAGGGGCCCAACATTACCCCACACTTCACATGTTCTTCGCCCTTGGGAAACTTCTCAAAGAATGCAGTATAAAAAGAATGCAAGGCCTTGCCTTGGAAAAGAATGGGGGAAGAATAAAGAAAGGGGGAGATAAAGAATAGGGGAAAATTGCCTAAAGAAGAAGAAGGGGGAAATTTTTCTAGAGGTCGGCCTCTAGTGTACTCCAAGTGCTAACTTCCTCCTGCGCTTTAGTGCAGATGTAACCAACCAAGGTGCTCACCTCGTCAAAGTTAGGCCCTCCCCTTGTGTGGTAATGGTTTCCACCACAGTCTCCATTCTTTACCATGGTCTTCTAGGGCATCCATCTTCCTTGGGATGACCTTGTAGACCTCTTTTAGCTAGGTTTTGATTGAGACTTGCCGGTTCTCAATGGCTACGAAATTCTTTTCTACTTCGGCCATGATCCTTTCCCACTCGGCTCTATTGCCCTTATTCTTTTCTCTGAATTCCTTCATCTCGGCCTCATCACTGCAAGTAGTATGCTTTTCACTTTGTCTTGATCTGTGCAATGGTCATAAGCGACCCCATGTTTTGTGTAGTTGTTCTTACGTCGGCGAGCACCTTGTTGTATTTGGCCACGAGTGTGATGACCTTCAACTTGTCTTCTTTCTCCAAGCATGCCACTACCTCTTCTACCGACTCTAATGCCAAGGGCTGCCTCTCCATGGTGAGGATCCGAGTCAAGTCCTCTAGGCACTCCAGGAAGATCTATACTTTTACGTAGGAAGGTTATGGTTTGGGTGCTTTAGGATAATCGATTGGGAGATGAGCTCCACCTTCTTGGAAACTTCACATACCCTGGCCTTTTCCTCCTGAAGCTCCCTCTGTAGTTGAGCGCTGATTAATTTCTCAAGGCTGAGATCCTTCGTTAGCTTCACCACTTCTTCCTTTCTCTTCTCCAACAGGTCTTCCAAGACTCTAACCCTATCATTCCTACCAAAGAGCCTAGCCTCGATTTCCATGGAGACTTTGTTGAGCACGTTACACACTTGCTCATCTGATAGTTGTTGTGTTTTTACAATGGGGTTGTCCCCCTTTTCCCTCAGACAGCTTCAATACCGCTCCTTGGTTAATCTCGAATTTGGGCTCATCGAGGTGGGAGTCAAATGCCCATGATAGCATCTTCCTCGTTCACGGGTATCCACCCTCAAGTTCAAAATACTCCATGGCGGTGAGCTCCTTCGTGGGCATGGTACTTTGGAAACATGTGCACGTAAAAATTTTTTGGGGTCATCAATGTAACCCATCATTGTTCTTCCCCTTTCCGCATGCTTACTTCATGTGCATGCCCTTGGGAATAGTTACCAAGAGAGTTGGGCCTTTCATGCTACTTCCACTCTTCTCCCTCTGCTCTTCCTTTCTTGAACTTGCTGAGCATGAGCTCCGCACTACACCCCAACTCTTCTTTGACCAAGGCATCAATTATCTTATCTACCTCACTTGTTGCCTTTTCATTCACCTCCTTCTGAGTGAGCTTTGGCATATCTGGCTCCTTGGTACTAGCCCCTTCGCTCCCCTCTTCACTGCGCACGCCTTCCTCTCTTCGAGCACCTTTCCTCCTTACAAAGATGAAAGCATCATTTACATCCTCAGCTTCCTCTCCTTCCGAGTCATGGATATCAATTGGCTCTTGATCCACCTCCAACTCTTCCCCTTCATTAACATCCTTCTCACCTACATAGGCATCCAGGTTATCTGTATCTTTAGACCCATGTTCCTCTGTTCCTTGTTCTTCTTCCCTTGCAGAAAACTCTGGAGTCGGGATGCTTTGTCTTTTCTTCATCTAAGGGTTCTTCAGGAGATGGTGGCTTTGCAAGCTCCGGGGTCTTTTCCCTGACCACCATTCTTCTCTTCTTCCGAGACATAGGTACTCGGCCCCGTGGTACCTACATTCTACCTTTCCACCGCCCCTTGTTCTTCCTCTTCTTCTTCTTCTTCTTTTCTCCTTGTGCTTTAGCGCTGGCTTCTTCCTTCCCATGGGGTCGTCTGGGATGGATATTTCATTTTCTACGTATGCACCCTTCTTGAACTTTGGTCTTATGCGTAGGTAAATTTAGCAGTAGGTGCTCTCAACAATCGGTAAGGTCATCGGCCTTATGATATGCATGTCTGCAACACGTACCTTTCAATGTACGCGCTTCCTTGGGTAGACCAACTTCTTTCTCATCTCTCTGTGTTCACTGTCAAGGGTGGACAGGTTGAGTTTTAACTTCTTCGACTCCTTGTATCTGTTTACCCCTGCTTGGAAGAATTGGGCAGTAAATGAGAAGGGGAGTTTGCACCAGGGACTCCAACTACCATCCACCAAGATGAATCTGCCAATGTAGAAGTGTTAGTACACCGTAAACTTTGCTTCTCCTTCAGTCACCGTGGGGAGTTGCTTTGGGATCCACCATTCTACATCGAGTGCATTCCTAACTCACGTATACCATTTATCCAAGTGCGCCTTGTGCACCCCCATCATTGACTCACAAGTATATTTTTAGAACCTATCCATGGGTGAAGGGTCTTCATCGGGGTACTCCCATATGAACTTATCAGATGCATCTAGCACCTTGATTTCTAAGAATACAATAGTTAATAGAATGTTCCCAAACAATATCTTTCCTCCGTTCTCATGTTGCTTATGATCTCGTCTATTATGTACTAGGAGATATTGTACATGGTGCCTTCCGTAACCTTTCTATAGACATTCAACCAAGGCTTGCTCACCTGGGTCCACCTCTCTTGTCCATTTAGCTTGGAAACAAGGTGCACGGCCGGATATCCTTGACTTTATAGTACCTAGATCCCTTCTTATAATCCTGGGATGCAATGGTTTCCTTAATTACCTCCTCATCCTTAGAGGTCATCTAAGATTGTGTCCCCTTTATAGCTCAGGCCTGTAAAGTGTGAGATTAACTATGGAGTTATGTGCATTTTTTGCCCTACGAAGCAGAAGAAATCTTCATGCACGTGGATCATTAACCATTGGTACAGGCACTCGGGCTTCCTAAAGTAGGGCAACTCATAAAGCTAGAGAATCCCTACCTTCTCCATTTTCACCTTGACTACATCACTGTAGATCGGCATCCCATCAGGTGTTTGTTTGTTTATGGGGCACACCAGCTCTAACGCCATTTCCTTTACAATTATACTTGACCGGTGATTGTAATCGATTACGGTCATCTGTCTAAATGTGGGACTCCCACTCTTGCCCTAGCAAAACCCCATCCAGGTATTGCATCTCTGAGTACCATTCCTCATTGGTATCCAAGGGGATTTCATCTTCTTTCTTCTTTCCTTTTCCCTTCCCCTTTCCCTTCTTGGATTGTACTACAGGCTTATCAACTAGTTTCATGGCCATCATTTTACCCTTTTCTTTCATTCCTTGGTTACCTTCGAGTTGTCTGAGAGTTTTCTTCATGCGCCCCATGCCCTAGAGTACAAACCCTAATTTCTGATTTTCCTCCTTTGATCACGGCGCTCTTTCCCAATGTTCCTCACACCCATGAATCAATTCTCTTTTGGTTTGTAGATGAACTAGACTGATTTCACGTGGGTTTTGAGATTCTCCTGCATGCGAGTTAGCTCTTGAAACCTTAGCTCTTGAAGCAAAATTGTTCTCCTTGTTTTCACAAAGTAAAATAATGAACTACCCATCCTTTTATTTATAGCTTTTCCAACTTTTATGCATTAAAGGCTAGGATACCTACCACCGTATGATAATATTTAATGCAGAATTTTCAAACAAACCTGAATTCAACACTTTTCCTTACGCGCCCAATCCTTACGCAAAAATTTTCCAACCTTCCGCGTGCACACAATCCATCTTGATAGAAGACTCTTGCACATGTGTTACCAACGTGCCAAAGGCACCTCTTCCATCCTCATGATTCTTACTTTCACCTACCTCATGTTTTTGCGCTTTCTCATTGTACGTGGATTTCTAGTGTAACCTTATTTTGCCACCCATCTGCCTTCCTAATGCATCTTTTCAACAGGGCCAATTCGAACGGTCTACCAACTCAATCTTCCTGTAGAATAACTTCATGCCTCTCTTTATCACCTCACCCCACACTAAATTGATGCGCGGTCCTCTGCACAATCATAAGTTTAAAAAGTAATAAGGTTACTAGCACCCAAGCACACAAAAAATACAACAACACGAAAGGAAAAAAACAAGAAAGGAAAAGCATAAAAGGAAACTCTAAACTAACTGGTAGAACTACCTTATTTACAAACACCAAGAAGCATTATTTATAGTAGGGCTTCAGCCTACTCCCATTGAAGTGTCTAGGTAATTTTGTTCCATCCAACGACTTGTAGCTGGCACGCGCCCAAATCAAGGATGTATGAAATTACATAAGGACCCAACCAATGCACCTTCAACTTTCCAGGATGGCATAGAAATTTAGAATCATATAGAAATACCATCTGGCCAACCTCAAACTATTTATTTTTAATGTGGTGGTCATGCCATGCCTTTTTTTAGCTTTTTCAGTTGTTTGGCTCCATCTTGCTAGTGAGCACCTTTCATCCAACTTTATCAATTCATCAATTCTTTCTTCCAGCGCTTGTTCATCGTCCAACCCTCTGCATGCACTATACGTAGCGATGGTAGCATAAATTCAACTAGAAAATAGCCTCCACGCCAAACACCAGTTGAAATGGTGTGGCCTTGTTCAACCTTTTATATGTTGTTCTATATGCCTAAAGGACTGTTGACACCTTGTCATCCCAATCCTTCCTACCCACATCACATATCTTAGTCAATGTGTGACTAAGGATTTTTTGAATGCCTCTGTAGTCCCATTTTCCTGAGGGTGATAAGGGGTAGTCTTGTGATGGGATACCATGAATTCTACTAATAGAATCCTAATTGTTTCATTTAAGAAGTGAGTGCCCCTATCACTTGTTAAACTTAATGGGCACCCATACCTGCTGATAATGTTCTCCCACAAAAATCTAGCACCATGGCTGCGGTGTAATCCTTAGTGGGTGCGGCCTCTGCCCACCTTGTCAGATAATCAGTACAGGTAATAATATACCATGAGTTAGTCCTTCACGCAACTTTGGTGAGATTGGTTTGAAAAAATCTATTGCCCACTTTTCAAAAGGTTCCACACTAGCGATGGGGCGCAAGGGCATCTCATCCCTTTTTCCAGGTTTTCCAAGGTGCTGGCAGTGGTCATAGGCCTTGAAAAACTCAATATAATCTTGGTGAATCATCTCTCACCATAGTCCAACAACTAGGATCTTACACGCAGATTGCATTCCTTACATAATGCCCTCCAAAGAATCCCACCACGGGCTTCTTCTATTATAGCTACATGTTCATGTTCTAATACACATTGGTGCAAAACCTCATCACGGCCCATCTTATACAAATCCTCATTGATCAACATGAAGGGAATTATGCGTATGGCTAACCTTTTCCATCCGAGCATTCATCCCTTCAGCGCCACACCTTCCTTGAGAAATATAGCAATGTCTTCTAGTTCTAAGGGTGCGCACCACAACCTAAACAGTTGTGCATCTAGCATGGTTTCCTCAATACTATGTGCGTCCTCTCCCAAATCAATCCTTGATAAATGATATGACCCATAATTACTCTTTCCTTGGTTTTACCACCACTTTGAATTCAAATTCTTGAAATAGAAGAACCCAACGGCATATGTGCCCTTGCAACACTACTTTGTTTACCAGATACTTCAAGGCCATATGGTTAGTGTAGAATATGAAAGGAGTTGCCAGTAGATATTGCCTAAATTTGTGGAGCACGTAGATCATTGACAATGCCTTGCGCTCGGTTGTTGTATAATTTTGTTCTGGTGTCAACTTTCTACTTGTAAAACACAAGGGATGATCAACAATCCCCTCTCCTGATTGAGCAAGAACGGCTCCCATTGTTGTACTAGAGGCATCCACGTGGACATGGAAAGGTTTATCCCATGATGGGAATCATAAAATAGGTGTAGTGATAAGCCTTTCTTTTAGAGTGTCAAATGCCCTCTCACCGCTCTCTCCCCACTGAAAGGCACTCTTGTGTCTAAGAAATATCTCCAAAGGCGCAGCGATCTTGGCATAACCCTTAATGAACTTTCTATAATACCTAGTGTGTCCAAGAAATCTGCACATGACACTTTGGCTGCTAGGCTCCCCTAACCCCACAATAACTGCAACCTTCACGGGATCCACTAGTAAGCCCTCTTTACATATGATATGCCCCAACAACATTCCAAAAGGAGTTGCAAAGATACATTTCTTGATGTTGAGGGAGATCTTCAACTACCAACATCTTTCAAACATCAACCTTAAGTTATCACAATGGTCCCCACCAATCCATACATCATCCAATCATCCAAATATACCTAAAGGAACTTTTGGATCAAGTTGTTAAATGTTTGTACCACTATGCATGAAAATACAAGGGCACATTCTTCACCCAAAGGGCATGACCGTATATGTAAAACTTCCCACTCGGTGGTGAAAGTTGTATTTTCTTGGTCTTCCTTGGCAATCCTTACTTGGTGATATCCTAGAATCCATCCGTAAAGGAATAGACCTCATGCCCGAAAATCCTTCCAAAATATCTTTAATAAAGGGGGTGGGAAAAGGATCTATGATACAAACATCATTTAATTCCTTGTAATCCACATATATCCTAATCCACCCATCCTTCTTTATGTTAATCACCATTGGACTTATTCATTATATTCCTCCACAACCTCAATGATATTGGATGTTGTCATCTTGTCTAACTAGTCTTTAACCCTCACGCACATGTTGGGATTCATCCTATAAGGCCTCTTCCTAACCGAGCACACACCATCTTTCAACTTTATCCTCATTTCCCCTAATGAATGGTGGATGCCTTTCAACTCATGGTATCCGTGTGGGAATAAATCCTCAAATTTGTGTAAGAGATCGATGATCTTTGATACTTCCTTGTCTGACCAGTAGTCCCCAATGATATCTTCCTTGGGCTCCTCTTCCGAGCCGATGTTAACTTTATTGGTTTTGAGTGGTTCATGGTACGCACGTGCACATGCATCCACACTATCAACTACTTCATGTGCCCTAACCAAATGGTCAACATTCAGCTTTTATCTCCTCTCCATCAACAATGTATACCATCTTTCCTTTCTCCTTTTCAGCACACACGCACTCGAATTGTATGTCTTTGGTTCCTCCTCTTCGAACCGCGCTTCTAAGCTAGGTCCACTAAGTAAGTTTACTAACCTATCTTCCACAATGGTGTAATCCCCCAGAGTGAGGCACTTGATAGTTTACAATGCCTCAATAACTAGTTGCTTGGTACTTCGGTACTCGAAAGTGTGAACCAAGTCAGCCACTAATTCCTGCCAACTTCCCATTTGGCGAGTGTTTCAGAATGGATATACCAAGCACACACACAACCTTGTAGTGTCGAATACAGCTTATGCACCCAAAGAGAGGGTGGTAAAGCTCCGCACCTTCTTCCCAAACTTGTTCACATGCCCGGATGTGGGAAGAGGCGGGTCCATTGCCATTGTAATCCTTAAGAGCGGTGGGTATGTTGCTTTTTGAGAATAAGATAGTGAGAAAATTCTAACTTCATGCATTCCAACAAGTTTTCACTATGTGTGGCCCACCACCTTTCTATTGTGCCTATCAAAACATAACTTAGCATACTTCATCACTCATCCTCCCCAGTGAGCTTCCATCTCTCTAAAAAAGACCTCAGGGTATGCATCCCCAGAATACTTTGTTATTGTCTTCCCTCCCGGGCATTTAACTATATGTGCCATTATTACCTTGGTTATTGATCCTTTCGATGTCACCCAATTAATTCATAAGTCCCATGCGCCCAATTATCACATGCTATACTAGTAGTATCACCGATGATTGAGCATCATCAAACTGGATGACTCCTTCATAGGGTGGATGGTCTCTAGATCTCTTATGGAGCACACATATATTCTATCCAGGACTTCCTCCCTAAGGGGTTCAGTATAGGGGGTGGAATTCCCATCAACCAATGGTATAACTACCCTCTCTTCCTTGTTTTCAAAGCTTATGTACCCCTTGTTAAACTAGAGATCTACATTATTCTTATAACACCACGAGCACCCAAGTAGAGTTGGGAAATTATCTACCTCGGCAAGCGCCAAGACTTCAAAATCCCCAATGAACCTAGTCCCCTGAATGGTAATGGTTGCATCCTTCAAGACACCTATGGGCATCACCTTTGTCTTATTTTTCATATACAACACATTTGAAGATGGTTGTAATGCAGGTCTTCCCATTTGATGCCAGGCATCCAAAGTGAGAACATTAACCTCCACACCTATGTCAATGAGGATGTTGCTAAGTAACCATCCATCCACTACTACATTCAAGGTAATCTCTTTGTCATAATCAAGGCTGTGAGGTGGGAGGTTTACATGCAAGATCTTCCTTTCATGTTCTTCCCCAACGCGTGGCACCTTTTCTCTCAACCATGCCCCTAGCAAGGGAATAATATTCTCCTGCCTCAATAGTTTACACACCTCCTTAACCTCATCCAAGTCATCCCTTGGTGCTTCTACGGTTCTCCTTTGCTCATCCTTTCTAGTCTACTCTTTTAAGCATTGGATCTCCCCTTGTAAATTTCAAATTACGTCCATGGTTTCCTGGTAGACTTCTTTCTGGTGAGCTAGGTTTGGATACTTCCCATGTACTACTTCTTCTCTTGAAACCAGAGGTCTCTGCCTAGGTGCTTCCCTTGCGCATGTGGATTTTTCCCTCGTTGTTACCATAACAGGCTCTAGTTCTAATTCACATACTACTCATGGAATCCACTGCACATCATCCTTCTTAATACTCACCATGGCGCACCCCTTATCCTTCTAATACTACTAACTCATATGTTCGTATAATTCCGGGCACTCTTCGTACTTATGTTTTTTTCCACACCAGGAGCATTGTAGAAGATCTAGACATTCGCACTTATAATGGTCTGTGGCTCCATAATTAAAACACGTCCCACACGAGAACTCACTTCTTCCTCCACGATTACCATGACCACAAATCCTACGTGAAAACCCTCTTCCACACGCATCTCCATCTCTCGCACTCTTCATACCGACGTTCATCTCCTTTGGAACTGCTGGCAATGCAAGTCTGACACACACCAAGATCAATTGCCTCATGAATCTGGTCAATCAATCTACAATCCTTGGTGTCATGTGTGGTTGAGGTACATATTTTTAATAACAAGATACATTTTTGTAGATCACGCACTATAACAGGGGGGAACCTACTTGCATCATGGTCTTCGTGACATATTTCACGCTTTCATCGCTACGTGTACCACCTTCCAAGTACATATCCCACCATTATCCTTTGTGTGTCCTTCTACGTTACAATCCATGCACCACATCCCTCCGTGAATCTCTAGAACTGTGTTGGCAGACAATTTCTCCAATTGCTTAGCCATGGCAGCAACCGGGCCTCCGTAAATGGGCTAACACCGGTGTCAACACCGCCAACTACCTCAAAGATGTGTAAAGTAGCTTCCAACACTTCGCGCAGGTCTATGAATGTTTTATGAGATAAATCCCTCCTAAAGGGTGTGATCAACCCTCTAAAAACCACTTGAGCATGTTGTGAAGGGTGGATATCATAAGACAGTTTAGACAATAGAGTTTTAAAATGTGTGTCATATTCCCACACATTTCAAACTCGTATGTGGAATTCCATCAAGAAAGCATTTCTCAGTGCAGTATAATCCACAACAGTCTGATGAGGGTCATAATTTCTATACCAACTATGCATGCATCCTTGCAAGGTCATCTCAAATTGACTAGCCTTTCGATCTTGGGTCATGATTCCCTTCACGCGCCATATAGCAAAGATGCACTTATGCACATGCTTCGCAAAGATCTTCTATCCCACTATAATCTGGTAAGTGTAAAGACATCTTGAAAAATACTTGAGGAGGTGGCTGAGGCCCTTGCCCTCCCGATCCAGTCCCTTGGTTTCCTTCGGTGTTTCCCCTTCTGCCGGATCCACTAGATCCTGAGCCACCAGCTCCACCACTTCCACCTCCAAATCCTCCTGTGTTAGGTACAAGGCTTGTGTTTGTCATGCCGAGTGCTCCCGTCATCCCACTGAAATGCACACCAATAGTTTGTGAACTAGTACCACTCCCAGTCATAGTTCCTCCACCACTTCCTAACATGCTTCCAAAACTAGCTATATACGTGCCTTGTCCAAACATTCCACCAAATACCGAATAGTGTGTGAAGCCATAGAAGTCCCAAACAAGAAATTGTATGTTCTAGGCGCCGATCGGTTGCTTCCACTATATCAAATGGATCAACTGTACTCTTCCTCATTTTCAAACAAGCCAAGTGCCAAGGTCTGGTTGCTAGGTGGGGTCAAATGCACACCAATGACTCTTCTCTCTCTACGTGACGGACTCTCATCAGAAGCCATAAGGTTTTCTCTTCCACACTTACCAAGATGGGGTACCACAAACTATTCGGTTCCACATCCTCCATGTGAACCTCAACTCCTTTCCACCATGTCTGGCTCCATAACCCACTTGTAATCTTGCACTGTCTATCAATCTCCTTTTCATGCACTTCATTATAGTTGAGCCGCCTCTCCTCCCTTTCCTATTCAGTCATTAGATCAGCCATCCTTCCCTAACCTAGCTTCCTTGCCTAGTGGTCAAGGTGGTTTAGCCGGCCATAGGAAATGCCTCTAAACCCATGGTTACCATCAAGATTTTGATCACAAGGGGAATAACATGCAGAAATGATCCCCAGGCTCTCGTAGGAACTCAAACTCAGCAACTTCTGGACAATTATACATGGAAATGGCGTATTCCAGAGTGTAGCTAGTTAATACTCCCTTCCACCAATGATCTATAGCATGGGTCCATGTTAGATCAGCATCTTGCAGGTTTTGATACATTTCTTGGGTCCAAGGGTGTGAGTTATAATGCCACCCTAATCTAGATGTATAAGCCAAGAGCCATTTGAATAACTCTACTGGGAAACAACAGAAGAAGGTTTCGTACAACTCATGATAAAGAGTGTCTTCCACCCATCTTCACGTATCAAACCCAGATCTGGTACTAAATCTTTGAGTGAATTTTTCCTCCATGCTCTTAAACCAATCTTCAACACCTTCAAGTGTTAAGCACTCCACCATCACTTTTTATAGAGATCATGATATATGCCATGTTCCCCTACAACTTTGAAAAGAGGTCCCAGCAACAAAACCAAGATGTAGTCACTTTTGCACCCACTAAGAACAAGGGAACCTCATGCGCACCGACCTATCACCCAGCGGGCATTGGGTGCTCACCCGAGGCACGCGAGAGGGAGCCGAGTCTCTCTTTTATGTGAGTCTAGTGGAAGGCATAGTTTAGGATTCTCGACTTAGTGATTTAACAGACATGAAGAGTTATAAAGCTCAGGACGGCTTCTATACCTCTTCAGTCATAATAGAACCAAAGCACACAACATAAATAATAGAACTAAGAGTTGTAAATCTACTACTATACTTAACCATTCAAGTAAGATTCATGATTATATAAGAACATAAGTACAATAGAAATATGCAAGTAATACAGAGAAATAGTCTTAATACATTTGTCATGGTAACCTTATCACATTCATTCATAGTGTTACTTATAAAATATTATAGAAGGTAGACCGTAGTCATGCACCATGTGTGGATCCATACATGTATTCTCACAAGACAAAAATTTCATTCCCCATTTCCCCATTACATCCTTACTTGAATTTTGTACCCATTTTCATCCCATAGTTCTCACAGTAATTCTGCAGAGCTCCACTACCTTACTTTTGTCTCTTTTCTTTGCCAAGGTTGTGTATAAATAGGCCTTTGAGCTCTAACAAACTCCTCTCTACAGCCTCATATCTAGCCCCAAGTGTCAAGGTGTGGGTTGCCCCGCGCATGCCTCTCCATGTCATGATTAACTTTTTGGATCTTTCTATCGCAAGGTATATTCCCTCCAGGACACCCTGTCACTAGGCTAGAACCTTATCCAAATGGAACACATTCTTCATGTGTCCTACCCAAGGGGCCAAAAATGGCTAAGTCCCGAATTGTTCTTCACGTGGCACGTGCATCCTTGGTTCTCTAAGAAGCTTTTTGAACTCTTTGCCCTTCACTTGCGCACTTCCTTCGATCATGCGCACCTATGCCCCCTTAAGATTTGAGAGGTATTTTAGGGCCCAACACTAATAAACTAGGGATTGATGCTCCTTGTGAAGTTGGTGCTTCACTAAATTTCTTTTATTTGTGTAATATAAGTAGATTTTTAGTAGGTTTTCTTCCCCATGATGGTTTCCCACCTACATATGTTGTTTGTGTGTTGTGCATCTTTCTTTATGTTATTATGATTGAATGTTGTATATCTTAATAAGAAACATGGTTATGAATGATATATGGTGTTGATCAGAGAATACTTGTTAGAGATCACACAAAAAGTCCACGTGGGAGAGAAGGTTAGGATCAAGGGCACGGAGGGACAGGAAGAACCCGCGCGCGGAGGTAAAGTTCAATATTATGGACTTAGCCGATTTTTAGCATGACAACCTATTTTTAGAAGATGGCGTGTGGAACACACCAACAATGTAGAGACATGCATGCCATGCATTATCTATCTTTGGAGGATCGGATCAAGCATTTTGCATGGAGATGAGCTAAGAATAGGATTGACACTTCAATTAACTATAAGAGATCTATAGATAGCACACTTGCATGTGTGGCTATGCCTGTAAATGGTGCGTGGCTATTAATAGCATGCGGCCTATTTCTGGAATAGATAAGTGGTGAAGGGCAAGTCCCCACCCTATATATATGATGTGAGGTACATAGTAGGAAGGTGTGTGTGTGTGTGTGTGTGATGGATGTATGGAGGTATAGAGATATACGCATATGACTAAATTATTGTATTAGATCCATGCGTGCATTGGTATAGATTGACATTATTATAAGGAGATTCTAGTGTTTATTAATAGATGGAAGATATTGGTTGAATCTAAGTGTCATTCCTATGTGTAATTGAGTAGTGCATGTTATTGATTCAATCATGATTATTGTTTAAAGATTTTTCTTTCATAGATCTGAATGTAGCATGCATTATAGAATGATGGATTAGTTATGAATCTATATGTTTCTTCCTTCATCACGCTAACATCCTACTACAAAACCCTAAAGAGGGACTCCGGTACCTTTGCATGCTTCAGTGAGCACTAAATCAAGGTTGAGTGATGTCCCAAAGGCGTGGCTAGGGTGTTATCTAGTAAATTCTAGGCTACATCATTGGTTTCGTTGCAGACCTCTTTTTTCGCTTGTTTTCAGGATGGTCCATGATGAAGACGTACTGGTTAACTCTAGAAAGTATTGAGGAATGGATACATGATTTAGAGGAATAATATGCACGATGGTTTAGCAAATGGATCTGAGTTTAACGCATGCACTTAGGTAGAATATAATCTATATGAAATCTTATACGAGAGATTTTTCCCATATTTCTAAAGATAACTATACAAGTGGCTTACTACTTATGCATCTCAAAGAGAATTGAGGTATCACAAACTTTTCTCGGACATAGGAAGAATTTCAAGCCCTTTATGATGTTGATGATGATCTGGACTCACTCACTGTGTGATACGTGGTTTTTGGTGTTCTAAACAGCTATATTCGGAATATTCAATTTTGACGTACTCTTTCTTGGATGTAGCTGAATTCCAGTTTTACGGTATCCAAGAGGTGCATATTTGTGAGGTATTCCACTAGAAATCAAGATCTTGATGGTAACTTTGAACCTAGAGAGTAAACTGATGGCTAAATAAAATTCACCACGCACGAGGCGGGAATAGGTTTGGTGAAAGATGGCAGACCTAGCAATAGAGATGAAGAGAGAGGAAAGGTGGCTTAAGTATAATGAGGCACATGAGAGGAAGATAGAGAAGTAACGTTCCATTATAGAAAGTATGGTGTTGAGGAGAGAGATGGCTCGTGAAGGATTTATAGCTCACATAGAAGACGTGGAGCCAGAGCATCAGGAACTCCCCCATCTTGGAAAACATGACAGAGATCCCCCCTCGGCCTCACACAGAAGTGTGCCAACAGAGACTACCTAGGCCATGGGCATGCATCTTAATCCACCTGGTGACCTAGCCCTTGCGCTTGGTTTTCCAGTATCTAGTACGACAAGTAACCAAAGAAGCTAACTTGGGAATTAGAAGAGCAGAGTAAGTCAGGGAGCAAGTACATCAATGGCAAGATAGATGACTTCAATGATATTTGGAGGAACATTCTTAGGTGCATCATCCACATAGAATGTGAGCACGTAGAATGTTGGATTCACCTCTGGAAGTGGAATTACCTCATAGACTATAGGGGTTTAGTATAGTACTACTTTCAAAGCACATGGGATTACATCTACAGTCCTATTCCAACTACAGAGGATCAAGGAACAAGAGGTATAGGTGGTTTTGGAGGTGAGGGAACATAGGAGGTTCTAGATCAGGTGGTCAAGGTCCACAACAACCATAGAATATTTATATGGAGATGTCTCTTCATATTCCAGAGTATAGAGGTATGGAGGATGTTGTCAAACATGTGCATATGTGTGAAATCTTATGGCGTGCTAAAGGGATCATGGTTAATGAGTGTAAGGCAAGTTAATTTTCTACTACATTACAAGGACGTGCATACATACGGTTGGTATAGGAAGTTTGACCCTGATCAAACTTGTGTGGATTATGCAAAGATTGAAAGATGCTTTCTTGAAGGAGTTCCATATCCATGAGTTTGAGCAAGAAGAGTATTAGTGTGCTCAAGGATATCAAGCAAGGAACCACTGAGAGTGTACATGAGTATGATGCCCACTTTAAGACACTTCTATCTAAGCTTTCTTATGATATTCATGCCATCCAACATGCACAATGGTTTGTTGGGGGATTGATTACACCATTTAAAAGAGCATTGTCACATAAGACATACATTGATCCATGTAAAGCACTAGAAGTAGCTTTACGTGCTAAGGTAGTTGGGAAAATTGACACTAGTGTTAGTCCATTCTTAGAGGCATATATTGCAGCTATGGATAAATAGTTAGAGAAGCTATCAGCAAATTCAACCCATGAAACGTGCTCAGGAATTTGGTGTATAGATTATGAAGTGGAAGGTCACACCAAGGATAGTTGTCCTCACAAAATAGTATGCTCATTACTATAAGATGTGAGATTTTCATTTGAATCATGATGTTATCATTGTCCTTTATTATAGCGTGTGATAAGGAAGAATGTATCTTGCTTTTGTAAGATTTTCAGGTCCACGACCCATGATATTGAGGATTGCCGATTGATTGGTCAGATCTAGGATGCTATAGACATTGGGGTATGACAGATAAGTGTAACAGATAATTCTAAGGTTAAGAATGAGCACCAGGATTTGGGATCATAATCAAACACTATGACAGAATGAGGGGCATTTTGAAGGAGGTCATGGAAGGGGACGTGGATATCATGGTGGATATGGAGGACGATGCCATGGTGGAGGAAGAGGTGAGTTCCCTCATGGAACATGTTATACGTGAGTATCTCCTGGACCACTATAGGTGAAAATGTCCTCGAATATTGCATGTTATTTCTACGGGAAGAACCATAGCTATGAAGAGTTCTTAGACTTATATGAGCATATGAGTAAGTAAGCATAAGCAAGAAAACAAAGGCATCGGGATGGTTAAATCCAGCACGTGTACGGTAGAAGATCAAGTGGATGCCCAAGATAGTTAGAAGGACTCTCGAGGCATTGACAAAGGAAGATTACTACACACATCAAGTGGCACACAAGAGATGCATTACACTGAAGCCTACGATCACCAAGGAGGAGGTTTTTCATGCAAGATATCCAAATCTTGCTCATCAGAAGGAGGTTTACCAAGATACCATGGAAGTGCTAAGGAATCTTCAGGGTGAGATATAGTACTTAAAGGAGCATAAGAAAGCATCAGAGATAGTCCAAACTGATATGGATGATCTATGATAACTGTGCAAAATGTTGCGCCAGGAGAACATTATCCCACTATTATGAAGTTGGTTAAAGGGGAACACTCCACATGCAAGTCTTGAGACCGGACGATAGATCCTGCATGCAAATCTTCCCCCTGATAGCATTGACTATGACAAGGAAATTACTCTTAATGTTGTTGTGGATGGATGGTCATTGCTAGCAATATATTGATTCATACAAAGCGGAAGTAAATGTGCTTACATTAGATGCATGGTACAAATGGGGAGGCCTCTCATTGTAGCCATCATCTAATGTGTTGTTTATGGAAAACCGGACTAAGGCCACTCCCATAGGAGTTTTGAAAGATGCATCTATAACTATACAAGGGGCCAAGTTCACTAGGGATTTTGAGGTATTAGCACTTGCAGAAGCAGAAAATTTTCTAGCCTTACTTGGACGCCCTTGGTGTTATGCGAATAATGCTGACTTGAGATTCAATAAGGGGTATATCAGCTTTGAGAACAAGGAAGAAAGAGTTGTGATACCTTTAACAGATGGGAAGTCTACACCATATGTTGAGCCTCTAAGTGAGGAGGACTTAAATAAATTTATGTACGCATTATTCAGGACCCAGAGGTCAATGAGCCATCAAAAGAAGGCATCCTATAGTGGGAGGATTCTCATTCTATTAGTGATACTACGAGTATTACTTGTGACAATTGGGCTCATGGTACATATGAACTAGTAGGGTGTGAGGTAAAAAGCATGGTTGCATGCAAGAATGGACTTCATTCTGTTCGATGAGATAGGTAGCATAATACCTTGGTATATGGGGGCAAAAGATCTTCCTATATTTTTGAAAGCCATGGAAACATAGTGGACAAATCAAATTAAGAGAAGAGTTATGTTAGTATATACCTTTCACAGGAGACAAATAAACGCTGTGGGTAGTCCACAGAGATAATCTTATAGAATGGGAAGAGATTGGAATTTCCCTATCTATTAGGTTTGTAAGGAACAATGCACCTACGTAGATCTACACTTATCATGGTGATCAACCTATTCAACATCACATTCAACAGTGTGAGAGACTCTGGATAGCAAGACAAGAAGCATTACCACCTTCACTCTGGGTGCATAGATTGTACTCTACGCTACAAGGATGTGCACACACCTAGTATGTATATGCATAACTACATCAAGAGACTGGAAACTAGAAAAATTTGACTATAGGGATGATCCAGACCTTTGACTACTTTTCTTCTCAACCTCTAATAGAAGAGGCATTAAAATTTATCAAGCACTTAACTATGGGAGATAGTGCAAAAGTAAGAAGAGCATATTCAAGAATTATTTGGTGAGACAGAGTCCAGAGCACATTTTGAAAAGGAAGAAGAAATGGACTCCATACTACTTGAATGTGCTTGCCTTGAGAAAGAGAAGGAAAGATGGTTTACATCGTGGATGATGAGGAAGTTGAGAACCTGGATATTGAACATTCACAAGGGGTGCACGAGGTCTTGGACAATGTAGACAAGGATACATACGCCTATCACGAACCCATGAAGACAAAGAAGGTGAATATAGGTTCGGAGGATGAGCCTAAAGAGGCCATAATCGAGACTACTGGTCAAACTCGAGGTAGCAAAGATCATTGAGTTACTCAGGGATTATCATGACTTATTCCCTCGAGGGTATCATGAACTTAAAGGTGTGCATAAATCACTTGGGGAAATGAAGATAAAGCTTAAGGATGGTGCATGCCCAGTTAGAAAGATGCCTTACATAATGAATCCTAATTTACATGAAAAGGTAAAAGAAGAAATTGATAAAATGTTGAAATCTGGAATTATCAAGCCCCTCGATGAGTCAGAATGGGTTAGCCCAATGGTGATTAGTATCAAGAAGGATGGATGAATTAGAATATGTGTGGACTACAGGAGATGAATGTTGCATGCATCACGATCCATTCCCTACGCCATTTACTAGGAAATACTAGGAGTTGCAGGGTGTAAATATATTCCTTCACAGATGGGTTTTCCGGGTATCATCAGGTTAGGATTGCTCAGGAGGATCAAGAAAAGACAACATTTACTACTGAATGGGGCATTTTTTCCTATACTGTGATGCCTTTTGGATTGAAAAATGTGCCTATTGTATTCTCATGCATAGTTGTTCAGGCATTCAAATATTTTATTCACAACTTCTTACAGGTCTACCTAGATGATTGGACAATATATGGGCTTGTGAAAGATCATTGTGACAATCTACACTTAATGTTTGAACGGTGTAGATAATTGAGTATCTCTTTGAACATCAAGAAGTACATATTTGCTACACCATTTGGGATACTGTTAGGACATATAATCAGAAAGAAGGTTTTATTGGTTGATCCAAATAAGGTTGTAGTAATTCTAGGCATGGAAGCACCTACCACCAAAGTGAGGTGCATGGATTTTTAGGTCATACAGATATTATCAAAAATTCATCAAAGGGTATGCCAAAACTTACACCCTTAAAGAGTTACTAAAGGGGAAAGGTACATTTTATTAGGGAGAACCGCAGCAGCGCGTGTTTGAGATATTAAAGAAAACTTACTACCACGCCCATTTTACATTTTCCCTCATGGGATAAACCATTTCATGTGCATGTGGACACTTCTGGCATGGCCATTGGTGCTATGTTAGCTCAACCTAGCGAAGGTATTGTAGATCATCCAATCTATTTTACTAGTAGGAAGCTGACTCCTGCAAACAAAATTATACAACTACAGAGCGTGAAGCTTTGTTAATGATCTATGCATTACACAAGTTTCGATAAGATACTTGTTAAAGAACACCATTTGTGTTTTATACATATCACATGGCATTAAAGTACTTAGTAAACAAGCTCATCTTATAGGGGCACATATGCAGATGGGTTCTCTTATTTCAAGAGTTTGACTTCACAATTGTGGTGAAGCCAGGGAAAAGTAATTCTGACCAGACCATTTATCTAGAATCAACTCAGGAGAGGAAGCACAAAAAATTTAAGAAACCATGCTAGATGCACATTTATATAGGTTACAACGTGCACCCACAAAATTAGAAGACATTTCCATCTTTCTACAAACAGGTGTGGTGCCGTAAGGAATGAAGGCATTAGAAAAGAAACAACTTTTATATGCGCAACACCGTTTATGTTAATCAATGGTGACCTCTACAAGTTAGGCAAAGATGAAGTATTACGTCGTTGTGTATTAGAGCATGAGCACAAGGATATTATGGAAGAAGCTCATGGTGGTATTGTAGGAGGCCATTATGCAGGTGATGCGACTACCCGAAAAGATCCTACTTGTTGGATTATGGTGGGAGACATTGTATAAAGACTGTAAAGAATATTGTAAGGCATGTGATCATTGTCAGCACCTAGGAAAACCAGGAAAAGAGATGAGATGCCTTTGAGACCAATTATTAGTGCCGAACCATTTGAGAAATGGGCCATTGACTTTGTAGGACCTATTTCACCAGCCATGCACATAGGACTGGATCACGCTATATCATTACTTGCACATGATTATCTCACATGGTGGGAAGAAGTAAACACCTACAAAGGACTATACAACAGCTAGGTTTCTATGGGAGAATGTTCTTACAAGATATGGATGTCCTTTAAGCTTGACAAGTGATAGGGGTACACACTTTTTGAATGAGACAATTAGGATCCTATTAGATGAGTTTATGGTTACACACCATAAAACTACACCCTACCATCCTTAGGAAAATGGAACTGACTGAGGCTTTCAACAAGATTTTGAGCCAAATTTGACAAAAATTTGTGATGTTGGAAGAAAGGATTGGGATGACAAATTATCAATTTTTCTTTGGGCATATAGAACAACTTACAAGAGATTGAACAAAGCCACACCATTTTAGTTGGTGTTTGGCACAGAAGCCATTCTCCCTATAGAATTTATGTTACCTTCTTTGCATTGCATGTGCTAGAGGTCTAGCTGATGAAAAGGATTTAAAAGAGCGTATCGAGAAGATGATTCAACTAGATGAGAGACAATGAGCCATAACACGATGGAGTCATAAGTAGGAAAAGGCAAGGAAAAAAGGCATGGCATGATAGAAACATAAGGGATAAGAAGTTTGAGATTGGACAAATGGTACTTCTTTATGACTCTAAGTTCTCGTGCCATCCAGAAAGCTCAAAGTACATTGTCAAATGTATGTCATCACTTACATACTTGAATCATGTGCTTGCAGCTTAGAAGCACTTGATGGAACACGGCTACTCGCTATACTTTAATGGGAGTAGGTCAAGCCCTACTATAAATAAGACTTCTTGTTGTTTGTAATAAGGCAATTGTCATTTAGATTAGGTTTCCATTATGTATTTCCTTCATTATCACTATGCTTTGTCAATTTAGTTTTTGTTCTTGTGTAATAAGCGTGCTTGCATGCATGAAGCTAATTACTATGTGAAGAATGTTTATGTGCAAAGGACTACACATACCTTTAGTGTGGGGTGGTTGTAGTTATCCAAGTAAAAGACCATGGGAATTGAAAGGTGAAAGGAATAAGTTGTTATGGGTGTGCTTTAAGTCAAAAGAAGATTTCTTCTCAAAAGTGACCAAGGATGGAGATGAATGAAAGGACAATATAACGCGAGGTAAGCAGAGGCCATGATAACTACCAAGAGAAGGTATAGTGATGAGGTACTCAAAAAAGGGTGCATACTAAAGAGAAGTCTGTGACTGTGAGAGGGTAGGAAGGCACAGAAGGTTATAGGGGCACGAAGATGTACCACGCAAAACAAATGAATTTGGTCAGTAAATGAGAGGATATTTGGTAGGTGAAGGAGGAATAAATACATCAAAATTTGAAAAAAAAATATATAAGGATGGGATGCAGATTCATTTTTACCATTATGACTAAGAGAATTTGAGGAAAGAGCTAAGTGTGAAGAGCCAAGTGATCAAGTTAAGGTGCGAAGGGTGTGAAACCAAGCATGATAAATAAATCTATGTGAAAAGAAGCTTGCGTCCCCAGTGGTGAAGGGTTTGAGTGAAGCAAGGAGGCAGAGAGGAGTTAGGGCATGAAGTTTCCACCTAGGGCATGATTGAATCAAGCTAGGGTTTGATTTGCAAGTTGTAGAGTTAAAGAAGAGACGATTATAAGGTAAAAATGGCATCTAAGAAGGCATCTGCAAAAGTAACAAAAGGAAAGAAGAAAGTGGTCATCGAGGAGGAAGAGATGGCACCCGAAAGTGATTTTTTAGAAATGTAATATCCAAAGGAGTCATCATCGGCCAAGAATGGGATTCACCCATCAGAAAGAGAAAAGTGAGTGAATACAATCACAGGACCATGGAGAACAAGAAGGAGCTTGATTCCTTGCTCACTGCTAGACAAACAAGCATATGGTGGATGACATGCCAGGTTTATGATGATGTAGGTGAGAAGCTTCTGAAGAGAATTGGGGTCTACCAATTATATGAGCTTCCATATTTCAGGAAGTATGAGCCCTTGTATCAGTGGCTCATGAGCAGAGTACATGCACGAGGACTTCTTCTACTTTGCAGACGCAGAGTTAGAATCTCATCTGCTTATCTCATCACAGGTTTTGAAGGCCACAGAGAGAGGACATAAAGAATGATCTCACAAATAAAGCCATGATCTTAAAGACCAGACAGAGAGTTGGGGTACCTGAAGGGTCCACGCGGTATGGATATAGACAAATTGAAGAACTATCTAGTTGTGCAAGCAACAACACACCTTGTTACAAAGTTGAATGATCAGAGCGGTGGTCACAGGTAAATACTATGTGGTTACATGTTGCACGTAAGATGTCAGAAGGAGAAATCTACAATATTACAGGCTATATTACAAAACAAATAGTCGAGGAAGTGCACATAGGAGGGAAGATCAACTTTGGGGTTGTTCTACTATCACTAGTATTCATGGAAATTGGAGTACTAGATGGGCCAAAGGAAAAAGTATGGGAATACCCCATGGAGAATAAGTCACCAGCGAAAGGTTCAAGCAAGTATCTATGTAAAGGGGCCATGACAGATGACATAAAGCAAAGGGTGGAGAAATGGTATGACAAGATCCACATGGCATTTGGAGAAGAGTGGCGCATCCCAAAGGACCTACCATCAGTAGTAGGGAAACAAGTCTAGTTTGTTGTATATCAACATTTCTACATCATGCACTTCCTAATGAAAGATGGAGTTTAGAGCCCTTGGTGTAAATGCCTTACGCATTCACTGCAAGGTATTTCCAAGCATCTATTCATAGATTTATAGACACACGCCGATTGGTATTCAATGTAGATAAGGTAGACTGTGACTACCACATGTTGAGAAAGAAGTATGTGTATCCTGAAGAAGTGCCTTCACCGAGAGGATCATTTCAAAGGTGTTGAATATTAAGCCAATAAGTTTGGTTGTAGCAGATGTAGGGGCAGCATTGGTGTATCTTCAACTAAAGCCAAAGATGGAGAATAACAAGTATGTGGAAGGTGAGTTCACACTTCCAACACCACCAAAGGGAAAGCATACAATGGAGAACATCCCAATGGCCTAAGCCCATAGAGCCAATTGAAGTGGAGGATGAGGAGGAGGAGCACAAAGATAGTGGTGGTTTGGAGCATAGAGGTAGGAGACATCCTATAAATAAGGGTGAAGCTGAGTGCACCATTACACCACCTCAGCCACAAGAGGGGGATGATGAGGACTTGAATGTAGTCCAAGGGGAGCACAGATTTAAGAGGGTGTTTAGGAGAACAAGGACCCAAGGTGCTACTCCAACCATGGTGCACAAATCACCTAGACTCTCTCCATAGAAGGAGGCAACCATGCAAAGAAGGAGGAAACTGAAGTTAAATGAGGAGGTGGAAGAGTCAGAGGAAAGCACGCCTAATTCTCCTACACTTCTAGAGAACATAGAAGAATAGGGTGAGGAATCAAAGGAAAGAGAAGAGGATGAGAAGGGACTAGAGGAGATAGTTGCAGAGAATGTTCAGACATGGAGACACAAGTCCCAAATTTGGAAGCTAAAGTCCCTAAGTAGCAATGGTCTAGAAGAACAAGTGGAGAGCACATTCCACCAGCCATGGGGTATGTAGAGGACACAGTAAAATTTTCCATGCCCACTTCCAGAACACGATAACACATGAAGGATTTATTTGGCTAGGAGCTAATGGATGAGGATATGGTGATTGTATGCACTTCAAAAGAAACTATCATGGTCAATGCACACCCACATGGATGAGCCTAACTTTGATGTATGTGAAGAGTCATGTGTTTTGAGATGGATGAAGAAGGCACCCCAAGCTAGACACATGACAGTAAAGCCTATTGTCATGTCAGATGAGCAAGTCAACAATGCATTGGTGAAGGTTTCTACTAAAGTGGCTAGAAGAAACATGGACAAAAGTCAAAACAATCAGAGCATTTACGAGGAGATGAAGACAAAGGATGCGGAGATAACACGCATATAACACAAGAGAGGGACTTTGTGTAGAAGAAGAATGAAGTATTTATCAACATCACAGAGGATATTGGGGACAATGTCATCAGAGCAAGGCCACACTTGGAGGCCAAGGTACCATAGACGTTTCCTTCAATGATACACTATGTAGGAAAGTTAGTGGACTTGGTACTTGAAGATGAACCTCTACACATGACAGCACCAAGGAAGTCAGAGCAAGATGTAGAACGAGAGAAAGCCTCAATGATGTGAAAAGATTACATCTTATGAAGGGTTGTTACAAGCATTACAAGAAGTATTGAAGAAAGCAAACCAGGCTTTGAATATCTACATAGCTCTAGAGGTGCTTATCAACATAAAGACCCTAGAAGAAAATAATGAGGTCCAGAAAGAAATGAAGGATGAGACATTGGGCCACACAAAAATATTTTCAATAGTTAAGTAGAAGCGTGAGGCCCTGGCAGTAGCACAAGAGCCACATAAGACTCAGCTAGAAGAGCTTGGGAAGCTAATTATGCAGAAGATGGATCTTTTAGAAGGAAGAATGACATCAATGTCCAACGTTGTGTTGGTTTTGTAGAATGAAAAGGGAGAGATTATGAGGGATGAGTTGGAATCCATTGCTTGTGGACATCCCGAAAAAATAGAACAAGCACTCACTAAATGGTAGGTTTTGAGGCCAAAATAAAGGAGGAGTATCCAGAGTTGATACTTCAAACTGATACAAAGGAGGCTGCCTCATAGCCTCATAAAACTTCTTTATTTATCTACATTCTTTCATTCTTATTCTTTCCATTGTTCTATTCTTTACTTCAATTTTTGAGATACCATTGTCGGGATGACAATGAGATTAGTGTGGGGTAATGTTGATCGAGAATACTTGTCGAGAGATCACACAAGAAGTCCACAAGGAGAAAAGGCCAGATCAAGGGCGCAGAGGATAGGAAGAACCCATGCGCGAAGGGCAAGTTCAACATTCAGGACTTAGCCAATTTTGAGCATGATGAACTATTTTTAGAAGATGGCATGTGGAACACACCAACAATGCAGAGACACATGTGCCATGCTTTGGAGGATCATATCAAAGTATTTTTCATGGAGATGAGCTAAGAATAGGATTGACACTTCAGTTAACTATAAGAGGTCTATAGATAGCACACTTACATGTGTGGCTATACCTATAAATGACACGTGGCTATTAATAGCATGTGGCCTATTTTTGGAATAGATAAGTGGTGAAGGGAAAGTCCCCACCCTATATATATGTATGATGAGGTACATATTAGGAAGGTGTGTGTGTGTGTGATGGATGTATGGAGGTATAGAGATATATGCATATGACTGAATTATTGTATCAAATCCATGTGTGCATTGGTATAGATTGACATTATTGTAAGGATCTTCTGTGTTTATTAATAGATGGAAGATATTGGCTAAATCTAAGTGTCATTCTTGTGTGTAATTAAGTAGTGCATGTTATTGATTCAATCATGATTACTATTTAAAGCTTGTTCTTTCATAGATCTGAATGTAGCATGCATTGTAGAATGATGGATTAGTTATGAATCTATATGTTTCTTCCTTCATCATGCTAACATCTTACTACAAAGAACCCTAAAGAGGGACCTAGGTACCTTTATGTGCTTTGGGTGAGTGCTCACCAATGTGATGAGTGATGTGCCTAATGGGTGACTAGGGTGTTATCTAGTAAATTCTATCGAAGTTTCGTATATCCGCATCATATGGACAACTTAATTGATGAATGTATGATTTAGTAAATGAAGTAAAAATTATTGTAGGACTGATTCACCCCCTCTTAGTCCATTGTGCTTCCAACAATTGGTATAAGAGCAGGTCCTTGAGAAGCAATTCGAATCAATTAAAGGACATCCTAGAAGCACAAAAAATGGAAATGTCTTCATATGTTAAATTTGGATTAAGAAGGAGAAATGAAGTTGTTCAATCAATGATTCAATTCTTATAAGATTAGATCAAGAATATGGAGATATAACATGGTTAAGAAATTAAGGGTTTGGAGTCACAGGTTGAAAGTATGTCAAAAGCCCTAAAGGAGAAAGAAAAAATTTGTTCTAGGTATGAAGAGAGGCTAAAATATTTAGAATCTGATTTGGAGAGTGCATTTGGTAGGTTAAGGTTGTATGAAAGGATTGAGAAGAGATATTAAGCTCTAGATAGGATTTTAGAAGGCCAACGTGTGACTAGTGACAAAATAGGCATATTGTTTATAGGAGAACATGTGAAGAATGATTGTGAAGTTGGTCCAACTTTTAAATATGGTGAGAAGGTAATCGAGAAGACTTCTTTGAGAAGGTATAACTCATTAGAAAACCAAATGCTATGAGGTATGCCTATTCATTCAATGGATATTCCTTTGTTTTCCATAATTTTGGTCAAAGATCTAGAGATTGCAAAAGGAATCGAGGAATTAGGTGGGAGTTTTCAAGGGTGAATGATTTTATGTTGTGAGTTTGGACTAAGGCTAAGGATTATGGATGGAGTCTAAGTGTTTATGAATGAAGAAGAAGAAAGAAAGATGTTTTTTTCTTCAAGTCTCAAAAATTAGGTCATATAACATGAATTTTCCAAAGCAAGAAGAGGTTCATTGTAAGGTCTTCTCATATGGTCAAGAAGGAGGTTTTTCAAGCTAAGGAGTTCAAGGAAACTGATTCTTTTCCTACCATGCAGTATATGAAGTTTGTCAAGGAGAATTTTAGTGCTATTAAGGTTGGAAACATAGTCAATAGGCACAAATCAAGTCAAGGAAGCATGTTTGCACTTTTTAAAGAAGATCATATGTGCTATCAGTCATTCAAGCTCAAGTGCAAGACAAATTGAAGAAATTAGGTCTTTGAGGTCTTGTCTTTTGTAGGTTTCGAGTTTGTCTTGTTTTCCTTGTTTGAATAAGTATACGGTTTTAATTGAATGTATGAAGGCGTTTTGGGTCTATCTAGTCCATTTCTTGATCATGAAAGTCTTTTTTTCATCAAATAAAGAGTTTGGTTGTCAAATTAAAATGTCAAAGTTTAAGTAAGAAATGATGTGCCATGTTTGTCATGTGACTTAATGTCTCAAGTAGTATTGTGTCACAATCAAAATGTTATCTCAATCTTGAGTTGTAGTTATGGGTCATTAAGGTTGAATCAAGTCATGACTGGTGTCTAATGTGAGTAACGCATGCATGTCATGTTCCTTCTTGTTCTTGAAAGATCAGTGTAATTGTTAAGTTGTATCTCAAGGTGTTCTTTGGGGTCTGAGATATCAAGAAAGTCTATATATAAGTAGAGAAGTATGGTTAAGTTCATGAAAAAATTGAGTCATGATGTTCAAAGTGTGTTGAAGAATATAGGACAAGTAGGCTTTAAATCTCGTGCACTCATAGTGGTTGAAGAATCCTTAAGAAAAAATGTGTTCCCAAGACTCATCACTTGAAGAAACTCTCAATGCTAAATGCAATATTCCATGGTAAATAAGTTTAAGGAAGAAGGAAATGAAGCTACAAGAGTAGGTGACTTGGTAAATATATCTTTCTTGATCTTCAGTATCTTCAGTGAAAAGCACAAAGAACACCTGTGAAGTAAAATCACATACTACAAGACTAAGGAAGTATCTAAAGGATTAATAAGATTAATTTGAGGGATAGCTAGCCTAGTGTCTCAAGTAAGGGTCAAAATAATCATGAAGATGTTGAAAAACCTTGCATTCAAAAAAAAAGAGTATGGAGAAGAAACTATGGAATTTACATCTACAATGAGGTAAGTTGAGATCTAAGGTAAATGGAGTAGATTGGCTCATAAGAGTCATATTAAGAGATAAAGAACTATAGTCGTGGGCCAAGTGGGTGAATGAATCACTTCCCAAACTATATTGGATGAGGTATGGTTTTAAACATTGCATATGTTTCCTTAGTCCTACAACGTGTCTTAGCTTATTGGAGTAATGTGTTACAATGCGGGTTTTTAGTTATAACAATGTGAGAGGGTTGAATATTGTGCCTACATAATAAATTAAGCAAATTAAGGGTGGTCAGTCCTAATTGCTATCATAATGATGAAATTGACAGGATGAATGATGATTTTTGGAGTAAGAAATTTTTGAATCTAGAAGAATGGAAAAGCATTTTTGAAGGTTGAAAATATTGTCAAGATGTTTCAGGGTAGAGACATTAATGTTGATGCCTCTACATATCTTGAAATCAATGTAAGACTCCATTTCTTGTACTTTCATTTTTTAGGATGCCATTTTCCTAGGGGGAGATCTTGAAGAATGTGTTAAATGTTTGCATTAAGTGTATAAACATGATAAGTTAGTAAAAATGCATTGAAGATGATTTTTAGGGATTTAGGTCCAAAATGTGAAAATGATAGTATTGGAGGTAAAAACTTTACTTTTGAGAATGGTATAGTCCTAGAAATGAGATGTTGAACAAGGAGGAAGGAAAAATAAGGAGTGTGAGTTCAGGGGAGATTTTCTAAGGCTCATTATAGCTCTATTGGATCATTACATGTTGCTTTGAAGGAGTCAAAGAGAAGCAAGTATAGTCCTAGGGGGAGCTATTTGAGTCAAGTAAGTTGTTTTTTTGCATTAGTTCCATTATGTGTTGTCATTTATCATGTTGTGTCATCATAGTAGCCTTTTTCATAGATTTCAAATGGGAGAGAAGCATTAGAAACATGAAAAATAGGTCATGTAGGTGTTGTTCTTGTTGGTTTTCATCAATGTTTTTGAAGGTGGTTGCCATCAATGACAAAGGGGAGATTATTGGCCATTGTGTGTTTGTGTTGTCATTGATGTCAATTCCATTGATGGAAAATGGTTTCATGGTATTGTATGAGTCTCCATGTGGTGTCAATCATATATCAAACATGAATTTTGATTGGTAGTTTCCAAGATTGGTGAGTTTAGTGTTGTTGTAGAGCATGATTGAAAGGGCTAAGTCATGTTTTGTGTCATCCCAAGTGAGTTAAAGGGTTTCATGATGTCATACATAGTCTATGATGTGTGTTAAAGGTGTCCTTGAGTCTGCATGAGGTCAGTATGGTCAAGTCATGTGGTTTCATGGTTGAGTCATGTTATTCCAAGCCTATTCCTATCCCTGGAACATGGAGAATGGTAAGGAGGTATGAGATTTGCATCCAATCAGTATTTTTAGAGCATGGTAGAAGCATGGTGGTAGTGTATCTAAGGTGTATGTCAAGTTTCAGGTCATAACTCAAAGGTATGATACATGAATGAAACATCCTCTACCTTTCCATATTAACCTTCTACCTTTCCTCATGGTGTTTCATGATGTCATACATAGTCTATGATGTGTGTTAAAGGTTTCCTTGATTCGCATGAGGTCAATATGGTTAGGTCATGTGGTTTCATGGTTGAGTCGGGTTATTCCAGGCCTATTCCTAGCCCTAGAACATGCATAATGGTAAGGAGGTATGATATTTGGACCTAATCAGTCTTGTTGGATCATGGTCAAGCATGGTGGTAGTGTACACGAGGTGTATGATGATTTTACGGTCATAACTCAGAGGTATGATGCATGAATGAGGTCCATTAGAAGTAAATAGTGAGAAACATGCAAGTAAGCACAAGTAAATGATATTAGATGGATATTTTTAGAGATATTTGGGCTAGAAGGTGAATATGGAAAGGTAGAGGATGTTTCATGACAAATTTCATGTCATTATGAAGAATATTTTTGAAGATACATCAGTTTTGATAAAACCGGGTAAGTTATAATGTGTTTTTGAAGCAAAAGTGAACCTTCTAATGCTTTTTGTGAATTGTATGCTTTGCATGGGGACCTGAGCTCTTTGGAATAACATCTTAGGTAATTTATGAAGGTTTCAAAAATAATGAGGTGGTTTGATCGTCACATTTTTATGAATGATCGTTAAAAGGTAATGTACTTTAAAACCCTAACTAAGAGTGACTTGGAGAAGAAGAGGTATAGTGAGCCTTTCTTGATTGGTGTTGCAAATTTGATAATTGTATGTTGTAGAGGACTCTTCCAGATATTTAGAAAGGTATATTAGTGCATGTGACAATATGTGGGCCCCACCTAAAATGGATTGTTTATGAAGAAGTCCAGTTTAAGGAGAAGTTTCCAAAAGAAGGTAAGAAATAAATCAACATTGTTTTTATCCCTAGAGTTTTTTAGATGTACATGATAATTTCAGGTCATATTTGACGTGAAAAGGGAAAAGTGTTCCCTATTTATGAAGACTTGTTTTTAGGGTAGTTTGAAGTACTCTGCTTAAAAGTGGTATTGCATAAGCTACAAGAGGAGTTAGGATTGAATTAAAGTTTTTATGATTCTAGTTCATATATCTTTCAATTTTTATATGAAAATTGTTTTTTTGATATGGTATAAAGAAGTTATGACCTATTCGTTGAGGATCAAATCGGAAGATGTTTGATCTAGCATGGTACTAAGTGGTTACACAAGGTAAAGTGATGATTCAGAGTTTTTCATGATTTATGAAGGTTTATGAGTACTTAGGAATACTTTATAAGTGTTTCCCATTCTTTGGCCAAGTGTGGAGGTGATTTTGAGGTGATGCATTAAGTTGAGCTCAATATCGCCTTGAGTCCTAGAAGGCTTTACAAATAGTTTGCAGATATGGTCTCGGTTGAAGGCCTTCCACTTGGAGTTGGAAAGATTTCTAATATGTTATTAAAATAGGATCAAAAGAGATTTCTAATTTTATATTTCTTGTGTCTTGGTAAGTTGATTTGATGGCTCTTTCAGGTCATTTGTGAAGGTGTGTTAATTTTCAAGACAAGTTTTCTCAAGCTAAAAGATTGAGTTAATTGATGCATTTAATGGATTGGTTGATGTTTTATATCACCTGGAGAGTTAAGAGGGATGAAATTTGTTCCTAGTGAAGGAATTTTTAGGTCTTGAAAGTGGTAAAAGAGTGCAAACTAGTTGAGTTTGCAAAATGTTTTTCTTGACAACATGATTTGGAGAAGAGGAAATTAGATGTGGTTTGAACCTATGGATGTTTCATGAGATATACCATGCATGGATGTGATTTAAAGGTCACAAGGATTACATAAATTTGTCACATGCCATATTTTTGTGTTTTGGAGTGTGGTTGATGCCTAAAGGTAAAGATAGGGTGCTGGAAACAATTGTTTGGTGAAGGATAAGAGTCTTTTGGCTTATATTATGAGTTATTTGATTGGTAAAAGAAAATGTGTGACTATGGATGATTTTTTATGCTATATTACACATGTTTGATGAGTTTTAGAGCTTTAATAATTATAGTTTTGGTGTTAGTGGATTTTACTCATCCTAGTGATGAGGTTTTGAGCTTATTTTGTGCAAGATGGATGGTTTTGGGCATGGGCGACCTCTATGGGTCATATGTGAACATTGTAATGAAAATATTGGGATTTTTATGATTCATTGGTAAAAAAAAGGTCAAGGACTAACCTATGGTGATTATGAAAGAAGAAAAACATATTTAAGTGTTTGTTTAATAAAAGTGTGACTCATGTGGAAGTGTGTGATAGGTTTGAAGGCATGTATTGAGAGATGAAAAAGTGTGTTTAAGATTGAGGAATTATATATATCATGTTTGAAATGGTTTAGAAAGAATACAATTCAAAGAAGAAGAATATATAATGAGTTGAAGGAATGAGGGTTTGAGTAAAGGTTTACGAGCTGAATTAGAGATTTCCATTGGTTATCATAGCAAAAAAAAAATTAGATATCATCATCATCAGGTGGTTGAGTTTATTCTTAGTCATTTTAGGGGGTTGTAGCCTCCTTTTGGAGTGGGTGCTTCACTAAATTATGGGTTGGTGTTACTTGTAGGGTTGGTGCTCTACTAAACTAGGGTTGATGCTCCTTGTGAAGTTGGTGCTTCACTAAATTTCTTTTATTTATGTAATATATGTATATTTTCAGTGGTTTTTCTTTCCCGTGAGGGTTTCCCACTTACATATGGTGTTTGTGTCTTGTGCATATTTCTTTATGTTATTGTGATTAAATGTTATATATCTTAGTAAGCACACATGGTTATGAATGATATATGGAAAACTTAATTGATGAATGCATGATTTAATGAATGAAGTAAAAATCATCGTAAGACTGATTCAACCCCCTCTTAGTCCATTTTGCTTCCAACAATTGGTATCAGATCAGGTCCTTGAGAAGCAATTCTAATCAATTGAAGGACATCCTAGAATCAAGATAATGGAATGTCTTCATATGTTAAAGATGAATTAAGAAGGAGAAATGAAGTTACTCAATCAATGATTCAGTGCTTACAAGATTAGATCAAGAATATGGAGATATAACATGGTCAAGCCATTAAGGGTTTGGAGTCACAAGTTGAAAGTATGTCAAAATCCCTAAAGGAGAAAGAAAACACTTGTTCTAGGTATGAAGAGAGGTTGAAATCTTTAGAATCTGATTTGAGAGTGCATTTGGTAGGTTAAGGATGTATGAGAGGATCGAGAAGATATCTAGAGATCTTGATGGGATTTAAGAAGGCCAAAGGGTGACTAGTGACAAAGCAGGCATAGGGTTTAAAGGAGAACATGTGAATAATGATTGTGAACATGCTCCAAGTTTTAAATCTGATGAGAAGGTTATCAAGAAGACTACTTTGAGAAGGTTTAACTCGGTCGAGAAAACATAATGCTATGAGGTATGACTATTCATTCAATGGATATTGATTTGTTTGTCATGATTTTGGTCAAAGAGCTAGAGATTGTAAAAGGACTTCGAGGAATTAGGTTGTTGTTTTCAAGGGTGATTGATTTTCATGTTGTGAGTTTGGACATAAGATTAAGGATTGTGGATGGAATCTAAGTGTTTATGAGCCAAGAAGAAGCAAGGATGTTTTTTTCTTCAACTATCAAAATTTATGTCATATAACATGAATTTTCCAAAGCAAGAACAGTTCTTTGTAAGGTCTTCTTGTATGATCAAGAAGGAGGTTTCACAAGTTAAGGAGGTCAAGAAAATGATTCTTCACCTACCATGCAATATATGAAGTTTTTCAAGGAGGATTCTAGTGCTATCAAGGTTGGAAACATAATCAATAGGCCCAAATAAAGTCAAGGAATCATGTTTGCACTTTTTGAAGAAGATCATATGTGCCTATCAGTCATTCAAGCTCAAGTGCAAGACAAGTTGAAGAAATTAGGTCTTTGATGTCTTACCTTTTGTAGGTTTTTGAGTTTGTATTGTTTTCCTTGTTTTAAGAATTTTGTGGTTGTCATTAAATGTATGAAGGTGTGTTGGGTCTATCTAGTCCATTTCTTGATCATGAAAGTCTTGTTTTCATCAAGTAAAGAGTTTGGTTGTCAACTTAAAATGTCAAAGTTTAAGTAAGAAATGATGTGTCATGTTTGTCATGTGACTTAATATCTCAAGTAATATTGTGTCACAATCAAAATGTTCTCTCAATCTTGGAGTTGTAGTTATGGGTCCTTAAGGTTGAATCAAGTCATGACTGGTGTCTAATGTGAGTAACACATGCATGTAATTGTCCTTCTTGTTCTTGAAAGATTAGTGTAATTGTTAAGTTGTATCTCAAGGTGTTCTTGTGGGTCCGAGATATCAAGAAAGTTTGTATATAAGTAGAGAAGTATGTTTAAGTTCATGAAAACTTTGAGTCATGTTGTTCAAAACCTATCATAGTTAAAAGCTTGTTAAAGTGTAAAGGTGTCTTGGGAGTTTCAAAATGATATCATGATCTTGTAAGTGTGTTGTAGGTCCCTTGAGGGTGTTTATATTTGGTGAAGTCAGTATATTGTGTTAACAAAGATGTTTTGAGTCCATAAGTTTATTGGTCTACATAATAATTCATCAAGCTTGTGATCTCTGCTAAGTCATATCAAGGTTTATTTAGTTCTCGTGTCTCAGATTATGATGGTCTTTTACCATGAGTCTATGTGTCTTGTCAAAGTGTGTTGTCTTAGTCAAAGATTTATTGGGAATTCATTCTAGTATGTGAGGTGTCATTTTGTATGAATATCTCATGGTTATGTGTAGAGGTTCATGATATCCTTCAAGTCATGAAGTCACTACTTAAGGCATCAAGGTCTAGAAAAATAAGATAGAAATGTGATGAGCTACATCAATAGTATGGTATGATGGCTAACTCGAAGCATTGATGTCATGGCCCAAAGAAGATGTAAAATGGGGAACTATAGGTTTTGTATCAATTTTTGAAGGTTGTATTCAAGGGTTTGACCCCAATGTTAAACTCCATGATGTTAAATGATGTCAAGCTACCAATGAGATGTAGATAGATTGAAGGGTATAATTTCACAAATTTGAAGTTCTCGAGATTGCATAGAGAATTGCAGGAAGAAAGTGTCCCCCTCTTTGTCCGAGAGTACTTTTAAGGACTCGTGATGTTGTTTTCCAATGATGGTATCTCTTCAAGGTTCCCAAAAGGGATTATGGTATAGAATTGATCATGTTTATGGATGTCTATGTTGCTCAAGGGTATTTCATGTCAAATCGATGAGCTACATGTATGGAGGTTTCAAAGTGATCAATAGGAAGAGTATCAAAGTTATTTAAAGGTATATTTTTGAAGTCTTATTTATTGATGAGCTTACAAAGTTGAAGATGACACTTGATTGAAGGATGTTACAGTGATCTAAGTACTAAAAATGGCTAGTAATGACCTCAAAACAAGTATAAGTTCCCAAGTATTACAAGTGAAAGTTATAGGTCAAGATGTGTAATTTTGAGCATTGAAAGGACATGGATTGTGAGTTCTAAGTAGGTGTGAATCCTACAACTTTATGAATGAATAATTCCATCTTAAGGAAGGCTTATAAAGGTATGTCATTTTCTATCAGTCTTTAAGGTCAAGGTCTCAAGGATGTAGGTATGAGGTATGCGGTTTCTTGTTTGTCTAAAGAATTCTATGTTTTCCATGAAATATGGGTATGACATCAAGGCATGCAATTTTGAGTGAAGTTTTGTCTTTGTCAAGATGATATTGAGTGTGATGGAAGGATAAAGAGACAGTCACAAGACTATGAAAGCTTACAAATGCATGGGAGAGATGGTTGCAGTTCTCATATAGTACAAAAGGAGTATGCTTACTTCAAGAAGTTGGTTCAATCAAGTCATGTATCGTAGAGGATGATTACAAAGGTAGAATCAGGGGTTGTTGTCAAAGAGGAGGTCAAATATCATGTTATCAGGTTGTCAAGCATTGTATCATACATATGTTGGATCTTTTAGGATATAATATTTAGTGTCAAATGTATAAGTTCTCGAGTTCATAAGAACATGGTATCAAGAGATGTTTTTGTGTCCTTATATCACTTTGTATGATGTATCTTCTTCACTATGACATGTTACAAGAGTCTCAGTATAACGCTCAAGGATATTTAGAAGGACTTTAAAGGGTATTGACGGTTTGAAGTTCTTCTAAGGCTTGCTATAGGTGTGAATTTTTTTCAAGAACTACACAAGTAAAGAAATGACCATGAAGGTCTCTAAAGTTTTGTCAAAAAGGAGAATACAAGACAAGTAGGTTTAAATCTCGGCACTCATAGTGGTTGAAGAATCCTTAAGACAAAGTGTGTTTCCAAGACTTGTCACTTGAAGAAACTCTCAATGCTAAGATGCAATATTCCATGGTAAATAAGTTTAAGTAAGAAGGAAATGAAGCTACAAGAGTAGGTGACTTGGTAAATATATATTGCTTGATCTCTCGATACTCAGAAAAGTGCGGTAAGACTGTTTTTAGAGGTAAAATCGCATAATACAGGACTAGGGAAGTATCCAAAGGATTAATAGGATGAATTTGAGGAGATCTAGCCTAGTGTCTCAAGTAAGGGTCAAAAGAATCATGAAGATGTTGAAAAACCTTGCATTCAAAACAAAGTATGGAGAAGAAATTATGGAATGTACATCTAAAATCAAAGGTAAGTTGAGATCTAAGGTACATGAAGTAGATTTAAAGCTCATAAGAATCATATTGAGAGATAAAGAACTGCAAATCATAGCCAAGTGGGTGAATAAATCACTTCCCAAATGATATTGGATGAGGTATGGTTGTAAAGCTTGTATATATTTTCCTTAGTGTTTATAATCTGTCTTAGCTTACTGGAGTTATGTGTTACAAATCTAGGTTTTTAGTTATAACAATGTGAGATGGTTGAATATTGTGCCTACATAATCAAGTTAGAAAATTAAGGGTGGTCATTCCTAATTGCTATCATAATAGTGAAATTGATAGGATGAATGATGATTTTTGGAGTAAAATTTTTGAATCTAGAAGAATGCAAAAGCATTTACAAGGTTGAAAAAGACTATCCAGATTTTTAGGGTAGAGAAACTAATGTTGATGCCTCTTGATGCAGCCTAGAATTTAGCAATACAAGCCTGTGGAGTGCTAGCACATCACGTAGCCTAGAGTGAGTTATCACCCAAAGCACACAAAGGTACCAAGCCCTGTTTAGCATTGTTTTTGTAGGATGTTAGCATGATGAAGACTTTAATCATTCAGATCTATAATTAATATATCTTTCATACAGTGCATAGTTAGACCTAGATCTAGAAAATAACAACGATTAAAGGATAACCATAATGAAAGCAAGCATGCGATACTAAACTATAAACATGATAACACCTTGATTCAATCCATAATATCCATTATATTAATTGTAGTAAATACACAGAAGCTTCATTACAATAACAATAGTTTATGCTCATGCGCGTAACAGATCTAGCATAATCTCATTATACCCTAGTTCTCATACGTATATGTTATCTCTCTCTCTCTATCTATCTCTTATATATATACTACATAGTTCACTACATATTTATAAGGGTGGGGACTTTCCCTTCACCGCTTATCTAATCCCAAAATAGGTCACATGCTAATATTAGCCATGTACTGTTACAAAAATAGCCACACATGCAAGTGCACTAATAATAGACTACTTTTAGTTAACTAGCAGTAGTAGATCTATTCCCAACCTATGTCCATGAAAATCTCTTCATAGTTGATCATCCACAACTATCCAATGCATGTCATGCAAGTCTTTGACCGGTTTGTGTGCTCCGCACTCTATCTCAAAAAATAGATCCTTATCGTAAAAATAGCTAAGTCATGAACATGTTTCGTTCTTCGTGTGTGATCCTTTTCGATACTTTTGTGCCTTTGAATGTTCTCTTCTCTCCTACGTGAACCCTCTATATTTCCTTCACTAAGTGCCAAGTCCTGACTGATTAACATTACCCCACACTAGTTGCATTGTCGCCCTAACAATGGTTTTCTTCAAAACGAATCAAAGAATATGAATAGAAGAATAGAAAGAATTTTGATGAATAAAATAATGTCTTCAACCCGTAGTATCTTCTTCTACAACCTGAATAATCAATTCTAGATATTCCTCTTTTATCTCCGCCTCTAAGGTCTACCAGTCATTGAGTGCGGCCTCTGCTTTCTCTGGAATATCCACTGCAATTGACTCTAATTCATCCCTTACAATCTCTCCTTTTTCATTCTATAATACCAACACAATGCTGACATGCCAGTCATTCTCCCTTCCAACAAGTCCATCTTTTGAGTGATGATTTTTCCAAGCTCATCTAGTCCTTTCCCTGTGTGGTTCCTGAGCTTCGTAAGGGCCTCACGCTTCTACTTAACAAGTGTTAATCATTCTACGCAGCCCAATGTCTCATCCTTCATGGCCTTCAAGACCTCATTGTCTTCTAAAATGGTCCTGGTCCTTATAACAGCCTCTGGCACTATACAAATATTCAACGCTTGATCCACCTTCTTGAGTTCTTCCTCAAGCTCTGAAGCAATCCTTCATATGATGCAATCTTCCGCATCACTAAATCCTTTTCTCACTCTGCTTCTTGTGTTGGATCCTTTGGCTCAAGCATGTGCAGAGGTTCATCTTCAAGTACTAAGTCCACCAATGTACTTGACATAATGTATTTTTGAAGGAAACATCTTGGGTACCTTTGGCTCTAAGTGTGGCCTAGCCTTCATGACATTGTCACCAATCTCCTCTGTCATGTTGATAAATATTGTGTTCTTCTTCTGTGCCAAGTATTTTTCCTATTTTAGGCATGCTATCTCCTCATCCTTAGTCTTGATCTCCTCCCTTAGCGCCCTAATTTTCACAGCTTTATCCATATTCCATCATGTGACCTCTGACCGAGACCTTTACCAAAGCATTTCTCACTTGTTCATCAAACATAATAGTAGGATTTATTGTTATGTGTCTGGCTTGAGGTGTCTTTTTCAACCTCCTTGACATGCATGACTCCTCACACACATCAAATTTTGGTTCATCCATGTGTGTGTGCATCGACCATGACAATTGCTTCCTTATGTGCACCGTCGCCATATCTTCATCCATTAACTCCTAGCCGTATAACTCCTTTTGTGCCATTGTGCTCTGGAAATGGGCATAAACAATTTTACATGTGTCCTTAGTGTAGCCCATGGCTGGTGGAATATACTCCCCACTTATTCTTCTTGATCTAGGTTACTTAGGAACTTGGGCTTCCAAATTGGGAACTTGTGCTACTATGTCTTGAGCAGTCTCTGTTGTTGTCTCTTCTACCCCTTTTTCTTCCTCTTCTCCATCCTTCATTTCTTCATCTTTTTGTTCCTCTACATTCTCTGGAGGTGTAGGAGAATTGGGTGTGCTTTCCTTTGACTCTTCCGCTTCCTCATTCAACTTTAATTTCCTTCTCCTTTTCTTGGTTGTCTCCTTTTATGGAGAGAGTTGAGGTTATCTCAGTGCATTTTTTTGCAGAGAGAGTAGCACCTTGGGTTCTTGTCCTCCTAAAACTCTCTTGAAATGACACTCTCCTTGGACTACATCCAAGTCCTCCAAATCTCCTATTGTGGCTAAGGGTGGAGTAGTTGCACACTCAGCTTCATCCTTATTTGGAGGTTGTCTTCTACCTTTATGTTCCAAACCACCACTATCCTCATGCTCCTCTTCTTCATCATCAACTTGAATTGTTTCTATGGGATTGGGTGTTGGAACATTTTCCATTATATGCTTACCCTTCGGTGGCCCCAGAAGCATGAAACTCATTCTCCACATACTTAGCATTCTCTAGCTTGGGTTTAAGTTGCAGGTACATAAGCGCTACTCCGGTGTCCCCAATTGCTAAGCTCACAAGTTTCATGTTTATAATATCTGAAATAAGTCTTTCAATGTATGCATTGCACCCTGATATACATACTTCTTCCTTAGAGTGTGGTAGTCACAATCTACCTTGTCTAGCATTGAAGGTTAAGTGGCGTGCATCTAAGAACCGATGGACTAATGCCTGAAATACCTTGTTGTGAAGGCATATAGAAATTTACACCATGGGCTCCAAGCCCCATCTTTCATCACAAATCACATGATGTAAAAATGTTTGTATATGGAAAATTAAACTACCTTACCCACCACCGAAGGCAAATCCTTGGGTATGTTCCACTCTTCCTCGAACATCATGTGGAGTCTATTGTACCACATCTCCGCCCTCTGCTTGAATGGTCCACTCATTGATCCATCACACAAGTACATACCAAACCTCTCTGTAGGTGACTTGTGTGTTGGGGTTAGCACACCGGTTGTATAGATAATATATCAGATCTAAGCATACATGTAAATAAAAGTGGATATTCTACCAAAAGAAATATAAAAACAAGAGACATAAATCAACACCAGATTTAATGTGGTTCACCCAATGTGGGCTACATCCACCAAGAAACAAGCCAATCTATTATCCAAAGCTTTGACAAGATATACAATGAAGATTTATAATCTTCCACACATCTCAGATGTACAATACTTTCTTTCTCTCAAGCTTTTGCTTCATCACCAAGAATTCTCTCTCTCACCAACTTTTTCAAGTTCTTAATTCTTGTTAATTCTCATCTTCTAAAACCTAGCTTTTATGCTTATATAGTCATTTATAGACTTAGGGCACTTATCCATGTAATTACAATCAATAGATATATTTTAATGCTAAAAATAGTTCTAATTCCAAAGAGTTAATTAAAACATCCTCGCACAGGTAACCGACGTTGGTTCACCTAATCGATGTCGAGTTCCTCCTTGCACATCGATGCTAGTCCTGGGTGACCGATTTCTGCCTTCCCCTAACCGATGATGGTTACCGTATTTTCAAGAAAATTTACATTATATGCTAAATCAAGAAGTAATTAAGCTCCACAACTCAACATTGTGTTCTGTGGGGTACTCCTAAATCTTATCCTTTGGCCCATCGTGCACCCCAATCTCCATGATGAATACTAAGGAAAATAACACGGTGCCAAAAATTATTCTCACACCTGTTCGCACTTCTTTGATGATTGTCTTTTCTATGTGATCTGCAATGTTGTAGACCACTCCTTGAGACATCTTCTTGGCAATGTGCAACCACATTGTGTTTACCTGTGACCACCTTCCTTGGTCATTCAACTTTATCACAAGGTGTGCAACTGCCTGCACTACTAGATACTTCTTCAACTTGTCAATTTCCATGCCGTGTGGACCCTTGGTATACCCCAACTCTTTCCTTGTCTCTAGGATTACGGCCTTATCAGTTAAATCATTATCCAAATCCAACCCTGAGGCCCTTAGTCCTATCACTATTGAAATCAAAGTAGTTGTGATTCTTACCCTCTGTCTGGTGAAGTAGAAGAATTCCTCATGAACCATGCTCATCAACCATCGATATAATGGTTCATAATTTCCAAAATATGGTAGCTCATACATCCGGTGACTCCCTTCTACTTCAGAACTTCTCACCAAATGTCATCATATATTGGCATATCCTCTATTGTGCACTTACTTGTTTTTGTGCTCAACAATGGATCGAGATCCTTATTATTATTTGATGTTCGATGGTTGTAGTCATTAATTTTACATTTATAGATATGGGAATCCCATTCTTGTCCCACAATCACACCCTCCGAGTAGTGCATTTCTAAAAACATCTCTCGGGAGAGCAATCTCTTCTTCCACTTCAACCTTCTTCTTCCCTTTATCTCCTATTACATGGGTTCTTTCTTTGGTGCCATTTGAAAAATCTCTCTTTTCTTCCCTCTGTAGTCGAGAAAATAGAAACCCTAGCTTAAATATTCATGCCCTAGTGGAAATAATGTATCCTAGCTTTTTTTTAATGCGTCTACTTCACTCAAACCTTTCTCTTATGGGAACAAAAGCTTCTCTTGTGCATAACCCTTCTCCTCATGTCTAGTTTCACACTCTTTGCACCTCAATACAATTTCTTGTCTCGTTCACACTTAACCCTTTTCAAATTATCTCAATTGCAATGGTAAAAATGAACTTGCATCCTGTCCTTATATAGAATTTAAAAAATTTAGTGCATTTATTGCTCCTCCACGTTCTAACAATCCTCTCATTAAGTGACCATTTTCATTATTTCCACATGGTACATATTTGCACCCAAGTTATAACCTTCTAGTGCGTCTTTCTACCCTTTAGCTATGGTCTTCTCTTCATTGCACTTTCATGCGCTTGAGTACCTCATCACCGCACCTTCAATCGGTAGTCTTCTCACTTGATTACCTCACGTTATACTTGTTTCTTCACTTCTCTCTATCTATGGTCCTTGTATCCAAAAATCCCCTTTTGTTTTTAAATTTTCCAACCTTGAATAGCACCTGAAGATAGTTCCTTTCATGTGGACTTATTTCCATCAGTCTTGTACCTAGATATCAATAACCTACCCCACACTAAGGGTATGTGCAGTCCTCTACGCATAAAAATTCTTCAAATAGTAATTAGCTTCTGCAAAAAAAGTGCTTATTACACAAACACACTAACTAAATTGACAATTATAGCAAAAAAAAATGAAACACATTAAGGGAATGTAGAATTGAGAACCTAATCTACATGACAACACTGTCTTATTACAAATACCAAGAAGATTTATTTATAGTAGGGCTTTAGCCTACTCTTGTTGAAGTAACTGGTAACCGTATTCCATCAAGTACCTCTAACTAAAAAGAACCTAATCCAAGTATGTGAGTGATACCATACGGCCCCAACCAATGTACCTTGAGTTTTCTGGATAGCACAAAAACTTAGAATCATAAAGGAGCACCATCTTGTCCAATCTCAAACTTTTTTAATCCTTGATATGTCTATCATGCCATGCTTTCTTCTTGGTATTTTCTTGTTTTTGACTCCAATGTGTTATTATTCATCACTCATCCAACTTGATTAACTTTTCAATCCATTCTTATAATGTTTGTTCATCAGCTAGACCTCTAGCACGTGCAATACGCAAAGAAGGTAACATAAATTCCATAGGAAAATTGCTTCTGTGCCAAATATTAATTGAAATGGTGTGGATTTTTTCAACCTTTTATATGTTTTATGATATGCCCAAAGTACTGCAGATACTTTATCATCCCAATCCTTTCTTCCAACATCACAAATTTTTGTCAATGTCTGGCTCAAAATTTTTTGAAAGCCTCAACAATCCCATTTTCCTGAGGATGATAGGGTGTAGTCTTATGGTGTGTAATCATGAATTCATCCAATAGAATTTTGATTGTCTCATTAATAAAATGTGTGCCCCTATCACTGGTCAAAATTAAAGGACATCCATACCTTGTAATAATATTTTCCCAAAGAAACCTGGCTGTTGTGGCCATTGTACAATCCTTTGTAGGTGTTGTTTTTTCCCACCTTGTCAAATAATCTATGTAAGTTATGATGTAATGTGATCCAGTTCTACACGCAGCTGGTGAAATAGGACCCATAAAATCTATAGCCCATTTCTCAAATGGTTCTGCACTAGTAATGGGTCTTAGAGGAATTTCATCTCATTGACTGGTTTCCCAAGGCATTGACAATGATCACAAGCCTTACAAAATTCCTTACAATCTTTATACAGGTCTCCCACCATAATCCAACGAGTAGAATCTTACGTGTAGTGGCATCACCGGCATAGTGGCCACCTACAATACCACCATGAGCTTCTTCCATAATATTTGTGCACTCATGTTCTAATACAAAATGGTGCAATACTTCATCTCAACCTAATTTTTACAGTCACCACTGATTAACATATAAGGGGCTTCGGTATAGCAAGTTGTTTCTTCTCCAAGGATTTCATTCCTTCTTCTTCGTCATCCCTATGCGTAGAAAGACAACAATGTCCTCTAGTTCGATGGCACTCATTGAACCTATACAACTATGCATCTAGAATGGTATCTTCAATTACTTGTTCTTCTTCTCCTGATTGTATTATGGATAAATGGTCTGGTCCAAAATTAATTTTCTTTAGTTTTACCACAACTATGAAATTAAATTCTTGAAATAAGAGCACCCATTGACATATGCGCCCTTGTAAAACAAGCTTATTTACCAAATAATTCAATTCCATGTGATTTGTATAAAAGATAAATGGTGTAGCTAGTAGGTACTAGCAGAATTTATGTAGCGCACAAATCATTGACAAATCTTCACACTCTATAGTTGTGTAATTATGTTCTATAGAGTCAACTTTCTACTAGCAAAATAGATAGGATGATCTATAATACCTTCTCCAGGTTAAGCCAACACCGCACCAATGGCCATGCCAGAGGTGTCAACATGTACATGAAAGGGTTAGTCCCACAAAGGAAAATGTAGAATAGGCACAGTAGTAAGTTTTTCCTTTAATGTCTCAAATGCGTGTTGTTGCGGTTCTCCCCAGTAGAATGTACCTTTCCCTTTTAGTAACTCTTCCAACGGTGTGGAAATTTTGGCATATCCTTTGATAAACTTCCTATAATATCCTATATGACCCAAAAATCCACACACCTCACTCTAACTAGTAGGCTCCCTTAGGCCTATAATGACTGCAACCTTGGCTAGATCAACCAACAAACCTTCCTTGCAGATTATGTGTCCTAGCAATATCCCAAATGGTGTAGCAAATATGCACTTCTTGATGTTCAAGGAGATACTCAACTATCTACATCTTTCAAACATTAAGTGCATATTGTCACAATGATCCTTAACTAATCCATACACCATCCAATCATCTAAATAGACCTGTAAGAAGTTGTGAATAAATTCCTTGAATGCTTGAACAACTATGCATGAAAATACAGCAAGCACATTTTTCAAACTAAACGGCACTACAAAGATATAGGTGAAGCTACCCCATTCAATAGTAAACGTAGTCTTTTCCTGATTCTCCTAGGCAATTCAAACCTGATGATACCAAGAGAACCCATCGTAAACGAATAGATTTTGTGCCCTACAACGCCTTCTAGAATTTACTCGTGAATGGCATAGAAAGGGATCGACCACACATGTAGCATTCATCTCCCTATAATCCACACAAATCCTAATTCATCCATCCTTCTTGATATTGATCACCATTGGACTAACCCATTCTGATTCATCAAGGGCTTGATAATTCTAGACTTCAACATTTTATCAATCTCTTCTTTGACCTTTTCACACAAGTTATATTTCATCCTGTAGGGTCTCTTTCTAACTGGGCATGCACCCTCTTTAAGTTTTATCTTCATCTCCCCTAACGATTCATGCATGCCTTTAAGTTCATGGTACCCCCTAGGGAATAGGTCTTGGTAATCCCTTAGTAACTCGAAGATTTTTGCCACTTGAGTCCCCACCAATAGTCCCCAATTATGGCTTCCTTCGGCTCGACCTCCATCCAATATTCACCTTCTTTGTCTTCATAGGTTCATGATAGATGTGTGTGGTCGTATCTACACTTCCAACACCTCATGCCTACCTGTTGAATGGTTTTACATCCAAATTTTCTACTCCTTTTCATCCACTAAGTATACCATTTTTCCTTGTTCTTTCTCAAGACAAGCACTTTGAATTAGTATGGCATCAGCCTTTGTTTCTTCAACAAGACGCACTCCTGAGTTTCCTTCATCCAATAACTCCTAAAGGAGTTATTCAGCCTTGGAACTATCTCCCATAGTTAAGCACTTTATGAATTTCAATGCTTCTTCCACCGGAGGATTTGTAGAGAAGAATTCAAATGTTTGGGCCATTCCTGTAATTAAATCTTGCCAATTTCCAGTCTCTCTATGGAGTTTTACATATACATACCAAGCATGCATGCATCCTTGTAAAGTGGAATAAAACTTGTGCACCCATAGTGAAGGTGGTAAAGATTCCTACCCTTCTGTCCAAAGTCTCTCACACTTCTGAATGTGGTGTTGAATAGGTTGATTACCATAATAAGTACATATTTGAGTAGGTGCATTGCTCCTGAAGAACCTAGTAGCAAGAGCAATCCTAATTTCATTCCATCCTACAAGATTATCCTTGTGGGCCATCCACCAATGTGTTGTTGTCCCATGTAGTGTATATGCTAGCATATTTCTTCTTTCCAACGGGTCTATCCACTATTCTTCCATGGTGCGTAAGAATACCATAGGATCTCCTTCTCCAATGTAACAAGGTACCGAGTTGTTACCTATCCTCCTGACATAATGTGGTTTTCGCCTCTAGGGAATATGCTTTTACTTCATGCCCTACCAACTCATAAGTGCTATGAGCCCAATTATCACAAGTAACACTTGTAGTATCACTAATAGACTATGCATCCTCCCACTAAATTATTCCTTCTTTGGTTGGCTTAAGCATCTCTAGATCTCGGATAGCGCATACATAAATCCTATTTAGATCTTCTTCACTTAAGGGCTCAACATAGGGTGCAGATTTTCCATCTGTTAAAGGGATAATAACTCTTTCCTTCTTATTTTCAAAACTGATATAACCCTTTTGAACCAAAGATCAGCATTATTTACATAGCACCAAGGATGCCCTAATAGAGCTGGGAAGCTATCCAACTCTGTCAGCGCTAAAACCTCAAAATCTCCAATGAACTTGGCTCCTTGTATGGTAATGGATGCATCTTTCAAAAATCTGATGGAGTGGCCTTAGTCCGATTAGCCATGAAAAATACATTAGAGGATGGCTGTAATGGGGTCTTCCCATTTGTACCCATGCATCTAAGGTAAGAACATTGACTTCCACGCATGTATCAATCAATATATTACTCAATAGCCACCCATCTACAACAACATTCAAAGTTATTTCCTTGTCATAATATAGGCTATGAGGGGGAAGATTTACATGCAGAATATGTCCTCCAGTCTCAACACTTGCACTTAGAGTGTTTCCTTTTAACTAATCCCCAACAACAGAATGATATTCTCTTGGCTTAACATTTTACACACTTCCCGAATTCATCTATATCAGTTTGGACCATATTTGATACTTTCTTTTACTCCATCTTCTATTATTGCTATTTTACGTACTGTATCTCACCCTGAAAATTCCTAAGAACTTCCATGGTTTCCTGATAAACCTCCTTCTGATGTGTAGGATCTGGGTATTGTGCATGTAGAACCTCCTCCTTAGTAATGGTAGGCTTCTATTGCAATGATTCTCAGGTGTGTCACCTCAACACGCGTCATGATCTTCACTTGCAACTCCTCAGACTCTTCCTCCAACTTAGGCATCCACTATTTTCAACAACGTGTTGTATCCTAACCATCCACGTGCCTTTGTTTTCTTGTTAATGTTGCTTACTAATATGCTCATATAAGTCCGGCACTCCTCATAGCTATGGTTCTTTCCACATAAAGAACATATAATATTATGAGGAAATCAATTCCTATAGTGGTCGGAGATCCGCATGTATAGCATGTTCTCAGAGGAAACTCACTTCTTCCATTACCACAACCTCATCCTCCAAATCCACCGTGGTATCCTCGACCTCTACCACGACCGCCTTCAAAATGCCCTTCATTCCGATCATAACGCACCTGATTGTGATCCCGGTCCTAATGCTCATTCTTGCCTTTAGAGTTATCTAAAACTCCTATCTATCATACACCAATATCTATAGCATCATGGATCTGACCAATCACCGGTAGTCTTCTGTCATGAGTCGTGGACCTGCAGATTTTACAGTAGCTTGAAATGTTATTCCTCATCGCACGTTGAAATAATGGGCGAGGTTAGCATCATGGTTTAAATGGCATATCTCAAAATCCAACAAGAAATGAGCATATTGATATGTAAGGACAACTATCCTTTGTGTGACCTTCTACTTCACAATCATGCACCAAATCCCTATGTGTGTCTCATGTGCTGAATTTGATGATAGTTTCTCCAATTGTTTTGCCATAGCTATGATTTGTGATTCTAAAAATGGGCTTACCCCAGTATCTATACTTCTAACTACCTCAGCGTGTAAGGTTTCTTCAAGTGCTTTGCGCAGATCAGTGTATGTCTTATGTGATAATGCCCTTCTAAAAGGGGTAATTAGGCCCCCAACAAACCATTGTGCCCAACGAACCACTGTGTATGTTGGCTTGCATGTATGTCATAATAAAGCTTAGATAACAACATTTTAAAATGGGCATCATACTCTCTAACACTCTCAGTAGTGCCTTGCTTAATATCCTTGAGTGCACTTATACTCTTCTACTCAAACTCAAGGATGTGAAACTCTTTAAGGAATGCATCTTTTAAAGTTGTATAGTCTACACAAGTCTGATCAGGGTCAAACTTCCTATACTAGCTGTGTGCGCACCCTTGTAACATAGTAGCAAATTGGCTAGCCCTACGCTCAGAAGCCATGATTACTTTTGCGCGCCATAATATTTCACACATATGCACATGTTCAACAAAGATCTTCTATGTCCCTATAGTCTGGAAGACGAAGATACATCTCCATGTAAATATTCTGGGGTTGGTGCAGACCTTGCCACCACGATCCAAAACCTCTTGTGTTTCCTCTACCTCCAGAACCACCAGATCCACCTAAACTAGAGCTACCTATGTCTCTTGATCCTAAACTTGTAGTTGGTGTCAGGCTAGAAGATGTACTTCCCTATGTCCCAATAATAGAATTGAACTGTACTCACGATAGTCTGCGGGCGTTACCACTTCCAAAAGTTAGTTAAAAATTAGCGCACTTGTATTCTACGTTGATGATACACCCAAAAAGTACTCCCATATAATAATGAAGTCATTTGTGCTTCCATCATTGTGCCTCTTATAAGACTCACTCCTACTCTTCCACTACTTGAATTATCTTGTTGACTACTTATTGTACTAGATGCTTGGAAAACCAAGCGCAAGGGCAAGGTTTCTAGGTAGATTCAAATGTGCACCCATAGCCCAGTCATCTCTGCTTGTACACTTCGCGTGAGGCCGAGGAGGGATCCTTGTCATACGTTCCCATATGGGGGAGTTCCTGATGCTCTTGCTCCACGTCTTCTACATGAGCTCCAAATCCTTCACGAGCCATCTCTCTCCTCAATGCTATCCTTTCTGCAATGTCATGTTTCTTCTCTACCTCCCTCTCGCACACCTCATTATACTTAATATGCCTTTCCTCTCTCTACCTTTCTCTTTGCTAGGTGTGCCATCCTTCACCAAACTCCGCTCCTTTCCCCATGCATGGTGGGGTTTAGTTATACATCAGTTTACTCTCTAAACTCAAAGTTACCATCAATATCTTGATTGCCAATGGAATGCCTTGTAAGTAAGTTCCCTTAGATATCATAAAAACTTGAATTTAGCTACCTCTTGGGCATGAATAAGTGGCAATTGAGTACTACAAGATATAATTGTTCAAAACACCACAGAACCACATATCCACAAATTTGAGTCCAAATCAAATCAACATCATAAAGGGCCTAGAATTCCTCTTACGTTCGACACAAGTGCATGATACCTCCAATTCCGCTTAGATGCATAAGCAATAAACCACTTGTATAATTTTACCGAAAGATAGTGAAAAATCTCTCATATAAACCTGTCATATAGATTTTGTTCCACCAACACATATGCATTAAACTCAAATCTAGTGCCAACCTGCCGTGCGTATTCTTCTTTTAGATCATGTATCCACTCCTCAACACTTTCTAAGGTCAATCGGTATGTCTTCATCGCAAACCATCCTGAAAACAACTAAAAAGAGGTCCTAGTAATGGAACCAATGATGCAACCTAGAATTCAACAATACAAGCCCATGCACACTGGCACATCACTTAGCCTAGACTAAGCACTCACCCAAAGCACGTACATGTACTGACCCTCTTTAGGGTTGTTAGGATTTTATCATGATGAAGACTTTAATAATTCATATCTATAACTAATATATCTTTCATACAGTGCATAGTCAAACCTAGATCTAGAAAATAACAACATTAAAGGATAACCATAATGAAATCAACCATGCGATATTGAACTGTAAACATGATAACACCTTGATTCAGTCCATAATCTCTATTATATTAATTGCAATAAATACATAGAAGCTTCATTACAATAACAGTAGTTTACACTCATATGCGTAATAGATCTAGCATAATCTCACTATACCCTAGTTCTCATACGTATATGCTCTCTCTCTCTCTATCTGTCTATTATATATATACTACATAGTTCACTACATATTTATAAGGGTGGGGACTTTCCCTTCACTACTTATCTAATCCCAAAATAGGTCACATGCTAATATTAGCCACGCACCATTACAAAAGTAGCCACACATGCAAGTGCGTAAATAATAGACTATTGTTAGTTAACTGACATTAGCAGATCTATTCATGGCCTATGTCCATGCAAATCACTTCATAGCTGATCCTCCAAAAATAGCCAATGCGTGTCGTGCAAGTATTTGACTAGTTTGTGTGCTCCACATGCTATCTCCAAAAATAGATCCTTATCGTAAAAATGGCTAAGTCCCAAACCTATTTCTGTTCTTTGTGCACAAGATCCTTTCCATACTTCCATCCCTTTGAATGTGCTCTGCTCTCCCACGCAAACCCTCTGTATTTCCTTTGCTAAGTGACAGAGTCCGACTAATCAATACCTCTACGTAGGTTAAAATCAATGTAATAGTCCAATTTCTTGTACTTTCATTTTTAAGAATGTCCTTTTCCTAGGGGAAGATCTTGAATAATTTGTTAAATGTTTGCATTAAGTATATAAACTTGAGAAGTTAGTAAAAATGCATTGAAGATGAGGTTTAGGATTTACATCCTAAATGTGAAAATGACAAAGACATTAGAGGCAAAAACTTGACTTTTGAGCATGGTATGGTCCTAGAAACGAGATGTTGAACAAGGAGGAAGGAAAAATGAGGAGTATCAATTCAAAGGGATCTTTTCGAGAGGCTCATTACAGCTTATTGGATCATTACATGTTGTCTTTGAAGGAATCAAAGAGAAGCAAGTATAGTCCTAGGGGGAGTCATTAGGTCAAGTAAGTTGTGTTTTTGCATTGGTTTCATTGTGTGTTGTTATTTATCATGTTGTGTCATCATAGTATCCTTTTTCATAGATTTCAAATGGGGATAAAAGCATTGGAAACATGAAAAAGAGGTCATATAGGTGTTGGTCTTGTTGGTTGTCGTCAATGTTTCAAGGTAGTTGCCATGAATGACAAAGGGGGAGATTATTGGCTATTATGTGCTTGTGTTGTCATTGATGCTGATTCCATTAATGGAAAAGGGTTTCATGGTATTATATGAGTCTCCATGTGGTGTTAATCAGATATCAAACATGAAGGTTGATTGGTAGTTTCCAAGTTTGGTGAGTTCTAAGTTGTTCTAGAGCATGGTTGAGTAGGCTAAGTCATGTTTTGTGTCCTCCCAAGTGATTTAAGGGGTTTCATGATGTCATACATAGTCTATGATGTGTGTTAAAGGTGTCCTTGAGTCTACATGAGGTGAGTATGGTCAAGTCATGTGGTTTCATGGTTGAGTCGTGTTATTCCAAGCCTATTCCTATCCCCGGAACATGCGGAATGGTAAGGAGGTATGAGATTTGGATCCAATTAGTCTTGTTGGAACATGGTAGAAGTATGGTGGTAGTGTACCTAAGGTGTATGTCAAGTTTTGGGTCATAACTCGGGTATGATGCATGAATGAGGTTCTTCAAGTAAATAGTGAGAAATGCAGACAAGTAAGCATAAGTAAATGATATTGATGGAGTGTTTCAAAGATATTTGGGCTAGAAGGTGAATATGGAAAGGTATAGGATGTTTCATGACAAATTTCATGTCATTCTCAAGAAGATTTTTGAAGATACATCAGTTTTGATAAAACCGAGGCAAGTTACAATGTGTTTTTGAAGAAAAAGTGAACCTTCTAATGCTCGTTGTGAATTGTATGATTTGCATGGGGACCTGAGCTCTTTGGAATAGCTTATTAGGTCACTTATGAAGGTTTCAAAAAATAATGATGTGGTTTGATCATCACATTTTTATGAATGATCGTTAAGAAGGTAAATTGGTTTGAAACCCTAACTAAGAGTAACTTGGAGAAGAAGAGGTATAGTGTGCCTTTCTTTTTGGTTTTGGAAATGTGATGATTATATGTTGTAGAGGACTCTTCCATATTTCCAGAAAGGTATATTAGTGCATGGGACAATATGTGGCCCCACCTGAAATGGATTGTTTATGAAAAGTCCAGATTTAAGGAGAAGTTTCCCAAAGAAGGTAAGAAATAAATTGACATTGTTTTTATACTTGGGGTTGTTTTCGATGTACATGATAATTTCATGTCATAGTTGAGGTGAAAAGGGAAAAGTGTTCCCTATTTATGAAGACCGCTTTTTAGAGCAGTTTGAAGTAGTCTTCTCTAAAAGTAGAATTGTACAAGCTACAAAAAGAGTTAGGATTCAATTAAAGTTTTTTTATGATTTTGGTTCGAGATAGCTTTGAATTGGTATATCAAACTTGTTTTTTTGATATGGTATGAAGAAGTTATGACCTATTATTTGAGGGTCAAATCTGGAGGATGTTTGATCTAGCATGGTGCTAAGTGGCTACATAAGGTAAAGTGATGATTCTGAGTTGTTCATTCTTTTTAAGGTTTATTCTTTTTTAAGGATTTTCATTCTTTGAAGTGTGTGAGTTTTGAGGTGATGGATCAAGTTGAGCTCAATGTCAGTTCTTGAGTCCTAGAAGGCTTAAGAAGCAATTTGCAAAGATGGTCTTGGTTGAAGGCCTTCCACTTGGATTTGGAAGGAGTTATAATATGTTATAAAAATAGGATTCAAAGGGATTTCTAGTGGTATATTTCTTGTGTCTTGGTAAGTTGATTTGATGGCTCTTTTAGGCTAGTTTGTGAAGGTGTGTTGATTTTCAAGATAGATTTTCTCATGCTAAAAGATTGAGTTAATTAATGCTTTTAATGGATTGGTTGATGTTTTCTATCACATGGAGAGTGAAGAGGGATGAAATTTGTTCCTAGTGAAGGAATTTTTAGGTCATGAAAGTGGTAGAAAGAGCACAAACTAGTCGAGTTTGCAAAAAAATTATCAACAACATGATTTGGAGAAGAGGAAGTTAGATGTGGTTTGAACCTATGGATGTTTCAAGAGATATAACATACACGGATGTGATTTAAATTTCATAAGCATTCCATAAAGTGTTCACATGCTATAGTTGAGGTTTTTTTTTAGTGTGTTTGATTCCTAAAGGTAAAGATAGGGTGTTGGAAACAATTGTTTGGTGAAGGATATGAGTCTTTTGGCTTATGTTATGAATTATTTGATTGGTACAAGAAAATTTATGACCATGGATGATTTTTTTATGTTATATTACACATGTTTGATGAGTTTTAGAGCTTTAATAACTATGGTTTTTGTGTTAGTGTATTTTACTTATCCTAGTGATGAGGTTTTGAGTTTGTTTAGGTGCATGATGGATGGGTTTGGGCATGGCCGACCTATATGGGTCATAATTGGACATTGTAATGAATATATTGAGATGTTTTTATGATGAATTTTTATAATAAAATGATCCATAGGGATCCAAAATAACTCTACTTCATCAGAAACAATTAGCACAAAGAAGGAAAACAATGAAATGGAGGTTCTATCTTTTAAGTAACATGACCGCCACCCAGCCAGGGCGGCGGTCCCAAGACCGCCGGTCTACACAGGGTGGTGGTCTTGGCCATTACGAATAGAAAACTAAATTTGAAATGAACACCTCTGAATTTGAAAGGATGTTTGTTTCTCTTCTCCTTCATGACCTTTCCCATTCTCTAGTGCATGGGAGGACATGAGAAAGGCTATAAATACATGATTGTAGAAGTGTAGAAGATCATCAAGCATGGGAGCAAGTGAGAAAGAAGTCTTGGTGCTGGAAATTGTATTTTTGTAGAAGAAAGGAGTGTTGGATAGAGCAAGCAAGTAACTAAAAGGAAGTGTTGAGATATTATCTACTTATCTTTCTTACTTATTGTAAATTTTGTACCTGTTGATTTGAATTAGCCAATAGAAGTGGGAAGAAAGAGCAAATTTCCTTTCCTAATCGGGTTTTCCTCCATTGGAGGTTTTCCAAGATAAAATTATTGGTGTTATGAGCTTATATTCTTTCCTTTACTACAATTGTTGATTCTAAGCACAATAGTAATTCATTCACTAGCTATCTCTGTTATTTTCTAATAGAAAGTAAACAACAGTGATTAATTTGTGATTTGTGAATAATTCCAAAGTTGAAGAGTTTACAGATCATTTTGGTATCAGAGCTAACAAGTATCCAAGACTGTGGTATTTCATTCTTGAATTTGTATGACAGTGACAAGATCTAAAGGTGAAGAAGCTTTACCTTGCGATCCAAAGATTTCTACAAAGAAGTGGAAATAGAGAATTCAGGGAGAAATGGAGGAAGAGAACTTGGTCCATAGAATCGAGATGTTGGAGACCATGATGGATAGGATGTTTAGAAGGTAAGAGGAACTTGTAGATTTGCAGAAGATAGCTTCCATCAAGCAAGACTCCATGGACTCGGTGGTTCGAGGCTTAGCCAAAAATTTTGGTATAGGCAAGAGTCACCATGAGGAAGATTATGGGGAAGAGCATGAAGAAGAGACTTCTAACACAAGAGAAAAGGTAAAATCTGAACATACTCCTTTTAAAGTTGAGACTAAATTCGAAATCAAAAGCTTTGAAGGACAAGTAGATGTAGAATTATTGGATAAATGGTTGAAACAATTAGAAGTCTATTTTAGCGTCCATAATGTCACTGAGGCACAAAGGATCACCTTTGCACGCTTAAAATGAGGGACATGCTCTAGTTTGGTGGGAAATTCATCTAACTATTTTTGAAAAGAAGAAATGTCCTATTGTGAAATCTTGGTAAGAATTTAAGGAATTACTTAGAGCTAACTTCTATCTTATTGGCCATAAAACTGACCAAATGATTAAATGGCAGTATTTTAGACAAGGCAATGGTCAAAGTGTGTAGGACTATACTACGGAGTTTCGGAGGCAAGCCATGTTGCTGAACATGGATTTGGAGGATGAGGATATTCTAACCAAATACTTGGGAGGACTTCACACTCACCTTCGAAGAAAAGTCATCTCCACAAAGCCCAAGGATCTCAATGAAGCATGTGTACAGGCATACTACATAGATGATGAGAAAAAGCAAGGAGAAGCAGAGCCGAGGGTAAAGTAGTCAACAAATCAGCAGAAAAAGGATTATGGGAAAACAAGTAACAAGAGTAAGTGGAAAGGGAAAGGTAAACAAGATGCCACTACTTTAAATACTTGTAAAGATCCCAAGAATTTTTGCAAGAATTGTGATATCAATGGTCATACTGACGCTACATGTTGGAAGTTGCATCTAGAGTTACATCTGAAGAACCAAACCAAGGACTCCAAGAAGTCCATGACAACTATAAAGATAGAAGGGGAGGTGGAAATTGAAGATGAATCTGATGTAGATGAAAGGCTTGGATGCATGGCCACCAACATGGACAAGTGAAGAGGAGATGAGTAGACTATTCCAGATCAAAATCCAGATCAAGAGGACTAAGGTAAATGCTTTGGTTGATACCGGTTCTCAATCTAACTTGATTTCTGAGGTAGTTGTAAAGAAGCTTGGTCTTGAGACTTACAAGCATCCACACCCATATCCTTTGGGTTGGGTGAAGAAGGGTGTTGAAATTCAGGTAACAAGAAGATGTAAGGTCAAGTTTGGGATAAATTCCCAATATATAGATGTTTTTGAAGCTGACGTTATTCCACTTGATGCTTTTGATGTGGTATTCAGGAGTCCTTACTTGTATGTTAGGGATGCTATCTTTATGAGAAGGGAAACCCGGTACAGATGGGTCAAGGATGGGATCAATTATAACATTCAAGCACACCAACGATAAGACACGGGTTACTATGGTAAGTGCTAACCAAGAAAAACGGCTTATTCAGTCAAATCATAATTAGTTTTGTTTACTTTTGTTAAAGGATAAACAAGATGGGGTAGAAGTTTCAGAGATTTCTAACCAAGGAAAACAAGATTTGGATAGTATTATTCAATCTTTTTAGAAGTATTTCAGCTCCTAGTGGATTACCACCAAAACGGGAAGTAGAGCATGAGATTCAACTATTGCCAGAGTCACCTCTACCAAACATCGGGTTGTATAGGCAATCCTTGTTGGAGAGTACTGAGGTAAAGAAACAACTCCAAGAACTAATAGACCAAGGGGTGATACGTCTGAGCACCTCACCATGTGGTTCACCTATTGTGATGGTGCCAAAGAAGGATGGTTCTTGGAGAATGTGCATCGACTACCGCACTTTGAACAAGATCACCATAAAGAACCGATATCCACTTCCCCATATAGATGATCTCTTGGACCAGCTTTAGCATGCCAAATTTTTCACAAAGTTGGATCTCAAGTCAGGTTATCACCAAGTCAGGATGAAGGAGGAGGATATATGAAGAAGACCTTCAAAACAAAATAGGGTTTGTATGAATGGTTAGTACTTCCTTTTGGATTATGCAATGCACCCGCTACATTTATGAGATTGATGAATGATGTATTACAGATTTCATAGATTCATGTGTCATTGTATACCTAGATGATATCTTGATTTTTAGTGCCACATGGGAAGAACATCTAACGCATTTGCAACAAGTCTTGCAAGTTCTCAGGGAGAAACAACTACTTTGTAATATGAAGAAATGTGAATTTTCCAAATAGTCACTTGTCTATCTTGGGCACGTGGTTGGAGGAGGAGAGCTACGAGTGGATCTAAAGAAGGTGGAAGCCATCAAAAATTGGCCAACACCAACAGGAGCCATAGAGACTAGAAGCTTTGTGGGAGCAGTACAGTACATGCGGAAATTCATTCCAGGTTTCTTGGTGATTGCAGCACCTCTACACACAGTGGCGGCAAAGAGTAAGGGTTTTGACTGGGGTAAGGAACAAGACAAATCTTTGAGTTATTGAAATACAAGATTAGTCATGTTCCAAGATTGCTCTTCCTAGTTTGTAGCAACCTGTTGAAGTAGAGACAGATGTCAGTGATTATGTTATGGGCACAGTGTTGCTTCAAGGAGGTAAACCCATATGTTATCATTCTAAAACCTTCACTTCAGTAGTTAAAGGATATTCAATATATGATAAAGAAATGTATGCACTAGTTCAAGCAATTAAAAAATGGAAACATTATTTGTTGGGTAAAGAAACTATTGTGCACACTAACCACAAACCTCTCCAGTATTTGCAAGCACGGTCTAAATTACAGTAGGCAAGGCACTACAAATGGATAGGGTTTCTTCAGTAGTTCCATCTAGTGATCAAATACAAGAAAGGTAGTACAAATTTGGTGGAAGACATGTTGTCTAGGCCACCCACACAAGAAAATTTTCCTGTTTGGCCATTATCTCTCAGATTGAGCCCTTCACGAAGGAAGCTTACGGAGAAGCATATGTCCAAGACAAAGACTTTGGGGTAACATTTCAGAAGTTGCAGTGCTAAGGGGCAAAAAAGACGAGGGATTGAAGACTATTATATCAAGGATGAGCTCCTCTACCAATGGGGGAAACTCTGTGTGCCTAAAGAAGAAAGACTTCTATTGATGAGGGAAGCACATACCTCAAAAGTAGCGAGACATTTCGGTGTTGGTAAGACCCTATCCCACTTGCAAAGGTATGTATATTGGCCCAACATGCAAGAAGAAGTATCAAAATTTATTCGTGGATGTAAACTTTGTTGTACTAGCAAGCCTAAAACTAGGAAGGAAGGTTTGTATATGCCTTTACCAATACCTACTCATCTATGGGAGGACATTTCTATGGATTTTGTAGGAGGATTACCTATGTCTAAACATGGCCATGACTATCTCTATGTTGTTGTGGATAGATTCAATAAAATGTGTATTCTTATGGCATGTAAAAAGATAGTAAAAGCACATGAGGCAGCAGATCTTTTCTTTGCTAATGTATGGGTGCATTTTGGTTTGCCAAAGTCTATTGTCTCTGACAGGGATTCCAGGTTCTTGGGGAAGTTTTGGACTACTTTGTGGGACAAGATGGATACCAGGTTACAGAGGAGCACAACTTTCCATCCACAGACAGATGGACAAACAGAGGTGGTAAATAGGACTTTGGTACAGTTGATCAGAGGGTATAACAGATAAGTACCCAAGGACTTGGGATGAGTCCTTAGCCTACATTCAACATTCCTATAACCGGGAAATACACACATCCACTATGAAGTCACCATTTGAAGCATGCTTGGGATATCTACCTACAAATCTATTGGACATAGCAGTTGGACAAGTAAGATGAGGAGGATACATGAGACACAGAGGTGACTAGAGCCAACAAGTTCATTGAGAGGATCCGAAAATTCATCTCAAGGTCAAAGAACAGCTAGAAAAATCTCAAGCAAAGTACAAAGCTAGGCATGATCAACATAGGAGGGAACACAAGCTTCATGTTGGAGACAAAGTTTGGCTTTACTTGAGCAAGGAGAGACTACAAGGTCAAGCACGGAAGCTCAAGCCACTACGATATGGACCCTTCACCATATTGGAGTAGGTTGGGGAAAATGCTTTTCAACTTGATTTACCATCATTCATGAGGATGTACTCATAGTAAATTACGAGAACTTGCACCTATATGAGCCATCCATGCTAGATGAAGATGAAGAACTACAATTGCTACCTTCCATTGAGGATTGCATCTTGGACTCACGAGGTGAATTGGAGGAGGATGTAGTGCTACAACAGAAGGTCAGAGAGACTAGAAGAGGTCCGCAAGAGTCTTGGTAGATTAGACTGAAAGGAAAGACACCAAGGCAAGCCCGGTGGTACTCGAAGGAGAAAGTGAGGGAATTGTTCCTCATCTACTCCCCCACTAATATTTTGTGGGACCAAAATCCTCTTAAGAAGGGGAGGTGTGATCCATAGGGATCCAAAATAACTCTACTTCATCATAAACAATCAGCACAAAGAAGGAAAATAATGAAATGAAGGTTCTATCTTTTAAGTAACAGACCACCACCCTACGCAGGGCGGTGGTTACAGAACCTCCGCCCAGCCAAGGTGGCGGTCCCAGAACTGCCGGTCTGCATAGGGCAGCGGTCCTGGCCATTACGGACAAAAACTAAATTCAAACAAATAGCCTCTGAATTTGAAAGGATGTTCGTTTCTCTTCTCCTTCATGACCTTTCCCATTCTCTAGTGCATAGGAGGACATGAGAAAGGCTATAAATACATGATTGTAGAAGTGTAGAAGATCATCAAGCATGGGAGCAAGTGAGAAAGAAGTCTTAGTGCTAGAAATTGTATTTTTGTAGAAGAAAGGAGTGTTGAGACAGAGCAAGCAAGTAACTGAAAGGAAGTGTTGAGATATTATCTACTTCTCTTTCTTACTTATTGTAAATTTTGTACCTATTGATTTGAATTGGCCAATAAAAGTGGGAAGAAAGAGCAATTTCCCTTCCCAACTGGTTTTTCCTCCATTGGAGGTTTTTCAGATAAAATTATTGGTGTTATGAGCTTATATTCTTTCCTTTACTACAATTGTTGATTCTAAGCACAATAGTAATTCATTCACTAGCTATCTCTGTTATTTTCTAATAGAAAGTAAACAGCAGTGATTAATTTGTGATTTGTGAATAATTCCAAAGTTGAAGAGTTTACAAATCATAAAATGTTAAGGACTGACCTATCTGAGTATGAATGAAGAAAAACATATTTAAGTCTTTGTTTAGTTCATTTTTGAACTAGTGCTCTTAGAGGGAAAAGTGTGACTCATGTGGAAGTGTGTGTTAGGTTTGAAGGCATGTATTTAAAGATGAAATAGTGTGTTTCATATTGAGGAAGGATAGAGAGCATGTTTGGAATGGTTTATAACCAAGACAAGTTAAAGAAGAAGAAGATATATAGAGTTGAAGGAATGAGGGTTTGAGCAAAGGTTTATGAGTTGAATTAGAGATCTCCATCAGTTGTGGTAGAATTTAAAATTCAAGGATCATCATCATCATTTGGATGAGTTTGTGGTTAGTCATCTTATGGGGTTTTATCCTCCTTGTGGAGTGAGTGCTTCACTAAATAAGGGGTTGGTGCTCCTTGTAGGGTTGGTGTTCTATTAAACTAGGGGTTGGTGCTCCTTGTAAAGTTGGTGCTTCACTAAATTTATTTTCTTTGTGTAATATAAGGAGATTTTCAGTGAGTTTTCTTCCCCATGATGTTTTCCCACTTACATATGGTTTTTTTTTCCCCAGTGCATCTTTCCTTATGTTGTTGTGATTGATTTTTGTATATCTTAATAAACACACATGGTTATGAATGATGTATGGACAACTTAATTGATGAATGTATGGTTTAGTAAATAAAATTAAAATCATTGTAGTATTGATTAACCCCTCCATCTCATTCCATTGTGCTTCTAATAGACCCAACATTGAAAGGACAACGAGGCTCATCTTCACTTCCCGAGGTTCCAGTGGGTGGAATTGCACGAAAATTGGAGGAAACAATCCTCAAAAACCTAGTTTCACGTGAACTAGTTTTCATGCCATGAAGTCCCTATTTTTAGGGATATGGAGGATTGTTTTTTTCATCATAATTCTTCCCTCCTCAAAGAAATTTTTAATTTCCCAAAGATCCTAAAGGTGAAATAATCTAAAATTCAGAGGAAGGATCTTCGAAAAATCTAGTTTCATTGAAACTAGTTTTTGCATGATAAAGTTGCTTTTTTAGATATTAGGGATTGAGTTTTTCTCAGTATGTTTCCCCTTTACATAATAAAAATATTAAGTAACTCAATATTTCAAGTTCGAATCACCCGTAATGTACAGTAAACGGTGTAAAATGAATGGCGGGAAAATTTGGCAATTTTCCCAACATAGCAGATCCGGAAAAAGTAACTTGTTAAAAATAGAAAGTTGCTAAAAATAGTAATGCATCATCAAAGAAAGAGGATGGAGTGTTTTAGAAGGTTCAGAAGGTCATATTTGAGAAAAATATGGTGTGATATTTCCCAAAGTAGCGGGACGAACATGAAAATTTCAAATTTTCGAGCATGACAACGGACCTAAGTGTAAAAATTTTGCCCCTAAGCCATCCTAAACCCTCTCTGGATCAGCCTGCCATCTCTGTGGTGTGTATCATATCCTTTAAAGTCTGAATATTTTTTTACATACCTTACTAAGTGTTCAAAATGATGAGACATGGTGAATCATTTCATTTCAATACTGATACTTCTAAAGGTGAGTTCTCCAAGAAACCTAGAAGACTATTCTTAGCCTTCTCGGGACAAGTGGGCACCCTCCGAGACTAATAAAAAGAATAAAACCATATGGATATGTTATGGAATCTATTGGTATGTAATGGAACTGATTTAGGAAAGATTAGGAAATATTTCATATGTTTTGGACAAGAACAATGAGAGTGGGTTTTGGAGGCTAAAAGAGCTTGTAGTGGAAAAAGGTACTTAAACTTCAACGAATGATTTCGAGAGCTCCGATATGAGTCAAGAGGTAAAAATGTATCATATGAAATATTATAGAATCTTATACATAATTTATTTTTCACATCCTTCACAAGGCTCAAGCGCTTATCTGTGCAAACCAATCTCATCGAATTCACCTTGCAGTCCCAAATGAAAAACATCATTTTTTGGAGAAGGATGCAAAATCGGGTCTTGAAAACCATTTTTTGATCTTAAAATGTTCTTAGAAGTCAAATTGATATAATTTTTTTCCAAAAATGAGTTCCTAGAGCTCGGGATAGTTGGTTTCATGGTTTTAGGAGTTAGTGAAATTCACAGTAAGATGGTTGTCACATTTTGGTGTCCAAATATCTCCAATCTCCCAACTTTCCATGACAATTGGGATAGTAGAGAACAAAAAAATGCTTCTTATCCCATATTTGTATCCCTTTGACCCTTCCCAACAAAGTGCTAAATAACTGGAAGTGAAAATTTGGCTAAGTTTTTGCATCTTAACCCTTGGACGCATTTTATGCCCCAAATGTCAGGGATCAAGAAATTTGGGACAACAAAATGCACCCCACCCCTAGATATTTTCCAGGTTTTTCACATGATCAACGTTTTTGCCTCCCTCTCATCTCCCTAGCTGTCCAACCTCATTACGTCACTTGTTATGCCCTAGGAAGGGGGAAAATTTTACTATCCCAAGGACACTTACATGAGATAGTGGGCAAAAAAACTCATATTCCATGGACACTTACATACATGATTTTGTGACTTCCTAAGCCATATACACAAAGGAAACCTTTCAAATTGAAGGCATGTTTACACCAAGGGCATCTTACACATAGAGCTTATTTAGGTTATATCTTTCTACACTCATCCATTGTGATGTATTGTTCTTCATTCAATGGTAACATTGTTTACCTTATGTACTAATTTGACATGCCCCATGATTAATTTTTGTTGATCATGATGCATTCACATATTGTGTTATTACTTTTTCATTGCACGATTTTATACTTTTTTACTAATATAAATCATGGGCTCTTGTATCTACTCTTGCACACATTCTCTTCTATAATATCACATACTAGTTTGACATGTATAGTGCATGTCACACATATTTGTTTAACACACTCTTGCTTGACACATATTTGTTTAGCCCATATTTTCTTTACACGTGAATGTCATACTGGTATATGTAATGGAATTAATTGAATATAAATGTAAATATGTTAGAATATAAATATGTTATAACAAACAATGTATAACACTTAGCGTAAGGCGTACAAATATTCATGCGTAAGAGCAGAGAGCATTCAAAGATGTGGGAGGATCGGGAAGGAATCACACGTGGAAGATCGAGACAAATTCGGGACTTAGTCGTTTTCATGATTATGATCTATTTTTGGAAGATGGCATGCAAGCACATAAATCGGGAAAAGACTTGCGTGACACGCATCGGCTATTTTTGGAAGAGCGTCTACGGAGCACCTTTCATGGGTGTGAGCTAAGAATGGGATTACTACTTCTAGTTAACTCAAATGTCTATTGTTAGCATTATTACATGTGAGCCTATTATTGTAAAGGCGCATGGTTATTTCTAACATGCGACCTATTTTTGGAGTTGTGCGAGTGGTGAAGGGCAAGTCCCCACCCTTATAAATATGTAATGAATTGTATAGTAGAAAAGAGAGATGTCGAAACTGATTACTATGAGATTATGATGTCGCAACTATTACACGCATGAGCATATAATGTTATTATTGTAAGAAGCTTTTGTGTATTCCTATGTTTTTATATAATGGAGTGTATTGGTTGAATCAGAGTATTAATCCTAAGTATAATTGGTTCTTGCATGCTTGACTTCATTATGGTTATCATTTAAGTTTGTTATTCTTTAGATCTAGATCTAAACATGCACTATAGAATGATGTATTAATTATGGATATGAATGTATTAAGTCTTCATCATGTTAACATCCTGCAACAACAACCCTAAAGAGGGGCTTGGTACCTTTGCGTGCTTTGGGTGAATGCTCAGTCTAGGCTAAGTGATGTGCCAGCCAGCTGGGATTTTACTAGTAAATTATAGGCTTCATCATTAGTTATGTTGCGAGGACCTTTTTTCAATTGTTTTTAGGATGGTTCATGATGAAGACATACCGGTTGACCCTAGAAAGTGTTGAGGAGTGGATACACGACCTAGAAGAAGAATACGCACGGAGGTTCAACATCGGATCTGAGTTTGATGCACACACGTGGGTGGAGCAGAATCTATATGACTATTTGTACAAGAGCTTCTTCGTTATTTTTCTAGTAAAACTATACGAGTGGTTGGTTGCTTATGTGTCTAAATAGAATTGGAGGTATCACACTTGTCTAGATGCAGGAATAATTTCATACCCTTTATGATGCTGATCTGATTTTGACTCATGTTGTGATACGTCGTTCCGTTGTGTTTTGAACAGTTATACCTTGGAGTACTCAATTTCCACTTATTCATGCCCAGAGGTAGCTGAATTCTAATTTTTACGATATCCCAGGGGAACCTACTTGCCAAGAATTCCTCTGGCGATCAAGATCCTGATGGTAACCCTGAGCTTGGAAGGAAAACCAATGGCTAACTAAACCCGACCACATGAGGGGGTAGGAGCAGGTTTGGTGAAAGATGGAAGACCTAACGACAAAAAGGAAGAGAAAGGAAAGGTGACTTAAGTATAATGAGACACATGAGAGGGAGATAGAAAAGTAGCGAGATGTTACAGAGTGAATGGCATTGTGGAGAGAGATGGTTCGCGAAGGATTTGAATTTCACGTAGAAGACATGGAACCCAAGCATCAGGTACTCCCCCATTTGGGAAAGCATGATAGGAAACCCCCCTCAGCCTCACGTAGAATCGCACTAGTAGAAATGACCTAGGCCATAGGTGCACATCTGAATCCACTTGGTAACCTTGCCCTTGCATGTTTGGTCTTCCAATATCTAGTACAATAAACAGTCAACAACCTAATTCAAGTAGTGGGAGAGCGGGAGTGAGTCATATAAAAAACACAACGATGGCAGTGCAAATGTCTTCATTGTTGTATGGGAGTACCTTTTAAGGTGTATCATCAGAATAGAATTCAGGCATGCACATTTATGTACTCTCTTATGGGATAAGTAAAACTTCATGACTGTCAGCCGGGGTATAATTTAGTACTACTTTGTTGGGACACAGGAAGTACATCTTCCGGTCCGACTCTGGCTACAAGTTTGGGATCAGGAGGTATAGGTGGCTCTAGCTCCAGTGGATCTGGTGGTTCTAGAGGTAGAGGAAACACAAGAGGTTCTGGATCAAGTGGGAAGGGTCCACACCAACCCTAGAATATTTACATGGAGATGTCTCTTCATCTTCCAGAGTATAGGGGCATAGAAGATGTTGTTGAACATGTGCACATGTGTGAAATATTGTGGCATGTAAAAGGAATCACGGCTTCTAAGTGTAGGGCAAGTCAATTTTCTACTACGTTACAAGGGCGTGCACACAATTAGTACAGAAAGTTTGACCCTGATCAGACTTGCGTAGACTATGTAGCTTTAAAATATGCTTTCCTTAAATAATTTCATATCCTTGAGTTTGAGAAGAAGAGTATAAGCGTGCTCAAGGATATTAAGCAAGGCACTACTGAGAGTGTCAGAGAGTATGATGCTCATTTCAAAATGTTGTTATCTAAGCTTTCTTATGATATTCATAAAAGCCAAAGCATGCACAATGGTTCGTTGGGGCCTGATTACACCTTTTAGAAGGGCAAAATTTCACATAAGACATACAATGATCAGCACAAAGCACTTGAAAAATCTTTACATGCCGAGGCAAATGGAAGTATAGATATTGGGTGAGACCATTTTTAGAGGCACGAGATCACAGCTATGGTAAAGCGATTGGAGAAGCTATCGGTAGATTCAACACATGAGACGCACACGAGGATTTGGTGCATGATTATGAAGTGGAAGGTCACACAAAGGATAGTTGTCCCCACGGTCGATCGCGCATCATTATTGTTTGACTTTGAGATATGTCATTTAAACCATGATGTTAGTCGTTACCCATTATTACAATGCGCAATAAGGAAGAACGTCTCTTTGCTATTATAAAATTTTTAAATCCACAACTCATGACATAGAAGACTGTATCTAATTGGTTAGATCCATGACATTATAGATATTAATGTGCGATGCAGGACATGAGTTTTAGATAACTCTAAAGGTAATAACTAGCATCGTGGATCATGATCACAATCAAGTGTGCTATGATAGGAACGAAGGGTGTTTTAAAGGTGGTTGTGGCAGAGGTTGAGGATACCGTGGTGGATTCGGAGGATGAGGTCGCGATGGTGGAAGAGGCGAGTTCCTTTTTAGAACAAGTTATACATGCGGATCTCCTGACCACTACAGGCATGAATGTCCTTAGAATATTACATGTTCTTTCTATGAAAAGAATCATAGTTATGAGGAATTCCCAGACTTGTATGAGCATATTAGCAAGAAGTTTAAACAAGAAAACAAAGGTGCAAGGATGGTTAGGATACAATGACGTTGTGGAAAATTAGTGGATGCCTATGTTGGAACCAGAGTCCGAGGTATTGTAGGTAAATATCACTACCCATGTTGAAGCGGTGTGCACCAAAGAAGCATTACAGCAGAGGCCTACCATCACTAAGGAGGAGGTTCTACATACACGGTACCCAAATCCTGCCCATCAAAAGGAGGTTTATCAATAAACCATGGAGGTGCTAAAAATCTTTAGGGTGAAATACAATATTTAAAGGAGCAATCATGGAAGATGGAGCAAAAGAAAGCATCAAAGATGGTCTAATCTGATATGGATGACTTGAAAGAAGTGTGCAAAATGTTGTGCCAAGAGAATATCATTCCACTATTAGGGAATTGGTTAAAGGGAAACACTTTGCACACAAGTAATGATACTGGATGACAGATCTTGCATGTGAATCTTCCCCCTCATAGCCTAGATTATGACAAGGAAATCACTCTGAAAGTTGTTGTGGATATGTGGCTATTGAGTAATATATTGATTGATACAAGCGTGAAGTCAATGTTCTTACTTTAGATGCATGGGTACAAATGGGGAGACCTCCATTGCAGCCATCCTCTAATGTATTGTTCATGGCTAATCGGACTAAGGCCACTCCCATCGAGTTTTAAAAGATGCATCCATTACCATACAAGGGAACCAATTTCATTGGATATTTTTAGGTCTTAGCCTGAAGAGGCGATAGCTTCCCACTCTACTAGGGCGTCCTTGGTGTTATGCGAATAATGATAATATCCAATTCAAAAGGGTTATATCAACTTTGAAAACAAGGAGGAAAGAGTTATTATCCCTTTAATAGATGGAAAATATGTGCCCTATGTTGAGCCCTTGAGTGAGGAAGACTTGAATAGGATTTATGTACACACCGTCCAGGATCCAGAGGTGCTTGAGCCATCTAAAGAAGGAATCATTCAATGGGAGGATGCATAGTCTATCAACGATACTACAAGTGTTTCTTGTGATAATTGGGCTCATAGCACTTATGAGTTAGTGGGGCGTGAAGTAAAGAGTATATTTGCTAGGGATAGCAGACCGCATTATATCAAGAGAATAGGTAACAACTCGGTACCTCATTACACCGGAGAAGGAGACCCTATGGTGTTCCTGTATGCCATGGAGGAATAATGGATAGACCAATTGGAGAGAAGGAATATGCTAGCATATACCCTACGCAGACAACAACACACTGGTGGGTGGTCCATAAGGATAATCTTGTAGGATGGAATGAAATTAGGATTGCTCTTGCTACTAGGTTCTTCAGAGCAATGCAACTACTCAAATCTGTACTTATCATGGTAATCAACCCGTTTAGCACTACATTCAACAAAGACTCTAAACAGAGGGGTAGAAAGCTTTACCACATTCACTCTGGGTGCACAAGTTTTATTCTACATTACAAGGATGCGCGTGTGCTTGGTATGTATATGCATAACTCCGTAGAGAGACTGGAAATTGGTAGGATTTAATTATAGGAATGACCCAGATGTTTGACTTCTTCTCTACCAAGCCTCTGGTAGAAGAAGCATTAAAGGTTATAAAGTGCTTAACTAAGGGGGACAGTGCCAAGGCAGAGGAACTCATTCAAGAGTTATTTGATGAAGGAGACTCGAGAGTAAGTTTTGTTGAAGAAATAGAGACAAATACTAACCTACTTAAAACGTGTGTTGTATTTTTTTCACTTTTAAAAGTTTCCAAAGATCGTGATTTTCTTAACCAATTTTAAGTATTCTAAACTCCACAAATTGATTAAATTCTTATTATTATGCATCCATAAAAGTGCGGAAAACTTGGGTAACAAATAAATAATCAAAACTGAAAACACTCAGATAACAAACAAGATTGTTTACGGGTTAAGAAATTCCTACATCCCCAGGTTCGGATTGAACCGATCCATTAATAATATTGAAATGTAAGTACAATAACTCTTACAAACAACCAATAATGAATCACAACTTGCAAATGAGCTGATCAATGTCCCAAGAATGATCCGTGGCTCCTACAGTGTTTTCACAATGTGATCTCCCTGCAAATGTGTTAGAAAAACACCTACAAATGGAGATTTAAAAACATTCTATGAAAACAAATCATATATCTGAGATCATCTCTAAATTTTGAACACTTTTCATGTTTACACCAAGTCACTTTTCGAACCAGAAGTGCATTGAAATTCATGTTTTCCAACTAGCTGTCTTGTAGATCCCTATTAAAAACTGCATTCAAAGCTTCCAAAAATAGGTTAAAACTCAACAAAAAATATCAAATCTTACATTGTTGGAATCATCTCAGAATTCCCTTCATTTCACCTTTTTACTCCGAGTTCTCATTCTGAGTGCAAGGCCTTCAAAAATGGCATTTTCTGAGATCTGGTCCTTATCCTCCTTGACACCCCCTTTGCACAGAGATAAGAGCTCTTTATATACCCACAAACTCATTTCTATCCCATCCGAGATGGGTGGCGGGTTGGTTGGTGTGATGTGTTTGGGAGCCCGAGGTTAAGGGTTCAAAACCCAGCGGTGCTATTCTTTTGGCAGTGTGGGATAAGGTTGTAGGCTTATTAAAGCCTTTTCCACACATAAATAGTGGTCAAAGGACCACTTGAGGCTTAACCACCCCCATCTCAACCGCTTTACCACCTTCCACGTGGACACTTCCACCGCTTACCACTACGTGGTCATAGCATTGAGTTTGGCGTTTAATACTAATGTATAAACATTAATTTGTATTTTTGTGGCATAACGTGTGGTATGTGGAATTTGGGAATAATGCATGGCAAATAATTACAAGGTAATTTGAAATTTGACCCACATGAATTTGAAATTCGACCCACATGAAATATGGCGAATAAGACCACCTGTCGACCCGCGATTGGAAAATCGAACCAACCATTTCACGATTGTCGAAGACCGGTGGATAAAACCCCTTCAATTTTGCCAAATCCTTTTGCCACGTGTCGCAGTGTGATTGGTCCAATATTGACCAGTTGACCAGAGTTGACTTTCTCATTGACCGAACTTTGACCGGACATAACTAGAGCTCCTGATGTCCGTTTGCCGCATTCTCACAGTCGTTGGAAAGCTCTCGAGATGATCTTCTGCACTGACACCATTTAGGGATGTTTAGGGAACATTCAAAAATGATCCCCGATCAACGTTCAACAAAGTGTGAGAGACTCGCGACGAGATGAGCGAAGCTTTACCACATTCGCTCTGGGTCCACAAGTTTTATTCGACATTACAAGGATGTGCGTGTGCTTGGTATGTATATGTATAACTCCGTAGAGAGATTGAAATTGGCAGGATTTAATTACAAGAATGACCTAGATGTTTGACTTCTTCTCTACCAAACCTCCAAAGAGAAGAAGCATTAAAGGTTATAAAGTGCTTAACTAAGGGGGACAAAGTGCAGGCGGAGGAACTCATTCAAGAGTTATTGGATGAAGGAGACTCATGAGTGAGTTTTGTTGAAGAAACAGAGACAAATACTAACCTACTTAAACACGCTTTCCTTGAGCAAGAAAAAGGAAAAATGGTCTACTTAGTGGATGATGAAGAAGAAGAAAATCGGATGTAGACCATTCAATGTGTAGTAGGCATGAGGTGTTGGATAGTGAAAATAATACCACGTGGGCCTATCATGAACCTATGAGACAAAGAAAATGGATATTGGATCATCTTGAGCCTAAGGAGGCCATAATTGGAGATTATTGGTCGACTCAAGTGGCAAAAATCATAGAGTTACTACGGGATTATCAGGACTTATTCCCTTGAGGGTACCATGAACTTAAAGGCGTGCATGAATCATTAGGGGAGATAAAGATAAAGCTTAAATAGGGTGTGCGCCTAGTTAGAAAGAGACCCTACATGATGAACCCCAACTTGCACGAAAAGGTCAAAGAAGAGATTGAAAAATGTTAAAGTCTAGAATCATCAAACCCCTCGATGAGTCGGAATGGGTTAGTCCAATGGTGATTAGTATCAATAAGGATGGTCGATTAGGATCTATGTGGACTATAGGGAGCTGAATGTTGCATGTGTGACTGATCCCTTTCCTATGCCATTCACTGAGGAAATACTAGAAGGCATTGCAGGGTGCGAAATCTATTTGTTTACAGATGGGTTCTCTGGGTATCATTGATGGCGAATCATAGCACCCCTGAATGTCTACAACTCGATGGGTTGAGACTCTCGGTGCGATTGCAGACTAACATGGAGCTTTTCCTAGTGTGGACCTTGTGAAATCGGAAAAGCTCTCCTGGATGAAGGCCGGTTCCTATTCCTCCTGCTTCGATGCACACGTAAAAATGCAGAGGTTTACTCAAAAACCTAATCTAACTTGGCATTGTCCACTCAAAATTCCCCTGCTCTTAAGAAAGTGAAAATTTAAAATTTTGAGTTTAAGTGTTTTCTCTGTTGTACTGATAATGTGAAATGCCAAAGAAATTGAGAAATCTACGTTTTTGGGTCATTTTGTGTGTTTTTCGGGCTGTCGGACATTTTTGTCCCACGTGTCCCAAGTTCAATTGGGCCCTCTGTTCCCCAATCGGCCGGTTCACCCGAAGTCTGTTCTTTTCGGGCCCGTCGAACTTTTTGTCCCAAATGTCCCAAGTTCACCCGGACCAATTGTTCCATTTTCGTCCGATTCGGCCGAGTCACGTACTTCACGTACTTTTGTCCCACGTGTCCCAAGTTCAATTGGGCCCTCTGTTCCCCGATCGGCCGGTTCACCCGAAGTCTGTTCTTTTCGGGCCCATCGGAACTTTTTGTCCCAAATGTCCCAAGTTCACCCGACCAATTGTTCCATTTTCGTCCGATTCGGCCGAGCCGCGTACTTCACGTACTTTTGTCCCGCGTGTTCCAAGAGCATTTGTGCGTCTTTTCCCCGCTTCGCCCGAATCGGCCGAGCCGCGTACTTCGCGCTTTCACGTCCCACATGTCCCAAATGAACCAAGTGTCATTCGTGCTAATTTTTCCCGCTCTACCCGAATATCTTGCTTATTCAATTTGGTAGGTATGTATTAAATATGCATTCATTACCTTTCTCTCTCCTAAACGGCTATATAACGAGCGAACCCCCTATGCGTTTTGCACACTGCTTTCCTGCTATCTTTTGCTCGAACCTTTGCAATCTAAATTCCTGCACGTGTATCCATTTTCTCTGCAATTCCTTCCCAAGTCTAGCTTGCAGCTTCGCCCTCCGAATTACTACCAACATGAAGATCAAATTTCAGGGGCAAGAACAAATCTCACCACTAGAGTCTGCCGTTCCCGATATCGGGGACAGTGAAGTTCGCCATCTTGACTTTAGTGATTTTTGGTCAAGGATGATAGATGCAAACCCTACGCCAATGGCACAGATGATTCATGATAGTGGTTTGGCTTTCGCTGGTGGTTTCCCAATCTCTGTGCAATGTGCAGATATAGTGCTTTCATGCAGAGCTCATTTCAACCCTGATTCGAGTGAATTGACCAATATACACGTGGCAGAGACATAGCCGAGGCATTGAAGAGATTCAGGCAGTGGATTTTGAAGTCAGTGGGTCCCTCCCAGTCATAAGCACCTGTCTTCTTCTCCTTATTCCTCTCTTCTCTTCCAATTCTTTTTCTCGGATTTATTGTAATAAGTTGAGGTATTGCAATTGGCAATCCTTAACTAATCTTTAGTTAAAAGAAGTAGTTCACCGAGAGTAATGGAATTGTAAACTATATAATGGCCTCTCCTCGCCATTTTGAAGGAGGAAGAACTTGGCTTATTTTCTGAAAGTGTAAATAAATCATAAAGAAATCAATACAGGACTTTTCATTCTTCGTCTATCTGATCTCTTTTATCCCTAAGCTTTTCATTTAATCTTGTTAAGATCATTTGTCTATATTATATTAAGAAGCTTTGTATTCTTGCAGATGTTATTGATAGAACTTTGTGTCTTTCAAATTTCATCTTATTAGTATGATACAAATGATCTTGTTTCAATTCACTGTACCTTCACATGCATAAAGAATTACTCTGTCATCTATAATTCTAAATGGTGCCTTTCTGCTCGTTCTCGTTTTCTCATTCCTCAGTCCTTTTGTAATTGATGATCCTTATAGAAAACACTTTCGTAAATATCCAAGTTCCACAAGAAAATCATGTTTTGTATATGTGTAAATAGGTTCGTTTCTGAATAAGGGAACCTCTCCCATTAAAGAGGAGGGACTTCTTGTCCCCTGACTGTTGCTCTTCGTGAAGTCCTATTTGATGACCAACAGTTTTTGGTGACTCCACTGGGGAAATCATATTCCAGTTCTGTAATTATTGATCATCCTTTGATCTGGCGACTCCACGTTTTACTCGAGGGAGAAGGGCCCTTGGTATTGAAGATTCTCAGTTTCAGCTTTTGGAGCAGCAGGGTTTTCCTTTCCCTTCAACAAGTACTCCACCTGTCCAAGATAGAATCCCTACGGGTGGTATTCCTTCAGAGTCAATCAGTCCTAATCTTTGAGCTTTGATTCTTGCTGGTGTTGCAGTTCCTCTTCAAGCCATTTTTCCAAGAATGGCGGTACCACTGCCCTGGGGTCATCGTGTCGGGCCCCTTGCCCTTCCTCAGCCTTTGCACGAGTTACCCAGAGGTAACCGGAAGAACTTCCCTAAATTCAAAGGCGATGGTAAAGTGCATCCTGATGAACACATCGCAGCCTTCATAGTTACATGCGGAGTTCTGGGAGTTGAACATGAAGATGTCTCTGTAAGACTTTTCGTTGAGACTTTACAAGATAATGTCTGCTGATTGATTCTATCACCTTCCTACCGGTGTCTATCACCAGGTTGGGATACAATGAGAACTAGGTTTGAAAACCGGTTCAAACCAGCAGAAGACGTGCATGCCTTGCTAGCCCAAATCTCTCAAATAAAGAAAGATTCACAAGAACCCATGAGAGAATTTGTGGCCCGATTCAACAGGTTGATTAACAAAATTCCACCAAATACTCGACCTGTAGATCAAATTCAAAAATGTTTTTTCCTAAATGCCCAATCACCTGAAGTTAGCTATGCACTAAGAAGGGCTAATCTCACAACATTGGCTGAAGATCAAACTCTTGTTGTTAGTGTCGAAGATGATTTAATCATGTCAGGGAAGTTGAGGAGAGACCCTTCTAAATCTAAATCTGATTCTTCCTCCTCTTCCACCCCTGGACCTAATACTGATCCATTGGTACAAAAACTTGTAAATGATCTCATTGCCATAAAGAAACAATTGGCTCAGCATGCTCCCTATGCAGACGTTCCAAGGAGGAATTTTCAGCCCAGAAATCATTTTCCTGCTGCTCAAACAAGGTTAGCACTTGAAGGACCTCCTATTAAAGTTCCCATCAATGCAACCTGTGAAGTTGAGGAACCTGAAGATGAAGAGGTTAATGAAGATTGCGAGGAATTTGTTGAAGAGGTTGATGATGAAGCAGATGAACTTGAGGGATCTCGAGTTAATTTCTTCACCACTGAGGGCATTGATGATGAGGATGATTATGATGAAATAGTAGCAGACATGAATAGCGAATCATACGCTGTCATGACTCGAGAGCAGACAAATCAGAGGGAGAAAGTGATGCAGCCCACCAAGAAATCTAAAGAACAGCCGACAACTATCCCCGTAATTGCAAAAAGAGGATCTCCTATCCCCGTTTCATCTACACCAAAGGTGAGTCCTGTCAATTCTGCTACTAAAGTTATTTCCGTTTCTCCTAAAGTTGATAAACCTAAGATTTCAAATGATGATAGCCCGTCCACTTCTGGGTCTTTTGATATTATTGATCACCTAAAAAAGACTAAGGTTCAAATCTCAGAAGCTGAATATTATCAAACCCATCCTAAGGCTTTTGCTAAAATGATTCACTTTGTCAATTCCCATTCTAAAACTACCTCTAAAGGCCTTTTACCCACTCCTTCTTCTGCACCACAACCTAATCAGTAGCATTTGCACACACCTAATGACAAAATCAAACCATTCTATGTGACACTTCTTATAGCTGGCCATAGGCTCAGCAATTGCGTCATAGACTCAGGAGCATCAGATAATGTGATGCCTGCTAAAGTAGCTCATGCCTTAGGCTTGACTCTCACACATACTTATGGATCTTGTTATTCTATGGAGAGTAAGGAAGTGCCCTTGGTCGAAAGAATTAAAGATGCACAAGTGGCTTTTGCTGCTTTGCCTGAGAAGAAAGTTTTGGCTACTATCTTAGTAGCAGATATTCCTCCTTCATACGGGATGTTGCTAAGCAGGAACTTCTGTAAGGATGTGGGTGGAGAAATTCAAATGGATTGGTCACATGCACTCGTACCTGTTAATGGGCAAATGAAGAAGCTATTGCCTGAGAAGCAATCTGAGTATATTGTACAAAAAATGGATGATCCCAAAGCACAAATACTCTATGAGGATATGGGGCATGGCAACTACATGATTATGTCTCCTGAAGAAATCCAACTCCCCAAAGTATCACCTAAAGATCCTAATGGTGTTTGGATTTTAGAGTTTGATGGAAGTTGTTCCTCAGCTAGTTCTGGAGCTGGTGTCATACTGGTGTCACCTAAAGGAAGCCTTCATCCTTTCTCATTCAAGTTACAATTCGAAAATACCAATAATACAGCAGAGTATGAGGCTCTCATTCTTGGACTACAGGTGGCAAAATAACAAGGTGTGAAGAATCTTCTAGCTCGTGGGGATGCGAATTGATTGTAAAGCAAGTTAGAAACCTCTTCCAGGTGAAAAATGGAAGGTTGAAACATTACAGGAATCAGGTGTGGGATTCCATTGAATTTCTTGATGCTTTCTCCATTGAAGCAATACCTAGGGAGAAGAATACCAGGGCTGATTCATTAGCAGTCTCTGGGTCACTGCTTATACCTCATCCTGACTTTTCCCAAGATAAGTTCACCATTGAGATGATCCATCGACCTAGTGTACCTGATAATACAAATAACTGGCAAGTTTTCAATAATGATCAACATTTGCTTTCTTTCTTAGAACTCAAAGATAATTTTGAACAGCTATACTTTGAAGGAAGTGATAACTTGCCTCGTGAAAGTGTGCCCTTTGACAAAAGCACCACTCAAGGAGAAGAAACGGATCAGGATGGATGTATCAAACTCAAGGGAAACAAGATCCCTAAAGGATTGGTAAGTTTAGAGGAACTGTTTGATAAACATGACAGGTATGTAAAGTCTAGAGCTTCTACTGGACCTCAACAATCAGCTGAATATGACAAAATTAATATTGGGAGTTCTACTGACCCTAAGTTCGTGAACATTGGAAAATGTTGCACAGCAGATGAGAGGAAGAAAGCAATTGATCATTAAAGAGGTATAAGGATGTTCTTGCCTACTCTTATGAAGATTTAAAAGCTTTCCAACCAAAAGAGATGCAGCATTTTATTCCTCTCAAACCTGGAATTAAGCCTTTTAAACAAAAGCAGAGGCAATACAATCCCAAAATAGCTGACACCATTTTTCAAGAAATACAGAAGTTGTTGAAAGCCAAAATCATTTTTCCTATCCATCATTCAACATGGATTGCCAATATTGTACCTGTTAGAAAGAAAAATGGTGAGATTCGTATCTGTGTTGACTTCAGGAATTTGAATCGAGCTTCTTGAAAGATAATTACCCTTTACCTATGATGGATCAGGTCTTACAAGGAAGAATGAGGTCAAATGTTGTCTATGCTTGATGGATTCTCAGGATATAATCAGGTAGAAGTTAATACTACAGATCAACACAAAACAGCTTTCACTACCCCTTGGGGTACCTTTGCTTACAAAAGAATGCCTTTTGGGCTCATTAATGCTGGTGCCACTTTTCAGAGAGCTATGGATCTGGCCTTTGGAAGTTTGAAAGGGAAGTGTATTGTTGTATACCTTGATGACTTGACTGTATTCTAAAACAAGGGCGAGATCATTTTCAACACTGAGACAGCTTCGCTAAGATGTAGAGAACATGGGATCTCTTTGAATCCTAAAAAATCTGTCTTTTGTGTCACAGAGGGGAAATTATTAGGGCACATCGTCTCCAAAGATGGTATTAAAATTGATCCTGAGTGAGTTCAAGTTATTCAGCAAATTCCTCTCCCAACCAGTAAAAAGGGTGTGCACTCTTTCTTTGGTAAGATCAATTTTTTGAGAAGATTCATCCCTGATTTTGCAGAACTAACTCTGAATATCTCCCAAATGATGAAAGGCAAACAAATGTTTGGTTGGTCTTCTGAAGGGAAAGAAGCCTTTGAAGATATTAAAAGAGCCATTGCTAAAACTCCTGTTTTAGCATGTCCAGATTTTAGCAAAGATTTTATTATCTATTGCTACGCCACAGATAACACCTTGGCTGTTGTTTTAACTCAAGAAGATTCTAATGAGCACGAACTCCCAATTGCATTTATGAGCTATATTCTAAAGGATCATGAGTTAAAATATACCATGATGGAAAAACATGCTTTTGCAGTGGTTAAAGTTGTTAAGCAGTTTCATTTTTACATTCTTAACTCTCACTCCATGGTGTTGGTACCAGATACAACTGTTAAGTCAATTCTTACACAGCAGGAATTTGGATCCAAGAGAGGGAACTGGGTGGCTAAGGTTCAAGAATATGATATTGACATCAAACCGACCAAGCTCGTCCGTGGAAAAGGCCTTTGTGAACTCATCGCTGAAGGAGCTAGACATGAGTTACTGGAGGATAAAATTGGTCTTCCTACAGTTCTGTTTCTTAGCTCAGTTGACGAATGGTATGCTGATATCACCCATTTTCTCACCTATGGAGAATGCCCCTCTCATTTGACTGCCAAAGAAAAGAGGACAAGTTAAACTAAGGTCGGTCATATGTGTTGTGGGAAAACGCCTTGTTTAAACGTGGGTTAGATGGAAGGTTTTTGAAATGTGTGGACAAGGAACAATGCAGAAAAAGCTACTCTCAGCTTTTCATGATCAAGCATGCGGAGGGCACTACTCATCAACCGTCACTACTCATAAGATACTTCGTGGAGGATATTACTGGCCTACCTTGTTCAGAGATGCATCCAAGTGGGTTGATAAATGTGAGGCTTGTCAGACTTTCGTGGGTAGACCCAAATTGGCCTCTTTGCCTCTTAAGCCAGTTGTAATTGAAGAACCTTTTCAACAGTGGGGTTTGGACTTCATTGGAACACTTAATCCCTCTTCTAGTGCTAGTCATACTCATGTATTAACTCCTACAGATTATTTCACAAAATGGGTAGAAGCCATTCCAGTAAAGAGTACTACTTAAAGTGGTGTGCGCTTCATCAAAGAAAACATCTTAGTAAGGTATGGTGTACCAAACAAGATTGTGACATGATAATGCTTCAATTTGTCTTCAACCGAGATGATGGATTTTTGTTATGGATATGGCATCTCTCGCTCACTCTTGATTACTATCCTCGGGAAATGGACAAGCGTAATCCACTAATAAAAATCTTGACCATAATAAGGGGAAATTAGTCAATGAGTCTCAACGAAACGGCACAAGAAACTCTATGATGCTCTTTAGGCAAACAGATCACACCTAAGAGAGCCATTGGAATGTCTCCTTTTCAAGTGGTATATGGAGTAGAAGCTCAATTTCCAAGAGAATAAAGTGGAGTGACCTTGCATCTAATGAAGGCCATTGAAGATACAAATGATGCTTTGGATAAGAGAATAATGTAACTTCACAAATTGAATGAGGATAGATTGAAGTTGCTGATAAGATATCTACTCATCAACAAAAGTTAAGGTCCCGTTTGATAAGAAAGCCGAGTTCATAGATTTCCAAGTTGGAGACACTTTGTTTTGTTGTGGGATAAAAGGCATGAACCTCGTGGCGCCATGGCAAGTTTGATTCCCTTTGCTCGGACCTTTCAAGATCAAGCACTTTGCTTTGGTAAGAATTCTTTTACCTTGATTATATGGACGGTTCTTCTCTCCCACTTCCTTATAGTGGGCGATGCAAGACTGAAATTGTTCAAGTCATAGGTGATTAGGGAGTCCTTTGTATATTCTGTACAGCGTTTTGTTTTTCTTTCCCTTTTGGTGTGTTGTCCTCTGTATTGGTTTGCTTTTTGACTCCGTTGCCCAATGGATAAGGTACTGGTCTACTTCCCCGAGTTTTTCTAAGTTCTTACCTTGTCTCATTCCTTGAATTTATGCCAAGTCATCCCTAGAAGGAGCCAGCTGTTGTCCACTCAAAATTCCCCTGCTCTTAAGAAAGTGAAAATTTAAAATTTTGAGTTTAAGTGTTTTCTCTGTTGTACTGATAATGTGAAATGCCAAAGAAATTGAGAAATCTACGTTTTTGGGTCATTTTGTGTGTTTTTCGGGCCTGTCGGACATTTTTGTCCCGCGTGTCCCAAGTTCAATTGGGCCCTCTATTCCCCGATCGGCCGGTTCACCCAAAGTCTGTTCTTTTCGGGCCCGTCGGAACTTTTTGTCCCAAATGTCCCAAGTTCGCCCGGACCAATTGTTCCATTTTCATCCGATTCAGCCGAGTCACGTACTTCACGTACTTTTGTCCCGCGTGTCCCAAGTTCAATTGGGCCCTCTATTCCCCGATCGGCCGGTTCACCCGAAGTCTGTTCTTTTTGGGCCCGTCGGAACTTTTTGTCCCAAATGTCCCAAGTTCGCCTGGACCAATTGTTCCATTTTCGTCCGATTTGGCCGAGTCGCGTGTTTCGCGTACTTTTTTTGTCCCGCATGTTCCAAGAGCATTTGTGCATCTTTTCCCCGCTTCACCCGAATCGGCCGAGCCGCGTACTTCACGCTTTCGCGTCCCACATGTCCCAAATGAACCAAGTGCCATTCGTGCTAATTTTTCCCGCTCTACCCGAATATCTTGCTTATTCAATTTGGTAGGTATGTATTAAATACGCATTCATTGCCTTTCTCTCTCCTAAACGGCTATATAACAAGCAAACCCCCTATGCGTTTTGCACACTGCTTTCCTGCTATCTTTTGCTCAAACCTTTGCAATCTAAATTCCTGCGCGCGTATCCATTTTTCTCTGCAATTCCTTCCCAAGTCTAGCTTGCAGCTTCGCCCTCCGAATTACTACCAACATGAAGATCAAATTTCAGGGGCAAGAACAAATCTCACCACTAGAGTCTGCCGTTCCCGATATCGGGGACAGTGAAGTTCGCCATCTTGAATTTAGTGATTTTTGGTCGAGGATGACAGACGCAAACCCTACGCCAATGGCACAGATGATTCATGACAGTGGTTTGGCTTTCGCTGGTGGTTTCCCAATCTCTGTGCAATGTGTAGATACAGTGCTTTCATGCGGAGCTCATTTCAACCCTGATTCGAGTGAATTGACCAATATACACGTGGCAGAGACATAGCCGAGGCATTGAAGAGATTCAGGCAGCGGATTTTGAAGTCAGTGGGTCCCTCCCAGTCATAAGCACCTGTCTTCTTCTCCTTATTCCTCTCTTCTCTTCCAATTCTTTTTCTCGGATTTATTGTAATAAGTTGAGGTATTGCGATTGGCAATCCTTAACTAATCTTTAGTTAAAAGAAGTAGTTACCGAGAGTAACTGAATTGTAAACTATATAATGGCCTCTCCTCGCCATTTTGAAAAAGGAAGAACTTGGCTTATTTTCTGAAAGTGTAAATAAATCATAAAGAAATCAATACGTATGACTTTTCATTCTTCGTCTATCTCGATCTCTTTTATCCCTAAGCTTTTCATTTAATTTTGTTAAGATCATTTGTCTATATTATATTAAGAAGCTTTGTATTCTTGCAGATGTTATTGATAGAACTTTGTGTCTTTCAAATTTCATCTTATTAGTATGATACAAATGATCTTGTTTCAATTCACTGTACCTTCGCATGCATAAAGAATTACTCTGTCATCTATAATTCTAAATGGTGCCTTTCTACTTGTTCTCATTTTCTCATTCCTCAATCCTTTTGTAATTGATGATCCTTATAGAAAACACTTTCATAAATATCCAAGTTCCACAAGAAAATCATGTTTTGTATATGTGTAAATAGGTTCGTTTCTGAATAAGGGAACCTCTCCCATTAAAGAGGAGGGACTTCTTGTCCCCTGACTGTTGCTCTTCATGAAGTCCTATTTGATGACCAACACTTGCCAAGGAGACAGGGTAAGAAGATGCATAAAAATAAACCTAAACTAACAAAGGTGATGCACCGAGGAATGAAGAAACATCTGTCTTGCCAATAAACACAAACCATTAAAATGTCATGCAAGATCATACACAGGAGATAACAGATTCTGAGTGAAAGATCAGGGAAGATGAAAATGAACACGAGAGGGTTGAGAATCATCCACAAACATGCATTATTTGCTCCAAAGATTGATACATACACCACAAAATGCCAAGAGGCAAAGTTGCATTACATGCTTTTAGATAGGAGGTTTGAACTCCACAAATTCACCTGCCAAAGAGAAGAAGGGAGGGGAAAACAAGAATGTCCAACCTTTAGAAAGAAGCCCCTCCTTACAATTTATAGGAATAATGAGAGAGAGAGTCCAAATCTACCCCAACCACCTCTAGGTTGCATTTAATTCATCTCATTATGGTGGTAGGTGAGAACCCTAGCAAACTGAAAAGTGGCGAACTGTATTTTACATTTTTAAGAACTTGTTCCCACCCAATTAAAGATATCCAGTCGTAGTTGGATAGAGGACCTCATAAGCTTTCCAAAAGTCCAACCTTGCGTTAATCCGAGCTCCCTGTGAAAAGTTATGGCCATCTGAATATCTAGGTCAGGGTCTGCTTCCTGTCAGCGCTCAAAATGTTGCGCCTCTCGAAGATGCACCTTGGCGCATCCATCTTCATGTCGACATACCCTTACATGTGCCCAGTGCAAATTTTTTCATGTCGACACTCTGTGTCATGCACCCTTTACCTGCGCCTTGGCGCATCCATTTCCGTGTCGACACTCTTTGTTGTCGCCCTTTACTCGCGCCTCAAGCGCATCCATTTCCGTGTCGACACTCTTTGCTGTGCGCCCTTTACCTACGCCTTGGCGCATCCATTTCCATGTCGACACTCTTTGTTGTGCACCCTTTACCTATGCCTTGGCGCATCCATTTCCGTGTCGACACTCTTTGTTGTGCGCCCTTTACCTGCGCCTTGGCGCATCCATTTCCGTGTCGACACTCTTTGTTGTGCGCCCTTTACACAGCCTTGGTGCATCCATTTCCGTGTCGACACTCTTTCTTTGTGCGCCCTTTACCTGTGCCTTGGTGCATCCATTTCCGTGTCGACACTCTTTGTTGTGCGCAAAAAAAATCAGGCTCTAAGTTTCTTTGATTCCCATATTCTTCTGTTTGTCTATGTCTACCTAGGGGGAAGATATTTACAATAGTATCATCAGAGTTAGGATTGCCCAAGAGGATCGGAAAAGACTAATTTTACTACCGAATGGGGAAAATTTGCCTATACCATGATGCCTTTTGATCAAAACATGTGCCTATTGTATTTTCGCGCATAATTGTTCAAGTGTTTAAAGATTTTATTCACATCTTCTTGCAGGTTTATTTAGATGATTGAACAGTGTATGGACTTAAGGATCATTGTGACAATCTACGCTTAATTTTTAAAAGATGTAGAGTTGAGTATCTCTTTGAACATCAAGAAGTGCATATTTGCTACACCATTTGGAATACTATTAGGACACATAATCTATAAGGAAGGTTTGTTGGTTGATCCAACCTAAGGTTGCGTCATTATCTTCTTCCCGAAAGAGCCTACCACAAAGTGAGGTGTGTGGATTCTTGGGTCACACGAGGTATTATATGAAATGCATAAAATGGTATGCCAAAGTTGTCGCACCTTTGGAGGAGTTACCGAAAGGAAAATGTATGTTTTAATAGGGAGAACCACAACAACGCGCATTCGAGACATTGAAGGAGAAACTTACTAACGTGCCTATTCTATGTTTTCCTTCATGGGACAAACCATTTCATGTACATGTGGATGACTCTGGCATGACCATTGGCGCGGTGTTAGCTTAGTCGGGAGAAGGTATTATAGATCATCCTATCTGTTTTGCTAGTAGAAGGTGACTCTGTGAGCAAAATTACACCACTATAGAGTGCAAAGCTTTGTTAATGATCTATGCACTATATAAATTCAGACAATACCTACTAGCTACACCATTTGTCTTTTATAAAAATCACATGGCATTGAAGTATTTGGTAAACAAGCCCATTTTACAAGGGCGCATATGCAAATGGGTACTCTTATTTCAAGAATTTGATTTCACAGTTGTGGTAAAACCAAGGAAAAGTAATTACGGACCGGACCATCTATCCGTAATACAATCGGGAGAAGAAGCTCGGGAATTGAAGATACCATGCCCGATGCACAGTTATATAGGTTACAATGCACACCATCGGAATTAGAGGACATTGTTGTCTTTCTACGAATAGGTATGACACCAGAAGGAATGAAATCCTTAGAGAAGAAACAACTTACTATATGTGTGGCACCCTATATGTTGATTAGCGGTGACCTATACAAGTTAGGTTGGGATGAGGTATTGCACCGTTGTGTACTGGAACATGAGCATACAAATATCATGGAGGAAGCTCATGGTGGTATTGCAGGTGGCCACTATGCAAGTGACACCACTGCTCGTAAGATTCTACTCGTTGGATTATGGTGGGAGACCACTGTATAAAGATTGTAAGGCATATTGCAAGGCTTGTGATCACTGTCAGCACCTTAGGAAACCAGGTCAATGAGATGAAATGCCTCTAAGACCTATTACTAGTGCAGAACCATTTGAAAAATGGGTTATCGATTTTGTGGGTCCTATTTCACCAGCCACAAATAGGACTAGATCCCGCTATATCATCACTTATACGAGACTATTTGATAAGGTGGGCGGAAGTAGCGCCTACAAAGTATTGTCTGATAGCTACAATCAGTAGATTTCTATGGGAAAATATTATTACAAGGTATGGATGTCCTTTGAGTTTGACCAGTGATAGGGGCACACATTTTTTGAATGAGACAATTAGGATATTATTGGATGAGTTTATGATTGTGCACCATAAGACTACACCCTATCATCCTCAGGCTAATGGAACTACTGAGGCTTTCAACAAAATTTTGAGCCAAACATTGACAAAAATATGTGATGTTGGAAGAAAGGATTGGGATGATAAAGTGTTTACAGTGCTTTGGGCATATCGAACAACATATAAAAGGTTGAACAAAGCCACACCGTTTTAGTTAGTGTTTGGCATGGAAGCAGTTCTTCCTATAGAATTCATGCTACCTTCTTTGCGTATTGTGCACTAGAGGTCTAGCTGATGAACAAGCATTAGAAGAATGGATTGAAAAGTTAATCAAGTTAGATGAGCAACGAGCAATAACACGTTGGAGTCAAAAACAAGAAAAGGCCAACCGAGAAGCATGGCATGACGCAGGCACATCATCGTGGATAAAAAAATTCGAGATTGGACAGATGGTGCTACTTTATGATTCTAAGTTTTTGTGGCATCCAGGAAAAATCAAAGTACATTGGTTAGGGTTGTATGTTATCACTCACATACTTGAAATGGGTGCTTTCCAATTAGAGGAGCTTGATGGAACACTACTACCCTGGTACTTCAACAGGAGTAGGTGAAGCCCTACTATAAATAAATATTCTTGGTGTTTGTAATAAGGTAGTGTTGCCATTTAGATTAGTTTTTCAATTCTGATTTCCTTCTTCATTCTTTATGCTTTGCCACTTTAGTTGGTGTTTTTGTGTAATAAGTGCATTTGCTAGAAGCTATTTATTATTTGAAGAATTTTTATGCGTAGAGGTATGCACATACCATTAGTGTGGGTGGTTATTGATATCCAAGTATAGGACTATTGAAAATAAGTACACATGAAAGGGACAAATTGCTATGGGTGTTATTCAAGTTGGAGAATTGTCAAAAATGATTGCTTCTAGATGCAAAGACCATAGTTGGAGATAAATGAATAAACAAGTATAATGCGAGGTAAACAGGGGGCCATGAGAACTACCAAGGAAGGGGCGTGGCAAGGAACTCAAGTGCATGGAGGCGCGTTGAAGAGAAGTCCGCAGCTAGAAGGTAGAAAGGTGCACTAGAAGGTTATAGCTTGGGTACAAAGATGTACCGCTCGAAAAGAACGAAAATGGTCGATTAATGAGAAGGTTGTTGGTAGGTGAAGGAGTAATAAATGCACTAACTTTTTGAAAATCTATATAAGGACGGGATGCAAGTTCATTCTTACCGTTGAAATTGCAAGAATTTGAAAAGAGCTAAGTGCAAACGAGCCGAGCAAAATCGTGTTGAGGTGCGAAGAGTGTGAAATCAGATGTGGAGAGAAGATTTGTGCGTAGAAGCTTGTGTCCCCATAGGTGAAGGGTTTGAGTGAAGAAGATGCATTACAAAAGAGCTAGGGCACGTAATTTCCACTAGGGCACGAAGATTCAAACTAGGGTTTTAACTTGCTTGTTACAGAGGATAGAAAGGATAGATTTTCAAATGGCATCGAAGAAAGCACCTGCAGCAGGAGTAAAAGGGAAGAAGAAGGTCAAAGTGGAAGAAGAAATTGCTCCCGAGAGTAATTTCTCAAAATGCAGTATCCAGAGGGCATGATTGTGGGACAAGAATGGGATTCCCACATCTGTAAATGTAATATCAATGATTACAATCATCGCACATCGGATAATAAGAAGGAACTAGATGCATTGTTGAGCATGAAAACAAACAAGCGCATAGCAGAAGACATGCCAGTATACGATGACATTGGAGAGAAGTTGTTAAAGCATATTGGAGTTCACAAATGTTTTGCGAGCTGCCATACTTTGGAAAATATGAACCATTGTATCGATGGTTCTTGAGCAAAGTCCATGAGGACTTCTTCTACTTCGGTGGACGTAGGGTTAGAATCATCATAGCTGCCTTAATTTCAACAAAGGATGATTAAGGGCCTCGGCAGATCCGAGAGTGACTTAATAGATAAAGCAGTGATCCTAGAGACAAGGAAGGAGCTAGGATATACCAAGGGTCCGTGGCATGGACATTGATAAATTGAAGAAGTACCCAGTGGTAATAAAGCAATTGCACATCTGATAACAAAGTTGAATGACCAAGAAAGGTGGTCACAGGTGAATACAATGTGGTTACATGTTGTAAGGAAAATGTCTCAAGGAGTGGTCTACAATATCGTGGATTACATAGCAAAGACAATCATTGAAGAAGCGCGTACATGTGACAGAATTAGTTTTGGCGCTATTTTATTGTCTTTGGTGTTTATGGAGATTGGAGTGCCCGATGGGCCAAAGGAAAAGATTTGGGAGTACCCCAAGGAAAATAAATCTCTAGCAGAAGATTTGATAAATACTTATGCGAAGGGACCATGAGTGGGCCATTTAAACAGAGGGCAAAGATGTGGTATGACAGGCTCCACACAACATTTGAAGAGGAGTGGTGCATACCCAAGGAGTTACCTTCAATGGTGGGTAAGGTAGTACAGTTTGCGGTCTACCAACATTTTTGCATCATGTAATTTGCGATGAAGGACAGAGCTTGGAGCCCTTGGTGCAAAATGTCATATACCTTCACAACACGCTACTTATAGGCATCAGTTCACTGGTTCACGATGCCTCGCCGCCTAAACTTTGTCGTAAATAAGGTAGATTGTGATTATCACACTCTGAGAAAAACATATGTATATCCAGGATGGATTGCCTACATTGAGAGGCTTATCTCGATGTAATAAGCATGAACCCGATAAGCTTGACAAGAAGAAACGTTGGCAGCGGTTTGTGTATCTTCAACTCAAGCCCAAGCTGGAGAACAAAAATATGTGGAAAATGAGTTCGCGCTTCCAAGGCCGCCTAAGGGTAAGCATACAATAGAGAATGTGCCAACTCCACAGCCTACAGAGACTATAGTGGTGGATGAAGAGGAAGATGAATGAGAAGATAGTGGTGGCCTAGAGCATAAAGGATGAAGGAAACCTACAGACAAGGTAGGAACTGAGCGCACACTACACCACCTTAGGTGTAAGAAGGAAGCGATGAGGACTTAGATGCAGTACAAGGAGAGTGTCGTTTCAAAAGGGTATTAAGAAGAACCATAACCCAAGGTGCTACACCACAGTCAGTGCGCAAATCACCACGAATCTCTCCACAGAAGGAGACAACTAAGAAGAGAAGAAGAAAGTTGAAGCTGGACGAGGAGGTAGAAGAGTCTGAGGAGAGCACGCCCGAATCTCCTACACTACCAGAGGACGTAGAAGAGCCAAAGGGAGAAGAAATGAAACATGAAGGAGTAAAGGAGGTAGATAGGACAACATAAGAGACTGCTCAGAGCATAGTAGGACAAACTCCAAATCTTGATGCTCAAGTTCCTAAGGGGCCAAGGTCGAAGAGGACAAGTGGGGAGTATATTGCACTGGTCCTGGGCTACGATGAGGACACAAGTAAAATTGTCTGCGCCTGTTTCCAAAGCACGGTGGGCCTTAAGGAATTGTATGGATGGGAGCTGATGGATGAGGACATGGCCACCGTGTGTGCAAGGAAACAATGTCTTGGTCAATGCAGACACATATGGATGAACTAGACTTCAACGTATGTGAAGAATCCTATGTATCAAGAAGATCGAAGAAGACACCTTTTCCGGATACACATAACGGTAAAACCTATTGTTATGTCGGATGAACAAGTAAGTAATGCCTTGGTGAAGGTATCTACAAAGGTGGCAAGGAGGAATGTGGATAAAGTTGCAACTATTAGGGTGCTGAGGGAAGATATTAAGGCCAAGGATGCAGAGATCGCACACTTGAAACAAGAAAAGGACTTAGAGCAAAAAAAGAATGGGGTTCTTATTGGCATGGTAGAGGAGATCGGGGATCACGTCCTCCATGCAAGGCCACTCTTAGAGCCCAAGGTGCCCAAAAAGTTCCCTTCGGCTATGTACTATGTGCGAACCTTGGTTGATATGGTGCTCGAAGAGGGACTAGTTAAGGTGTCAGTGCCAAAAGACCCTGAACAGGAGGCAGAGAGGGCAAAGGTTGCAGTGATTTGAAAATTTTCATCGTATGAGGCAGTGCTTCAAACCCTTTGGGAGGAGCTGAAGAAAGCGGATCAAGCATCAATATCTACATAGCTCCTAAGCAGTCATTAGAATAAGGACAATAATAGAGGACAATGAAGTCCTAAAAGCTATGAAGGATGAAACATTGGGGCACATGAAGAGACCGGGTAGTGGTGAAGCAAAGCGCAATGCCCTTAGCAGCGGCCCAGGAGTCCCACAAGAACAAATTGGATGAACTAGGAAAGCTTATAGCTCAAAAAATGGATCTGATGGAAGGGAGAATGTCTACAATGGCTAACATTATGTTAGTATTACAAAATGAGAAGGGAGACATTGCACATGATGAGTTAGAGTCTATTGCAGTGAATATCCCAGAAAAGGCACAAGCCACGCTGAGTGAATGGCAGACCTTAGAGGCATAAATAAAAGAAGAATATCAGAGCTCATTCTTCCAATTGAAGCAGAGGGTGATGTAGAGTAAAGAACTATTCTTTGTATAGAAATTCTTTAACATTATTTCCATTACTTTATTCTTTATTGTTCAAGGAGTAGCCATTTCCGGGGTGGCAATGCAGTTAGTGTGGGGTAATGTTGAGCAGACAATGTATAACACTTAGCAGAAGGCATACAAAAGATTTGCGCGGAAGAGCAGAGCACATTCAAAGGCGTAGGAGGATTGGGAAGGAATCACGTGTGGAGGACAGAGACAGATTTGGGACTTAGCCGTTTTCACAATTATGATCTATTTTTTGAAAGATAGCGTCAGCACATAAATCGGGAAAATACTTGTGTGACATGCATCGGCTATTTTTGGAAGAGCGAGCTACGGAGCGCCTTGCATGGGTGCGAGCTAAGAATGGGATTACTACTTCTAGTTAACTATGAGAGGTCTATTGTTATCATTCTTGCATGTGAGCCTATTATTGTAAAGGTGCATGGTTATTTCTAGCATGCAACCTATTTTTGGAGTTGTGCGAGTGATGAAGGTCAAGTCCCCACCCTTATAAATATGTAATGAATCATAGAAAAAGAGAGATGTAAGAACTGGGATTACCGTGAGAGTATGGTGTCACAACTATTACGTGCATGAGAATATAATGTTATTACTATAAGAATCTTTTGTGTACTCCCGTGTTTTTATATACGAGAGTGTATTGGCTGAATCAAAGTATTAATCCCGAGTATAATTGGTTCTCGCATGCTTGACTTCATTATGGTTATCATTTAAGTCTTTTATTCTTCGAGATCTAGATCTCGAACATGCACCGTAGAATGATGTATTAATTATGGATCCAATGCATTAAGCCTTCATCATGCTAACATCCTGTAACAACCCTAAAGAGGGATCTGTACCTTTGTGCGCTTGAGCGCTCTAGGGAGTGAGCGCTAGTCTAAATTGAGTGATGTGCTTGACAAAGACGCCTTTGCTTTTTCTTTACATGTGAATGTCATATAAATTAGGTTAATTGAATATAAATCATTGTTAGAATACACACACTTGGCTTGACACATATTTAACTTAGCTCTTCATATATTTATATTTACATGTGAATGTCATAATATATATATGTAATGCATATTAATATAATATAAACAAACGTTGTCCTCAATGTTTGGTTAGTAGTGGAAAAACATGTACTCAACCATTGTCCACCCATTGCACCTCCTTGTATGTTTGACATTGTTCCTTGATGAGATCAACTATGATCACCTTCATTTGTAACCTCTTAAGTCGAGTCTAGGTAAGTAACTCTAGTGCTATGATGATTATATCTGGTGGTACTTTCACATTTGAAGACATATCTTGTGTTTTGATTAAAAAATATGCATTATCCATTTTCTCATGAGAAACACACAACTTTGGCCAAAAATTTTATTAAGGTGGCGGATGATTTTCGAGGAGGTAGTGGAACTTCCAATGGAATGACCTCCATAACCACTATATTGAAGGTTTTGACATCCAAAATGTGTATGTTGTATTTTTGTACTTCTTCCACATATAATAAGTTTTTAACACCCAACCTAGGATAAAATTTAATTTCCATATCCACGTTTACTAAACCCTTGTCACAATATTCCAAGTTAAGCTTATTGTATTCAATAGATCCATCCCAAACTCGTTGTTTTCCATTCTTCATCCATATTTGGTTCAACCTTTTGAATGTCTAAACTTGTCAAGTAAGAGTCATAATGAGCATGCCCCATCATGGCATATTCCATGTCATCTTTAGTTACCACAATACACGGTTCTTCAAAAACCATAGGATTTTCACCTTGGCTATTAGATACATGTGGAGGATTGATTGAATTATTTTGAAAATGAAAAATGTGATCGAGTATTTTCTCAAGCTCATCTAATCGTTGATTGTTTTGGTGAAAGAAACTTGCAGCCCATCATGGTGGAAGTACCTCCTAGTTCAAAATTAGATTGTATTTTATCTTTATAAGGAGTATTCCATGGTGTGTATGAATTTTTTTCCCATCCTCTAGTTTGTGGACTGCCATAACAAGGGATTTCCCTTACACAATTCAATTTGCCTTGTTTGACTGAATTTGACCAACAAATTTCTCAATGTAGATGACCTCAAATTTGAAAATGTAAAGAATAAACCAATATGAAAATTTGAAGAGCTTTCCAAAACTATAAAAACTATGAAAAAATCTGAAAAATGTAGCCTGTAGATTGATTTTATGAAAAATAATATATATGTAATAACTCTCACAAAACAACGAAACAAATTCTAATTTTTTTATTGAAGCTTTATAATATATATCTAGACGTGGTAAAAAAATCTATGAAAAATGTGTAGTTGTGCTTGAGATATAGCAAAAAAACTATTTGTTGCCGAAATTGATGCTCTGATACCAGATGTAATGAAATTACTTGAATATAAATGCAAATATGTCGAATATATAATATATTATTAAGCCACTTCAAGGGGGCAACCTCCTAAGTCTTACAATAAGACACTAACTCACACTCTTCACCCTTATGGGGAGGAATTACTCACCCATATATATAGGTATGATTGTGAAAGGTCATACCCCTTCATTATTATTAGTTTATACCTAATGACTAAGTAACTAATGAATATAAGTATAAATGTTATATAAGTCATATGTTAGCCCACACTTAGACATATAAATGGTATATGTTAGGGGCATAACAATATATCACTTATTGTTGACTCATACTTGTTTTGAACATACAACTAACTATAATAAAATTGGTCAAGTCGTCATCGTGATGCCATGTTGGTCATCTAGTCTTGTGGCACGCTCATCATGACATGTTATGAGCACCAAAGGATCCTTTGGTGTCAAGTAGTGTGTCTGCTAACATATAACCCAATTTCTCATTACTACGTTATTAGCTACTAATTTTTTATAGGTTACTAGACATGTTTACAATATGCTTACCTATGACATGTCACATATACTACTTCTTCTCTAATGATCATATCTAATGCATACCAGTTTTACAACCATTTTTAATACACATTATTTATATATAGTTTATACAATAGATGATTTGATTCTAATTATTGTCTTTTGCGTTGAGTGATATACAGAGGAATCCCTCACCTCAAAAGGGCATATTGCGGGTTTTCTCAAAAGTTCACATAGATATATCCGAGCGCCACTAGGAAGAAAAATTGATAACATTTCACACAGTTTAGAACATAGAATAAATGTTTCAGATCAAATTTATATGGAATTTACACAGTTCATTTACAGGTTCATATACATTTCATAATAGTTGAGATCAAATTTACATGGACTTTACATAGTTCATAATAAAATTTTAGATATATTTGTATAGCTCATATCACATTCACATGAGCGTCACATAATTCACCATACATATTCAAATGCGTTCATGGAATTCATATAATTATTTCAGATTTTTACAAAGCTTCAGTGGTTTCATTACAAATATAGAGATCACATCTGGCTTCACAAGCTCAAGGCTCACATATAGACTTAGACACATTGGTCACGGTTATATCAAATTTACAACAATTCCATCATAGACATGAAATTTTGACTCTCTCAATGACCCATAGTTGGTTGGATGGCTCCTTCAATAGCCCAAGATTGATACACAGTTCTCTCGGTGGCCCTTAAATGGTTATAAGGATCCTTTAGTAGCCCAATACTAATATCTTACACAAATCCCTTAATAGCCAACCCTGATACATGGCTCCCTCAGTAGCCCAAGACTGATACTCAGCTTCAGCGACCTAAGGCTAATCTCAAATGAGATAATACATCGCCTACAACATTTCAACACCTACTCAACATGGGGGCAAGTTCCATGGCATATTTCACATACTGTACATAGGAGGCATAGTTTGGCATGAACAACAAGGTATAGTCATTCTATGTACATTTTTACTTTACATACTCAGATTTTCGTATACTCGTTGACATTACTACCAAGCATCAAAATACGTCTTTGCCACTTAGTTGCAGGTTTCACATTATATTGGCACATGGACACATTCTAAAGTTTCACACAACCCTCCTATGGTTGAAATGTGATGTTTGCATTTATTTTTCCTTTTCTTTTAATCAGGCATTTGTCAATACTAGATTAAAAGGGGGCAATTGTAATACCCAAAATTTGGTCTTGTGTACTTGGCAATATCACTTTGGCTTTTATTATAGCATTATTCCATCTACCTATTAAATGACCAACTTAAAGCTCCTCCTACTCTATCTCTTATCCCAAGTCCACTAGTTAACAATTATTCTCTAGTTTAGCACTTCAGGAATCACTGCACACTTGACATAACACATCTACAAACTAGCCTCTATCTCATAATTTATTACAAGTTTAGCCTAGATAAGTTTGTGGGAACATGATAGGTTTGGCCATGAACCTATCCCACTTGCTAGGAATTGATCCCTTATACTTGCAACAGTCATATTTTCAAATGTACAAATTAGATTAGTCATCCTAGATGGTAACTTTGGGTCACTTGAGTAGGAAATCATTCGAATGGTAAACTTATACAAAAAAATCCACCCCGCCACTTTAGGGGCATCTAAGGATCTCATATCAAAGCACAATCTAAGGAAATTGAGCAAACATTGAAAGCACTCATTCATCGTATCACCACTAAAGCAAGCTACCCAAATTCTCAATACATCTCTATCATTTACGTAGATCACAATCCGTGAATTATAATTGAGTCATAAGTGTTTATTGCTAAATGTGAGGGGTGAATCATCATCTCCATCTTCTTTATATTGTTTATCACTCTCCATTTCATCGTAGGATTGGGAGAACTATGTGTGGCTTGATCTCTCTTCACATTATTGGTAAATAGTGCATTGCACATCACATCAATAGGTGAGGTTAGTCCAACTCAAATCATTACCAACCCCTTTTAAGGTTACGAATGAGGAAGAGCAATATCAATATCCAAATACAACATAATCAACGTATTAGTTTGAATCCAGATTTTAGATATTCGAATGCAAATGCCGGAACCCCATTCTAGAATCATAGCCTTGTTCGTGACACCAAGGAGAAATTTTTAGCTTTAGAGATAGGTTCGATCAAACATGCCCTCCTTCCAAAGAACTTGCCCCGCACACATTTCTAAGTCCTTAGATTTTACAGCTACTCAAAAAACGCTGATTTACTTCTACACCTAGTTTCAACACTATGTCACACATTTTGAGCTTAGTAGAACGGTATATTTCTCCAACCCTAGAACCCTAGCCGTACTTTCATTAGCGTATCTATGACACAACTATTGTCATGATCAAATTCACATAATTTAGGATTGTTATTCAGCTTCTTTTGAATTATATTGCACATTTAGTAATAATATTTAGGCACTAAACCTAATTTCCATACTAAAAGTGGATGTTGGGGATATATTTGAGAATATATTAGAGTCGAGACATACCAATAAGGCTCATATTTTTCTTTTAGTTTAGCCATGAGATGTTATTGGACAAAATAAAATTCTAGGTGTTTAAGTCATTTATTATAAAGCCTATTTTGAGTACTTATTTGTATTCATATATATGTCATGCCCTAAGCCAAGTGAATCGGCATACAAATAAACCTATGTGGATGTATTGGCATTTTTAATAAGTTATACCTTTTTTCCTTCATTAATATAGGATTAAAAATTCAATTCAAAATAGGTGACCATATTGGATGAGGGCTATAACATGCAAAAAGAAATATTATCACCTCACACTCATCACACACTTAAACACCTCGAGTATCATACATGCTTCAAAAGAGTAATAGGTTACATCTCATTTTGTGAGGCCCTAACCTTTTTAGCACTGTTCTTGATTGGCATTTAGAAATGATATTGGTGTATATGTTTTAACTCTCTTTATATATAATTATAACATCTTTTATTAATAATATATTAAATATATAAGAAGTCACATGAAAAAAAGTGAAAGGGAATCACACTTTGAGAGAAGACATCACATTGATGTTGTAGATTAGGAAAGGAAGTCAAACCACACAACAACCTAGTACATTCAATGACATGAACAATGAGGCATACACCAACTAAAAGTGGTGGGAAGTCATCTAAGTTGTCACCCTAGCCACTACCACCAAGGGGATCCACATCAATTATCAACTCCCACCCATCATTGTTAGCCTATTGTCATCATTATAGACCTATTATCATCATTAGTGGCTGTAGTGGAAATTTTCTTCAGCGGCCCTTGCCATTTCTCCATGGCTTCAAAATACTTTAAGCCATAAAAGTGCCAACAATCTTTATTGAATAGGTGTTATTACAAGGGATTGCAACTCTAACCCTTGTTAAGTTTGTCCACCATAGGGGACCCCCAAAGTTACAATAATGAACATTTCAAGTCTCTTTCCCCTCAAGTCTTCTAATAATCCATTTAATGTAGAGGGAAGTCCCTTGAAATTTAATATCAAGTACAACCAGTCCACCTTCTTTATGCCTGGAACAGATTTCATGAAAAAATTCTACAAAAATCTTTAGAACCTTTGGAGTTGGCTCAATGGATATTTTTAAGTAGACGTTCACTGTAGCTGGCCTTGGAAGGTGCCAACATGAGTAATACAAAGATGGTTTCCAAAATTTTGGAGCAGACCTGGAACTCACCAACCAAGGACAAGGGTTTGGTAACCCAAAAGACAATTTTCTTTTCAAACCTTTGCACCACATAATTCCAAGAGTTAAAAGAGAGAAACCACAAAGGCAAAAGTGTACGGCCTAGAATTTAAATTGCTCAAAAATACTATTCGTGTTTTTTTGGGGTGAGGGTACCTTATTTTTGTTTATATGGACATACCAGAGCTCAATTGCGCAGACTCTTTATTTACCCAAGATATTAGGACACCGGGAAGATTAATTATTCACCTTAACAAGTGGAACGTGTGCAATGGTTATATTTTTGCATCTGAAAAATGCAATGACATATTAGTAGTCATTGCATTATTAATCAACTCATGAAAATAGAATAATCTCAAATATCTTAGCTGAGTAGTCTACTTTCTTGTTGATGTGAAATATAGATCTAAAGCAACTGGCCTTCCTCTGCCAACCATTTTTCATTGACATCTAAATGTGATTTCTATCTAACTCGGATCTCTGAGTCAAAAATAAAAATCTGTAGGATTTGAGTGTCTCATATGAATCCTGCCATGCTCTTTAGTTTGGCAATGGTTACCAGATTTGTTAAGTTACCGACATTGGTAGAGTTCATCAGAATACGAGCAATGAACTGTTTTGGCAGATTCCCACTCTAATGACAACTGAAGCATTTGACAAAGAGCAAAGACAACATCTCCCATATTTGGCATAAGTTTGGATCGTCCTGCACGCAAGCCTTTGAAAGCAGCAACATCTTTTGCATCAACCATTCCATTGTATCATTTGGTTTGCCAAAACAAAAGAAAATTTTAGTTCTGCAACTATTCCAAATCACACCCAAAAGTAGACATACATCAAGTTCATTTAATTTTAATAACTTGCTATTATGATGAAGGATTCAAAATTGTATCCTATTCTGAATATTGTTCCATTACTAGAAATGGCGAATAGCATATAACTATAGTAATAAACTTAAACCAGTGAGGGTATTACCTCCAGGACAATATCTTCAGGATATTCAAGTAGTCCTTTGTCTACTACGGTCTTCAAATTGCTAGTAATGTCTGTATCCTTAAGAATTGATGACATCTGATTGCATCAAAAACAGATTTGGGTTCTCAATATTATTTCAGTAGCTGTCAAAGCTTGCTTGACTGAAATTACTTACAGTGTCATTCAGAAATACTCAATTTTAATAGAGAATTTTCTATGAACTAATGATTCATAGCTACATTTGAAAGCAAGTCCACGTGCTGATGAATATCATATTAAGAAGTTTCTTATTCCATGCTGATTTTATAGACCAGGCATTCGATAATACTGCATAGTAAGAAATTTAAAGTTTAATATAGTGCAAGAAAAAGGTGAGGAACATACCATGCAGGCATGAATAATATAAGTCCAACATACCATAACAATAGTACCAATTCACAGTTTAAAGAAATATCTTAAGAAGGTAAGGGTTATTGTAGGTGGAATGAATAATAGACAAAAATACGGAAGTTATTTGTATTGGTATGCGTGTAAGAGGAGACCTAATATAGAAATGATAATCGAATGCCATCCAATTTTTATCCCAAACTTGTTGCAGAATGAGCAAAAAGTTCCATGTCACCAAGAATGACAAACATGTACTTGTAAACTACCACAATAGGGAAGGCTAAATTAGGAAACTGAAGAAAACAGTATGGGAAATGGTAATAACTTCTAAAAACTCTACAAAATGGTATGGAAAACTCCTAGAAACGGTATTGGAAGCTTCTAGAAACTTCTATAAAGCTGATTTTCTTCACCAGAAAAATGGTTGGAAACTGTCGAGTCCATTTCCATAACTTTTCAGCCTCTCCAGGAATTTTCAGACACTTTTTAATCCAGGAGGCAAAATTCAAAAACTTAAAAAAAAAAATCAATCAAAATAATAATATCATTTAGCTAATGTTTTGCAAGAATTCTGTGGGTGAAGGTAATTTGTTAAATTTGAGCCCATGATGTCCCACCATAGTATGGAATATGAATAGCTAATTGAGGTAAGTAATTAACACTTTTGGATAAGGAACGTTATATTTAACCTGAAAAGGCTTGATCATGTTATTTATAAATCAGGTGGATGGAAATGCATCGATAATGGGAAAAGAAACTTATAATGAGAAGAGCACGGAATCTCTCTCACTTCTCACCTCAACAGTTTCTAATGAGGTTTTATAGCAAATTGAGGTGCAGCGACTGCACAGAAATCTTAGGACTCCCTCAAGAAACCTTGGGGTTCCCTCAAGAACCTTATCAAACTCTAAATCCAGGTATTATTGTCAATTTAAAGATCCAATTAGGTGCATTTAAACTTGATAATACTTAATAGCAAAACATATATTCTTTAAGGGAGGAAAGGTTTTGACCATAATGAAGACAAAGCTATACAAACTTTTGTATAATTTGACAGATGCGTATTCTAAGTTTATGGCTTCACAACTAAATATGAGTTTTCTAAAACTTTTCAAAGCTGTCTGGTGAATCTGATCATCTCAACTTTCTTCTGTCTTGGGTAATCCGAATCCCACTACCCTATGAATATCTTTGGGATTACATGAGATCACAATGTTTTTATCGTCAATCTTGAGAGCGGATACCTTAAAATTCTCATCAAACTTCATAAAAATCAATCAAAAGTATCTTATGAATTTCTTTATCAAATATTGCCATGGTGAGGAAGTTATGTCCGTGCTTTGGTGAGAGCATCCCAAAGTGGATGAATCTTGTTGTTCTGCCGCCATTATCTAGCCACTGCACTTGACAATACATATCAACTGATTTCTTCTGCATGAATCCTCATGGTCATTGCTTCATCTTCTTGGCTGGGTCTGACTTTGGCCACTCCTTACCCTTTCAATTCCTTTAAGAGCTTTGCTCTGTATTTTCCCATTATAACTTCTAATATTGAGCCTTGGATGACCACAAGAATTATATTCACAACTTCTTGGAGCTCTTGGACTACGACTCTCCATTGTCGTCAATAATTGAATCTCGGAGGCCCAAACAAAATTCTTCAAACAGCAGCTAGTCCAATTCGAAGTCTGATCAATATTTGGATATAATTTCAGGATTCAAGGGTTGAATATATCTTTTGGCACTGTCAAATACTGGATGAATGTGGATCTAGCTCAAATGGCCACTTTGTGGTCTCTAGCGAGTGATGAGCCTATTATGGACTCAGACGACTCCACCATGGACAGACAAAATAGCTTCCCACATTAAATTGCATGAAAACACCGACTCTTAGGATTTTGAAACCGGAAATTAACAATTTTCTTGGCTGATATGCAATATCAAAGGTATGAACTGATTCAGCTGGAAAAATAACCCTTACACGCAACCTAGATGGAAATACCCTCCTCGAACAACCTAATTACAGCCTTGTAAATTGCTTCAACTGTTTGATTGCTCATCTTAGACGGCCGTCATCTCATCATGGATGGCTTGTCAGTCACCCTGGATGGCCAATTTATCTCTTTCGATGGTTAATTTCTATTAACAAGGGCTATTATGCTACGTTGAATGACCGACTACTATAATAACATCTACTATATCTGCTGCAGTCGTCTTCAATTGACCCACAACCAGTGCCAAATCAATATTTGGCTTTTGCTCTTCTTGCAGTGGCCATAAAATTGTTGCTGCAATCTCCATCTGTAAGTAGCATATACTCTTCTTCCATTTCTGTTTTCAGAAATGCATCTCTTATTTGCCTTTCATTCCTTGTTTATTCTACAAACTCTATCCCAGCTACGATGGCTCTTCTGCCTCTATTCATAGATTCAACATACCCCATTACATAATATTTGCTCTCATTTTTCAAGCTGTACCAAGTTATGTAACATTCCTGAAAATGTTTTCTTGATTGCAGTTACAGATATTCATAAATTTCAAGAATGAAGATTTCAAATTACAGAATAGAAGAAAAAGCAACAGAGAAGACATTAAATATTCAAAGTACATTTGCATCTGTAAACTTACAAAGGATATCAGGGATCGCCATTCTCCAACATTTGAGTTTGTATTCCTGGAAAGTGCTGGTTTTCCAGCTATCAACTCCATCAGAACAACACCATAAGCATACACATCATTTTTTGTACTTACATGTCCATCTCGAACATACCTACAGTCATAAAATGAAAAATGATCAAATTTGCCTTGGAAAATGCCTTGAAAATTAAATCAAATATGATTTGGTTTGTTGCTGCAATATGTACTTTCATCAACGATGCAAACTAAAATATAAGCACCGAATCGGCGAGTCCAGTATTTTTCAATTCATGAAGCTAATAGTATTAGCTATTTGATTAAATCATATTTGGATTTCTTACTCGGGGCCAGGTAGCCAAACGCGTTCCAACTACTTTTGTTGTTGCAGTTCGATCATCCAGGGAGTGCACCAACAACTTGACTAGACCAAAGTCTGCAATCTGTTCATAAATAAAACTATGGTTCAGTCATAGTAAAAGTTGAGAGATTTTCATATTCATAAAGTGTTTCTAGAAAATTGTCTGAAATTTTAAATTGTACTCCAAAGAAAAATAGCTAATAATGTTTTTCTCAACCTTTGAAAACTGTCAATACTGATATCTTGAAAATGATGTTGCATTTTATTCTAGTGAAAACATAAAAGATGACCAATTTGTAAATTACCCGCATACGTAACAGGCACAACTAGACCAAAACATTAGATATATGGCTCGCTTGTACACCTAAAAGATAGAATGTACATGCAAATCAAACACAACTATGAAAAAATAGACTTCTTCAAAATATAAGAAGTATTCACATTGATAATAGAATTATATCCAACAAAAATTGGGGGAGGGCTCCTCTTATATAAGAGAAGCATATGAGACCCTAATCACTTCTTGATTACTACGTGAGCACATATCACACAAGTGGCCCAGTTTTACATAACAAAGTGTATAGAATCCCTAAAGATCCGTCACCAAAACAAAAGGTTGGCAAAATGATGGTGTACTGCACTCTCTACCCATGGTGAATGGCCTCCTTTCTACCAGATCTCTTTCCTCTGCCCTATGGGAAAAGACAACGGACTCCGATACTAAAATCGGGTTAAACATGCAAGCATCATGTTGGATGCTATCCTTGAGCCCTCTCAAAAACAAATCATTAACCTTATCTCTTTGATGTCCTCCACAAGCAAGGATAGGTTCAAGAATTGTTGAATGTAATCCTTGACAGACCTTGTATGCCTCAGTTTTGCTTGCTGACTGAAATAAATCTCTGTCACATTGTTGCTGTAGTGCATTTGAAGTTCATCAGTGAACACCAACCATGTGATATTCAATCCTTTTTCTTCTTTTGAGCGCACAACCATCTATACCAGATGAATTGCTCTGGTTCCAGATACAAAGATGCTACGATCACCTTTTGTGCACAAGGAGTTTGATGTAGATCAAAGAAATTCTCCATTTGATTGATCCAAGTTACCGGATCCTTCCCATCAAACTTGTGCATCTCCACCTTTGGTGGCATATTCTGGAATCCCATATTAGCTCCCATTGAGTTTTGAAGCAGTGCCATGTTCGAATGTGGGTTGCTAGAAGATCCTGTGTTCCCCATAGTGGAAGTATTGTCCAGCAGCTACAGATTAGCCAAAGATGCAGAGATAGATGCCATTTGTGCTTGTAATAGGTTAAAGTTGTCCCAAAACTAATTACTAACCTGCTGCAAATCATCTTTTTCACCATGTTTTGAGCTTTTGCCTAGAGTTGTGAGACTAGTTGTGAGACTGCCACTGACATCTCTGAATCAGATTCCTTGTCTTCCTTGATTGATGTCCTTCCCAAAGTGACAGAACCTTTTGCTTGGGCTTTAGTTGAAAACTTGAATGCCCTATCATGGTGTAGGGTGCAGGTATTAGGGTTTGGATTTAGGGTTGAGGGGTCAAAAACAGGGTTTCTAATGGAATATATAGTTGCGATCATCTTTTTGAGATGAATCCAATGACTGCTGCTGCAAAAGGGAAAGAAAATTCCTAAAAATTGGGCTACAAGAGGATGGTACCATGGTGATCGTCTTGCTGAGATGAATCCAATGAATGCTCTTTTGCACAGGGGTCCGAAAAACTTCCATACTGTTTAGTTTTTAGAAAACTTGAATTCTACCGCAGTGACAGAAAAAATAAATTCCTTTTGGGTTGCGAGTTATGTTTTTTTGGTCCGACCGCCCTTAGTACAATTGTTAGGCCGATAAAAATTCACCAATGGACAAAATTTCCCAAATCGAAGCTATGATACCACTTGTAATGAATTTACTTGGATAGTTTCAACAACAGATCACTAAACAAAACACAGAAATGGAATAACAACAATATTCGTAATTATAGTAGCAGAATAGAATAGATACTCGATATTTGATTAAGAGTATAACAAAATATATAACTCAGCCACTTCAGAGGGGAACCTCCACAACCTTACAATAAGAATAGAATACGCAATGATGATCCAAGTACTAACCCCTACCTCTTATATATACCCTACTTAGGCTACGGTTAATCCATAAGCTGACCCTACTAGCAATATGAAAGCATAGAGATATATGATAAGACAAGTTATGAGATTATGTTAGCCACAATTCGGCTATACGTGTCCCAATACTTGTAATATGTTAAGGGCGTAGTATGAGAGGACTCAATGTTAATTAGAAGCATTGGTACGATTTCCTCAAACATGAACATAAGTAGCTCCCTGACATAGCAACAATCCCACCACAATAAAAAACAGGTGCAGTCCAAAATTCTTCCATCTCCATGCCTTAAAAGAATGCTGTGTATAGCTGCCACCCCAAGACCTATATTACGAAGTAGAATGCATCCTCTATCCAGAATGTGGATTCCTGTGTGTTCTTATTTGTCAATGATGTGTGGCTAATCTTCTCCTGCTCCAAAGAATTTCTCAACAGTCCGAAATCAGGTTTCAAAGAATCAAGAGATGGTGTTATAGAGCCATGAGAACTGTTTCCCAATGTATCCTAAATGTAAAAATACTTTCGCTTGGTTTTATCTTCTTGCTCAATCGGATCAATAACCCATGTCCATATTTGTGAAGTACTCATGTATAATCCATTTGCAGAAGCACCTTCAAACTCACTGATATAAAAATTACAAACTAAAGCGCAAGTAGTATCATCATCAATCAAAGCATGAGTGTGAGAGGTAGCATAAAAATTATCAAGGAGCATCAACAACAATATTCAGAAGTAGAAGCACAATCATCACTAATATCAGCATCATCATGAGAAGTTGGTCTCACTCGAGATAAACTAGTACAAATATCTTAAATACATATATATCTGAAAAATGCCAAGAGATATCAATCTCAAGGCCCTTATCTTGGATTTTTCACATACCATGATTAAAAATCCATTACATTCTCTATAAATTTCACGCTAACTAGTGACAAATGGCGTCAATCTAGCTACACCACAATGTTGAGCTTGAAAAAATATTTTCGGGGAAATAAAACAAGATCCAAACTCCATTGTATGGCCAAGATATTGCAATTTTTGATTGACTTCTCCGAGTAAAAGAAAAAACTTCCACATGACGGTCAAATGGACATCAAGTTTAAGTTTTACAGTTCCCTATAACAGTCAAATGGACATCAAATTTAAAGGTGTACATTAATGGGTAACAACTCACAAACATTACAACCCTCCACCACCAACCTTGAATGCCATTGTAGAACGCCTATCAGTGTAAAAGTCATGGTCTTGAAATTATGGATTAGAGAAAGTACAATAAACAATAGAAATATCCAGTGTTACTAGGATAAGCATCTCTAGGGACCTGAGATGCATCTCCATCTTTGATATCGGAGACTTGTACTGAGACATCTCCTGATATCATAAGACTTCATTTCAAGTCTTTCTGCATCTCCTATTAACAAATGGAAAAAATTGATTACAAATTAGCCAAAATGTCCCCTATCGCTGCTACCTAATCCTTATTGACTAAACCCCATGCCCTAATCTACTTTGTGCTTTAAAATTTTAATAATGTTATGCATTCTGTCTTTTTAAAGTTATTTATACATACTATACTAATTTGTTTTTCCAAGTTTTACATGTATATTTAAATTTTGTTTTTATTTTCGACGTCTCTTGTTACCCTACCAATAAACATCCCTGTATTCTAGCAACACTAGAAATATCCTCATCACAAGTTGTGGAATTGAAATTCTCATTAGAAACATCATCAATAACAGAAGAGGAAGGAATACCCTAATCAAAATAAGTGACACAATTATGTGATAAAGAAATCTCCCTTATTATGTTTTCCTCCAATCTATCTCCAATAGTGTTATGATTGCTAGTTTGAAATTCTTGATTGAGACAAAAACTAGGATCTTTCCATAATCCAAAAATCATTTCATAACATTTTGATCGAGGTCTCTTAGTTTCTAAATCTCCTTGTTTCTTTATATCAACTCAAAAGGGCTATCATGGGAGAAAGTATTATAACTTTTCTTCAAAATTTTAATCAATGCATTCTTCTTAGCCAAATTTTAATGAAGCAATGTTACCTCATCACAAATGCCATCATCATCACAAGAATCATCTTCATTAAGGTCTCCATTATGGAATAAATAATTAAGAAAATCCTTACAAATTCCATAGGATTGTTTCAAATCGTCAATGTGATCATCCTTCTCATCCAACTCATTATCCTTCATGCCCATTTTTCAATGAAATGAAGGGATTTCATCTTTGCTAAAATCATCATCATAAGAAGGATTGCCCTTACATAGCCATGAAAGAAAATTGCTTATGAAACTTATGAGAGTCATGAGGGGATACACAATCATTGGAAGTGCCATTAATATGTGCCCCCTCCATCCCAACTAATTCTTGTCTAGGCTTGACACCATCTTGTCTTTGTCTATTTTCTTTTTTGTTTTGAATATATACTTCATATATTTTTAGAAAATATTTACAACAAGGGCCTGTACAAAAGAATTAGAAGATGTATAGGGAAAATACAAAACAGATTACATTTTTCTTAAGCAAATCAGCAGGGCAGCCAAATCAAAATAATCCTTGGGGTCAAACTACTTAGCCTCTTTAAGCAACAGATGTCCTTCCACAAGCAATTGCATTCTAACTTCACTTTGCCAAGCCTGCCAAAAATCTCAAACGTGCCCACTTTCTATTTGAAGATATAATTGCATCTGAGTTTCCAGAGGATAAAAAGGGTTGATACCCACATGCAATGCCATATAGTTTTGAAAGGAGCATGAATCAGCATTCTGGTTCGTATTGCCCCCAGCACACTTTGTAAAATGGGCAATCCCATAGTAGGTATTTTATGGTTTCAAGTTTAGCACTCTAGCGGAATAGCCCATTTGTAAGGCCACTTTTTCATAACTGGGCTTTAGTAGGCAGCCCCTGATAAATGACAAGCCATGCAAACACCCTTAGTTTGTAGGCTACTTTTATTTCCCAAACATTGTGCAATCTATGTATCCATAAAGATTCAGCATCAAAAGCAAGCCACCTAGGATTAAGGATAGGTGCCAAGAGGCATTTCTGGTGCAGCAGCTGATAGACTAGATGTGCATCATATTGGTAAATGGGATGACCATAAATCCATCGCCAGTCCCTCTAGATGGGGCCTTTCAGTTCTAAGTTTAAATTAAATACATCTTCCGGAGGTAGAAGGCTCAAAATATCCTTGATGACTAGCCAATATACAGTGGATAATGAAAATTTTATAGCTAGTGTGTCTTCTACCCTTTCCAATCATGTGCATTGGCATCCCATAAGTCCTTCCATACAAAAACCCCGTTTTTGCTCAATCTGCAAGCCTGAAAAAGGGGATAGAAGCAATGGATGTATCCTGAAGTTTCCAAGATCAAATGGACCTATTGGCCAAGTCCCATCCTGTTCGCTCCCCTGCTACTCTCCACGTGAGCAATCCTGCAACTTTTTTCCTGGCATTCCAAATACTACAAAGAACATATGAACCATAGGGCTGGAAATTGTCAAGATTCACAATAATATCATGGTTCAAATTTACCTCACCTTGCCTAAATGATGTGCTGAAAGGAATCTATGTCTCATTAGAATTTACCGGGTTGAAGCTCCTTCCAGACAATGAGTTATCCATTTTTCTGACAAAATATACCCTTGAGTACTAATATCTCTCAACTCCAACCCTCCTCTCTCCGTAGGCATTATGCAAATAGATCATGGTACCATAGGGAGGCCCCTAGCACCACCATACTTTTCCCAAAGAAAGGATCGCAACACCTTTTCAAGATGGAGAAACTGAGTTCTAGAAGGCAGCCAACACGAGACATAATAATTATGGCATGCTTGTAGAACACGCCTCAAACAATCAACTTGCCCACGAAAGAGAGATCCATATGTTACCAAAAGCAGAGGTTAGCTTGAAACTTCTGCAAGACCCAATCCCACATACTTACTAGAGAAAGGTCTAGACCAAACGGTTTGCCTATATACCTAACAATGACTCTGGGTGGAACAAAATTCCATTCTAACGTAATCCATTATGACGAAATCCCTTGAGGACGTGTTTCCAACCCAACAAGCCAAAATTTTGTTTGACGGTGTCTGATAATGACACTAGATGCTTTACACAATGTATCCAAACACTCCTTTGCACTTGGTGTTGCTTGGATAGAGAGGAGTGAATCATCAACAAATTGGTTATTGAGCATCTAGGAACAATTTGACAAGTATATACCATTAATACTGTTATGTGAGCAAGCATTTGCCAATAGATATCCCAAGGCATCAGTAGTGAGGACATAAAGAAAAGGAGCGAGTGGGCAGCCTTGTCTTATTGACCGATGGAGTGTAATCCATGGCGAGAGCACATTGTTGATAGCTACAAAGGATGAGGCACATGAAAATAAAGTATTTACCATTTTCACAAATTTCATCCCAAAGCCAAGACTTTTAAGCATTTCAGTGATGAAGGTCCAATCACTTTTGTTGCATGCTTTATCAAAGTGAATTTTGAGAAAAAGAATTTCTTGGACCATTTCTCTTGCCCAATGCATTGTTTCACAAGCAGATAAGACAGTGTCAAGGATAAATTGACCATGTACAAAACCTGTTTGTTCTTTACGAACAATCCTGCTAACAATGTTTCTTATTCGTAGGGATAAGGCTTTAGCCAAAAATTTATATGCCACACTTAATAGAGTAATAGGCCACCAACCTCCTATGGTATCTATAGCAAAAGGACTTGGGGATGAGTTTGATGCGACCATCATTGAGAAATATAAAGAGGAAGCCCATAGAGAAAACCTTGTTTTCCAAATGGATTAAGTCATCACCAACTGTGTTCCATAGGTCTTTGCAAAATTCGTGGCAACCCATAAATACCTGGAGCTTTGCCATTCGGCATAGAGGAAAGAGCAACATACAACTCTTCCTTTGTAAAATATGCCTCAAGTTTGCTACGGTCACCAGTAGTCACCTTTGCTGGAATCACTCTGAGACGAGAATTTCTTTCCTCTATAGTATCTAGTGATTTAGAGTATGGAGAGAAGATTTTCTGAAAATGTTGCTGTGAAAGCATTCTAATCCCAATAGGCTCCTCTTTAAGAGAGTCATCTGGTCTTCGTATACCAAGAATTTTTTTAACATTTTTTTTCAAATGGTGGAAGAAAAAATTAGAACATTCATCACCTTCTTATATCCACTTTAGTTGAGCTGTAATACGATTTCCTCAGGCTGCATACTCTTCATTCTAACGAATCATATTCTCCAATCCTGCTGTTTCAGCTTGTAATGCTTCATTATGTAGGTCTTTTTATAATGAAATATGTGTTGTTATCAACTTACATTTGGCTTCCTAAAGACAATACCTAAGCTTGCGTGCTATCATAAGTCCCCACCCATGAATAAATTTGACAGTTCTTCGTACAACAGATTCCCACCACAACACCCATCCTGTCACTCCTTGATGGCGAGGACCAAATTCCAAATATAATGAACCAACTCTTTGAAGTTTGCAGATTGAGGATGGGAAACATTCAATTTAAAGAACAAGGAATGAGGGTCCCCTCAGAGCTGCCCATAGAGATGAATGTCTAAATAGGAAGATGATCTGACCCGGTTTCTCTTATGAGAACTTCAATTGGCCATGAAGTACCAAAGAAAAAAGAATATCCCGGGACCATAGAACCTATATCTAATTTGGCGTGTATACTGCCTCTTCCTCTACAAAAATTGCTCCAAGTGTACCAACCAGCCCGTTCTAGTCTTTTTTTCGCCAATTTGGGTCAAGGTGCTGGAGAGAAGCCTTGCTTCTAGTCTAGGCTAGTTTTTCTGTCACTAAGATGATTGATCCAGCACCACCATTCCGGTCTCCTTCTGATTCTACCATATTGAAATCTCGCCCAAAGACTCTATCTGCAGCTGGCAAAGAGGAGTGGAGCCAGTTCCAAAACCAAATATGATCGCTATTCAGATTGGGAGTATAAACCACACAGAAACCGCAGACCCTATTCTGAATCAAGAGAGTTATCCACACACATCTACCGTCAGGATCCGTGCCATGGCTCATGGCCTGCAAGGAAGGGGAAATTGCCAAAACCACACCACCACTTCCCTGAGAGTGATTTGGGGACCAAATTATTAATTCCAACAATAATTCATTATGTTCCTTAACTCAAAACCAGTTGACTTCACCTCTTGTAGGAAAACTATATTTGGCCTAACTTTCTGGAGAACACAACGGAAAAACTGTTTATGGTTGGCGATCCCTCAAACATTCTAGGATAAGAGAAAAATCTTCATTCTAGAAGAAGAAGGTTTCCCAACGAGCTGAAATTATTACCAACCACCAAAGTTGAAACTGTATGCTTTGGCTACTAAGAAACTGCATCCTTGAAATATTTTATACGTAGTGATGGATAATCCGAGGTCTGATGGTTGTATGTCCTCTATGGTAATGAAACCTCTTTACATTTATGAGTTTTAACTATCCATCCTTGTTCTGATTCTGTTGCTACTGAGCAGCCAGCTGAAATGTTCATGACTACCTTGTCTTCTAAAACCAATGAGTTAGAGGAATTATAACCCTTCTATCTGTTCATTAGGGTCCTTCTTCCTTTAGATGAATACATTGGCTTTTGGGAAGGGGGATTATTATTTTTAAGGGGCTCTCTTAAGGCTTGTGCTCAGCTGCATTGAATTCTTCAACAACGGTTTTCTCTAGTTATTGGTTAGGAGCACAACGGAAAGAACCATCACAGATATATGATCTTGAGCTTGACATGCAAAACAAGCATTTGGAAGGTTTAGATAACACACCTTTTGTTGACGGATTCCATCGATTGCCATAACAATTATGGATGCAGAAATCTTTTATTGAGGTCTACTTCAACACAAACTTTGGGGTTTGGGTGGAATGAGTTATGTCTAACATCTGGGATGATAATATTACAAAATCATGCATTGAATAAATCCACAAAGGGTCTTAAATCTGCTGGTATTGCCAGGAATTCTAGCCAAAGCCGGTAATGAGCTTGTGCATTATCTTCCGGATTAAACTTTGCCCACCATGATTGGACATACACTACGGAACCAACAATGTTCCATGTGCCATATTGTAGGACTCTTTGAGCTGTTAAAATATAGAGCATTATATAGCATGTAATGCAGTTATGTAGTTGTTCGGTTGGTAACTGTTCAACCAATCTGTAACCACCTCTTCACATATAAATAAACCTCTGCCTGTGACATTTGAGTAGTGCAGTTTGCCTTCTCTGAATTCTTTCTTCTCTTTGCATATGCTAACATTGGTATCAGAGTGTCCAAGGTTGCAGTTCGAGGAAGCCTCCAAGAGGCACGAACTAGAAATTTGAGGAAGCCCTAACAGGGCACAAATTTGGTAAAACGTGAGGTATTTGGAGAAAAATACCAGACGCGAGGAGAGAAGTCGTGAGGAGTTCCTGGGCAGTTCGTGGGCTTTGGTGAACCATTCGAAGTTGTTTTTCAAAGACTCCCAGTCGCAAATCATTTGAAGGAAAAGGCACAATACGTGGGCAGGCAAAGCAAAATCCACAGTCGAGGGCATAAAGTCGTTTCAGCAGAGCAAAGAAAAACGAAGGCAGATATAGTCGTAGGAGAAATCGAGGAAAACGTCCAACGTGTTAAGGAGGGCAAACATCCAAGTGAAAGGAGAAAAATGTGGCTGCTCAAGAGGGCAAAAACCCAGTCGTTTGAAAGCAAAACGTGACCCAGTTCGTGGCTGCGGAAATCGTGGGAAGAAAAAGCACGAGAAACAGTCCTGTCTGTGCAAAGGCTAGTCGCAAATCCAAAATCCTAAGTCGTGTGGGAAGAAAAAGCACGAGTCGTGGGCAGAGCAGTCCCAAATACTCCTGGAGAAGTTCGTGACAACAAAGTCGTGAGGGCAAGATATAATATTATTTGGGCAGAATAATATTGAGTCGTGAAGGGCAGATTAATATTCATTTTTTCCAACAAAGGTATTCACCTCATATTTGCATAATTAATTTCATACGATATGCTGGAGTAATTAATTTTAATATTATTTGCTGGAAAAAGTAATATTGTTTTATTAAGTGTGGGCAAAATTTTATTTTATTATTTCCATTACTTTGGAATAATAAAATGGCAAATATTTCACACTTGACTTCTCGAGACCATTAATTTGAATGTATGGAGTCATAAGATTTTAACGCTTGCGAGTTTCATGATTGTGATAAAATAATCACGGGTAGTGAAAGTCGACCAACGACGAACTTTGCGGATTATGACAAACGTCATAAGGAAGCGTTATTACTTCTCAAGTTGTCGGTGTCGGATGCTATGATACTAGAAGTGCGGAATGCTATTGTAGCAAGCACGTTGTGGGCTAGTCTGAGGGATAAATATCAGATGTCAAAGAAGAGTCGGGTTTTATACCTGAAGAATATGCTCTTTTATAAAGTTACAAGAAGGTGGATCATTGTTTGAGCACCTACTTCGGATGAAAGACCTCCGAGACCAGTTCATCTTCTATCAACAAAAAGGTGGACGACGATGATATGGTGGCTCTGGTTCTGAGCAACTTACCTTCTTCGTATGAATCATTTGTGGAGGCACTCCATTTAATGGTGAAAGTGAAACACTCACGTTTGACAAGGTGATTTCCTACCGTTGCAAAAGGAGCGGAGAGAACTTCAGGTAGAATCTAATTGTGGCCATTTAGAGAGTACTCTTATCACTCGGTCAAAGGGAAAGTGGAAACGTCGATCCTGTGAGTCTTCCACTCGGTGTCAGGGCACATGTTATTATCTTTGTCACAAGGTTGGGCACCTTAAGAAGGATTGCAAAGCGAAGTATGATCTTTCACAACATAACAAAAAGCCATGAGATGAGGGACACGTGGCAGCGATTGTAGAAGAACGGGTTTCGAGATGATGGGCATTCTCTTTATTGTATTACGACATCATGCTCGCATGATAGCGGTGGTACCAGCTTGCTCGATCATTGATTCCGGTGTATCCGCAAACTTTTCATGTCACAAGGACTGGTACGTTTCATTTACTGCAAATATTTGTTTTGAATCAATAGTACTAGCTGATGGAGATTCACTTGCAGGAGAAGGGATAGGAGATATACGCATTGTATTGAATAATGCTCATAAACTGTTGGTACGGAATGTTAGATATGTACCTTCTTTACAAAAGAATCTTTTATCTATTCGTCAATTAACTGAAAATCCCAATATTTCTATGGATTTATATGGGAAGAAGTGTGTTGTCTCTGATGTGAAACAAAGACGGATAATTGCCCTTGGTATTGGGCAAGGTGGTCAATATCGGCTTGTTGATCCTGCTACGATCAACATGAGTGCACGTGTGGAGGACAGCTCCACCATTCAGGATGTGCAAGAGGTTGCAATGCCTTGGGAGGAAGCCATTCCTCACAGATCTGTTGACTTGGATACAATCAACCTACATGCACCTATTGTGGAGGGAGTATCCACTATACCAGATGTACGGGAGGCGGACATGCCTTGGGAGGATGGATTTCCTCATTTTGAAGAATAGTTTGTTGTGGATGGAGACTCCACTATTCCAGATGCATTGACAGTGCATGGTGAGATGGCATGCCCAACCACTCACTCAGAGGTACTTGCTCGAAGGACAGTAGAGCATGAACAGTTTGCTCATTGTGTTGTGAAAGATCTTTCCCAACAGAGGGGGATAGATGAGCAAATAGATGAGAAGGAGGAGTTGGTTCTCACTCCTACTACTACGGAGATGGTTATTTCTCCCACTTTCTTTGAGACGGATGACAACTCCACAATAGTAGAAGAAATAACCATATAGGAATGAGATGGTTATTTCTTCAACATGAATGCACGTGTGGAGGACAACTCCACCATACAGGATGTGCAAGAGGCTGCAATGCCTTGGGAGGAAGCCATTCCTCATAGATCTATTGACTTGGATACAGTCAACCTACATGCACCTATTGTGGAGGGAGTATCCACTATACCAGATGTACGAGGCAAACATGCTTTAGGAGGATGGATTTCCTCATTTTGAAGAATAGTTTGTTGTGGATGGAGACTCCACTATTCCAAATGCATTGACGGTGCATGGTGAGATGGCATGCCAAGCCACTCACTCAAAGGTACTTGCTCGAAGGACAGTAGAGCATGAACAATTTGCTCATTGTGTTGTGAACAATCTTTCCCAACAGAGGGGATAAATGAGCAAATAGATGAGGAGTTGGTTCTCACTCCTACTCTGCGGAGATGGTTATTTCTCCCACTGCTGAGATGGATGAGACGGAGATGGTTATTTCTCCTACTATTGTGGAGTTGGTTCTAACTCCTATCAGCACAGATGGTCACATTTCTCTTATTGAGAAAGTTGGATGAGCACTACATGGTGTTGCAAGGACATGATCGAGGTGACTTCGATTGTAGGATAACTAAGTCTCTGTACAGACTCCAACAGGCTACACAAGCCTGGAATAGATTTTTCAATCCACCTCTCCGAGGTTCTGATTTCACCACTCTAGAGATGGGGCTGACACTCTCAACCATTGGTGATTCATCATTGGTCAATGAATCACGTAACAAAGAACCAGTGGACCACTTGCCATATCTTTTGTTCATGCGACCAAATTTTTGTTTTGTGGTTCTTCTCCATTCGACAACCACAACACAATCATGGACTGTTGATTTTGAAGTACAACCTATGGCACAATCTGTAGATGTAATGACTAAACATATGGGCTTTAGGAAATTTGTAAAATTTCGGGACAAACTTGGTATTGTTTCCAGTTTAGTCATTAAGAGGGGGTGTTAAAATATAGAGCATTATATAGCATATAATGCAGTTATGTAGTTGTTCGGTTGGTAATTGTTCAACCAATCTGTAACCACCTCTTCACATATAAATAAACCTCTGTCATGCGTGACATTTGAGTAGTGCAGTTTGTCTTCTCTTAATTCTTTCTTCTCTTTGCATATGCTAACATGAGTTGCCATATCCAAGTTGAACAAAGAGACACACATATTTGGAACCCAAGCCGCAATATGAGTGCAAAGAAGTGGCCTTTGCTTCCCAGTTACGCATCACCATTTGAGAAATGAATCCTTGTCAAAGAAATATAGAATGACTCCATGATGTTGCAAATTTTGTCTTCCTTTTGCATACTCCTAATTATCAATAAGCTGAAAATGGAATCCTCCCTCCTCTAAATTGTGAGAGAAATGCTTGTATTTTGGGACTTGGATCTGCAATTTTTAAGGCTCTCAACTCTAGTAGTTTTGTTCTTAGATTCATCTTGAGCATCATGAATCGAGTTTTATTAGCATGGGGTTGAGAAAACTCATCATTGTATTTGTCTTCTACTGAAAAGGATTGAATGTAACCAATAGAAGGATCACCGGACATCACTAATTCAGTGCCAATGGCATGGAGTGCTTCTTCTCACTTGAGGTCCTCAACAAATTCTGGTTTAAACCATGTATTGTGATCATCGGTTGGTGTCAAGGTATAGAGGGCTTTCCTCTCACGCGACTTGGAATTTCTTCGAGTATAGACTTGTGCTTCCTTTGTTGTTGTTGTCATAGTTCCTCTTTCAACAAAACAACGTGTGTCTCAGTATGGGGACTTTCACCATCCCAAGTGTGTATCGTGGCTATGCCCATGACATAGGCCACCACTACCCTACTAGAGACTTCTACACGACAAGAGAAGCAAGTAAATGACTTCACAATAACAGAGAAAGGAGAAAACTCTGGATGGCATTAGCTTTACTCAACTCTATGCATTGGCGGTAATATTTACAGATGAAAAGTGATGGTGACCCTCGTGACACGAGTGCAAGCCCTTGAGAACCTTGTCAAGGTGGTCGCGAGACCTAGAAATATTTCGACAATGGTCCCGAGCCCTAAAAATAGAGGAAATTATAGTTGTGAGCCCTAAAAATAATGGAAATTACAAATTGTGAGCATTTGCTTTTCGTGAACTCTCCACTTAAACAACCGATTCAAATACATCTCTATTGCTGCCTTATATCACAAATCCATGAGCTAAAACTAAGTTAATAGTGTCTATTACCAAGTGGGAGGGCCAAATTGAGGGCTCCATCTTGTTTACATTCTTTATTACTCTCCATCTCATCATAGGATTGGGAAAACTTGTCTTTGTCTATTACTCTCATGATGGAATATTTTTCTTTACATTTAGGATAATGTAAATGATTTGTGTGTGATATCAACTTTCTAGAGATGAAAGTATAAATCTCAACATTTTAGCTCCCATTCCGTTTTCAAATTCCGCCTTAGCATAATCATCCCCATCGAGTATTACAATACTTGAATTTGAAGTCGTGCTTTCTTGCTCTCAACATACAACTATACCCGATTAAGAAATACTCAAATTTGAAGTCAAGCTTTCTTTCTCTCAACATACAACCATACCTGATTAAAATCTAAAAATGCATGGAGATCGGTGATATCCTTTTTGACACTTCAAAAGGGACCAAACTCCATGCTCAAATGTTCAACTTATGGCCTCATAAGGTAACCACAAAAATGCACGAGGAAAAACTAGGGTTTCAAGACCACCTCTAAACAAATTCAAATTATTCCACAAACCCACAAAAGAAATCAGAATAGATATCAAAGTGTAGATCATTGAAAAAAGGAAAGGTCCAAAACGTTTGTTAATGAAAGATTCTATATGGCCTTCCAAAGTTTGACTACCAATAGTGTAATATACAAGATCTAATAGGTTTTTTTACATGTTAACACTTTAATAACAAATCGTATATTTAGATAGCATCTTTCACACATGCATTATCTATAACTTCTTATGTAAACTTGACCCAAAATTTTGGGGAAAAGCATAAATGATTTGAACTATTATGCCAAAAGTCAAATGCCTTCAACTGCAGATTTTGAGGGCTAAAAGTCTTAGCCAGAAAAAAACAGGAACCCCCATTTATTGTTCACAAGGAATCCAAACTACGATCAGATATGGAACATTCTACAAGATGAATGTGACGATATGGTTTCAAGACAAAACCCAAATTTGACAATATCTTGGGCTAGATAGAGAGTTGGAAGTTTTTCAGTCCAAAAGATCTTCAGAAATCTACCAAACTAAAATAGGAATATAATTGGAATTTTTGCAGTTTACCTAGAATATTGGGGTTTAATTTGGCTCCAAACTACACCCCGCAAGGAGTTAAAATCTGAAACTTGAATCACAATCTCTTCACACCTTCGCCTTGGATGATTATAACAGATCGACCTCCTATTACACACAATGGTAGGTTACAATGATTCTACATACCAAGGTAGGCCCAAAATATCTTGGATTCCAAGGTACCTCAACCTTATAAACATTTGGGTCTGACAAGAAATCATCCCAAGGACACCAATAACCAGTTCCTTGAGGGTCTATATGAACAATAATCCCAAGCATCCCAAGGTACATCCACAACCAATGACCCAAAGGACCCCACAAGGAAGGTTTACATGAAATGTGCAAATATTAACAAAATTGTCCTATTAAATGTCTTGTATGGAAAAATCCTACAAAACATGTGTTAAAGAGCGAGTTTGTCGAGGTTGTGACATGTTGGGTATAATTGATATATCTTTTTGCAGATTTGATTTCTCCAATACAATGGAGTTCAAGACCTATGTTGCAGGGAGATGTGTCCCCCACCACATGGGATACATCTCTGGTATGGGAGATGAGTACGGAGACATCTCCCATAATTGGAGACTTCTAAAAGGAAATTTCAACATCTCCCTTGCATTCCCTTGAAAAAATCATGCCGTTTCCTTCACAAGTCCTAATCACAATTTTTTCAATCTTTATATGGTTGAGAATCTTGCTGTATTTGCAGTCACAATCACTGGAATCACAGTTGCAGTCATCATAATCACTATCGAATTCGCTAGAATTGCAGCGAAATTCATCGGAATTGCAACTGAAATCACCATAATCGTAGTCAAAAGCAACATAGATCACTTATACGGTTGAATTTATTAGTCAAAGTGGATGGATTTAATCAGTTTCTGTTTGGCGGTTTTAATTTTTATCTAGGTAAATGAAATGAAAGATTTTAATAACGTCCACGAGACCAAGCAGTCTATGGGACCAAGAGCAGTAGCAAGACTATCATGTGCCAACACAACCATCTAACACAAGTGGCTGCCTTATTATTCTTGCTAAATTTCTAGCCCCTTCTCAATGTTAAGTCTTCTGTTATGGATCTTGATTAGGAAACTTGTTGTTTTGTTTAACCTTGCCTCCTCAAACAGGTCGGTCAGGTTGTCAATCTGCAGGTTGTCTTTGTACTTGATACGAATGTCACTGTATCGTTGCACACTCCATGATGTAATGTCATTCTGTCTCCACTACTCCCTCATCACAAATGACATGCCACTTGAACGGAAATGCACTGCATTGTATGGAAGTGTCGTGCCACTTGAACGGAAATGCAGGGCATTGCCATTCGAAATACGTATTTCGAACATTGTTGTCCAAGTGACACGGGACCTCCATTGCATGGATCTGAAATTTTAATGGTTCAAACTTAACTATAGTTTGAGTTTTTAAATATTTTATTTTGATCTTCATTTTATTTAGATTTTAGTATCTAATATTTATTATTAATTTTATTATTTGTTCAATACTAATTTTATTTTTAGTAGTCATTTAATTTTAGTTTTTATGTCATTTAATTTTGACTCATCTTTTATCGATATCTAATTTCCATACTTTTAAAACATTACATATTAGTTAAATTATATATATATATATATATATATATATATATATATATATCTTCTCCCTGTATCTCCTATTTTTATGAAAAATAGTGTACAGGTACCCCTACCTGTCTCTCTGTATCCATACTCGTACATGTACCTATCTCCGGGAAGCTATGAGTTCAACAAACCTCTTAAGTCTCTTTCATTCTTACCATTTGTAGTGCAACAAAATGCTCCAGTCTACGTATTCCATATGATACTTGGGAACTAATATAATTTTTCTTTACATAGAAAAAATTCGTATGATTATTACAAGAAGCTAAAACCTTGTTAAATTAATTGAAGCTTCTGCAGTCAACATTATTTAGATATTTATGTTTTTGTGGGACTTTTAACCATGTACATAGTAAAATCATCTACAACGGATAATATTACCTGAGTAGTCATTTCTATCTCATGAATATTGGCAATAATCACAAACCATACAAGCACATCTAAGTGATGTTAGTATTAGAGAGGAGGATGCTAACCCATTAATTCGGACTTTCACCCCAAATCCTCTTTCGAAATAGGAAATTCTTTTGGTGCAAGTAATAGCTGATAAGTCTACATTGTCTTATAATTACTATCAATGTGGGTCATTCACAGACTCAAAACTTTTTTATTTTAAGAAATTGGAACTTTCGCAGCCAACAACATTTAGATATTTATATTTATGGGATTTTTAATCGTGCAGTACAGTCGTCCACAATGACCATTTTTTGATAATTAGCCATGTCTTCTATGAACTTTATTTCATGAACATTGATAAGAATCACAAAGCACAGAAGCACCTCTAAGTGATGTTAGTACCAGAGAGGACTTTATTACACGCAGTTAAAAAATATTATTAAAATATGAACACCTAAACCTGAAAGTTGACAACTGATCAGGGACTTTAACGGTTTAAGGGAATAAAGAGATATCTGACTCACAGTAGATATTGTTATAGAATATGTCAATATGCTATCTATTAAGTTTGAACTGATAAGAATACATATCTACCGTACCTTCACACAGATTTATAGAAGGTCTTCACAAAACTTATTTTTATGTAGGAATAGAAGCCGACATCAAAACAATTTACAAAACGAATTAAGTAAAAATGTCATACAATAGTTTTAATCTTTTAAGTTATACATTCATTTAGATCCAAAACAAGAGAAAGTAAATGCTTTCTAATGTCTGTGTATTACCTCTACATGAGACGGAAATCAAAAGCATTAACGACAATTCATTGAATGAAATGGTATATGTTAACATGGGTAGAGATGAGAGATATACCTTTGCTCGAAAATCTGAATCAATAAGAATGTTGCTTGTTTTTACATCTCGATGAGCATAAATTGGTTTTGTGTGTTCATGAATATACTCAAGGCCTCTTGCTGAGTCAAGAGCAATTTGCACCCGTGCAGTCCAAGAAAGAGGCTTACGGTCTGCAGGAAAATTAACATAGAATGTATATGAGATGAATCAAAAATAGCTTAGGGATGAAAATATTGGATACTGGTATAAGATGTATCGCATTAGCGTGAAAACTGTAAAGGAAGCACAACAAAAGATACATAATATCAATCTTTCCATCTGGTATTTTGCATGACTAGATAATTGCATTTCAATAAAACTTGAAATAAATTCTTACCTTTGCTTAATGGATCGTGTAAACAATCACTTAGGGCACCATTCTCAGCATATTCATAGACAAGGAATAAATTTCCACCTCCAGCAGAATAGCCAATGAGCTCAATCTGCAACCAAATATTAAGATTTTAAAGTGTACATACAAGAGAATATTAATTTGAGTATAATGTAGGCTGGCAGTAACAATTATATAATAACTGTTGAAGGCAATTTATTAAAAAAGGAATAATCAGCGTAATCCTTAATGGGATACTAAATTACAAAAACAGTACGTATTAATTGTGCTGATAACTACAAATAGAGAATTGAAACCCATACAATCACATTTTAGTATCTTCTATCATTCTAAAATCAATGGATACACTAAACTAGGAGTGTGTAAACTAGCTATTGTTTTTTTGCATATTCATGAGTTTAAAATTCTATTAAGAAGAGGTCTAATTACAATTACATGAAGGGTGTGTCTACACATAATAATTCACTTTATTGAATTTTTTTCTTCACACACACCATTGGTGTATTAGCTTCACTAGCGCGGTGTCCTCTTGGGATATTTTTGGGAGTAGGGAGTAACCAGAAATGGTTACGTGCATTCTTCGGGTTGCATTGGGCTGGTTTGTAGCAAGATTTATGAGAGAGCTTTAATGTGTAGTTCGATGATTGTCACAAGTTTACGGCTATCTTTTGCATCCCTTGCAATAGTCTTTTACAACCTCCTTGCGATATCACCTTGTCACCCTATTGCGAACACTCTCACACTCACTTTCAACACACTCACACCTTCATCATTTTCTCCCCTTAACACCTCTAAGTTCCGTCTATCTAGTTTGACTTGCTTCCTTACCTCCCCATGCTCGCATTTCTCACTAAGACGACATCAACTATGCTCGATGTTGTTGGGTTTGTAGTTTGTCACAATTGATGACATCAACCATGCTCGATACCGTCGGCCAACACAAACTATTAATGCTATCATTTGGCTATTTATACTTGGTATATGAGCGCTGCTTCCACATTGCATTCGTCATTCATTCGATCTGCTAGCGCTTGCTAATATGATCTTAAATCTTAGAAGGTCTTGAAGTTGGTCTTATTTATCTTCTTTGAAGTCATTGGAATCTTCAATTAGTAGAGTTCCTAGGTCTTGTTTTATTCATTTGTGGTCCCCACATCAACTCTCTCATAAGGTGTTGCCGACCTAGGGGAAGTTAATGTGCCAATGGTGTCTTCATGCAGGTAAGTATCTCTAACCTCTCGTCCTTTATTTCATTTCAGATTTGGATGCTTGTGGATGTGGTCATGCATAGATTAGAATAGGGTAGCATATTCTTTTCTATTACATTATTTATCTATCGGTTCGTACCTTATTACCTTGGACAACCCTCGATCCTTGTGATTCTTGCTTTGCAATCTCTTGGACCCCTTTTGTAATCCTTGTAACCTAACAACCTCTTAGATCTTTTATCTTGTTACTACCTTAACTCGCAACCCATTTACAACCTTACTATTGTCACCTTTCCATCGGGAGTTCGTTAAGCGCCACGACCCTATTATAGCTCTAGCCTTTGGAACCATATACCTTCTATAGAGTGTGGGGTAACACTTTCCTAGTTTTGCATCCTCATCAACTTACAATCTAAGGTGTGCATCTTTAGCATGCCCCCTTTATTATCCTAGTCTAGAATACCCCTTATAGAGAGACAAAGAAATTTGTTATTGGGTCATTCTTTATTTGCATATGCTATGTTGTACCCAACATTGCATGCGACGATCCCTTGCTCCACCTTGACGGTTTGCGTGGATTGTTGAAAAACATCGTGTCGAGTGGTCATTTGACTGCGTTTGGAGTGACCGTAAAATTAAAAATAGCAATAAAATAAATTAAACTATTGTGAAAATAAAATAATGAGGGTAACGTTGAAGTTGTCCTTCGTGGACTAACCCTTTTTGAACCCTTGGTGTATCTTCGTGTCTTCGAGTTATGAGGTGATGTTGTCTTCTTGCGATTCATTCAACTCGGGATCATTTCGATGCTTGAAGTTTGATAATTATAGTTGTTTAACGTAATGTTGATCTAACTAAATCATATTACAATATCAATAAAAATAATCTGTAAAATTTTGAAATGAAAATACTTACGCAAATAAGTGAGTGCCTTAACATGAGCGGTTGAAATTTTGGTTAAAGTAAATTTTTAAATAATAAAATAAATCATCAAATTTAAATAATAATTGAGATTTCATATAAATTTAAACAATGCATTAATATTCTTAAATCCCTCAAAATTTTGGAGCTTGTGCCAACTTATACCAAGAAAGAATTAATAGAATTTTTGGTTAATGTGAGATTTCATCCGTGAGAGAATTTTTGGTTTTTGTGTGGGTAAATGCATTTCAGTTCGGTCAGAGGATGTCATATTGCTCTTCCTTGGTTTCTTTGAAGCTTCCATGGTGAAGGTTGTCCTTGTTGCAAGTTTCAGACAAAATGGACTGGTTTAAAAAGCCTGTAGATCCTCTCATCACCTCACGTTATCCATCTAGTTGCATTTTGTTTGTGGTGAGTTGAGTTGGTTGTGGATTGCTTTGGCATTGTTTATGTTTCTGTCTATCCTTTCTGGTATGCAGCTGTGAAAGCATGCAAACGGTTTGATAAAGAAAGGTTTTGGCTTTGTTGTATTTTATTTTATTTGTTCCTGTTTGCAAACTGTGGAAGCCTAGTCGGAACGTGGGCTGTTTCTAGCATGCGTGGAGGCTGGTTTGGGCACCCAAAGGGGTATGTCCTTCAGAATGCCATAGACATGGTTAAACCCAGCTGGTACAACCTCTGCCAGTGTCCCCTGTCTGTGTCAGCATCATTCTTGCTGAGCCAAAATGGGAGGTTGGGAATAGTTTGTTTTCTTTTGTTATTATCTCAGCATAGTGAAAAGTGAAATTTTGTCCTGATATTCCTGCCTCCTCCAGGAAGAAATGTGTGCAAAATTTGGAAGCATGTTCAAGGCATGCGTTTTGTTTGACTGAATGCCACAAAGAAATGTGGCTCATAGCAGGCCATGCGTGACAGGGCATGAACACAATGGATGCGTTGAAAAGGCCAATAGGCCACTTTTGTTGGGCATGTATAGTGCACTGGGCTAAGTTGGGATGTGTCAAGGCCAATGGGTGGAACGCTTAGGCTTTGGGGAATGCCATGTATTGGCGCGTAGACTGTTATTGGCATAGGCAGCGCCTGGACAGGGAACATAAACTGATTGACAGATGCCTTGATGAGATGCGGCCTCACAGGTCTGCAATGGCTCTACGTATGCACAAATTGGTTTGGTAAAACAAGTCTTTTGTTCGTCCGAGCTCTAATGCAAAATTGGCAGGTGAAGCCAAACACCACACCTATTTTCCAGTAAATTGTTTGTTAAAATGCCTCAAAAAAATGTGGCCACGTGGTCTGTGATGACTGCAGGATATGCGCCAAAACGATTTGTTGAATTGACCTTAGAAACTTTCAAAAAAATGCAGTTGACAGGTGTGAAAGGAGGTTTTGTTTAAGGTAGCAGTTGCTAGTGCGTTGGAAGATAGTTAGGCAAATGTGGAAGCATACGCAGGGTTTGTTTACTGTTTGATAAAATACCTGAGAGAAGTGCAGCCTTCTGGACAACAATGATTGTTGTATGCACAAAACGGATTCTGTTGAAAACACCTTGGAAGTTTTTAAATAAATGCAAAATTGGTCTGTGCACATCCAAACACCACAACTCATGCCATCTCCCTCCTAGTTGTGCCAAAATAAGGAGCTTCGCACAAGGCTTGTTAACTGTTTGGAAAAATGCCTGAAAGAATATGTGGATTCATGGACAACAATAATTGTGGGATGCGCACAAATGGGTCCATTAAAAGGCTTTAGAACTCTTAAGCAAATAATGTGGCAGCATTGAAGCCAACCTCCTTAGCCTTTGTCAGCATTCTCGCATGGTGTGGCAAAATAAGAGCCTTGGAACATTTTTGAACAGTCATCAAACAATGAATGAAAGCAGATTTTTGTTAGATGCAAGAATGGGGAAAACTACGCTATGCAAGTAAACCGGTTAACGGATGCTCGGTGGTGGTGGAATCGTATATTGTGCATGTGCAATTGACTTGGAGTCACTCGTACCACTTCGATTCTCGCACATGCATGGTCATCTTACTCTATTCTTGCATAATTTTTAACGTTCTAGTTTTCCTAATTTCAATAGAGTTGTAAATCAAACTAAAGAAGAGTAAATTTTGGGTGAATTAAACGAAACGTGTTATCCAATAGTAAATTGTACCTTTGTTTGTATGCACTAGACCAATATCCATGAATGTAAACACTATATTTTACCTCGCAAGACAGTTGGAAAAACTACGACATTAGTTTTGGATACGAAAACCATGCGGTTGGCGGGTTAAATGTGAAACTTAGCGAAACCTCTTCTTGACGACCTTGTGTGATCTTAATAAAAATTGTTTTCAATGAGGTGTAAAATATCTCTATAAACCATGAAATGAGAAAATCAAGCTTTGGTCATGTACCTTGTCACGTGGAGTTTTCAATCGAACCCTGGGTTGTCCCCGGATGTTCGTTTGACCTTGTTTCATCACGCGTTTAGGAGCCCAATGGGCTAGTTCGCAGCTGTTGAAAGTTAAAAATACAGTTTGGTTTTGACCCACAGTTTTGGCCCAGGTGTGGAAATGGGTTTTGGCTTCCGCATACCTCTAGTATTTCTCCATGACAATCACTACAAACCCTCAGTTGGAGAAAAACATCCCGCAAGCTAGTTTTCTAGATAGGTTTTGTAGGCCTCCGGTCGTTGGGCGACGAGGCCGTTTGGGTGCATTTACGATCGGTGGACCCGGAAAAAAGGCCGCCAATTGAACGTAGTTCACCAATTTTAGGTTTTGTCAACTCCGAGTGTTTCCCTGTATATAGGGGAGTAGGTAGGGATTGGTTTCCTTGTGCATTTGAGTCTCGAAATTTGTTTTGAACGCTGATTTTTGGGCTACTTGGCTAAATTTGACGTTTATGGAAACTTGCGACTCAATGGAGAAAACTGTCATTTGACCTTATCCAAGTAAAATAACGATCGATAAACCTTGTATACACTAAAACATGACTATAAGAAATCTTCTTTTGATGCTTGCTTGAAAAGAAATTAATTGTGGAAAAATGGTGTTTTTCTCTCTCATCTCTCTCTATCTTTGATTTTGAAAATGAAATGAAATGGCATTGTATTCTTACTCTCCTTAAAAGTGTGTTAGGTATTATTTGCATTATTATTGGAAAATTGTGAAATCATAAATCATGCTTGATTGTAGTTAGATGCCATGCCAACAGCTTGCATGCCGACCATGCGGCGGTTGTAGGTAAGCAAGACATGAAGAAAATTGTAGCATCCTATATGCTTTTGTAATATGGGATATCAGTGAAATACATGTAATAATAAATAGAACAAATCGGCACTATTGGTATGAACAAGAATTTTATTTATTGATTATTTTGTGATGAGTAAGAAATAGTAGTATATTGGTATTTTGGGAAAATGGGCATTTTAATTTAGGAGTGATTTTGATTATAGGTATATATCTTGCTAATGGAGTAGATGTACATTTTAACTAGAAATGAAATGGCCATTTGTTTAATGTGCTCCTATGTGAAAGTAATGATTATGTATTCTTGTGTGCTTTACAAACATACTTGGGAAACTCGAAACCACCTGCTTTAGGAATGGTTAGGAGTTAACCATTTTTAGGAGGTTATTTTAAAGTTATCCATATGACCCTAATCTAACAACCCATGAGAAGGTTACCCTTGAGCATTGTGTTATTCGTGTGTCGTTCACCTAAAAGGGTTTCTTGTGCATGTGGAAGTGTGCATGTTGTTATAGTTAAGGGTACAATGTCACTTTGTGACATGAATGATGTAATGTTTATCAACGTTTTTAAATGGGTGTCTTATATACTAAGCCTCTCTGGAAGGGCTAATCAATGTATGTGTATGGGATCATAAGGGTAAATAAGGAAGGTAATGTTTATTCCATAGTTGGAATACTCGCACTCGGCAAATACTCGGCAGACCCCCAAAAAAAAACTAACTCTGGCAACTTAAAAATACTCAAATTTCTTTAAAAAACATAAATTTGCAGCCAAAACCGTGTATTTGCAGCGTTTTCTTCTTCTAATTCCCTTACATACGAGTTTTTCCTATGTATTGGCGAGTATTCGCAAAAACTCGGCGAGTTAATTTTTGGCGAGTTTTTTGGCAATTTACTCGTTTGCATGGAAGTTTGGCGATTACTTGAGGACTCGGCAAGTAACCTGTTAGTTTTCCAACTATGGTTTATTCCTTGTAATGTGATCAAGCAAACTTTGGTAAACCGCAAAGTGCAGTGGTTCACTCATTTTGTTTATTATCTCAAAAGAATCTCGACTCAAATTAAATACGAGTTAACTAATCCTTGTACTTGAGTGTTTTGGAGAGTCTAGGGTGACTCAAATAGGAGATGTTTATTGAGGGATCTCTTAGAAGGTTCAGTTGCGGATGAGTTTTGCATTTAGATCCCGTTGTCCAAGTTGTGTTCTTGATTGCGACAATAAGAGTCAATGAAATGAAATCATTAATAACCTTTAGAATTTAAATTGTATTCATGAGGTGCCGGTTTTGAAAGAAAGTAAAACTTGGAGGTTTGTGAGATAAAGGTGTTTGAACCACTCCAAAATTGACTTTTAGTTGGACGTAGAGTCCTTGAGTGCAAATAGAAGTAAATTAAAACCTAGGACCTTTTTATATGCTATTGGTGTTTGAAACCTATTGTAAACTTTGTCTATCAAAAAGTGTCCCTAAGATGTTGACTTTTGAGTAAACAAAATATGGAATCCATTCCCTTTAAACCAATGTTAACTCTTTTCGTGTGATTAATGATGGGATGAATTGCTCCATGCGAGTTTAAGCTTTGGGGAGAACATGATTTCTTATTTGGAAGACGAAGCTCACGTCACGTATATGTTAAATGAACTCTAACCTATTAATGGGATCATAGCAACTACAAGAGGGGAAATCTATCCACCCTTAGACTTTGTTGGCTGGATTTTTGCATAGCCAAAAACCTAGGCAGTCATAAGATAAATCTCCCTCATTTACCGGTGAGGCTCCCGTGTATGATTTTTATCAATTATGGATATGAGTAATTGTTTATGGGTTTTACTTTAATTGCAAAGCTCATGAGCCATAGCTAGGCAATTCAGCAGCAAGTAAGCAGTTGTAAAGAAATATTTGCAAAAGGGGGAAATAATTGAATCCAAGAAGAAAACAAAGAAGATGTGCAATCCAACCAATAGTTTGCAGAGTTGGTCTCATGCACATAGATGAAACAAACAGATCTCACAATACAAGAATTTAAAGAAATGAAAGTTTCAAATCTAGATTTGAGATAACACAAAGTTTATGCAAAGATCTACAGTAAAGAAACAAATGCACCATTGACACAAAGTTCTCCGGAAATTTGCCTCCTTTCAATTCCTTAGCTTTCAGAAAGATATCAAGGGTTTCAGCTCAAAGTCTGGAACACAAGAATGCTGATTACAAATTCTGATCCTTTAACCCGTAGGTTCTTCCTCTATTTATAATGTATAGAGGATAATTACAAATAAGAAGCTTTTAGTGAATTGCCACATGTGGAAGCTATGAAAAAGGGAAGTAGCTGGCAATCTTCCTCCTGGAATTCCTCTTTGCATGACATGCATAATTTATAACTGAAAATAGAACCTTCTATTTTGCATGTCTACCACCTATTTCCAAGTAATTGACTTCTTCCAATAACTTGAAGTAACGGCTTTTAAACCAATTACTTGAGTTTTACAATTTAATTGATTATTCAATTACTTTGTTGAAGAAAATAAGAGAAAGAAAAAGAAAGAGGAAAAGAAATTAGAAGAAAGCCGCAACACTCCCAGTCTTGTTCTTTTTCCATATTCTATATGCGATTGACTCTTTTGCCTTTGATTCTCACCAAACTGGATTTAGAAGCAGCTGACTGTGATTTGCTTGCGGGTGCTACCTCTGACCTATCTTCCCCTTTTATCCTTGAAGCTTTTGCAATTCTTCTCCAGTATATGCACCAGTGCAATGTTTGTCGTAAATAATTCAGACAAAACTCATCATCTTTTATTTTTAATTGCATATGAGCAATTTTAAATTCTGGAAAGCACTCCGGGCGAAGGAAAACACAAGTAAATTCAATGATGATTGGGAGCACATGCACCACCTCTGAAAGGAATTTTCCATGCAATGACTTCCACATGGCTGCATTAGAAACAAGAGAATGATTTTTTCCGGAAGTCTTTGCAATTATGAGAGCTGGATCTATTTCTTCATCTGATTCTGAAGATATATTCAATGTATCGACATTGACTTCGCTTTCTTCACCAATATGGGCGTAAATGAAGAATTCCTGTAAATCATTCAGACAAGTATGCAGTCCATAGCATGAATATTTAATTTCTTCACTGAGATCTGATTATAAAGCTGCTGCCTTCTATTTTTAGACTTTGCTTGCATGCCAAGCAAGCTAAAAATATTATTTTATTCACCCGTGCACTCACATCAACATGCAGATGCCTGAATAATAAAAAGAATGCTTTTTCAACCCTAGGCGCCAAAACTGGATGCTTCCGGCAATTAATAAAAAAGTCAGCTTTTAGGCATTTAGCTATGCCAGAATGGGTCACACTTTTTGGCAAGAGGAATTGCTAAAAATAGGAAGTCAAAGCAATGGGAATTTTTACCCTGCAAGGCAGCTAAGAAATTCCCGCTTTTCACTTAAGTGACTTGACTTTCATAATGGGAATTTTTACCTGCAAGGCGAGTCAAAAAATTTATGTTTTTCATGTAAGTGACTTGACTTTCATAATGAGAATTTTTACCCTGCAAGGCAGGTAGGAAATTCCCGCTTTTCACTTAAGTGACTTGACTTTCATAATGAGAATTTTTACCCTACAAGGAAGGCAAGAAATTCCCGCCTGCCTGCCACCTCTAAAATTCTCATTGGCAACTTAAATCCTTCCTTCCAAAAAATGCAACTTGCATGGAAGAAAGCTTCTTTCCAAAAGTGCGACTTGCATGAAGAAATTGCTCTTCCCAAAAAGTGTGACTTGCGAAGAAATTGCTCTTCCCAAAAAGTGCGACTTGCATGAAGAAATTGTTCTTCCCAAAAAGTGTGACTTGCATGAAGAAAGCTTCTAAAGTCGCGTGAAAACTCATCAGCAACATTTTATTTCCATTTTTGGATTTTTGGTGAAGAAAACACAAGTATAAAATAAAATTTGCCATTTTTGGAAAGGGTCTGAGAAGATGTAGCAACAAAACTTGCATGTGCCATAACTTTCATTCCGTGGCTCTGTTTTAGGTGTCGTTTTCTCCAAAAGTGCATATTTTCTCGAGCTCTACGCATTGATGGCAATATTTTTTTATTTTCATAAAATCCATTTTTGCACCTTTTTGGAACAAGTGACTTCTTGCATCTTACTCAAAGAATCCTGAGCTCGATCACCTTTAGATGTTAGTAATTAAAAATACTGAATAACTTTTCAAAACCCTAGGCCTGGGGAAAGATCTAGAAGGAAGAATGAATAGGCTACGGGAATTGCCGATAAAACAAACCAAAACACAAACAAAAAGAAATAAAACAAAACAAAAGAAGTTTGGAGGCAATTGCTCAAAAATTCTCCAATCAGCCGATCTCGCAAAAATTCTTCCCCCCGGTGAATGTTCTGTGGTAATAATGATGGGGTGAAGTGCTTTATATAACCTAAATCCTCCAATTTTAGCTCAATCTATTTTTAAAAGAACTTTATTTATTTAATAAATAAATAAATAAATAAAACACTTGCAGACAAGGTTTGGTGAAGGGATTGAGTGAGCTTTGGCATGTGGGTATTTGTCAAATTTGGCTTTTATGACTCTCTGGGGATATCTTAGAGCAATGCAAACAACTGCAAGCAAAACAAACACAAAATGACCCGTTACTTTAAAAAGAACAATTTTTTTTTTACAAGAGGGTAGTCCCAGATTTCAAGGTGAAATCTCGGGGACACCAGACTTAATTTTCTCCTTCTTAACTTCTTGTGTTTTCCTCCGTCGTTGTAATAGAAGTGAAATAAAAATGCCAAGAAAATATGTTTTTTTGGAATAGAAACTCTAGTTGAGACCGAGAGCTAGGAGACTCTCACTTGTGCGTTAAAAATGTTTCAATTTACTATTGAGATATAGGAATTATGGTCATGGAGAAAGAATTCATTAAGTGTATTTGTTGCACGTTAAATATGAAATGAAATAAATAATGTGTAACATTGTGAATAAGAATATATGCTTACATGATAAATGATTTCGAGACCTATAAGGTTATATAAGGGAGTTTTTAAATGGCAGTTAAGATGGAACCATCTTAAGTTAAGTGTTAAACGAAATAAAAGAAATGCAACCTAGAAAAAGGAAAATGTATGTTTTCATGCTATGTGCTCTTCAAACCTTTAAGGCTAATAATGGAATATGAATACAACAAAGATTTAACCATGAAAATGTGATATTGTGGAAGGTGCCTATTTGTGATGTTCATGTTGTGGTTGTGTCGTGGTTTCATACTTGCTCGTTTATATAAGTGTGGCATTGGTTTGCATCTTGTGTCATCTTGATATTTGCATGTTCTTCATGTTGGTGTAAACATTGCATGTGGTGTTGAACAATCTCTTGTGAGCCCTTATGGTGTTGCATAGTTGTATCAAGTAAAATGAAAGTCAAAAAAAAAAATATCCTGGTATATTTGGTCTTGTGTTTGGGTCCCACATGGGTGGGCACTACAATATACACACAATTTTTCACTTTATTGACTTTTTTCACGGGCATCATTGGCGCATTAACTTGTCGGGAGCAAGGAGTAACCAAAAATGGTTACATCCTTCGGGTTACATTGGGCTAGTCGGTGAGTGGTACCAATGAAAGAGGTTTGATGTGTAGTCTGATTATATCACATATTTCACATATTATCACACCTTACAATCATCTTTTGCATCCCTTGCAGGTTGTCTTTTACAACCTCCTTGTGATATCACCTTATCAACCTATTATGATCACTCCCATACTCAATTTCAACACACTCACACCTTTGTCATTTTTTCCACTTAACACCTCCGAGTTCCCTCCATCTAGTTTAACTTTATTCCTTGACCTCCCCATGTTGGCATTTCTCTCTCAACGGCATCGAGCGTGGCTGATGTCGCTTATTGAGAACATTTTCTCAGTGGACGACATTGACCATGGTCGATGCCATCAGGTTTGCACTTTGTCATAATCGATGACATCAACTATGGTCGATACCATCGATTAACATAATTTATTAATGCTATCATTTGGCTATTTATACCTAGTAGATGAGTGTTCATTCCACATCTCATCCATCACTCATTTGGTCTACTAGCACTCACTAATCTGCCCTTAAAGCTTATAAGGTCTTGAAGTTGGTCTTATTTGTCTTCTTTGGAGTCCACACTTGGAGCATTAGGTACTTAGGATCTACAAGCATAGGAGTTGCACTTGCCATGGTCTACCAAGCCTTTGGAGTCATTGGAGTCTTCAAGTAGAGGTGTTCCTAGGTCTTCTTCTATTCGTTTGTGGTCCCCCACATCAACTCTTTCATAAGGTGTTGCCGATCCTAGGGGACTTAATGCACCAATGGTGTCTTCATTCACTAACCTCTCTTGTCCTTTATTTCATTTTAGATTTGAATGCTTGTGGATGTGGTCATGCATAGATTAGGATAGGGTAGCATATTCTTTTCTATTGCATTATTTATCTATCGATCCTTACCTTATTATCTTGCTTAACCCTCAATCCTTGTGACTCTTGCTTTACAATCTCGTGGACCTCTCTTGTAATCCTTAAGACTCTATCCCAACAACCTATTAGATCTTTTATCTAGTTACTACCTTGATCACAACCCATTTACAACTTTACTATGGTCACTTTATCATTGGTAGCTAGTTATATGCCACTACCCTATTCTAGTTCTAGTCTTTGGAACCCTATACCTCCTCTAGAGTGTGGAGTAACTCCTTGTTTCATTTCCTCATCAACTTACAATCTAAGGTGTGCATCATTAGCATGGGCCCCTTTATTATCTTAGCCTATAATACCCCTATAGAGAGATAGAGGATTTTTATTGGGCCATTCTTTACTTGCATAGACTCTAGTGGACCCGATGTGAATCGAACCCGCAACCTTTTGATTGAGTCAAATTTGTGTTTCCTTTTATCTCTTCTCTTTCAAAATCTCCATGTAGTGGCTGTCTTCACCATCACTACAGGTGTAACCTCACACTTGTTTTTCTATCGAATTTGTTTGTTTTCAAAAAAATTAAAATTCTATTCAAAAGAGGTGTATTTAAATTTGTCTAAGCCTTTGTCATAAAGGGAACAAAGGGGATGGCATTTAGAAAGATATTGATCTTCTACAAATCAGGCTGGCATAGATCCAAAGATCAAATTATAGAACAAGAAGAGAAAAAAAATGACTAAGTCACTATTGTTCTTGACCTAAAACAATTTTGGAGTGGAATCTCATACCAAAATACAAAATTTTGACCCTAAGACATTTAACTAAGAGATTCATTAGGTCAGATTTCATATAGATAATTCTTTATTTGTCAATGTCCTTGGGGTGAGACACATCCATGCCTGCATTTGGTAATGAATTTGCAGTTGTTGGGGCTGGCTAGAACTCTTGAGGCTAGATCTATGTGGGTGGACAAGATCGAGGCATGTGTATGACCTATGTCTATAAATGGGTCTATGAGCGTAGCCTCCATAGATCTTTGACTGGCATAGCTTGTATCTTTGGATTGAGTTGTTGTTCTAGTTGTTGTTGCAGATGTGTTCATACAACATTTTTTTGCCTTATCGGTAGTCGGGCGTCATCAATAGCCTCAATTTTAGTTCCATCATCTGGATACTATCAATGATATCTCGCAATGCCTTGGATAGAGTAGCATCAAGTTTAATATTTTTGTATGTGTATACACCTTATTTTTCACTCTTACTAATGATTTCTCTTTGTAGGTTGTTGGTGCATTAATCTCCCTAAGTGCATGCCTTAAGGGGCATATCGGAAATTGGTGGATTGGTTAGTAGTACCTATAGAGAGAGTTGTCGTGTGCCCCATGTGCCATAGACCATCTTAACATGCCTTAGTATCCCCATGACACCTCCTTTGATATCCTCTTACCACCCTCTTACTACAATTCTTCATTCACATCTACTCCTAAGTGTGCTCCACCTCCACATCCTTTTCCCTTTAGGACCCTTATTTCAACAATTTCTATCAAACGGAAACGACCATGGTTGAGACTATTTGGAATGAATTTTTGCTAACCAATTGGTGTCGACCATGGTTGATACCATATGGCATGATTTTCTCTAGCCAATTGCATCGAGCATCGTCGATGCCATTGGATAAGAGAGTTAGTGACTTCAGATTATGATCTCCTATACATAATCATCATCAAGGTCATTTTCTCAATAATCACATCAACACATATGAGTTTTCCTGTGCACATTTTTTGGCCTTATCGGTAGTCGGAGGTCATCAATAGCCTTCACTCTATGGAAGTCTTTCTCTGCCGATCGATTGTATTTATGAGCCCGAGAACAATTGGCTAGATAAGCAATGCATCCTTCAAGAATAGAGATTTGGGGCCCCTATTCATCATTTTTTCTAAATTTATCGAATCCATCCTCAATTTTAGTTCCATTATGGATACTATCAATGATACCTCGCATTGCCTTGGATAGAGTAAAGATCAAGTTTAATATTTTTGTATGTGTATACAACTTATTTTTAACTCTTACTAATGATTTCTCTTTGTAGGTTGTTCACGCATTAATCTCCCCAGTGAATGCCTTAAGGGGCATATCGGAAATTGGTGGATTGGTTAGCAGTACCTATAGAGACTTGTTGTGTGCCCCATGTGCCTTAGACCATCTTAACATGCCTTAGTATCCCCTTGACACCTCCTTTGATATCCTCTTACCACCCTCTTACTATCACCGTCACACCTATTTACGCTTTCTTCATTCACATCTACTCCTAAGTGTGCTCCACCTCCACATTCTTTTCCCTTTAGGACTCTTATGTCAACAATTTCTATCAAACGGAAACGACCATGGTTGAGACTATTTGGAATGAATTTCTGCTAACCAATTGTGTCGACCATGGTCAATACCATATTGGCATGATTTTCTCCTAGCCAATTGCATCGAGCATCGTCGATGCCATTGGATAAGAGAGTTAGTGACTTCAGATTATGATCTCCTATACATAATCATCATCAATGTCATTTTCTCAATAATCACATCAGCACATATCAGTTTTCCCATGCACATTTTTTTGGCCTTATCGGTAGTCGGGAGTTCATTTATAGCCTTCACTCTATGGAAGTCTTTCTCTCATTGTATTTCTTATGAGCACGAGAACAATTGGTTAGATGAGCAATGCATCCTTGAAGAATAGAGATTTGGGGCCCGTATTCATCATTTTTTTCTAAACTTATCAATCCATCCTCAATTTTAGTTCCATCATCCTGGATACTATCAATGATACCTTGCATTGCCTTGGATAGAGTAGCATCAAGTTTAATATTTTTGTATGTGTATACACCTTATTTTTAACTCTTACTAATGATTTCTCTTTATAGGTTGTTCACGCATTAATCTCCCCAAGTACATGCCTTACGGGGCATATCGGAAATTGGTGGATTGGTTAGCGAGTACCTATATAGAGAGTCGTTGTGTGCCCCATGTTCTTTAGACCATCTTAACATGCCTTAGTATCCCCTTGACACCCCCTTTGATATCCTCATACCACCCTCTTACTATCACCTTCACACCTATTTATAGTTTCTTCATTCACATCTACTCCTAAGTGTGCTCCACCTCCACATCCTTTTCCCTTTGGGACCCTTATGTCAACAATTTCTATCGAACGGAAATGACCATGGTTGAGACTATTTGGAATGACTTTTTGCTAACTAAATTGCGCCGACCATGGTCGATACCGTATGTCATGATTTTTGCTAGCTGATTGCATTGAGCATCGTTGATGCCACTGGCTAAGAGAGTTAGTGAATTCAGATTATGATCTCCTATACATAGTCATCATCAAGGTCATTTTCTCAATAATCACATCAGCACATATCAGTTTTCCCGTGCCCACCAGCTTACTCTTAAATATCTTAATGTTTTAAGGTGTAATATCCCAAAAAAATAATTAATATAAATCTGAATATTTCTGTCAAAACCCTAGGACAACAGTATATAAAATTGACTTTTATGACAGCAGCGACAATCTGATTTTTAAATTAAAAAAAGCAAACCACAATGCATCAAAACAGACTTTTATTTATTGATTTCAAACCAGCTACATAAAAAAATACCGGAGTGTCTGAATACAATTATTTTTGGAGCTGAATTGGATGAACACTTGTACCCTGAATGGCCACTGCAACCCCTGAATAGAATTGCCAAGCTGAGATGTGAGGGATTCCGTCCTCAAACTATATGCAAATGAGGGATTTCGTTCTCTATTGTTGATGCAGAAGCAAAAGCTACTTGCAGACAAAGATGTAGTTGATAAATTTCCAAGATGAATGAATAATAAACCCAAATCTACCTTTATAACTTCCAAGGCCCTCTCCAAAGTTGGTGCCCCCTCCTAAAAATAGGAATAACAATATAAAATTGCTTTATCCTCTCTCCCATGTTGGCACCCCATCCTAAAAATAGGAATAAACAATATAAAATTGTTTTATCCTCTCTCCATCCTAAAAATAGGATCTTGATGCTCATGCAACCCATTCTATCTTTGGCGCCCCATAATAGAATGTTTTATTTAATTATTATTCTATCTTTGGCGCCCCAAAAATAGTTCTTTATTTTATTATTATTTTATTCCACTTTTGCTTTTTGGATTAAAATATAATTCAAGTGTCCTTTTTCCAAATAAAATATAAAAATACCCTTGGACCACTTAAATTAATTTATTTTCCTCTTTAATTCCCCTTAGCCTACGAAAAATAAAAAGAATAGGCTTCGGGTATCCAGAATCAATTAATTTTGAAAAGGGGACATTACATAAGGTTTAGCGAAGCTTATACTTGCAAGTCTACTTTGGAGCATTAGATTACTTGTAGAAGCCACAAAAATAGGAGTTGCACTTTGAGGTTTGTTAAGTCTTTAAAGTTTCTAACTTTGGTTTACTTAGGTCTTAGTGTATCTATCTTTTGATCCACCCACAACAACTCTCTCATAAGGTGCTACTAGCCTTGGAGTTGGTTAATGCTCCAACAATATCTTGAAAGGGTAAGTATCCCTAACCTTTTCTTTTCCTTTATATTTTGGTACGATTGATTATGTTGATGTATCATGTTTTAGACTAAGATAGAATAGTATGTTATTTGTCTGTTCCATTGTTCTTATTATTGGCTCTTGCCTATATTTGCCACTTGGCTTTTACAACCTTAGTTTAGATATCTTGCATGTCATATTTATTCTTACAACCTAAGATTCTAGTAAAAAAATCATCCCTGTTTTTAGTGTAGGATTTGCAATCCTACACCTTTGATAGAGTGTGGATTATCGTCTTCTAGATCTATGACTCATACACTTTTTGCTTTCTATCTTGGCTTGTGTGTTGGCCCTAGAATGGTCTTCTACTTATATCCTAATCTATATTATTGAGAGAGAGAGAGGATAATCATATCGACCTTCCTAGCCTAGATACATTTTGGTGAACCTAACGTGAATCTTACTCCATCGCTAAGTGATTCATATTCACGTTTCCTTATATTCTTATCTTCACTTCAGCTTCGCCATCATTACATTTGGGTGAGCCCAACATGAATGTTACTCCATCATTGAGTGAGTCATCTACATGTTTTCTTTTATTTTTATCTTCACTTCAACCTCACCATCATTACATTCTAGTGAACCCAAAGTGAATTTTACTCCACTATTGATTGAGTCATATGCACGTTTATTTTTATATCAAATTTTTATCTCTTATTTTCCATCCTAGTGCGCTAACCTTAATTTAATCCAAGCACTTGCAATGTAACTTTTTTTTAACTAGCTTAAAATATGCTTCATTTATCGTCATTCAATGCCATTCATCACACAATTGCATACTTGCACATATATGGCTTTCAAGCGCAATGCTCACGAGGCTTCACTCTGTGAGTGCAAACAAGTCTCATAGAAATTGGAGTTGTCTCTCTTGATGAAACTTTGTAAAGAACGCGTTCTTGTGTGGAGACACAAACTCAAAGTTGAGGAACATTAGCAAGCCAGGGTGCCCAAATCCGAGCTTGTATGCATTGGCTTAAGATTGAGGACGAGCCTCCAAGGAGTTATTCTCCTTCACCAATCCTAGCGATCAGATGGTGAGCGAAAGCTATGAAGGACGCCAATTCTCATCTCACTCGGTTTTAAGACATTCTTACAAGTTTTGTGTCCACTACCATGGTGTTTTTGTCGCTCAACCCTCCTCTTTCGAACGAGAGCAAGCTTTGACCCAATGCTACAAGTGGTTCCTTGAGAGCTATCTAAAATCCAACGGGTTGCTTTTGATTGCCTCTTGTCCATTGAAGAACTTCATGAAGCCACCATGCAAATTGTTGTAGATAAAGATCCGGGGGTTGATGGCTTCCCCTACTAATTCTACCAAGTGTTGTGGGACACCATTGGGTCGGATATGCAAAAGGTCTACCTCGAAGCTATCCACACAAGATCGCTCATGAAAATGATCAACCAAGGCAACATTAAGTTGATCCCCACCTTAAGGGGCCTAGATCTCATATATCACTAAAGGTCAATCATGTTGTTTAATGTCTCCTACAAGATTATTGTGAAAGCTCTCGCCTTGAGGGTTAAATATCTTCTTCCCCTCATCATTAGCCTTTAGAAGAATAGGTTCATTTCGCAACAAATTCATCTTGGATAATATCATTGCCATTTGGTAGGGCATGGAATGGGCCAAATTTCAAACTAGCATGCAATGTTCGTGAAAAATTATTTTTAAAAATTCTACAACAGGATAGAATGGTTGTTCATTCGACAATGACTCAATCCCTTAGCTTTGGACCAGATTTAATCAATGCGGTGAAGATGCATTTCCAAGATTCGAGTGGTCATGTACCACCATTAATGGCGTTGAATCTTAACATTTTGGCCTTCACTAGTCAATTTGGCAAGGTTGTCCCCTTGCTATATGTCTTAGTTGCCTAAGGCCTTGGTGTCTCCTTGCTAATTTTTCTTGAAAAGGATTAATCGGAGGAATTTCTCTGCTACTGATGCTTGATACAAATGGTTAGTTGGCACTTTGTTGATGACTCGTTTCTCATCTTACTCGAAAAATATTCCTCCATTAACAACATGTCATGGATTACTTGCAAATTCTTTGCCTCACATCTAGTTCCTCCATTCATGGAAGAAAACACAATGTTACTGAATTGTACTTGCATGCTCAATTGGTTTAAAATTTTTAAGTGGAAGTGGATCAATCCTGCAAGTAATTCAAATTTTTGGGCATTCGCTTCACTTTTCAAGCCATGCCTTCGGATCTTTGGAAGTATGTGCTCCAACAAGTAGAAAAAGTGGGTTTCTGGTTTCCAAACTCTTTCCCTTGCTAGCAAGTTTCAAGTCTACTCAAAAGTTTTAGCAACGACACATGCGTTCTACTTTTCTTGGGCCTCTTTAAAAGCTGCCTATTGCGAAGTTGGAGATAATTCTTAGAGATTTCCTTCGGGCCAATATGGAAGGTGGGGTGGCTTTCACACACATTGCACTGGACATTTGTTGCATGTCCAAAGAGTTTAGGGGCCTAGGGATTTTTGACATGAGAACTCAAGGACATGCTCTTTATACCAATTGGGTCATCTATGCGTTGGAAGGTGATGAATCCTAAAAAATTCTCCTTTGGAATTGCATATCTCTTAGATGCCCTATGGGGAAAGGCACTTGGAAAGGCCTAAGTTTGTAATCCCTTCTGCTCATTCTAGTTCTGTCAAAATTGTTGGTATTTTTAGCCAAAAGCATATGGAAAGCTTGGGCGCTGCTGAAAATGCACTTAATTTGGGACGGGGATGGTTTCAAATTGAATTTACATTAAATCCCACTCCCTTTGGTAGTCTCCAATTCCTTCATATTACAATGAGCCATTTTCCTTAGTTCCTTGGATCAAAGGCATTAGATTGTTAAGTAAAGGCATCAAATTCATTATCGACCTTTTAGCAAAGCTTCCAAGGACTGGTTTTCGTTTCTTGCACTTAAAGAAAAGTATCAATTGCGAATCCATGGATCGTGAGTTAATTATTGAAATACAAAGTGCAATGCCTAACCACCACCTCCACAAAATTCGTGTCTGAGCACCCAAAATGGTGGAATAAATGGATATGGCTTGTTGAAACCCTTGTCGGGTACAAACCCCGGTTAGAGTATCAACTCCTCTCTCCTTAGCATCTTCAAATTGAACCTCTCAATTTCTTCTAGAAGGTTTACTATTTTGAGCAAGTTTGGAAGAGAAGATTTGACGAATTTGGATGGCCATTATTGATCCCAAACAAGCTCACTTCCTTTGATGCATCTTGCATCAAGGGCTCCCAATTGGCTCTCGCCTAGTTTACCTTGGTTTGAAACATCTTGTTTGTTCTTGTTGTAATCACCCAAAAGTTATCAAGCACATCTTTTGGTTCTACAAGTGTTCTTAATTTGCTTTGTATTGGATTCATATCCTTTCCACCACAAAATGTTCACATGGAAAATGGTGCTTTTAGGGGACTCGGCCATGCTCCCTCCAAAATGCATGCAAATTTGGCACATTTTTCATTCAGAAATTCTTTATCAACTATGGAAAGATAGAAATGAAGCTAATTTCAATCAAAATTCTATTGAATTTGATTTCTCTATGGCTAATAGAATTAATGTTCTCTCGATGTCACTCTTCGAGATACGGTGCAAGTGGAGAAAGTTCACTGGCGGTGGCGCATCTCTAGCATTTTCTCGATCATCGGGAAAGGCACCTTGTGTTGTGAGCCGAGTTCCTTCAAACTCACCTCACCGCTGTTTTCCCCCTCGGGGCCATGGTCGTGGCCAACCCGGAAGATCTTCTCGTAGTAGATGTCGGGTGTCTCCCGTAGTAGAGATATCCATCTCTTGCTTACGGCCCTCACGCTAGTGGAATTGGTGGTGAAGGCCCCGCGACAGAGCTCTACTAGTCGTGCGGTGCTTTCGCAAGGGAAATTCCCGTAGTTGGATCTGGCCATTTCCCCTTCTCACCCGGCTACTGCGACGAAAACAAAGAAGATAAAGATGATAGGTGGAACCCACCAAACGCTACTAACCCATGGTAACGGACGGGTCGGGTGGGGGATAAGCCTAATGATCCTCCTTTGACTTCGTCTTTGTTGGTCATTGCCCCGTGGCTTAATGTTTTGTTTCCTTAGTTTTTTCGCTCTTTTTATTGAAAAACTTGTTTTAAGTTGCTAAGTGGTTAGCTCTCTAGGTTTGGCCAATGTGACATGCGAGGGTAATTCGTCCGCTCACTTTTTTTTATGATTAACTTGTAAATTCTATTTATATTTATATATGGGAAAAGCTTTTCAATCCAAAAGATTCATTTACACACATATGACCAATTTGAGTCATGTATTCGTTCTTCCCACACCCTCTAAACCATTAGTCGACATCTCTTCTCCAATTCAGCTTTATCATAATCACTTGGAGTTTTGCCACCCAATATATGTCCATACCTCTACATACCTAAGCTCTAATTTTTCGTCACCCTAGACAGGTTTGTAGGCCTTGAATAGTTTCCATCCCAATATTGTCCACTTGCCGAAACTCGTCCTCCTATTTTCTAACAATCATAATTCCAAATGGGTAGCTTGGCTTAATTGGCCTAGGTGAGATTTTCGGGAGAAAACTAATGAAGGTCATCTATAAATACAAACACGCCTAACATATTAGGGGAACCTTGAAATCACCTTGGAAAGACTAGGACACTTTTACACTCCTTGGAGCCCATCATTTATACATCTGAAGTCAGCCAAACATAGTCCTAGGTTGCATATTGAGCTTAATTCTAAAGTACAAGGTCTAGAGTGCATGTTTCAAGGTGTTATGGCCAAATCAGGGCTCGTTCTCTATTATATGTTCTCTTGCATCTCATCATAGGATTGGGAGAACTATGTGTGGTTTGGTCCCCTCTTCACAATAGTGGTATGTAGGCAACAATCATCACATCGGTGGAGCTATGGCGAGTTCATCCAGCCCAATCATGTTAATCCCTTTTAAAGGTCAAGGCACAATAACTAGGGTTTGATCAAAGGAGAGACATCTAAATTTTTTCATAGTTGTTGCAAGGTTCTAGACCCAAAAGGAAGATATACAAACATAGGAGAACCTACACAAAAAGAGAAAACAAGCACAGAGACAGAGTTTAAGTTCGTAGCCCTCTAGGACAGTCTTGTCCACGGTATCATCCAACATCCCACGAACCTATCCAGAGCATACTTTCTGATCATGATATTTTTGGGATCTTGAAAACAATCTTTCCTAGTTTTATACATCATCTAAGCACATTGTCTTATCTTGTGTATGCATATTTTGGTGAATTTGTTCCATTACATAACCCTAAATGCACTTTTTCAAATTGTAAGTAACACAGCATATCAGAAATTCAATCATTATATGATTCAGGACTGTTTTAAGACTGCCTTTATTAGTCTTGAATTAATCATATTTCTGTCACATAGATTATGTTTAAAACCTAATTTTCTTATCACACCTAGCTTCATAGCCTTCTCACCTTTCCAAGCTAAACTTGTTTGTCGAAATTTTCATTTCTAGCTTCTAAGTTCAATTCTCTTTCAATTCCCTTAGAACCTTTCGCATCCAATCATGTCTTCTCCTAGATCTTCCCATGATGACCCTTACATCATCAAAAATCTAGATAATAACATCAATTAGATTCTTACTTTGAAGATGGACATCTCAAAATTATCCCCAAACTATCTATCATGGCTGAAAACCCGCAAGAGGATCTTCCCATTTCTCACTTCTCTACCATGGACAAAGATCCAAAAGAGAATCTTCTCATTTCTTATCACCCTGCCATGGCCGAAGATCCACAAGACAATCTTCCCATTTCTTATCATCCTATCATGGCTAAAGCTCAACAAAAGGACCTTCCCAATTCTTACCACTTTTCGATGGCTAAAGGTCCTAGTGATGAATTTTTTGATCTATGATCCATTCTAAAATGAACATGCCAACTTTCACCTTTAATTAGTGATGATCTTTCATCTTTTAACCTTTCCACCTACCCTTTATTGGAAAAAACAAATCAGGTACTTCAAAGAAATTCAAATTTCTTCTCTCAATTCATTAAATCATACTATTTTGACTACATTGACCACTCTATTGAAAAGCATGATGGAGTTCATAATAACTCAGACCATTCCGATTGCATCTACCCTTACTTGGAAAAACCCAATGCAGTTCAAGAAACCATTAATCTGCCAAACTACATTGACCATTATCTAGAAAAACCCAATGCAATTTTAATTCAAATAGTTGCAAATAACTGCATTGGCCGCCCTGATTTTGACATCATGGTTGATGCTATACAAAAGTCTAATGTTTCTAACTCTTATCATCCCTAATTCTCCAATCTTTGATTTTAGCTAGATTCCCGCATTAAATCATCATGTCCATTAGAAATGTGTGGATCTCACACTTGACACCACCTACAATGGTCCATTATCTCACATTTTCTCACAATTTGGGGCATCTCTTGATGCCCATCCTCCTCTTTCATCATACTTTGGGGCATCTTTCTCATGGTTTGCATATAGGGACATCTATCAATGCTTATCCTTCCCTCATTTCACACTTTGGGGCATCTTTCGATGCTTACATTTGCTTTCTCCTAATATTAATTAATCCCTACTTTTATCATCTTCTTACATTTGGGGCATCCTATGATGCCTACTGTCACTCTTCCTTTAGATTGGAGGCATCTTACGATCTCTTCCATCTTCTAATGCCTTATTCCAACCAAAAACCTAGCAATCATTGTATCCAAATAAATTAAACTCCAAGAAATCTTTAAATAATAAAACCTCCTCTTTGAGAGCATACCCCACTAAGGATATGTTCTCATTGTGTGTAATATCCCTTTCAAGGGATGAAACCAACAATCAAGGAAATTAGCTCAAACCCCAAAGCAATCAAATCTGATTTTCAAATCAGCAGACTGAAATAAAACCCAGATTTGGACAGCAAACTGATTTTAGGAACAATAGTATGAAAACTCACAATTTCACCCAAAATATCATCTAACAATGCATCCACAATTTTTATAAACCTTTTAGAGATATTCTAGAACTGTTTTCAACCCAAAAAACATGCATATGCTCAGCTGAAAATTAATAATAACCAGCAGAAGTACAACTCCAAAATAATTATGAAAAGAGGGTTTAGAAACCCCAAAAATTCACAAGAAAGTAGATTTCGGCTTTATAAATAGAGGCAAATCTGAAAATGAAGTGAAATATCAAATATATGCCCTTCAAGGCACCAATCTTCACACCAAAGTAGGTCGCTCCACCTAGGAGAGGCCACTCAATGCAAATACAAATCTGATTATGATTCCTTCTCCACAAATCTGCAACAATCCTTCAAGCTCACACAAGGAAGGAGGGTTTCCATCCCCTACCAACCACTAGAAGGGTTTTTGTCCTTCTAGGAAGATGCCACACACTTGGATTTTCGCCCAAGAGTGGAAGAACCAAGAGCAACCAGCTCACAAGTCCAAGTAGAATCAATTCGCCAAAGTAGATGATGTGCAAATGAAGCCTTTACTTCCTTTTATACCTCCCTTTGGCGCCAAAGCTTAAAAAGAACATGGCCGACCCATATAAGTCATTATAATCTTTTATTATGCTTCTTCAATGCACTAAAACCCAGCCGACCTCATTAATATCTTATTTCTTTATTTTGAGCTTATTAAAAGCTCTCCAATCCAACCGACCTACTAAGAATGGGAAATATAAAAATAAAACATAAATATGAATGAAGAAAACTGAAATTTGATTCACGATCTTCCCTTGTTCGTCCATTGCTTGCCTTTGGAAAGAGGAAAGGCAAGGAATCCTTTATTTTGGATTAATTTGGAAAAAAGGGACATTACAATCCTCCCTTCCCAAAATTGCTTGCCCTCAAGCAATTGTAAGTACCGGATCCCAAATGAACCTCAACTTCTTCTTCTTTGATGTACCTGCACATGAAACAAACATATCAAAGAAAACAAGAGTGTTTAACAACACTTTTAAACTCTCCTTATCATGCCTTAGGGACATGATAGCTAGCTCTCTTCGTGGCTTGACACCATCTCATAATTTCCATCCAAATGATGGCTTCCCAACACTTCCGTAATGCTGTCCCAAAAACAGTTGTAATCATGCATTTTTCTTTCAAAAATCAGAATGTTCAAGTCTGAAAATAACACATCATAATCTGATTTTTTTCTCCTTTCAACTGAAATCTTCCTTCCTCATTATTCCATGATGGAATGCTCTCAAAAAATGAAAATACACTGTTGTTTATGGCTGTTAATGGCAGCTCCCAATCTGATTTTTGCAAACTCAGCCCTATAATCATGACATAACAACTCCCAAACTGAAATATGATGGGAAAAAAGAAATTTGTGAGTACATTAGGGGCTGAAAATTGACTTACATACGCTGAAAAACAGGGATTCACACTCGGTAGAAGATGACAATGGAGCAGGGGATTCACACTCAGCAATATGTAAAGTAGTAGAATCATGACTATTAATTGTTTTATCGAAATCAAAGAGAGACTCAGATATGAAAATTTCATTAAGTGTATCATCAATTGTATCATCAACATAGTATGAAGAAGTATGCGAACTAGTATGTGATGGATCATGAGAAGCAGTGTCAGAAGCATGAGATGGAGCTAGAGTAGTGGGCTGACTAGGAGGAGAATCAACATGCATATGTGTACTATCGTCAAGACCAAGCATGAAATTAATAAGAGTATCATCTAGATTTTCTTTGGAAATGTCAGAAGGAGGATCATGGCTAATTGTATAACATGGTGTACAACGAGTGAAGCTCATCGGATCAAAAACAATGCCAATGGTAGAATTTTCAAAGCTAGTAGGCACATTGCATTCATTGGCTAAGATTTGTTGTAGAATATGATCCAGCATAGTAACATCATGATATAGAGCAATAAGCTCAGCTATAGTTGCCTCATCATAGATAGGATTGACATTGACATGAGGCATGATGAGCCGAGAAGGAGAAGAGCTATCCATTAGGGTTTTAGTGGATCCTAAGGCAATAGTTCTAATCCACTGGTTCACCAAAATGATTCAATAAAATCTGAATTTTATAATGAATCTAAGAGTATAGAGCTGCTATAAATGAAATATATTGAAACGTAAATGCTATGTAATTTATTTGATGTTTTAAAATGAAATAAAATAAAAGGAAAGATACTTACCTGAATTGGACTTACTTGCAGTGATCTAAGACCTAACAGTGATGGAATGACGGAGACAGAGCGTCATGTGAACTTCGAGAAAATCGCAGTAGAGGCGGATCTAGCTGATCGGGGCGCACAGGGAAGGATGAGGGCACCTAGGGTGTCTTGGTCTAAAATTTGGGCGCCATGGTCAACGAAACAACTCGAAATCTGATCCTGATATGGTCGTTAGGTCTTCACAAGTACTTTGTCTTTGGTCGTGTGAATGTCGCACTTGGTTCGCTTATGTCACCGTAAAGTTTCAATGAAGAATCACCTACAAAACCCCACACAAAGCATCAAACCCTAAAAAAAAAGATTCGAGAATGAGGGGTCGGATTGTAAATCGCCACAATGGTGGACTTACAACTGAGCGTTGCACTACATCTTAGACCCAATGTAGTTTTGTGTGTTTGTGTGTGCAATAATGTGCCTAGGTTTCCCTAGTGCCAATACGCATGCAGATATAGCAGTAATAGCTAGATAAAATGCAAAATGGTGGATGGAATAGAATGAACTCCCCTTCCTATGCAGTGTGTGATGCAGAATAATGCCCAAATGTAGTCCCTTGCTCTATGTAGATAGCTAGCCCTTGATAGAAAATAGTCTGCCCATATAATGGTATGTATGTTGTGTTTATATAGGGATCTCTTGTTCAAATTTCAACACTAATGACCCAACATGCCGACTAGTACCTCGGGAGATGAGAGGAAAAACCGAAAAGACCAACCTCGAATGTCAAAAATAAAACCAAGTGTGATGGGGACCAGGTACCTAGAATCAAGACCGGGCGCCCCGTGCGCCGTAATCCCCTCTAGGCACCCTAGTTCAAAGACTAGTGACGACAATTGAGTGAAAACTGATAGATAGGGATCCCTGAGACCCGACTAGAATTGTGCGAGTGAGTGACAAATGTACAAGACCAATAGCGGTAAAGACCAACAAGACAGATGACGTTTGGACTATGGAATGGGTCATCAGTGAATACTTTTCTTATGCAAGATCCATATATAAAACAACATACTTGGCGGTATAATAATAGTAGTAAGTGCGTGATTTTGTGACTACAAATGTTAGAAACACCATTTCACCTACCTCAAAAGATCTCTCGGTCAGTCTTTAGTCAAGTATACAATTTCGGTTGGTTATGAGCATCCTTGAGTACCTTCAAGATGTAATGAATCATTGTAACATCTTTGGTCCCCAGTGCTCTACTATCTATCATAATCAAATCTACAAAGGAGAGAGCATCATAACCATATAGAGCTTCGAATGGTGACATACCAATTGTCATATGAAATGAAGTATTATAGCAAAAATCAACCATATGTAACCACTTAATCCAAGTTGATTGTTGTCCCGCAACATAGTAGTTTCTTAGATAACCTTCCGCCCACTTGTTCACTATCTCCGTTTGTCCATCGGTTTGTGGATGATAGCTAGTGCTAGGAATAAGCTCGATGCTAGTCAAACAAAAGAGTTCTTTCCAAAAATACTCATAAACCTGTTATCCATATCACTTATGATGTTCTTTGGCAGCCCATGAAGTTTGAACACTTCCTTGAAAAAGACATCAGCCACCATGGGAGCATTGTACTTGGTTGGAAGCAGATAAAAATGAGCATATTTTGTAAGTCTATCAACCAACACAGATAAACAATTCTTACCTTGAAACATGGGCAATCCCATGATGAAGTCCATAGAGATGTTTTCCCATTTTTGAGATGGAATGGGAAGGGGCTGCAAGAGACCAGCTAGGAATTTCTGCTCCGCCTTGTTTTGTTGGCACATCAAACACTCTTGGATGTATTGAAGAACTTCCTCCTTTATTCCTTTCCAAAAGAACCTCTCTCTAATCTGTTTATATGTTTTGAAGTATCCCGGATGGCCAGCCAATGGAGTGTCATGAACAACCCTCAATATCTTATGTTTTATTTTTTATTCCGGTACCAAATAGACTCTATTCTTGTAGAGAATGAGTCCCTCCATTATTTTATACCTCTCATCCACAAGGTTCCCTTCAAAAATAGCAAACTTATTCTTTGCATACTCAGTTGTACTTTAGGTCCTCCAATTTGCTGATATATTAGATATAGAGCAAAAATTTGACTCTCTTGACCACGCATCTTCTCCCACGAGGTTTATTTGAGGGTCTTCATTAATCATACCTTGTATTACAAACTTCTCTACACTTTTGAATTTTAGTTCCATGTTACGGTAGTTGAGGGTGAATTCCCCAAAGGGTGCAGCCATTGGACTCCAAGAACAAGATCCGCCTCAGCCATGCTAATAATATAAATATCATCACATACCTCATACCTTCCCATGGTAATAGTAATTTGTGGGATCTTCCTTGTGCATGTGATGGAGAAGCCATCAGCTATGATGACATTGAAGCCCTTGAAGTCTACCATCTTCAACCCCATCTTTCTTTCCAAGTTTTCGTCAATGAAATTGTGGGTAGCCCCACTATCAACTAACACCATGACTTCTTGTCCTTGTAGGATTCCTTTCACCCGGAATGGGTGATATCTAGGGGCACCGGATAAAGTGGCAAGAGTGTTGTCCATATCCTTTTCCGGTTCTTGTTTTGGTGCCACCTCTTCAACTTCAACTTCCCCTTCTTCATCACAATCTGAAAATACTTCAATGTAATGTACTTGACCCTTACCTAGGCAATGATGACCGGGTGACCATGGATCCTTGCAAGTGAAGCACAAGTTCTTCCTTCTTAATTCAGTCTGGGATCCTCCTTCTTTACTTGTTTGATGCAGCTCCTTTTGTATGTTTGACCCTTGCTGGAATGGCTTCTTTGGCTGATCCAAAGATGTTGTTTTGGGCTGTACAATGGGTGCTCTTTGTTGTCCATTTGTTGTTGTCCTCGGTTGCCCACTCCCCAATGTTGCTTTGGGCTGCCAAGCTGTCCTTGGGACTGAACTTTCCAAGTCCAAGGATTTTTTTATTGCCTCTTGAAGAGACAAAGGGTCAAATGCTCTTACCAAACCCTTGAGGGGTTCAACCAATCCCTCAACGAACAAAACTAAGTCTTCTTTCAGATACACCAGGAATCATTATGAAAAGCCTCTGAAATTCAGCCACATAGTCCTCCACCATGCTTTGTTGCTTCAATTGAGCTAGTTCACGAAAATGAACCTATGGATTGGTCCTATCAAACCTCTCAATGATTCTTTCACAAAATTCATTGTATGTATGGATGAGGTTGTGCCCTTGTGTAACCAATCCATGGTACCACCATTCGTGTGCAATTCCTTCAAGATGAAGGGTTGCAAACTTGATTGCTTCTTCCTCGGTCATAGGCCTCAAAAAAAGGTAAGTATCTAGCTTTTGAATCCATGCATGGGTTGTCCCTTTGTTGGAGCCATCAAAGGTGGAAAGTGTCAACTTCCCCAAGGCATACTGAATATCCCTTTGTGGTGCTTGTGCCCTAGGTTCATGCCTCGCTCTACCTTTGTTCACTCCTATGAACTTTGCAAGTGATATGGCATCGTGAATCTCATCCGGAAAAGTCCTATACTCCTCATATCCGCAGAATGTTGTGACTCACCGAATGCCTTGTTTCTACCATTGGGCGATCTCTTCCTTTGGAAGGAAGGTGGGCTAAAAGGGCCTAGCACAAGAAGCTATACTTTGAATGCAGTTATTCAAGATAATCAAAGACAACAAATGACAAAACACAAGATTTAACTCGGGAAACCCTTTCGGAAAAAACCCAACACAAGAACTTCTTTCTTATGGCATTAACTTAATCGTTTACAAAACAACAATGTACTTCCAAGTTTTGTTTTACCCTACTTTTGCATCTCCATTATTTGTAAGCAAAATAGTAAGAAACCGTCAAAGCGGTTTCAATACAATGGATACCAAAACCATGGGCTAATAAACACTCATAACGGTTCCCCATAATTCATGGATTATGACACCACCCATATATACGTATAGATAAAAACAACATATATACATCGATCACGCTCGTTGAAGAGGTGTACAATACTCCCAGGTATACAATATACAAATATATACACCACATTCTAACATTCTCCCACTTGTTGTATACTTTGCAAAAGGGGGCTACACTGCCATATAATCAGCAGCTCAGGGCATTCAAGGCCATCAATTTTCTGCACCAAGAAAATTTCTCAGCACTCACAGCCTTGGTTAAAGAGTCAGCAACATTACCCTTTGTGTCCACCTTACTTAGTAGTATCTTCTTCGGAAGGAAGGTGGGCTAAAAGGGCCTAACCTGACAACAAGCTATACTTGAATAGATTATTCAAGATAATCAAAGACAACAAATGACAAAACACAAGATTTAACTGGGAAACCCTTTCGGGAAAAAACCCAACACAAGAACTTCTTTCTTATTACATTAACTTAATCGTTTACAAAACAACAATGTACTTCCAAGTTTTGTTTTACCCTACTGCATCTCCAGTTATTTGTAAGCAAAACAGTAAGAAACCGTCAAAGCGGTTTTACAATACAATGGATACCAAAACCATGGGCTAATAAACACTCATAATGGTTCCCCATAATTCATGGATTATGACACCACCCATATATACGTATAGATAAAAACAACATATATACAAAGATACTGATCACGCTCGTGGAAGAGGTGTACAATACTCCTGGGTATATAGTATACAAAATATACAACACATTCTAACATTCTCCCACTTGTTGTATACTTTGCAAAAGGGGGCTACACTGCCATATAGTCGCAGCTCAGGGCATTCAAGCCCATCAATTTTCTGCACCAAGAAAATTTCTCAGCACTCACAGCCTTAGTTAAAGAGTCAAAGAACATTATCCTTTGTGTCCACCTTACTTAGTAGTATCTTCTTCTCCTCCACCATTTCTCTTACAAAATGGTATTGAACATCAATGTGTTTCGTTCTTGAATGATACTTAGGTTCTTTGCTAGACAAATTGCACTTTGACTGTCACAATCGATCCTTACAACATTTTGAGTGAACCCAACAGTGGAGATCAATCGCGAAGCCAAACCGCTTCTTTACTTGCATGAGTACCATGTACTCAGCCTCTGTGGTGGATATCGCAACACTTGTTTGACGTTTACTCATCCAACTTACCGCTCCACCAAACAAGTTGAACACATAACCACTGGTAGACCTGCGCATATCCAAGTCTCCACCCCAGTCGGAATCCACAAAACCATGTAGATCTAATGTTTTACTTTCATCAAGTTTTCCCTGATAATAAATTGCATAATTAGATGTCCCACATAGGTACCTGAAGATTCTCTTTACCGCAGTCCAATGTTCCTTTCCAAGATTTGACATGAATCTACTCACTACTCCCACTGCATGTGCAATATCAGGTCTAGTACAAACCATTGCATACATCAAACTACCAACTGCACTAGCATATGGTACTTGAGATGTCCTCTATTTCGTCTTCAATTTTAGGACATTGTTCTTAAGACAATTTTTGACCAACAGAAAAAGAATACTAATAGGTTTACTTTCATGCATTTGAAACCTTTGCAATATCACATCAAGATACTTTCTTTGATTTAACACTAGTTTCCTATTTACACGATCTCTTTTTATTTCCATGCCCAAAATAAATTTTGCAGCACTGAGATCCTTCATATCAAAATGAGATGAGAGTTGAGATTTAACATGACTAACCAATTTCTTATTGTTACCAATTAATAACATGTCATCAACATATAATACAATGATAACATAATATTCACCTTCATGTTTAAAATAAACACAGGGGTCAACTTTACTTCTTTCGAGCCCAAGTCTCAACACATACCTGTCAAATTTCTGGTTCCACATTCTTGGTGATTGCTTCAAGCCATATAATGACTTTTTCAGCCTACACACCAAATCTTCCTTTCCTTTGATCTTAAAGCTTTCTAGTTGCGTCATGTAGATTTCCTCCTCAAGCTCACCATGCAAAAACGTTGTCTTAACATCCATCTACTCTATTTCCAGATCGAAAGCAACAACAATAGCTAAAAGAAATATAATAGAATGTAACTTAGCAACAGGAGAAAATATCTCACCAAAATTGAGTCCCTCCACTTGAGAGAAACCCTTTGCCACAAGGCGAGCTTTATACTTTTCTATTTTCCCATCTGCATTATACTTCTTCTTAAACACCCATTTACAGCCAACATGTTTTCTTCCAGGAGGTAATTTCGCCAAGTCCCGTGTATTATTCTTATATAAGGACTCCATTTCTTCCTCCACGAAGAGGTGTACAATACTCCTAGGTATACAAAGATATACAAAATATACAACACATTCTAACAAAAAGGGCCTAAATAGAATTGGTGCCTTATGAGGCTTCCTATTAGGTGACCTAGCTAGATGAAGATTTTGTAAGGTTAGGGCTAGAAAATCCACCGTATCTTCCAATCTTTCTTGCACATCCACGATCTTGTCGAGCTTACCTACTTCGTAGCCACTTTGGAACCCTCCGATTGTTGTCCCGAAATCTTCTTTTCCCATCTCTAATAAAAGAGGAATCCTTTATCACCGCCTTGCGTGTTTACCCAACAGGCAGGGAGGATTATGCTCTGATACCACTGTAATGTCCCTTTTGGGCTAAATTTGAACACCAAAGGAACTTGCACAAATCCAAATAGTAAACTGAAACAAAACTGAAATTAAATTCTCAAACCCTAGCAGCAAGTTGTAAACATATTTTTATATGATAACAATCAGCCACAAACTTGCTAGAAATAATATAGAAACCCTTCACAATATTATTCTTCAAAGCTGGAAAAGATTACAAGAGAAAAGCACTGGAAAACATATCTTTTTGCAATTTTAATATTAGCTGGGATTAATTAACAGTGAGTACCCTTTACAAATATGGCTGGAACTAAGCATTTCCAAGCCCGAACACAAGTACAAATAGAGGATCCAACTGCTAAAAATATGGAGAACACAATGGTGCAAGAATTTGATACCACCGTGCCCTAGAAAACCACGAACTTCATCTCAAGGCAGGTCGCTACCCTTGCGAAGGGTTGGAAATGATTGCAAACTGATTTTAGCACAATGTAATCTTCGTATGAGATCACCATTTTGCAAGTTTAAAGGGTTTCGTCCTTAATAAGTCTTCCAAGAGGGTTTTCGTCCTCTATGGAGAGAAAGAAAGAGCAAGAGTGCTCCAATTCCAAGAAAGAAAATTATCAAATGATCAAGTGTCTTTCTCCACCCCTAAAGCAACCCCTTTTATAATTGAAGGTGGCGCCAAAATTCAAATACATTCCCCCAATGAGGACTGACCTCCTTTGGGAGTAATAACATTCTTTTTATTTTTAATTTGTATCTTCCTTTTGTCCTCTTAAGTTGGCGCTAGCATATTCCCACCAACTTGAGTTTATAATGTCACAATTAGAAAGTTGCCTAAAATTTAATACATGGATACATTTAGCAACTTATAATTATGACATTAATGACTTCCCTTGCTGTTTCCTTGGGCCCACAGGAAGTGGAATGGGCCAAAGGTCTTCTGTGGAACTAACGGGAGAAAGGGACATTATAGACGCACGGTTCCTTTGATGTGCGGTTTCCTCCAACCCCATGTATATTGTTTCTTCAATGCACGGCCTGCAGTACACATGTTCTAATTGTGCCAATAAATATTCTGATTCGAAGACAACAATTCTCCAAGACCACTTTCTTTCTCCTTCTAGCTTAAAATAATAAACCTATAATTTCCCGACAACCAAAAAAAAGTGAGGCTCTGATTCCAATATGATTTGCAATTGCTAAATATATTCCTGTGTTAATTCACCAAAAAGATCTTGTGCTGATGAAAACGATAAACTATGCTTCCATCTGCTGTGCACTAAGAAAACAGGCTTGATGTGCAACGGAAATTACTGAAATCATGCTCCATTTAATAAAAAAACTCAACTACATTAAGCTGTAAATTGAAAGAACATTAAGAAAATAATGAACAACACCAAACAAATATTAGTAACAGATTTGGGGAATTCCTGTGCATCAAACACTCATGAAAAACACTGTGTTTATCTTGGAGCAACCCAAGATGTGAAAAACTCTGAAAGTAACAAGGCCATGCCTCTTGTTGCCTCAATTCACCAAGACAATTACAGAGATTACAAGGAATTGGCTCTTCAATGGAGCAAAGAAACATTGCGGCTTCACTCTAAGATGGCTTACAATGTCTCACACCTCTGCTCCTTTATTGAGACTGCAATCAACCTTTCTTACTAGTTGAACTCTGCCTAAGACTTCCAAAAAGGACCCCTTCACATTCAAAATGCCCTATTTTATTCATAAACAGGCTGAAACAGATATTGAAATGGAACTTGAACGCAAAAATAATCTTAGAAATGTAACGTCCATAGCATATGCCCCCAGCTGGCAAGTCTTAGAGTTGTACATATCCATTTTGACAGGTTCAACAGTAGGCAAACCCACCCTGGTAATTTTCCATGTTATAAAATATTGCAGTATGTGATTTATGACTACAATGTTGAGTCTGCCGAACGAGAAATCTGTGTTGCTGATGTCATATTAAACTTTTAATGACTATCCCATGTTCTTGAAGGTCTTGTAATGCCCTGGGCACATGTAGTTGAGATAATTCAGGTTTGGAAGTCCAAGATCGAGTATAGTTGGTCGGAGTGTCTTGTGTGTTTACCATGTGTCTTGACATATCATAGGTTTCTTAAGCTGATATTTAGTGTCTTGATTCTTGAGGGTTGTATTATATCATGCAAACATACTTCATGTCATATTGATCCTTTTCAGATCAGATCATGACGTTATGACAACATGATCTTGAAATCAACATTGCAGATACATTGTAAATTTCATATTTTTTAGATGATGATCTACAACCTCTTTCCAAAGAGACTCCATCATTCAAAGCTTATGTTTCTCTAGATGTATACTTTGTCAATGTCACACCACACCATTTGAGCTTCTATCATGTTTTCTTTTCAGGGAATCTTGATGTACCTACATATGGGGCCACTATAGCTCCCATTTGTTTTTCAAGCATCATCCTTTGTTCGCTTGTAAACAATACTCCATCCATTTGCAAATAAGGAAATCTCTCACCCACGCATTTAGCTTATCCCAACGCCTGTAGTGTTAGTTGACATATAATGAGGTAGTTAAGGGCCTGAGGCAATGAAAAATCAGAGTTGAGATTCTTATTTTCCTATGCTCTAACATACACATTTTATGAATGGCATACTTTGTACTGCATTATAATGTGTACTTGTTGTAGGCCCGGGTCCCTGGCCTATTCAAAGAAAAGCTTGTAAATTTTCCTACCCATAGAATCATCTTTCAAGCACTGATGGAAGAAACTACGTAAAAAACAACATTGTATTGGCAAATAGTAACACTTTAAAGCAATGAAAAATAAAGTTGAAAGTTTCAGATACAGTCCAACCACAAGTGAAGATATAAGGCAGTCGTGCAAATTTGACCACTTGCTATTTATGCTACCCTTGCTAATGATATGAAATTGTTATCACTACACTAAGGTTAAAAAGGGAAGAAAATGGAGCAGGAGGGGGTCCGAGCTCAAGAACTAGAGGAAAAAGAAGTGGGAGAGTGGTGCTGAGGAAGGGGTCTGGGCCTTAAAGTAATAGACCTTCAAGATGACTGGGAGGGATTTGAGAACCCCAAAGCCTCACACGATCAGTAGTCTATTTGTTTATTAGTTTTTCTACTTATACTATTTTGCTGACTTTTAGCCTACTCTTTTTGTAAGTATTGTCTAGAATGGCTCTAGACCTAGTTGTTTGTTCTCTTCTGTTATGGATCTCTATGGCTTTATCTGTTTGACTTCTTCTGTTATGGATCTCTCTCTCTATATATAGAATGGTTCTAGACCTTTCAAAACCTTTACCCTTACCTAATCTATATATATATATATATATATATATATATACTGAAATAAGAATGTCCTATTTGAGTGATGTGAGACATTACAAACCTAAGCAATGCTATAGATATGGTCTAGTAAGGTTTGTTTCAGGTATAATGTAGCACATTAACTCACATTTGTCATGGTCCGATCACAAGATAAATTGCAAGGGGATCAGTGCCTCAGCACCGCACACTGTCATCTTACTTTTATCAAAACGCATGACTTGAGGAATGCAACATCAAAAACTGGTGTTCAGAAGACAAATACATTCGTAAACAAATTATGGCCAAGTTCTGCATTACTTATTCTGGAACATATGACATACCAAGTTTGTATGATGCACTCTGCAAAGGATTTTCAGTTCTGCTAAGAATTCTTTTGATTTTGTGTCCTTCATTTGCTTGATGGCCACTGCCTGAGAAAACAAAAATATAAAATTACTAATGTCAATAAAAATGTTTAAGACAATGCCATTCAATGATTTTCTTTTCAAATGCACTTCAGACTGCTTTGAATATAGATGTTATTAATCACTGAATATAAGAAGACACCATTCAACATGCCAGTACAATCATTTGTGTTGAAATACCTTGTCCATAAGCTTTCCTAAATACACTGCACCATATGATCCGTGGCCAATCTTTTTAGATTCATGGAGATTATCGGTTGCTTCAAGAATATCACTGTATGTAAAAATAATTGGCTTATTGGATTCAAAACCAATTGCCGTAAAGGATCCGGATTCTGCGTATACATCAAAGTAAAACAGAATTTAGAATGAACAGACAAATTGAACAGAACTAGACAGATCATACATAAGTATCAACAACCAGCATTTTTGTAAACATATTGTGACAATTTGATCCAAATACTATCTATCTATATAGAATAGCACGAAAACCACACCTTTTTGAAAAAAAATAGTTTTCACATTTTCCTTTCCAATACATGGGCAGAAAGGCCGAGGCAAAGAACAACATATGGACTTTGCATCCTGCAGATGTTTTGATGCTTCCAGGTCTCGACCGTGACAGCTCTCTGTCTGCTTGAATGTTTTTCCACCCTGTTTGCTTGATTTTGATCGAAAATAGAATCCTCCTATTATCAATGCAGCCACTAAAAAAACCACTCCACTAGTTACTCCCACAATCAGTCCTGTTCGAGATTTTGGCATCGCCCTTTTTCTATCTGCAGAACCTGAAAAGAAAATTTCAAAATAAAGATCCTCGAATGACCTAAAGATTTTCCAAAGAAAATACTGTTATATAAAACAGAACACTCAAGGTTAGGCTCTGTTTACACATTATTCTATTTGGAGGAAAGGAATTGAAGGATGGCTGGCCAAATGGAATTCGACTGTGAAGTTATTAGTTTTAATTTACAAGAATTATGGAATTCATAACAGAATGGTATTCAATAGTTTCATTTGCACAAAAGGAATACAAGCACTATAGCAATTGCTAGGGATGAAACATAAACCTTATATGGTTCAACTTCCATCCCCAGTTGCAATATTAATTGTAATGATTAATTGAAACCAATTTAAACTTTTGAGTTATATATCTTAATGTTATGTGTAAAAGACAACTTGGGAAACTTTTGTATTGCTATTTATTACATGAAATTGGTACAGTTACATTTGAATTAACTGAAACTAAAGTCCATCTTGTGATTTAACGGTTAACCTATAAGATACCATAAAGTCTGAAGGCGACAAATAAATACAGATATTATTTACAGTTGAATAAAGGGAAAGGCTTAGCTTGCACTATTATACCATACATGAAGAATTGAAGTGACAAGCAATTTTCTATTCTGTTGCGTATTTGATATATTTCATTGAACATTCTCACAAATTTCTGTGTATTTGACATGATATTTTGCATATTTTTATGATGCATATGATTTTAATTTGTTTATCTTCACCAAACCCAACCAAGCTTTTTAGGAAACCCCAAACTTTTGAATCTTTTCCCTCTTCCATTCAGACCTTCCAATTAGGGGGGAGCAATTTAGATCTTTTCAAAGACATGGAGAAGGAATATATATTTTTAACTTCTAAAACAACTAGACATTCCCATCCAGTTCAGTGGGATGCAGATCCTAATTGAGAACCCCATAATGATGATAGGATGGCCTATAATTCGAAAGAAAGGTAGTTGGGTTCTTTGAGAAGAAGTGATCCTTTTACAGTTATGGTGGGATCCTCCTCCACATAATGTTACTTTGGCTTATAACCTTGTCAAAAGAAAGATTGGTTTGGGTTCTTTTGAAAGAGGTGATACGCCTCCACTAATAGTGGGGTCATCCTCCACAGGTGTTACTTTGGATCAGATATTTACTAAATATGTGAATTGCAATGATGTTAATCTTGAGAATAGGTCTAATACTTATGTCTGTTAGTTTCTATATCAGAAGCTGGGGTTTCTATAACTTTGATTTTCTTTGGCCACAATCTGGATGTAGTTGTTTAGATTGTAGTTGAGAAAAATCATTTAACAAGAGAACAACTTACAGAATGAAACATTACCCACATATACTTGTTTTAGACTTTATCCATACATTTTGAGAGATACCACAAATGTTACAGACTCTAAAATGGGAAAGGGGATATTAACAATGGTCACTTCATTGACATAGCTACTCGATTTTAAATCCAATGAATACAAAACTTTTCCAAATGTTGAAATACTATTTTATTTGAGAAGTGCCACAAAAAGTACAGCCTATATAATGTAAAGTTAACTTTGGGCCCCAACCATCTATAGTTATCTTGGAGGGATCTCTTCTAGAGAAACACCTATTTAATAGATTGGGAGGAGGGGGGGTGGCCCGATTAGATCAACCCATTTCCGCCCACTCAGAGCAGGGAAGATAGGACAATGCTCACTGCCAACTTACTCTATAAGCACCACAAAACCTACAGCCTATAGGCTATAAAAGGTAAAGTGAATCATTTTTATTTCTCAAGTTACTACCAACTTTGCAATTTTCAAAGCAAATAACTTTCAAGTTTTCAATGACAATAACTATAGCAATTAATAATCATGTCTATCCATATGAATGCCCACTTCAGTTCACCTAGAGATAGATAAATTCAAACCAAAGACGTTTCCCACCAAAATTTCATAATAAGAATAAGGAAAAAAACATTTCAATGATCTAAAATATTTTCAATTTCGTACCTATTCCTTGTGAAATGAGGTTTTCTGGATCTTCATTGAAGTATGCATCACAAAATCAATGGTAAGTTAGTAATTTTAAAAGAAACAAATCTAAAAAATGAAACAAAGTTGCACATAGGATTTGAAATATCAAATAAACTAGCCTCATGTTTGGTGATGAAAAGATATATCATAAACCTTTAAATAGAAATATTATTTCTGAGGAAAGAGAATTCCATATATCTCACACCAAACTAGAACCAAATTCAACTACAAAGAAAAATTACTAGATATTCTAATGGATCCATGCCAAGACAACCTGCCTATTCTGACTTCATAAATACATCGCAAATTGTGATTATGAAGGCAAAATCAAACAAATTCTTAGTAGATTTCTTTTTCCCGTATGGAAATATCATTTTTTCATTTAAAAAGTAAGGACTACATCATCTTGAGTAAAGTCAAGCTTAAGTTACAAAATTTTAATATATTTTGTGTGTGGATTTCAGCTTTAGTACATTTACCCAAATCCTTCAAAAGTGCTGGGTGAAAATCTAAAGACCAAGAAAGAATGAATTATTCTGAAAGGGGGATGCCCAAAGATGTAGATTACCTTCTCTCAAATGAATATCTTTTCGTACTGAAGTAAACGCAAATCCTTTCAGGCTAGCCAATCTTCAAAGTTACATCAACTGTAAGGACTGATAATAGTAAGTATTCAGGAGTGGATAACTAAATAGCCAAAATATAATTAAATTTTCCCGTGATTCTGTCACTAATACTTCTGCAATATTGTTTTATATTGTCAAGAAGTTTCTTCAAACACACCCTTGAGAGGCGACACCCCACGATACAAATTTCCTTTTTGCTTTGATGCCAGATTAGGGGTATCTATTCTGCCAAACTGAGTAATTTTTACACTAGTCAATGGGGAGGACTTGTTCCTTATTGATATGCCAACACAATTAAGATGTTGTTAATACCAGGATGGAGAGAGATGAGAGAGACTCAGATAGGAAGGCAATCCGAAGTGAAGCTGATATGAGTAGAATTGAACAATTTGAAGTAGACATTTCTCAATTGTGCTAAAAAATGAGTGAATATAGTTAGATCTTGTCTCTAGAAAAGAGACGAAACTACAAAAACCTAAGCATGATGTTACAAATTTTCTCCAACGCATGGCTTTGATAGAATATCAGAATGTAGTGATGAATTTGGTGTCACCAATAGGCGATGACATGATGGGCTTCAAGATGGATTCCAAGATAGGCGTATATCCATATGAAGAAGAGACTATTGGGTGCCAAATATTGTGACTTACTTTTCAATCCAAAGTTTTATAGATATTGGTATGGCATCATATTGTGGGAGGAGTTCTATGAAATCCAACAATAGTGAGACTAGAATACAGTTAAAGCCTGAGGAGAATTTAAACAAGCTATTTAACGGAAATTCTATTTGTCTGCCTCTGGTTACTAGAAAGACAGACTGATGAACCAAAGATTCCTTTCATAGAAATGAGGATGAATTATGGAAGAGTTTATGTAGCTCAACCAAAATGGCATTGTATTGAAGATCAATGGTATAGAACAATTGATTTTGAAGTTATTTGGAGGACTTTCAAACTTATTTAAAAATAATTAGCAACAGCCAGGATGTAGTAAAAAGATTTTAAAAGGCAATAAAAGAATAAACAAAGCTTTTGGGGGGACATGCTAGATTATAAAGGATTCAAAGGCTATTAGATTTAAATAAAATCTTAATCTACAATAGGAGTAGTTTTTTGGGCAGCCTTGAGTGGACAATTAACCATGTGGATTATTGATGCAGGTTGGGTAAGAGGGAACCAAATGAATAGTAGCCTTTCCCTGCAGCCTAGACTCAATTCAATTCAATGGACACACACTAAACACAACACACTCAGACTTGAAAAAAATCTCAATCAGTTATTGCATTAATGACTGTATTACAATGATTATACACACATACACTTTGCTTGTCTTGTTTATTGAAACATCTACATAAAGATGAACAACTCGGTACTAAACATGGTCCCCACAAGAGGGCTTGGAAACTCTTTGTTAGACACTCAACCTTTCCCCAGCAAGCTTCTCCCCCTTTCTCTCTTATTTTCCTTTCTCCAACTGAATCTCTCTTAACATTTTGGATATTTTCCTCACCACTTCTGACAATCTGGAGTTCTTGTTCGAACTCCCAAGCATCTTGAAAATACTCATCATCTGACATTGCATCATTAAGGGAAGTTAGTCCTTTTCTCTTTCCATGCAGGTGAAACTGCCGCTTTTTGTAGACCGGACATTATGAAACCAATGTTTGCATAAACCCAGTGGTTTCACCATCTGTCCGAAAAGGGTCACTCCTTTTTTTCCTTTCCATGTGGGTGAAACTGCCACTTTTTGTAGACTGGAGGTTATGAAATTGACGTATGCAAAAACCAGTGGTTTTGTCATGTGTCCAAAGAGGGTCAATTTGATACCTGATAGATGAATGAAATCCCTACACATGATGTTTGAGTTGTTAGAGTCTCGGGGATGCTTCTTGTCTATTCTGATAATCTTCAATATGCTCAAAGATGTCGACATTTTAACAAGTTGCAAACACAAACACCAACTAATGTTTTTGGTTGATGCAAGATTGCACATGGACCCGGATGCTCCTGCACCAATTATCAATGGTGGAAAACAATGCAAAGCTTTTATAGTGTTTATAAAGAATTGATTTTAGGATAAATCTTTTGATACTTCCGGGAAAAAAATTAAACATAGATAATCCTTTTAACATTGGATTATTCTTGCACTCATGCAGACATAACCTTGGCAGATCAAAATAACAATGTAAGAGTGGAATGATGAATTTGAAACGTTTAAAGACAATGAAAGGCTTGAAACACTCTTTAAAAATGGACAGTGATAGTTATCAGGCCTAAGGATTCAATAATACTAAGGAAGATGACTTTATCCAATGGGCACGTAGTCAAGCATCTTTTATGGGTCTTCAGGGCCATTTTTGAATATTGAAACGCAGAAAAACCCATAGGAATTCAACATTTGTAGCCCGAAAAGAGTAAATTATCATAAGACTTTAAGGGTGGGTATGAATATTAACAGGACAATAGCATTGCCAAGACAAGGGATATCATTTTGGAGCAACGGGTAAGAGGAAAATTGAGATTCTTAGTTATTTATAAGATGTCATTGTGTGTCTTTTTCCAGCTATAGTCAAGAGAATAATCTCATAGTTGTGGGCGCATGGGTGAAAAGATTGCAATAAAACTTTATAAACCTTGTGTTAGAATTTGTGGAGAGAGAGAATAAACCGAATAAATGTGTAAAGAATGATTGAAGAGAAAACCGGAATACACACTGTACAAATGGGTTGTGTGTCCGGGTATTTATTATGCAAAGACGGTTACAAAATTAGTTAGCGGTTATAACCGCATAACCATACAAAACAATTATAAAAGGGGAAGTCTTATTCATTTATTCCTACACCCCCTCTTAAGACTTACCCTACATAACTCAAAAACAAACAATCTAACAAAACAAAACTACGCTATCTTCAAACACTTTCACTTTGAAAGCAATGCTATGATAGGATAGGGCTCCATCAAGTTGCTTCATGACCTTCGTAAAGGTGTAGCTTCCGAGCTGAATTCCCGAGTTCCCGTATCTCACCTCCCCGAACTCCCGAATCACAAATCTCTCGAATTATTGGACAACCATCCATACTGAGCCATCCACAAGCTCCATCAAGTTGTCTCATGACCCTCGTGAGGGTATAATTCCCAAGATCCAGTCTCTCGAACTATCTGAGAAACCATTCATACCGAGCTTCATCTACCCTGTATCCTTTCTTGCCTTCAAAGTTTAGAGCATCTTTATAGCACGTATTCGTCACTGTCCTCATTACCTTCTGCATCTGGTGGGTCTTCAACCATGGCTATATTGGCTATGTTTGATATGACTTTACCCTTGAGCACATCATTGGCTCGAACACGACAATCCCATGCTGTGTGACCTCTTTTCTTACAATAATGACATTCAATCTCCGACTTATCTGATCTTCTATGATATTTTCTGGTTCTAGAATAGAATGCACTTTCTTGCTGGGAATGACCTTCTGCATCCTCTGTAGTTCGTTTTTCCTCAGCTAGAAGAGCTGCTATCATATCATCCAGAGATTGAGATTGAATTTGACTGAGGGTAAAAACTACATTGCTATATTTTGAAGACAGACTATTTAATAGGATAGCTTTGGCATCTTCGTCCTCAATTGCAACTTTCACTTCTGCTAGTTGTTTGATCAAGGACCTTAGATTATTGATGTGGCTTGACATAGAGACTCCGTCATCCATTTTGAACCTATATAACTGAAGTTTCAGGGAAAATTTGGCATTGATTGCTTTCACTCCAAATAATTTATTTAGAGTATCCCAAATTTCCTTCGATGATTTGTCTAGGTCTACATGATGAAGTTCGAGTCGGAGAGCAAGGCCAATAATAGTTTTCGCTCTATCATCTCTCTGTTTCGCCATTCTAACAATTTCGATGCATCGGTAGGTGTTATCTCTTTCCCGTTTACAATGCCCCACAAATTTTTATTCATAAGTTGCATTTGTATTTTCACTCTCCATGTATGAAAATTTAGACCAGAATATTTTTCTATGGGCATTTCCATTTTAATAAAATAGAATAAATACAACTGCGTATTTTGGCAATGAATAAATAAAATAAAATAAAATACCAATTGCACAGTTCCGTGCCCTAGCGCAAGTAGTCTTTTTGCTTCTGTGTCTTTCCTGCCTTATGTCTGTGAAAAATATTTGTGCCCTAGCAATTCGTGACTGTAATAATGCACCATATTAGCGCAAATCGCGACTGTAAAAATGTCTAAAATCACGATTTTTCGTGGCTATTAAAATCTGACTATTTGTGCTCGAAAATGCTGTTATTTTCCTGAAAAACGTGCCATTCGCGACTGTATTTTTGTGCTCGAAAATACTGTTAATTTCCTGAAAAATGTGCCATTCGCGACTGTATTTTCGTGACTTTTTTTTTTTTTAGAAAAACGCGAGTGTATTCTTCTGATTCGCGACTGTACAGCGTGATTTTTCGTGCCCTAATGGCGTGCCCTTGATTTCCGACTGCAGCGTGCCCTAATGGGACTCACGAAAATATCTTTCTTCCTCCCTCTCTTTGCTTGCCCCACGCTCTGATACCACTGTTAGAATTTGCGGAGAGAGAGAATAAACCGAATAAATGTGTAAAGAATGATTGAAGAGAAAACCGGAATACACACTGTACAAATGGGTTGTGTGTCCGGGTATTTATTATGCAAAGATGGTTACAAAATTAGTTAGCGGTTACAACCGCATAACCATACAAAACAATTATAAAAGGGGAAGTCTTATTCATTTATTCCTACACCTTGGTGTTAGCTGCTTATTATACATGGCAGCATAACTACTTCAATCACTCTATGAGAAAAGAGTGCATTTGTGAAATATTGGATGGCTGTACTTGGGTAAAAGAAGCTTACTGATATTATATTTTTCAATTGGAAATGCCACTGTTCTTTGGCGTGATGGACCCTTGGTTGAATCTCTCCTTATGGAGAGACGTGATGTAAGGAATGCTCTGTAGTAGGTCAAGTTGCATGCATGGGCAGTACCATCTGATGTTGCTATCTTGAGGTAGGCCTTCAAAGGTGAGGGCACCCAAGGCCCAAAACAGAGCTATGACTACAAGTCAGAAGTGTATACTTCCTGTGCTAAGTATATCTGACCACCCTAAGCTTGCAAGAGTATGTGATTAAATGACAAAATGTTCTATGATTAAAATAGCGATTTTTCTTTGGAGAAATGCATCTTATATTACTTCATGGAGCAAATATTTACATAAAATAATAACAATGAAATTCTCCTTAAGCAGCCCAAAAAAAGCTAATGAATGAGCCTATGCCCCGAGAAGCAATAACTCTGCATCTTTGTGAAAACGTTCCTTTTTCCTGAAACTTCTCAACTCGCCTGAGTGGAAAGGTGTGGGGTCTTCATAAATTTATGTTCATCAGTCTTGCAGAATGTTCTGAAGTCACATCAAGACCCTATAAAATAAGTTTTGTTAAAATACTCCCTTTAGCTACTCTGCAATTAAGACACTCCCTAAATTTTTCCTTGATAACTGCAACTTTAAGATCCCATATGTTTTAGGATGAACATACAATCATGATTATCTATTAATTCTAAGAACTGAATTTGAAGAGCTCTTGAAAAAACTAAGTGCTTAACGGAAAAGTCCCCTGCTACATACCCAAATAGAAAGTAGGCTTATAAATAAGTTAAAAATATTTCTTAAAATATAATTATCTGTTAATTCAACAGATTGTACAATAAGTATGCAAAATCCAACCGCTTCAGAGTAGCAAATAATTGGAAGTATATCTCAAATTTCCCTAGATGGTATAACTTTTTTTAGAAATTGCTCCTTTTTATAAGTAAGCTATCCCATTAAAGGAGAAGCCATAAAAGCGCCTGAAAACCATGGTAACAGGTTGAACCAAACCTCAAGTATTTTTACAAACCTCAATTTTTTTTGAAGAACAGAATCTAACAATGCCTAGTCAACACATTAACTGTGACATCAACCCTCATTTTTATCACGTGAACTATGTCTTCCGCCCACATGCTTTGATAAGCATGATGAATATAGTGAATATTGTAGTGTTAGTTCAAATGCATTGGATCAGGACATCTGTACTATACTATTTATGATCATGAATTGGATCAGGTAGCAAGTTTTGGAATACTGCAAGCATTGGCCATTGAAATATTTGTTTTATATTATTTTCATATTCCATTCGTATGATTATGCATAATTTTGTGTCTTGCAGTACCTTCAAACCTTTCCAAAACTGTTTGAAATTCCAAACTTTGGCAAACCTACTGAACTTTTCAAACCTTGTTACTATACTGCAAACCCATCTAATGTCAAGACGGCTGGCCCCATGTAAATGTAAAAATTTTGTATAGCTCATTACTACTTTATGAACTTGTTCTACTTTGGTTATGTTTCACGTTACTTTACTGGATATCCACAAGTCACTACCATTGTGTGCTTTTTAAGCTATTTACGTTTCTTGAGTCCCACTGACCACTCTGGTAATCAACCACATACCTAGCCCTTATCTGACTTCACTATTGCTGCAAGGAACGTAAACAAGTATCACATTTTCCTTAGGCCCCTGGTTCCACCTCTCAAGAATATCTATTTTCCCCACTCTGGAGTTCCCATTACCCAATCTTTCCATTTGTCTTTCAGCAGGCCAAAACCATTACCACACACCAACACGTGCATTTCCCATAGCCAACTTTGGAGACCATCTTAAAAGCATTAGAAGTTGAGAAGAAGGCCAACAAAAGGGTTGTTGTCACAATACCAGTTAATCCTTCATCCTCCTCTCATCAAAATTTTGCATTCTGTCTGGTTGCACTTAACCCAAACATCACCACCAAACCCAGTCAAACCATGTTCACCCTATCCATAAGAATACTCATCAATTGCCAAATATATCCACTCAAACCCAGACATTATCCAAGTCTTTCTCAAGACTCACACTTCTCAGCAGGCCAAACTCACAACCCAAAACACTCATCAGCATGATCAACTTGTCACACGTAATTAACAAATCATCAGCTTACTTCAAAAGCTTCTAGTGTCCTGTGAACAGCCAATCACATGAGCTGAACAAAAGTAAAAGATCTCTCGACTCTCCAGTTATGGCCCTCAACCTCTCTCAACGATCGGCTCCAGGCACTTCCTTTGATAATCATCCTGAACTCAATGAATATCAAGCAAGAACTTGCTAATTTTTCTCCTGCCGCAAAGAGTCACAATGAAGAAGCCATGACAATTAAGCCCCCTCCTTACTACACCATTCATCACAAGGAATGATCTCTGTTGTGTAATTACTTTTTTTGTAGAGCAATTCCTAGAGTTATAGTTTTCCCACTCTTTTTGTAAGCTGCTTCAATGTATGGTCCCATGGGATCTTGTTTGTTTATTTATATAAGATGATCCTCTCTGCTTTCGGCTCTACATCCTAGCTATCTCATGATGTTATATTTCATTTATCAAAATCATATCTTCTTACTTATCAAAATTAAAATCTAAACTAACATAGATGAGTATCCAGCATCCCAGGTAACATGTATATAAATGTATTCCTTTTCTTAAAAGAAAACCATGCTAATTGTACTAAGAAGCTCAAATAAATCATCCATTTTGTTCAATGGATGGATACTTACAAACCATTGGCAAAAAAGGATTTGACCGGCTGTAATATTGTTTTCATTCTCTATTCTGTTTAGGTCAATTGTCCGATTGTAGCTTGTATTGAAGCGATTTGCAAGGCCATACAGAGTATCCCCTGCTACAACTTCATAGCTCATGACACCCACATCATCCAGGCATCCACACAGAAGCTTTAGGTTCAAGTTCTCGGATGCCGACAGCTTCTTTTCACTGTCTGCGGAAATTAGGCCATCGAATGCCTGAGATATAGACCCCCAGGTATCATTAGTCTTAACAATATACTCAGCTTTGGCAAAGAATTCATTTGAATTGCAGAGGCAAGTCACATTGACCACATATACACGGTTCTCTTCATGGGTACTTCCCACGTCCCTTGGGGATACACCAAACATGCTCGCGACTTGTTCTCCAGCCTGGTCTTGAGGTGAAACAAAATACAGAAATCCTGTACAAGAATTTACAGTGGAAACATTGCATGCCAGAGGAGCCGACTCCACTTGCAAAGAACTTAAATATATCAACACAAATACAAAGATTAAGGCACTTGAAGTATTTCCATGCTCTTCTCTATTCACAAAAAGCCCTGTGAGGCCTAATTTGAGTAATTTTCTCTGAATAGCCCTAACAGCAAATAATTTAAGTAGGTGTTCTGAAGCCTGCCCATGCCCTTTCAAGGTCAATCAATGCTGTTGTGAATGTGTCCACACTCTTTTGGCGTCAATCAAAAGCCTTATTCCAGTCTATTTCAAGGGTTTTGCTGAAAATGTAATTCTGCCTATAAAGAATTTAGATACATCCCCAAACAAGGGTGCTGCCAAGCCTTGCGCAAGATTTTTCAGTGGCAATTTGAATCGTTTGGCTATCTGTATAAGGATTTTTCTCCACATCTGCCTGCAAAGACTTGAAATATTTCAGGCACAACATTCCATTATAAATATTTGTATAAACAAGAACTACAAATGGATGAATATGTTGGATATTGGCTTTAAAAATGTAAATGCTTGAACAATAACAAAATGAAAGAAAATCTTAGAATCTAGGGAGGGAACTACAACTGTATCTTACTAAATTCAACCTGTTTGAAAATATCATGAAATTAAGCTTACGATAACAGCCTTCTGTCTATAAATAATTGAAATATTTTGTTATGAGTATGAAACATAATACTCCATTGAACCTTTAAATGCTCTTCCATGGATTACTGAAACTGTTTAGATGATATAGAATAGCTAATTAGTGTGCAGGTAGGCCTGGAATTTCAAATTAACCATGCCTGTCAATTCAAAATATGTTGACAGCCAGCTATTATAAGTTTATCTCGTGTGTGTGTATTAAATGAAGGTGAGTGCTCGATATTTTACTATTTGCTAGTTTTTATGCTATACACATTTATGGCCTCTTGAATTGTTGACCATAATATACAGACTGAAACAGTAAATACAGGCTACAGACCATCAATTTCCAGGCCTGGTTGGAATATAAGCTGAAATGAATGATCAAAAACTCTCAAACTAAAATTTAGTAATAACCATGTTTAAAAACAATATAGAAACAAAGTTTGACTAGGCTATCTTGCTAATTCAACCCTGCTTACAAACATCATGGGAAGTCGTAGAATTTGGTAGTGCCAGAAAGGTAGATGGAACACGGGTGAAGTAAGAAGAGATGAAGTATTTGGTGAAAGTTAATTCTGGAATCGACTGAATAGTATATTTAAGGTATAACATCTGGGGTATCTATACAGGATCCATCATTAGGGATGAGGTTGAAAGATATACAGAAGTTGTACCAAATAGAATTAGAAAAATTAAAAAGTAATTCCTCAGAGAATGCTCTGGCCTACAATGGCAGTCGTCGGATATATTTATGGAAGAAACCAGGGGGAAAAAAAAATCGGAGATTTTTTAATCCAAATCAATTACAAAGAAAATCTAACCTTAATAGGGAAGTACCATCGTCCTGAGTTTTAACCTCAAAATGGAGCATTTGTGCTTCCAAAAGCAGTTATATCTGGACAAGGAGTTATATTAATAATTCCTTTTGCTGCAACAAGTTCCATGGATAGCCAAAGCTGTTTTTCGTCCGTTTAAAGAATTTTGTGTCTAATGCATTGGCGTGCCCCAAAAAAACCTCAAATATGTCCTTAAATTCCATTAAATCTTCTTCTGCCATTTTAAAGCTGTTATGCACTATCTTTACCAGACAATCCAAATATATCGGCTCCAAAATTCCACCAAACTGGAGGTCTCTTGGCAGTGAATTCCCGTCAATTTCTATGGTGTATGTTTAAATTGCCACCAATTGGCAGTGAACAGGATTTTAACGTCTACTAACCGGCTTTGCCAGAATCGAATTTGAAAGGTTCCATTTAACGAGTCACGAATCACGACAAACACACAGGTTTGTGTTGCTCGTTACAAACTTGGCCGGTTCCAAACATTTAAATTCTGCATTCTCCAGTCTGCATTAAAAAAATAAAATGAGTGTTTTAGGATTTTTTATTAAATTTGTGGAGTTTCAGGTGGTCCATGTGGTGGTGGGTTTAAATTTCAAGATTTCTTTGTAGTATGTTGTTTTATATGAAATTCAATTAAAATAAAGGAATATCTATTCTACAAAGTTCAATTATATAGATAATAACTTAATACATTTACATATATGATAATTCATCTTTTCCTAATCAATATTAAAAACAAAATATTTGGAAGAATATCCATTCTATAAAAATTAATTATATAAATATTCAACATTTTAATAAAATTATTGAAAACTTAAATTGGGTGGGTAAATCCATTCAATAAAAAACAATATTTGTGACGAATAAACCAACTACTATTAGACTATTGCTACTTATATAATGCCATAATGCCATATATTATCATTCATATGGAAAATATCTCATTGACATAAAATTTATAATATTTGGTTATTGCATAATATATTACATTATGTTTGGATGCAAAGAAGTTTTCATCATGTTTTGGATCTAACGAGGAGAGATGACTACTACATCCAAAAAAACAATTGAACAATACAAGAAGGGATTATTCTTTCACAAATTACTATTAATTGTCAACTCTTATCTTTTACTATGAAAATTAAATTAAACATGAAGAATCAATCATTTTAAAATAGAGTAATATTGATGATTTAGTGAATTTTTGAAATTGATTTTTTTACAAATTTTAAAAATAATATTTATTTGATTATTTTTGTACTTTTGATTTTTAGGTTAAGATTATGGTATATGGTCGCTGCAGTATATAAAGATTGTACTATATAGTTAAGGTAGTTGTTCTCCCTTATTTCTTCGATTAAATGGGTTCATTTATTCCTTTTTATTATAACTACTTCTAGTCATTTGAAGTTGACATGCACATCAATATTACCAAGTTTGAGATAAGTATTGTACATTCCAAGCTTCAAAGATCTCATTCGAGGTTGCGAGGAGATACGAAGGAAGAATTGGTTTGATTTTATTTGTGTTGTTTATTTTGTTATGTAGTTTTTCATTGTATACATAAGCTATCAAAAATTTAACTTTGGTTTTTTTCATCACTTCCATTTGTCCATCACATATGAATGAAGGAGGTAGACCTACACAATGAATTTTCTAGTATTTTAAGTAGAAAATTGATTTTTTTTTCCTCATTTTTGTTGTTGTTCACAAACTCATGTTTTCTCTATTTTGTATTTTTATCGGGTCCCCACTTGTATTCTCTCGGGTATGGTTTTGAATAGAAAACAAGAAAGTAGCATTTTGACTTCCCAAGGGGAATTTTTCCCTCTTTTCAATCATCAAAACTCAAAATGAACACCCCGACAATATACTTAGAAAAAAACAATTGTACATGATTTTATCATAGATTCAACACCAAATTCTCAAGTGTGTTATAACGTCTCATGAGTATGTTACATGCATATCCCAAGATAGGCATCTCTTGAGTATGCTACAAGATTGATTTTCTAGCCACAAACTAGAGTTTGAAAGGTCGTCCTCTTCAACATGTAATACTTGTAGATATGATGAAACGATATATAACTAAAATTTGATTCAAACACTTGAATTTCATCAAATATTGGCATGATATATATGTTAATGTTATCATACTATTGAACCGAGGTGATAAATATATTTGTTTCTTGCAACCTCTTTAGTAGATAATACATGCCCAAGTTTACTAAAAACTAAGCAATTGAAATATTCCATGAAAGATGGCATGGTAATTTATTGAACTCAATTTCAAGTGTGCAAGTTTTTATTTTTTCGCTTATTATTTACTTTAAATATATTAATATAAAAAAATGTACCGGTGTTTGAGGAAAAAAATTAATCATGGTGATCAAGTGGAGTTGATAAATTCATTCATAACAACAAAAAAATTATCAATAAAAAGAGGGTTAATAGGTCCCTCACCCTTTCATTAATCGTCATTAAAAATTCATTACAAATAACAATGTCACAACATAGGTAACAAAACAACCCAACCGCATAAAATCTTAGATGAAAATTTCCAAACCTAAGGATGATCAAGCGAGCAAATCTTCTACAAAAAACAAATCTTCGATAGTAAAATAGTTCTTCTACATCCTAGTTGAATCTAAACTAATATAGCTAAACCAAACTAAAATTTCTTGTACAGTGTACAACACAAACCAAATCTTTTACATTATGAATTAAATATATCAGCGTATATAACCCTTTGTTCAACATGTTCAATGGTCACTTTATTCTCGTAGTTCTTCATCTATATTTCTTTTTACATTACCATAGAACTCCATGTTTCTAATTTTACCACTCTTCTTACAAAATTCCCACATTTTCTTCGCTCCTTACTATGTCTTCCATAGCTCTACGAGATCTCCTTCCCATAGATCTTATTTTTCACTTCCCCATCTTCTCTATCGATCATCTCCATCACAATGCTAACTCTTAAAAAATATATTGGTCATAAGAAACTATCAAATCCGTAACACATACCATTCCAACAATACAAAAATCAAACCCCAAATACAACTTCCAAAAATGCATCATCAACTATGTCTTGTACCAACAACGCAACACTTTCATAAGAACTCTAAATTAGAAAGTATTTCATCATAAAACCAATTCTCTACAAACCAAGGATATGTATTCCTTGTTATCTTATATCTACTTTATCTATCTCTTAAGGCTTCATTTTCTTCAATTACTCAATCCTGAAATCTTCCAAAACCCTTTCCCAAAGAAATTCATAGATCTAGAACCATGAAGACCCTACCACCACTATTTAATTCCATCACCTCATCCTTCCTCCTCAAACCAGCTTGATCTAAATATGAAAATAGTTAACCTTTTTCTTTTCAAAGAACAACATTCTTATTCCTCAAGAATTGGGATTAAGCAAGGAAGTAACCCCTCATCATATAAAAAGTTTCCTTTTAGTTGTAGAGAACATTTCTACCACAGTCTTTTGGCATCCCATATTTAATACCTCCAAAGATTCTTTAAGTAGTTTTTCCATCAAGATTTATATCCCTACTTCTTACTCTTCAAAGATGAAAAGGATGTAACATTCTTTCTGCTTTGGTTTAGGAAATAGAGATTCTAGGAATCAATTGTAAATCATGGCCTTATGTAAGGGCTTCATATTCCAACGAGTTAGTTATATTCTCTCGTATTTTGGATGCTCTCAACCCGCTCGTACTTCTTGAGTAATTGTTGTTATATCCAAATTCGTAATCAAACTTGTAGCCTCTTTTATATCCAACACCTCTTCTATATCCAAACTATTTTGATACGATTCTTAGCTTCCTCTACCTCATATTGATGTTGTGGATTAATCTCACCTTCCAAGGTCTTTAGTAAGCATGAAACTTCCAACTGAATTATGGTTTCCCTATAAGATTTATTTTTTGACTTGTACATGCTCAATTATTTTCATTATCTACTCCATTATGCTTTTATTATACTCGCTTTCTTTTCCGGCCCTTACACATTTGGTTTACAAAAAGAAACATCCAATGTATTAACCTTTTTCCCTCTCTACCGAGCATTCTTTTTCATTTACCCATTTTGCACAACATCTTTAGTGTTAGTGAATTGTTGTCTCCTTTTCCAAACCTAGTTTGATCCCAAATATCCTTGTTGAACCAATTTATGAAATGGCTAAGTGGGAGTAGGCCATATGAATTTATGTCACGAGGCTTTATTAATTCATGAAATTTAATTTCTTTCCCACATCTTCATATTCAAGTGGTTGAACCAATTATTTCCCATTAATACATAAAATTAAAACCCAAGGAAGACATTTGCTAGAATCCACCCTAAGTTGTATATGAATAAACAAAGCATCCTTCCCAAGGGATCTAGGATCCAATTGACAAAAAAACACTCACATCTTCACCAATCTTCTGAAATATCTCCAATTACCAAGGCTCTAGTGTTGGAGAATATAGTTTGATCTAACAAAACTTCAAGCTCGTGTCAATGTCAAGGTTAGGATTCATAAAATTAGGTCGTCATGGCCGCACCAAGAGCTTTATCCCCTCGAAAACTAATTTCGGGTCAACATGATCTGTATCTTCTAAATTATATAATTTTACCATAAACAAACCCTTAACCAAGTATCTAAGGTTAGCTTGATGAAACCCTTGCCAAGTCTTTTACATCCTTAATTCTAGAAACCACCCTTTCCAAGACATCACAAGGAGTTTCCCTAAGAGTGCTAGGTCCCCCAATTTCCTACATTCCTCATCCACCATCTTTATGAATCACCACTTGTCTAAGAGGTAATATTGAAACATGCCTCCCCATCCTTGGATGAAAAAAGTGAGAGCTCTTAGCCCTGAACCATTTCACAAGTATGATCAAATGTGGTTTTGTCAAACTTGTAGTCCATTTGATCTCCCATGAAAGATGCCTCAAGATTAGAATTGGGTCTCAATTTCATCGTTCGATACCTTCCAACTACCTCATCACCTTTCACAATTTTTAGAGTATCACCCTTATCTATAATAACTTTAGAAGTAGCTCTTATTAATATTTAACTCTTTTCATAGGACAATAGGGGATCTTGAAATAATTTCCCACTTCACCAGAGTCCTGTAAGATCTCGGGATTCTTTAATTGCTAAATATTCCCACATAGATTTATATAAATCTTCAATTTCCTTTTATTCTCCTCGAGAAGGCCCTAATAAAACTGAAATTGATCATACCATTCATCTCATCTTCAAATTTGTGAAAAAGAATCACAAGATATTTTTAACTTCTTTGTGATCCATAAGATATGGTATTTTTTGGATCACCTTGTTTCCCTTCTTCTTTTTTAAAATCGGAAGAAAAATCTTCCACTGATCCATTACTACCGATGATCTTGAACCCTTTAATCTTCCCCAAATGGCCAAAAAGTTCCACCGGATGTTCATTTACACTTCCATCTCGCCTTTATCTCTATACCTAAGTCCACGAATCCTCTTCCCCAATCAATGTTGTCTCCCAAGATTTTCCAATGGGTTTCACCAATTTGCTTCATCTATCAAATTTGTCTTGAGCTCCTCTTTATTGGCTTCTCCCCATCTCCCCAAAATTGAATTCTATTGGTTGTGGTTCATGGAAGGATACATTCACTTGATTCTTGTCATGGAGAGAGGATCAATCTACAAGATGTCAATATTTGTGTGATGTAAGTTTTGAAATATGTATCTCTCCCTTTTGAGGAAAAGCTAGATGCTTCCACAAATTTATCTCAAAAATGGAAGTCCTATGTAAAATGTCTAATAGGGATAATATGTAAATCTATGAAACAAGGCATGTGAAAATGGCTCGTGATAGATAAGGATCTTATTGAGAGAATACTCTCCAAAATTCTGAAAAAATACATGCTTTTAAATATAATTTCTTTCTTTCTTTGATAAATTCATGTTTTTAATCAAGAATTCTTACATCCCATAGTTATAGAAATGCATATAATTTGTTGTTCTTAATTATTTATGTATCCATTGTGTGTGTGTGTGTGTAATTTGTTGTTCTTAATTATTTATGTATCCATTGTGTGTGTGTGTGTGTGTGTGTGTGTGTGTGTGTGTGTGTGTGTGTGTGTGTGTGTGTGTGTGTGTGTGTGTGTGTGTGTGTGTGTGTGTGTGTGTGTGTGTGTTCAATTTGTGATATAGCACTGGTTTTTGATATGACACCATTTTATGATATACCGTAAAATTTGTGGTATGCCAAAAATTTGTGATATAACACCAATTTGTAATATACTTATTATTGTGAAAACACTAAAATTCAAGCATTTAATACCAATGTGTGATTTACTACCAATGGTATCATATTTTTGGTGGTTTTTTAATCATTGCCAAAATGTACTACCAATTTTTGGTATTATATTTACCACTAATATACTACCAAACATTTGGTAGTATATTTTGGTGGTTTACTTTTGGTAATTTATTTTTTTAGTAATAAAAAACCACCACAAATCTAGTACATGTAGTTTATCACAAATTGGTAGTATATGCCTAAATTTTAGTGTTTTATTTAGTATCTAATTGGTTAAATTCTTGTAGTGATATATACTCATTTAGACCCCAAGCTATCCTTAGAAACCTCATGAATGTGCTATAATTTAAAAAAGGATTAAAAGATAACTAAAATCAAAATGGTAATCTGATATTAATAAAAATAATCCTAATGTAATCAAAATGGTTATCCTATGTGTCCTCCTCGTATTGGAGGGTCATCTCACATGGGTTAGGTTTAGGTTTAGGTTTAGGGTTTATATGTGTGTCATGCACTAGGGTTACTTAACACCCTATATGTACCCTTTCACTATTCATTTATGAGTATGCCAAGACACTCTGTTGTCTTTTTCTTATGAGCAAGCTTTATTCTGTTATGCAAGTTATTCAGTTGTTAATCAATTCTTCTTTGTGATTATGTTGGAGCCATTGCGATTCAACTTGAGTGCAACTTCATTATGGTGCACAGTTTCTGATACGATTCGTCAACTCTTTCATGGTATCAGAGCTGAGATTGTGTAAACGTGCACTTGTTTTTTTGAGTTGTGATTACTCTTGTTTTTCATTTTTTTAAACTCCTCGTGCAAGTTTTCGATCATTATATTTTGGTTTTACCTTGCTAACGTCTTTAACAAGCCTTCTTGGAAAGTTGTGTATTTTTGTGCCTTTTTTGTGCATGTGCAGGTATTCTTGAAGTTTTTCAGGTTTTACATTACATTTAGCTAGCTAGTGACTTGATCTAGCAGTTTTCTAAACTAGAGTAATTTCTGGTTTTTTAATTATTTATTAAACTGCAATTTTTTCTAGATCTCTGTTTTTTTTTGGCTCTGTGTTTTGCATGGTTTTTGCAGTACAAGTTTAAAACCAAGTTTTTGGTGTTTTTGGTGGTTTGTGATCGGACCCTATCGAGCTACTTAGCCCCGAGCTCTTGAACCTCTTAAGGGTGATTGTTTGTTTGTGTGGTCGTGTGTGCCTGCATTTTTTTGTTGTTTGTTGTGTGGCCGTGAGTTCCGAGTCATTTTTTTGGTGTGTTGCTCTTTCGAGCTTTGCTCTCTGGTGGCCTCACGTGGATCCTTCTGTGTGCTTCCCTGCTCCACCGTGGTGTGCCCCTACCCACGATCCTAGCTCCGATCCCTTTATGTTTGGCGTGCCCCTGCCGCGACCCGGCTCTGTTTCCTTCCCTATCGCGCCGATCCACCCTCATCTCGGTCTTTCCCAAAACTTGTACCAACAAACCCGAAGCTTCCTCTCGAACGGTGGCAATTGCTTTCCTTAACTTAGTAAGTTTGTGTTTTAGTAACTTTTTAAAATTCCTTTCTTTTTTTAAAAAAAAAAAAACAACAAAAAGGCTTTTAGTTTTTAAAAAAGCTTTTTTTTTAAAAGAAATTGCTTTTTTTTATTACGGTAAGTTTTTAACAAAAAAGTTTTTTCTATTTAATAGATCTAAATTAATTTAATTTAATAGATCTAAATTAAGTTAATTATTAGATCTTAATTTTTTAAATTAGGATTAATTTTTTTTAGATCTTAATTAGTTAAAAATTAACTAGATTTAATTTAAATCTAGTGTTATTAATTTCACGATTAATCTCCTTCAGATAATAATTTTAAAATCATTTTAAATTAACGCAATTATCATTTTTTTAGTCCAATTAGCTCTAAATTTAGCTAAATCGGACGTTTCCTAACGATAATTTTTTTAGGCGTTTAATTGTCGTTTTTTTTACTAATCGTGAGCTCAAGTGTGCAGTGACACTTTTCCTTTTTTTTCCCCTTCCGAGCATTTTTTCCGCATTCAAGACCTCTAAACTCCTTCGATTTCATTTAAAATCCTTGTATTTTACCCTTATTATTGCTACGACTAGTGAGCATGTCCGCCACAGTCTGCAACAAGGGGGTTTTCATTTGTGACATGAGACACTTTTTCTCACAACCAGGATTGGCTTTCGCCTCCTTCCTTGTTTTTTGCTTGTGCTTGTTTATGGTGTCCTATTTGTTGTGCTCCATGAAACACTGTTGTGGTCTCCTCTCTTGCGCGTTATTACGCTGATTGCAAGACGAGTTACCAAGTGTTTCAAACTACACGCACGGACCTGATTGTAATCAATGCACTAAACTATAAAGTGCCGAAAGCAAGGGGTTGTTATATTGTCTTGGGTGGTTGTGTTTCTTTTCTGCATTTCTTTCTCTCTCTCTCTCTCTATGGATGCACTTTCAATTCCTTTTCTTACGCCATTCAACTTCTTCGAATGGAGATCGAAAATAATAATGAAACTAAGGGGTAAAGGGTTATTCCGCATCACCATGGGAGCCGAGGCCGACCAGCGACGAACTTGAAAAATCTAAGTGGTTAAACCATAGTGATGAAGCTTTAGGTTTCTTTGCATGTATGTTTCTCCTGACTTGTTCTTCCACATTGAGGCGTCTGAAACACCTAAATCTGTGTGGAAAACATTTGATGTGATGTTTGGACAACTAGATGACATGAGAGCGCATGAGTTGGAAAACGAACTACTAGGGTTAAATCCTAGTGACTTTGAAAACCTACAAGATTTCTTCTCAAAATTTGTCCACATCAAATTGTTGTTAAAGGGATGTCAAGTAGAGAAGAAAGATTCTCAACTGATCTTGTCGATTCTCTCTAAGCTAGGTCCCGAATATTCTGTCTTCGTGTCAACTTTCTACACTACAAAAGCTGCTTTGGGCGATGCTTGGACTATGCCCTCCTTTGACTATTTTTCATCCCAACTCATTCGAGAACAGGACAAACTCATTCAAATGGGGTCTCTCAAGTCTAAGTCACACACCCTTGTAGCAAGTACTAGCAAGGGAAAGAAGATTGAAAAGAAGAAAGAAACAAAGGATCAACCTAAGAAAAAAACTAAGACCAAACCTAAAAATGACACAAAAACTTTGACTTCTGAGCCTAAGGCACATAAAAGCAAGTTTTTGTGTTCCTATTACAAGAAGTCTGGTCACGACGAGCACCACTATTTTCGAAATAGATTGATCACTTATCTCATTTACTTGAGAAGAATAAAATAAGTGTTCCTGAATCCATAAAAAAATATTCCGAAGGCCGAGTCTTCTACTGCAAAAGGTTCTAAAAATGATAAGAAGAAAGGAAAGGCCCTTTTAGCTAGATTTTCTCCTTCATCAACGTGGATTATAGATTCTAGTGCCTCACACCACATGGGTTCTTCATATGTTGAGTTCTCCAACATCGAACCTTGTGGAATGTCCCAAATCACGATGGGTAATGACACGACAGTGTCGGTTTCCAGTAGTGGATCGGTAGAGATGGATGGGGAACATTTAACCAAGTGTTGAGTGTTCTTGATCTCTCTACCAATCTCCTATCGGTTTACCAAATTACTCACCTTGGTGAAGGAATGCGAGTGGAATTTGGTCCTAACTCGGTGATTATTCATGAGCTTAACGATGACACTACAGTGGCCGAGGGAAAGGAAAATCACCATTCACGGTTATACACCTCTAACTTTACTTTTGATTCTACGCCCACTGCCTTGCTCACTCATGCAAATGAGGTTAGTAAGCTATGGCATGAGCATTTCGGACATCTAAATTATCACTACCTTGAACAATTGAGCCAAAATGAAATGGTCAACGGGTTGCCCCGCGTCAAGTTTTCTAAGGGTCTTTGTGAGGGTTGTACCCTTGGAAAGCATCCTGAAAAGAACTTTGACAAAGGAAAATCCTAGAGAGCTACTCGTCCTTTGGATCTTGTTCACAACGATGTTTTTGGTCCATTTCCTTCTCCTTCGTTTACTAGAGATCTTTATGTGCTAACCTTCATTGATGACTTTTCGCGATATACTTGGGTATATTTTCTTAAGCTTAAGTCTGAAGTCTTTGAACATTTTCAGGACTTTAAGGATCTTGCTGAGAAATAGGCGAATGGTCTATCAAGGTTCTTCGAACCGACAATGGAGGTGAATATGTAAACAATAGGTTCATGGATTTCTATACTTTTGAAGGGATCTCTTTGTAGCATACAGTTGCTTATAGCCCTTCATAGAATGGAGTCGTAGAATGAAAGAACTGTACTCTTAAGGAGATGGCCATTTATATGATTCACTCAAAGTCTCTTCCTCCATGATATTGGGCCAAGAAAGCGTGAATTGTGCAAATTACATTCAGAACCATGTTCCACACAAGGCAATAAGAGGGATGACACCCTTTGAATCCTGGTTTGGACGTAAGCCTAATGTTGAGCACTTTCAGTCTTCGGATCCAAGGCTATGGCTTGAATTCCCAAGAAGAAATGCAAGGCCTTGGAACCACCATCCAAACCTTGTATCTTTGTAGGGATATCCGATGGCATGAAGGGATATCGATTGATGAATCCTACTTCTCATGAGCTGTATATTGAGAGAAGTGTTAAGTTTGATGAGTCTTCTTCGACTTCTACTTCTCCACCTATTAAGGTTCTTCACTCATTGATTTGGATTCTGACTCATCAGATGATGATACTATTGAGCGTGCTCCTCTTTCTTCGATCCTCCCACCATAAGACCTCTCGAGTCTTCTGATTCTGATAATAGTGATGATGAGGACTATGTCCCTTCTCACTCAAGTGAAGAATCTTCCGACTCTGAGCCTGATCCTCTTGGTCCTCTTTGGGCTAGGAAAACTTTGCAAAGTGTTGGAGATTTAGTTGGAGATACTTTGGATATGAGACGTACTCACTCAGATTTCGTTGGACCCCACTCTTTCTTCACCTCTGCTTCTGATCCAAAGTCTTTCCGGAGGCTTCTAGTATTCCTGAGTGGGATTTTGCCATGGATGAGGAGTATTCCTCTCTCATGAAGAACGATACTTGGGATCTCACCCCTCTTCCGAAAGGAAGAAAATTCATTCGGTGTAAGTGGGTGTTCCGAACAAAGTATGGAGTAGATGGAGACATCAAAAAGTTTAAAGTGCGATTAGTAGCTAAGGGTTTATACTAGATATACAAGTTGATTATATTGAAACCTTTACTCTTGTTGCGAATATGACTTCTATTCGACTGACCCTAGCCATCTCCGCAGTGAACAGATGGAATGTTCATCAAATGGACGTTAAAAGTGCCTTCCTTCTGGTGACCTAGAGGAAGAGATCTATATGGAACAACCTTCGGGTTTTGTCCAAGATCCCTCCCTCGTTTTTAAGTTAAAGAAGTCTATTTATGGTCTTAAACAAGCCCCTCGGGCTTGGTATGCCAAGATGGACTCCTTTTTACTTACATCAGGGTTTACTAGGTGTCACTCTGATCCAAATGTTTATATTCTATGGAAAGATGTCTCCATACTCATTCTTGTTCTCTATGTTGATGACTTGTTGATCACATGTAGTTCTTCCTCTATTATTGATTCTGTGAAGATCGCCTTGGCCAATAAGTTTTCCATGACTGACTTAGGTCTGCTTCATTACTTTCTTGGGATCCAGATTTCACAATCTAACTCGGGAATTTTGATTTCGCAACCTAAGTATGCTCTTGATTTTCTAGCTCATTTTCAGATGTCTGATTGCAAGTCTTCTCCTACTCCTTTTCTCTCTGGGGTTAAGTTGGTTTTAGATTGCTCTACTCCCTTGGTTGATGGTACTCTTTATCGAAAGTTGGTGGGGAGCTTGATTTACTTGACTCACACTCGACCGGATTTATCGTATGTTGTTGGGATCGTGTCTAGATTCATGCAGGAGCCACATGAGCTGCATTGGAAAGCAGCTAAACGGATCCTTCATTATGTTCATGGCACTTATACTGATGGCATTCACTATCATGGAGGGGTAGATATCGAATTAATTTGGTTCACAGATTATGATTGGGCCGGTGATTTAGATCATCGGAAATCTACTTCTGGCTATAGTTTCTCTCTTGGTTCGGGTCCTATTAGTTGGTCTAGCAAGAAGCAAAATGTAATTGTGATATCATCTACAGAGAGGAGCAAGTAATGCTACCACATAAGCTATTTGGCTACAAGGTATTCTGACAAAGTTTGGCATCCACTTACAACGACCTACCATTATCTACTGTGATAACACGAGCACTATCTCTATTTCCAGAAATCTAGTTCAACATCAGCGGATGAAGCACATTGAGATCCATATGCACTTCATATGAGAGCTTATTCATGATGGCATCATCGACATTCAGTACATTCGACATAACCGATCGATTGCAGATTTATTTACCAAGCCCTTCACTGAGATGAAGTTTCTTCACTTACGGTCTCTTCTTGGGGTGAGGTCTTCTACAACTGCTCATCTTCTTCGGGCTAAGTAGTCCTTTTCTTCTTCTTCTTCTAGGAAGATTGTGTTTGTATATGGGCACCTTATCAGGCCTTTAGTTGCTAAGCCCCATTGACACATCTTTCTTAGTTGTTTAGGAGTGTCTTCTCTTTCTGTTTGACTCATCATAACCGCTACCCTAGCTTCGATGAAGGGGGTGTTGGTGTGAGTTATCCTATGTGTCCTCCTCATATTGGAGGGTCATCTCACATGGGTTAGGTTTAGGTTTAGGTTTAGGGTTTACATGTGTGTCATGCACTAGGGTTACTCAACACCCTATATGTACCCTTTCACTATTCATTTATGAGCATGCCAAGACACTCCACTATCTTTTTCTTATGAGCAAGCTTTATTCTGTTATGCAAGTTATTCAGTTGTTGATCGATTCTTCCTTGTGATTACGTTGGAGCCATTGCGATTCAACTTGAGTGTAACTTCATTGTGGTGCACAGTTTCCGATACGATTCATCAACTCTTTCAAATAGTCATGTATTATGTAAATTATTGATTTTCTAATATGTTACACTACTTAGAGTTTTTCAAAATGCACCTAGGGTTATGAAATGGAATGAACTCACCAAAATATGTAGGCATGAGGTAAAATAGTGTTCTCATATGATATATATGGGAAGAAAATATAGTTATGAGGGTGTTAAGAAAAACTTGTGATTTTATTTATGATATAAATGGTTCCATGGTATCCTATATAATATCATCACAAAATGTGTCTATTCAAAAAGTATGGATGTGAAGCCATCCAAAAGGCCTACAAACTTATGTTCTATAGCTATGTTCATGTTCTCTATTTTAGTTTTACATGTGTCTCCAAGTCTTATTTTCAAGTCTATAATTTTACAATGATTATTAAAAACAATATATTATCTCTCATTTTTAAAATCCTAAATTTTGTGTCTTAAAAAAATGGGTTAGTATGAAATTTAATATAAATTGAATTAAATATAATTTCATAGTAATTACTTGTAACAAATGATGTACAAATGATAAAATACAACAACTGGATAAGCAACAAACATGAAAATAGTATGAAACCCTAAGCAAGAGAGAGAGGGGGATGATTTGGTTGATTTCCAAGTCATTTGGAGGTGTTACGAGCATGTGAATAGTTGAAATAGACTGGAAGAAGTGTCATCAAGGCTCACTTGGAGGTTCTCGAGACATGGAACTATGTAGGTCGGGAGTACCCACAGGAGAACAGGAGTGCCAGGCGTTAGTGATTGGATCTGGACACTAATGTCCACCCAGATGCTTAAGTTATGATCTTTTCTATGCAAGAGAAGCTTCCTTGTTGATCCTTGTTTCTCACTCTGGTATCACTTCAACGTCTCCGATTGTACCTGTAACCTATAAAATAATTGTCTAGCTACACATACCCACAAACCACATCAAATCCTAAAAATAAAGATGTAGTATGTGGAGTTGGACTGACCTCGATGATCAGCCAAAGAGTGAACTTAGTACAATCGCTACACTACATTTCAGACTCCATATAGTTTTGTGTGTATGTGTGTGTAATGATGCCCTAGGATGCCCTTGTGCAAGTTGCACAATGATAACAAGATATATCTAAAATGTAGCAAATGTATAAAATGTGTGAGATGAAATAGAATAAACTTCCCCTCCTATGATGTGTATGCAAAGTGATGCAGCCCTTGTCCCTTGAGTGAGTGTTCTAGATGGATGCTTTTTATGCTTTTATGCCTTTGAATGCAATATTAGGTGATAGTAAATAATGTTAGTATTTGGCCCCTTATTTAAGAGCTATAACTATGTGTGTGTAATATATATATATATATATATATATATATATATATATACATATATATGATTATATATATTTATATATGTATATATATATGTTTACATATATATGTATATATATATAATTTATGTATATACATAATACATATATATGTATATACATATATACATATATACATACATTACATACCATACATAAAGTATACATACATACATACATACATACATACATACATATATATATATATATATATATATATATATATATGATTCTTTTGTTTGAATTTCATAATTAACAACTGGAAGGTGCCCAAAAGTAAATAAGATCCCAAAAAAAGAGATCCAAAAGAATGAGAAAAGGGGATAAAGGGTTAGGAGCACCCAAATGCGATAAAAGTTCTTTGGCGTGCTAGTGTTTGAGGCCATAACGGATATATCATCAAATACCAACATGGTTGTGGGGTGTGTAAGGTCATAAAAGTATAAGAGGCAACGTAAAAGGCTCAAAAGACATTGTCAATTACTAGTTTTATTGCTTAGGAATCATATATATATTAGTATGATCTAGAACGGTCTAGAAATGTACCCAAGTTCATAAATTTTGTGTCTACATTTTCCCCACTTTATGATGTTGAGTGAATAATCAAGCATAAAGTAGATAGAAGATGCAAACCTTATGATCCTGTAGAGAAGAGTGTAGCCAATAGCGTGTTGAGTGGACAAGTGAAGAGTGAAGTGATTACAATGTGAAGTGTGGAGATTAGGAAATGGAAGTGGACCCTAGGCATAAAGCATATGCATACTAGCATGTTGTGTTTGCTGATGTGAGATGCTTCTTGTTGCGTATTAAGGATAGACTTGTAAAAGAAGAGCGAAAGAGTAGTCAAAGTTCCGTATATGAGAAATCAAAGTAACATGTGTATAAGTAAGTAAAAGTGTGAAAGTGTGTAAAAGGAAAGTGTGCACCTGATGTATAAGAGTGTAAGAGATAGAGAATTATCCTGATTTGCTTGGAGTTGTTGAATTTGTTGTCGATTGGTGAGGTTTTTGGGTGATCTCATGCCAAGAGCAAGTTTTTGGGTGATCTCATGCCAAAGGTAATTTTTTTGGGAAATTTCACGCTAAGAGAAGAGTGTTGGGGAGAGAGGTCTAGATTTTATCTCCTTCCATGATGTTTCCCGAATAAGCACCACTTTGAAGATGGTACATCCATGATTTGTTCCAAATGTTCCAATTTTTTTCGATTGTAATCAAAATGTGACTAATAGATTGAATTTTGTACTTGGAGGCAAGTGCACTGCTTTGAAGAATTGATTTAAGAATTGTTGTAAACTATGATGGAGTGAGAAAATGACTTTTTGTCCCCATGACACAAGTTTCTATGGGGGGAAAAAAGTGCCCACCGCTATTATCCGTGTTTGGGTGCTAGTATTTACTCTATTTTTTGGACCCAAGTCTGATTCTAAGCCAATATGTAACTTGTGTTCATGTGTTGATTTTGTACTGTGATGTGCTTTGCATTATAGCTCTAAGTTGTTGTAGGGGTGATTTGTTCACCCAATAGATGCCCCTTCATTTAGGGTGCATGCGACAATTGTAGGAGAATGCGGTCCAAAGGAGAAGATTTGATATTGATCTGAAGTGGATACCTATATGGGGTAGGGGATGTGCATGGTAGAAACCAAGGCACATGCAAACAAGAGATTCTAGTATCAATTTTTAGTGAAAATGAGCTAGCATGCAATAGAAGATAATGTAACAAACAACTACTTGAAGAAAAAATGCACTGTGAAAAGTGGGTTTTAAACATGGGACATTGCTCACAATATTACAAGACAATCAATGCCAAATCAGCCAAAAGAATACAATGAACACGTAAGACATAGGGAAAAGCCCGCAAACAATAGTAAGCAAAAGGTGGTAGATAACCATGGTTGTATAGATCCTGCAAGACAAATGTTACAAATGAAGCACCCGTTAACATGTTAGAAATATAAATAGTATGTCAAAACGTATATAAATCAGTGATAAGTAGAGTAATAGTGACTAGAAATAGTAAGTACTGAAATGATAGACCTGTAACATGTAAAGTATGATAGTAGAAAAATTAGATGCCCCCATGAGCCTTAAGGAGACTGGTAAAGATTTGTGTCAAGCATCATGCATCGTGTATGAATCTATGATACATCATGCATTCACCTTAAGATACCAAGTGAATGCGTATGTGTGTGTGGAAAAAGATAATGAAATATGAAGAAATCGTCTAACATAGTAAGCAAAGTGCAACATGTAAGTAGAATAAGCTAACAAGAGTAAATGCAACCAATATATGAAAATGATATGTGAGTGTGATGGTGTGATATGTAAGATGTGTAGATGGTAGGAGAAGTGTTTCCCCCCAATGGATGTGTATGAGATGAGGTTCATTTAGAAATTCCCCCTCAACAGTCAAGAATGAACCATAGAAAAAGAGTGTGTCATTAGGAAATGAGTGTATTGCATGAGAGTAGATGCTAGAAAGATATATTATGAAGCACAAAGTGTGAAGTGTGTAGATAATGTGAGATTCATTAATGAAGTGAATCCTCAATATTCAAGTGTGAACCGTAGCACTAGAGTGTGTCATCGGGTAATGACAATACAATGTGTATACCAAAGGTGTAGGAGTGCTAAGAAAGATTAGACATGAAGTGTGAAGTGTAGTACTAGAGACAATTGATAGTGATGGAAGGGGGGGAGAAAGTGTGATGCCCCCCAAGTGTGCCGAGTGATGGAGATCTATATGATGATGTAAGAGATATATTACGATGGTGATAGAGTTTGAAATGTATCATAAGAAAGTATATTGTCATCACGATGAGAGGTAGAAGCAAGAGTAGGACTAGGGTTGGATTGTGGGTTGACAGGAGGAAGTTTAAAGAGGTTAGCTATCATAGGGTGAATTGGTTGGTCTTTCTTGGTTAGTGGTTGCTTATTTAGAATTGGTAACATTGTAGAGGACTTGATAGGAGGAGGTGATGGGGAACAAATTTTTAAAGGTGGTTGCTTAGTTGGAATTGGTAACATTGTAGAAGAATTGATAGGAGGAGGCGAAAAGGTACAAAATTTTAAAGGTGTTATGACACTGGGTTGGATAGGCATTTATTGAATGAGCAGAGAAAAACATTAATAACTATGGCGTGATGCTCATTAGAAATAGAGGGATCATATTTCGGAGACCAATGTGATTTAGTAATTGGAGATGAGCATGTATGTAGCATAATTTTGTGTAGGAAATGAAATAAAACCTTGATGCTCAAGGTGCCTAATTATTTATTTTAAAGCATAACAATCATTGTCATGGTGTCCATTAAGTTTGTGATAATTACAAAATGAGGAGACCTTTGTATTTGGAAATCCAATAAGATGGTAGTAATGAGTAGGTGGCAAGTTGATCAACTAGTAATTGAGGATCTTAGGAAGAATAACATGTTTCTTAGCATTTAAATCAAACTTGAGAGGTGTTGGTAGTGGTAAGACTTTGGCTTCATTTATATGAGCACATGTAGTAGACATAGGATTAGGATGAGACTTAAAAGAATAACTACCACGAGAATGAAAAACATCCTTAAGATGTTGGATTTCAACTTTGTGGTGTAATTGTGGTTTCCATATCTTGAAATTTATCTTGAAAAGCATGGTGTAAAGCTTTAATTGACTCTAATATGGGTTGATTAGATGAAGTATTAGGACCGATAGGGTCGTTATATAGGCGATCAAAAATTGAACTTACTTATGCGGTGGTGTATTGCGAGGAGGTACATAGTATCTAGGGATTTTTGGAGAACATCTTTGCAAGGTGGGTGCATTTAAAGCATTTGATGCAAAGAGACTGGAGGATTTTTAGGAGCCATGAAAGAAAGGGTGATGTGCAAATAAGGATTTGAATGACCAATCATGAGTGGGGTTCACCAAATGATTTAATATAAATTAAATTAAATCTAATTTCAAAGTAACTACTATAATGAATAATGTATAAATGATAAAATACAACAAATAGACAAACAACAAGCATGCAATAGTATGAAACCCTAAGCAAGAGAGAGAAAGAGAGAGGATGACTTAGCTGATTTTTGAGTGATATGGAGATGTTACGAGCGGTGAATAACTGAAATAGAATAGAAGAAGTATTTTCAAGGCTCATTGGAGGTTTTGAGACATAGAACTATGTGTACTGAAAGCACCTATAAGAGACGGGACCGCCCATGTGCTAGTGTCTGGATCTAGGCGCTAGTGTCCACCTAGATGCTTAGGTTATGATATCTTATGTTCGGAGGAGCTTCATTGTTGATCCTTATTTTTATTTGGTCTCGCTTTAATATCGGTGATTGCCCTCATGTAACTTTGTAAAATGAATATCTAGTTACACATACCCAAAAACGACGTCAAATCCTAAAAATAAAGTTGTGGTATGTGGATTTAGAAATACCCCAACGATCACTGAAGAGTGAAATAAGTACCGAGTGTTGCACTACATTTCGATATCCATGTATTTTTGTGTGTATGTGTGTGTAATGATTCCCTAGGATTCCCTTGTACAAGTTTCACAATGATTAAGCTAAAATGTGAATAATATATTCCTAATTTGAAATGTTATTATTGTAGCAGTACATGAATAAACAATTGAGTACAGAAATTAAGCCAAGAAAACTAAGCAAGAAAGTGTGAAACCCTAAGTGTAAAGAGAGGGTAAAAAGCCTTAGCTGATTTGTAGTTAATCTTGGAATGTGTCTAAGTGCTAACTGAATGAATAGAGAGGGAGAAGTGTCGCATAAAGCCTCAAAAAAGTGTGTGAGCTGACGATATTCTGGGCCTGGGGCTCCTGGAGAGGGACATGGGCACCTGTGAGCACCCTAGGCTTGTTTCTAGGTGCATGTGTATACTAAAATGATTAGAAAAAATCCTTTGAGTGGTCATGAGATATTTTTGTTGTTCTCATTTGGTCACTATGTGATCACAAAATGATCACCGAAGTCATTTGAAACCTGCGAATGAAGTATAGACACAGAAAACCCTAAAAAAAACATCAAATCCTAAAAAAGAAAGATGTATAATGAGGGGTCGAAATGTCCTTGGCTATCACAATGATGATATTAGGACTAAGTGGTGTACCACATCTCGGACCCAATTTAGTTTTGTGTGTGTGTGGAATCGTGCCCTAGGTAGGTCTTGTGTGTGTCACACTTGATAGCGATAAAGTAAGCTAGATGTAAGGAAATGTAATAGATGTGTACATGGAATAGAATGAAATTCCCTCCTATGAAGTGTATGGAGAATAAACAACCATTATGTCCCTTGGATGGTGCTAAATGGATGAAATGGATCTCTTAGATGCTTGATGGATGCAACTTGTAGATACTAAATCACATACTTTGGGTAATATTTAGTCCCGGGTCTCATCTTACTATTTAGAAGGTTTTTGAGTGAAGAAATTACTAATTAACCCCCATCTTTTGACCATCTTACTTTGTTTTCTTTTTCATTCTCGACCTCTTACACCCGCATGCCTAGTCATATTTTTTTGTTTCACACTATTTTAGCTTTGACTGAGGTGCCATGGTCCCACCAGGGGCGCCTCGAGTCTTTTTAACTTTCTCGCCACTTTTTGGGCACTTTCTAGCCATTTTAGCTTCTTATCTTTTTGGTGGTCGGCCATTTTGGGGTTAATTACAAAATTAGATCAAGAGAACCCTATAAATATAAATTTATGAGACCATAATGAGGGACCAAGCACTAGTCACTATTATCATCCACCTAAGGTTGCATCTATGAAAGGCATTTGGAGATCATTTGCATACATTTAGCTCCATCACAAGGGACAAGGTGGTTCATTTGCATCACACAAGCATATGAAGGGATTCTATTCTATTCCATCCACCATTTTACTAAATTTTTACATCTAGTTATTGCTCACTACTTCACAAAGTGTGACTGACACAAGAGCACCTAGGGAACATGATTCACACACACATTAGAACTACATTTGGGTCTGAAATGTAGTGCAATGCTCAATTAGTAAGCCCATTATTGTGGTAGCTAAGGTCAGTCCGACCTATTCATTTACATTCTTCTTTTTAGGGTTTTAATACTTCTTGTGGTCTTTTTCAGGTCTTCTATTCATCTTGGATTATCAATCACATTCAATGCGGTGCAACGAATCTAATGCGACACACAACGAAGGATTCGGATCATTTATAGAACCTATGAAACTCGAGTTCGGACCTTTCGCATAGACTAGGGCACCCATTATGTAGACCAAGGTTCCCACAGGTGCCCTAGTCCCTCTCTAGGTGCTCGAGTCCACTCAGATAGCTCTAATCCTTCCTTTTTGGGGATTTTGCATAGTCGTTCCTGCTCCCTTTTTCTCTAGTCACCTCTACAACATAGTCCCACAAGTTCATCAAATCAACTGAGTCACTTCCTTACTCTTCTTGCATATTAGGTTTTTGTTTTCATTAGTTTAGTTTGCTTCATTCATTTTCCATAGTCATTTATTGCATTTATTCATTGTATTTACATGTTGTTCTAGCTTAGATTAACTACTATTATTCCCCATTTTAGTTAATCATTTTGGTGAACCCGTCCTTCGAATCCACTTTTTGTCTAGGGTTTATTATCCTTTTTCCATGGCTCACTCTCATATTGATTTTATTGAAGAACATCTTAAGGCCATTAATGATCATATTGTTGAACATCCTCAAGATCTAGACTTACTTTTACATGTTGCTCGTGAGGAAGCTACTAATTTGGTGGAACTTAACACTTTTGTGGCTATACCAACTTCTGTTGCCACTCAATCGCTTGCTTCCACTCTCCCACCTATTTCTACTATTCTAGTTTCTATCAATACTCCTACCAATCATTTTATGTCACCCTTAGTTTCTCATATATGACAGGTTTCATCCGTTAGTAGTCACGAGTTAACTTCTCTTTTCATGACCTTTAAGCTCAAATCCGTAAGTTCTGACAACAGCTACTTCACATCCATCACCATCTTTAGATTCTACCTTATTATTTCATACTCCATTTACACCTACCATATTTACTTATCCACTTCCTCCTAGCTTTTTCACCCTTAAGCTTCCCATTTTCAATGGGCATAATGACCCGCAAGATCATCTTAGAGCATTTCATGTCATTTGTCTCAATTTTTTTGACGATCATATTATCTTAGCTAAAATATTTCCTCGTAGTCTCCATGACTATGTGATGCATTGGTTTTATGACCTACCTATTCACTTAGTAACTTCATTCATGCATCTAGCCGATGCCTTTCTTACTCATTTCTCCATCAATATCGGCTCTAAGATCTCTTACACTCAGCTAGCACAACACAAGGATCAAATGAACACCTCGCTAACTATGTTTTATAGTATAAGAATAATTTATCTAAGATGTCAAATGTGCTCGTGGAATCGAACTTAGGACTTGTTTATTTAGATTCTTTTACCGCCTCTTCAAGAGAGTGTTCTATTTTATACTTCCCCTTCATTTGATCAACTCTGTCATACTCTTAAACTTCATGAGACCAAACTCCTATCCATAGGAAAGCATAAGTATCAAGAACAAGATTTTTCCTCCACTCGGTTTCAAAATAAGACACCATTCAAACCATCTACAACTAAGCCAATTGACACTAAAATCACTATCAATGCCATCACTCCTACTAAGGAGGTTCTCATCACAAGATAACCTCAACACAAATTTAAAAATTTCTAATGGCTTCACATCTCATTTTTAAACAACTTCTTGAAAAAAATCTTATTACTCTTCCTCCACCACTTGAGTTAGACCCATCACGACCAAAAGGTAGGAACTACAATGATAACTTCCACTTTGTGATTATCATCGATGTGTGGGACATTCTAAAAATAGATGTTTAAAACTTCCATACAATCATCCAAGATCTAATTGATGACAACAAACTAGAGTTTCTAGAGTCTACTAACTTTGCACCACCAACCAATGACAAGGGTAAACTCAATCTCTTTAATAATGAATCTCAACAAAGTGACAAGAAGACATCCGACTCTTCTACCAATCATACATATCACGCAGTACCTCCTCCTTGATCGAGATCTCTTAATTTATTAGTTATAAAAATTGATGCTTCGAGACCAATCATTTATTTCTCTAAAATCCATTATCATGCAACTTTTACATCTAATCATTTACATATCAATGCATCTATTAGATCAAACTCTATTAACAACATGTTGGCTAGATTTTCTGCATAGCTAAAAACCTAGGCAGTCATGAGATAAATCTCCCTCATTTAACGGTGAGGCTCCCGTGTAATATGTTTATCAATTTGGTAAGTATAAATGCTAATAACTATTTACGGGGTTTTACTTTAATTACAAAGCTCATGAACCATAGCTTAGCAATTCTACAACAAGTAAGCAACTGTTATGACATATTTGTAGAAGGGGAAAAATAATAGAATTTGGGAAAGAAGAAAGGAAGATATGTGATTCAACCAATAGTTTTCAGAGTTGGTCTCATCCACACAAATCAAATAAACAAATAGATCTCACAATATTCACAAGTAAAGGAAAGGAATAACTTCTAACCTAAATCTTATATAACACAAAGTTTATCTAAAAATTCAAATAGAAGTAAGAAGCAAAGCACCGTAGACACAAAGTTCTCTAGAAATCCACCTTTTATTCAATTCCCCAGCTTTCACAGAAATAACATCAAGGGTTATAGCACAAAGTCTGAAAACTCAAGAATGATCCAGAAAAATTGTGATCCTCTAACCCGTAGGCTCTTCCTCTATTTATAATGTATAGAGGGAAATCAAAATAGGAAACTATAACTAAACTCACACATGTGGAAGCTATAAGTAAAAAAAAGAAATATTTCCCCTGGAACTCCTCTCTACGTGACATGCATATGAATACTAGATCAAAGTTGTGCATGTCTTCCACCTATTCTTAATTAAAGGAAATTTTCAAATAACATAAAGTAATGACTTTTAACCAATTACTTTAGTTTTACAATTTTGTCTGAGAAAATGAAAAAGAGAAGAAAGAGGAGAAGAAAGAAAATATACCAGCTGCTACACTTCACACTTTCTCTTTGTTCTGATATTGAATGTACTTGTCAAACATGTGATTCAGTGTCTTCCCATCTGCTTTAGCAATAGCTTCTTTCTCAGTCTTAAACCGCAACAATCCCTTGATAAAGTAACAATGTTGGCCTTCACTTTCTCTAAACTAGGCCCAAATCCTTCGATATCTGCATGAAGTCTCACTAGTTTTCCAATTGAATCTAATGTGAAAGGCATGAAGGCTTCGTCAATATTTTTCTAGACAACTTGAAGAAATTCTTCAAGAGAAGCAGGCAATTTTTTCGGAATGTTTCTCGTATAGTAATGAATACCATCAACTTTCCCCTCTGTAGTGAAAGATATTATGTTCTCTAGCACTTCTCTCATCTTATCTTCCAACAACTGCATTGTATTCACCATAAGCTTGAGAATCTCCATGTAGAAAGATATTTCTATCTCCAACTTCCTACCCTTTTCTATCAATTCATTAGGTACAAGTTTCTCTATGATTAATACATTCTCTGATAGTGAATTTATCTTGGCAAAGATCTCCAAGTGACTCTCAACAACTATATTCGCATACTCTGTACATGTCATTAGTTCTTTCAGTTGAGATAATGCACTGTGCATTCTCTCCAAGCTAGCTGGTACTTTCGTGAATTGCTCTGAAGCTTGGTGGATAATTTGGCTTTTCCATTCATTAATAGATTTGAATTGATTACTTGCATCCTCAACCTCTTAAATAAAATAGCTTCTCACCTACTCTTGCACTAACACTGGTTGAGAGGAAGGTTTGGCAACCTTAGTGATGATCTCACATAATTGGGAGATCTACATTTGAATTTTGGATTTTGCTTTGCCTTCTCCTACCAAAATTGAGGAATAAAGCTTCTATCGGTATATGTGTATCTGATTTAATCCTTCTGTGGTGATTTTCTCAATGACACTTTGGTCACCAATATGTTTGTAGTTGTTAGCTCTCCCTTTTGTTTCCCTTTATCTAGAACTGATAATTCAGTAAACTTCTACCTTGATTCTTTAACAACCAACCTTGAAGCCACTTTAGCAGCTTTAGGTCTTCTACCTTTTCCGCCTAAGCTCATGAGCAAATGCAAATCCTATTCTTCCAGGTTGATTTATTCTCTATCTTTTGGGACTGTTTGCAAAGCCAAATAGGATGAGAAATTACTCTCCGGGGAATGAGAAGCCTTTGTGTGCACTATCATCTCTTGCTGCGGTTTCTGTTGCATCCGATTTCACCACCGTATTATGGCTACCTTCTCATGTTCCCTCTAAGGATAGGGCCCTCTCAAATTCTACCATTTGTGCCTTCAATTCCTTTATAGGAGGAGGAGGAAGTGGAGAATTAAGTGGTAGAAGAGAAGGAGTGTATAGGAATGATGTTGACTTTAGAGAGGGAATAACCATGACTTCTTGTGCTTCCAGAACTATTGAAGTACTATAGGTTGATGTAGGAGAAACTTCGTCAAAGTAGCATTGACATAAGGGATGTAGACTTTCCTTTCTCCAACGCTTGAGTCTTTTTATGTACTTTTATCTTCTCTAGTCTTTTGTTACTCTCACCCTCATGCTTCCTTTTTCTATTGAGATTCCCCGTGCTAAAATTACCTGTGATCTGGTTCATCAAGGCCTCATCCAAACAATATCCTTTTGTTAATAACCAATTTGAGGTGTTAACTAGAACCACCGAAGACCTCTCCTTAATTATCTCAAGGCTTCCACCTACACCGGCTTGAAGAGCAACTTTATCTCCTCCCATTTGACAATATGAGTCAATACTACATGTCAATCATTCAAAATGTTTGCAGTATCCTTTCCAAGCTATAGTAAAAAATCTATTGAGCGACGATCTGCTGAAATCTCCTTTTCTGACTTCGTATTCATTCCTACATTTCATCCATAAATCCTCCAATGAAGGGACATGTGAGTATTCCTGGGAGACTGTCTTCCTTGTTATTCCATAAGGATCAAAATTCATTCAAGCTGGGAAGAACTCATGCTCGTAGAAAAGAAACATTTCTGCTTGACTCCTCTTGGCTTTTGGATGGTCGATAACTATAATGACCCACTTTGTGGTAAAGTTGACTTTAGATTTATGCCACTTTGATTGTAAGTCCTGCAACTCTATGAGCTTCCTACATAACTCCATGATAATCCTCTTATCATTTGGGTACCTCAACAACTTGATTGGTTCTCCTGAGAAGCCACTAACCCTAAGATACATAAAGTCATAAAACTGGATAAAAATGTAGCCGTGCTAGAAACAACTTCCCAAGATTCCTTGCTCACTCTGTTGGCCTTTAGATCACCATTTAGCTTGAAAATAAATCCATAGAATAAATCATCATTCACTTCCCTATAATCCTTGTTGCACTCAAGAATCGTCAGTTGTGGGTAGCACTCATAAATAGGATCCTTTGAAAGTATCCCTCTTCTATCAAGTTTGGAGAATATTCCCTGTGAGGCTGCAACATACACAAGGTATGAAGTCATTTTAAAATTGAATTTCTACCTCACATTTCTCAGTTGTTCACTAATGTTGTTATTGATGATCTCTGCCCAATTGACTATTGAATCAGCTCTGTTGATCTCAATTGTTCTGACAAAGGAGTACATCCATGAGTGGAAGTTATTCGCATTACCTTCCCCATTTATCCTGCACAACAACCGGGTGATATCATCAACTTCCTACACCAGAAATGACCGTAGAAGAGTCCTTGGAAATTTTTATGGTGACCTTGGCTTCTTCATATATCTCTTGTTCATTATACCCATGCAGTCCGCTTTGTTGTTTTCCCATCTATCACAAGCTTCCTGCATGTTGATTGCAATTACTATGGGTCGTGCCGGAATCTTGAGGCGAGGTAATCTATGAATTATGCATCCATTTTGATCACTTGTCTTTCTTGCTTTGCATCTCTAATCGTCCTAGATAGAGGATGATAGAACTTTTCACATTTTAGAGAAAATTCGGGAAATTGGGTTGTAGCGAAAATGTTGCAGCTTGAATAATTCCAATGTTCCTTATTGCTCGCATAAGAGATGATCTACCGATGGCCCTAGATCTGTCAATCAAATCAGTAATAGATTCAGGCCCTATATCTGTATCATTGATCTCAACAAGCATGGAAAATATGCATGATTCTGTTGAATCATCTCTATCATCACCCTTCATCATGCCTAAATCAACATTTGTTTGAGATCTTCTTTCTTTATTTTTTCCAAAATCCTTTGTAATTATGAGAGCTGGATCTATTTGTGCATAACCTAATTGCTCCTCTTGATTCTAATCGACATTGAATTTTCCTTCTTCTTACTAATATGATCACAAGTGAAGTGTTCCTTCAAATAATTGGACAAACATGAAAGCCATGGCATGAATGCATAATTCCTTCACTAAAATCTCATTATAAAGCCCTCTCCACGCCCTTTATTTTTAGACTTTAATTGCATTCCAAACAAGCTAAAAATATTATTTTATTCACATGTGCGCCAAAAATGGATGCTTCCCAACCTTGTGCGCCAAAACTGGATGCTTCCCAACAATTACAAATATTTTTAATGCCCATAACTTCTACCTTTCGCGCTAAAACTTCTAGAGCAACATGCTCCACACAAAATAATTAATTGCCCTTACTTATGGTGTCCACTTCTTATATAGGCAATCTGCATGCTAATTTTACTAATTACTTCTTATTTTTAACAATTTCTAATAATAAGCTATGCTTTTTCTCCGTTTTGGGTGCCCAAGTTTGCCTAATTTTAGCTTGCTTTTAACATGTTTTCCTTGCAATTATTTCCTCTATTTTTAGCAAGCTTCTTTGTCTTATTTTTACCATTCCTTTTTGCTTTGACTTTCTTCCTAATTTAGGTGCCAACACTTGCTAAAAATAATTAAAAGAAATCAGCTTTTAGGCATGAAGTTATGCCAAAGTGGGTCGCACTTTTTGGCTAGAAGTTGTGTGAAAAACATGAGGGGCAGGCAGTGTTAAATTTCAACCTACCAGGTAGCCCCGAGTTTCACACTTTTCACTTAAGTCATGATGTTAAACTCTAACCTGTCAGGAAGCCTCAAAAAGTGTGACTTGCATGGGTGAATTAACTTACTTTTGTGTGAAAAACATGAGGAGCAAACAACATTAAAATTCACCTGCCAGTAGCTTCAAATTCCACGCTTTCCACTTAAGTTATGATGTTAAATCTCAACCTGTCAGGAAGCTCCAAGTTTCACACTTTTCACTTAAGTCATTGTGTTAAATTCCAACCTTCCAGGCAGCCCCAAAAAGTGTGACTTGCACTTGGAATTAAATAAATTTTGTGTGAAAAACATGAAGGGAGAGCGTGTTAAAATTCACCCTGCCAGACAACTTCAAATTCCACACTTCCCACTTAAGTCATGATGTTAAACTTTAACCTATCAGACAACTCAAAAAGTGCGACTTGCACTTGTAATTGACTTCCCAAGTTTGGCATGGAAATCCAAGGTAGAAGGAAGCTTAGAATTACAAATTGCATTAGCTCTCTTCCATGATTTGGACTAAAAACTTCATCACTGGATAACTGCATGAATTTTGGAAGATGGGGCAATAGTATTTATGACTTTGCATAGAGAAATCAACCATTTCTAGAAAGTACGACTTACTTCCAAACTGTTGTGTTGAAAATTAACACTTCACAATAGATTTCACTTTTTTCTGAGGCCATGGATGACTTATAAAAACCCTAGGTAAATGGACTGGTTAAGCAAAATGAAAGAAAAGAATACCGGGAATTTCTAGACAGATTTTAGAGAAAAATTAAAACCAAACACACAAGAAATAAATAAAATGAAAAACCTATCGAAATTTGTAGATAATTGCTAAAAATAACTTTCCAATTAGCTAGTAAGTAAAAATTCTTCTCGCGTGAATACTCACTTAGAGGTGAACGCAACACTAGTGTGAAAATCCATGATAGGATTTAACTTCAACACAATTTATTTTAAAAGAACTTTATTTATTTAATAAATAAATAAATAAAACACTTTCAGACAAAACTTGGCGAAGGGATAAAATGAGTTTTAACATGTGTGTATTTGTCGAATTTGATTTTTATGACTCTCTGGGGATACCTTAGAGCAATGGAGATAAGCTGTAGGAAAACAAACACAAAATGACCCGTTACTTTGAAAATAATATTTTTAAAAAAGGGGTAGTCCCAGATTTTAGGGTGAAATCTTGGGACATCCACAACACTAAGGTTGACCCATCATGGCTCATTAGTGCATGCTCTATTTCACTTCTCAAGGCTATTAGTTATCCTCCATCGCAAATTGAATACCCTTTCAACAAACCCTTTGGCATTGTTAAGCTACATGTTACGGTTGGTCCTCTTACACTGCTTTTGTGCCTTTCCTTATTAGAAACATAGTTTCGGATGTGACATGCTTCTTGGTCTCAATTGGATTCATCTCTCTCAATCTATCATTTTTATGAATCATTTCGACTCAAATTTATTCATAACAAATAGGTCATTTGTATTGATGGTGTCCCTTTATCTACTCCATGGTCACCATCTCCTCGTACAATAGCTAACACATCATCTACTTCCTCTAGCACATCACATTCTATGTTGCATAAAGCACAATCTATGCCTAGTTCCCCTACTCGAGCTGTGTCTACACGATCACATCGTTCTACTAGTCCTACACATAGTTATAGGCCCATTTCTAGGATTGTTACTACATTTCGATGTAGACCACCACCTTAGTTTATTCCATGCGGTTCTTCATCACTTTCACACTCATCGTCACATAGATCTCCATCAATGACACATTTTTGATGCCACGACCTTCATCATACATTCATCCATCACATGCGCATAGAATTCATTCACCAACATAACATCTATCTACTATACCACCATTTTTAGAGCATAGTCATACATTTTCATCATCACATGCATCAATTTGAGGACCTTTATCCTTCACGGTCATTGGTTAGATCACATATTTATGTACACTTGGGGGGCATACCATATAATACATCCCCCACCCATCGCCACATCTATGCATATATCATCTTTACATTATCATACATCAATCTCCTAACATACACATATTCATTCATACTTTAGTGTCATCATCACCCGATGACACACTCTTGTGCTTTGGTTCACACTTGAATGTTGAGGGCTTACTACACATGAACCCCACACACTGCACTATAGGGCTTACACAATGCATCTATTCACACATTACACATTATACACCATACATTCTACATTTAGTCTACAACATTTTGACATTTGCACTTTTATACATCATACATCAGATTAGTATTCATCATACTCATCTAGCATTCCATCCTACTCATTATAAATGTTATACTCTCTTAGGTACACTACACATATTACATTTGCTACTATACTCTACATACACATCGCATGGTCATTTACCATTTTCATTACATACACTACATCATCTTCTATGTGTTGCACTCACTTTCCTATGCACACTTTAGTTCCTCGGTCCATACTCAGCTGTTGAGGTTTTACAAATCAAATGGACCTTACATTCATCAAATTTTTATCATTCGACCTCTCATCATGTGACATTTATAGGATAGTGACACGCGCTATAGTCTAAATCGTCAATTAATCTATCATCGTGTAGTGGTTTATAATTTAGGCTACATCACCAATCCTTATTATTAAACTTGTAGTGATACACGCTTTAGGCTAAATCATCACTCCTACATTTATTTTGTCATGGTGTACTCTTCTTCTATAGGGTTCACGCACATATCATCTTTTCTAGGTCGCATATCATCACCATTATACACATACACACTCATCACAATGTGTTAGAAACACAACACACACTTCGACCATTTCCCGATGATGCACTCTCATTTACAGTTCATTCTTGAGTCTTTGAGGGAAAAAATAAATGAACCTCATTGTATACACTTCCATTCACTCAAAGGGGCACATGGATCCTATCACTCCATCTTGCATTCCATTTCATCCATCCACAACATATTGCATCTCATGGTTATTTTTACTCTTGTTTGCATTTTCTTGTTCATGGTCATTTTATTACACATACTAGTTAGATACCTTGTATGTCATTTATCTATAGCATACACACATGTGTGTCCACACCTTTTTCTAGTTGTGATTTTAGATACAAGACTTTTTCATGCAAAACGGTTGCTCTCTTTCTACCCCTCCTACATTGGTCACTTTGAGGGCATCCACATTCGTCTCTCATAGGTGCTATTGTTTCATTTTGTACTTAACACTTTACATTACTTGGTTATACATGCTTTTGACATACTAGTTATCTTACTAAAATGCTAACGGGTTCTTCATGTGCAACATTTGTTATACGGGGATACTTGCTTCCATACTTGTTTATTACATATTGTTTGTTATAGTTTTATATTGCATGTGGGATTTGTCCTTTGTTTGGTGTGCACACTTGTTTGTTTATATGTGTCCATGATGGCCTTACATGTATTGCGACATCGTGAGTGGTGTCCCATGTTTATAACCCACTTTGGCGGTCTACTTTGTCTTCTTGCATGTTTACATTAATACATTGCTTTGTAGCTTACACATTACTTTCTACATACATGTTTGTTCATACTAACACTTGCTTTGGCTAGCCTTCTTGTTTGTACATGCCTTAGTTTTTACCAAGTACATTCGGTTCCCTTTTAGGGAAGAGTTTTACTGATTCATGCGGTTGGTCCTCTTTTGGGGCCGAATTCTCCTATCAACGATGTCACATGCACCCTAAAGAGGGGGCATCATCGGGGTTTTTCATTCTATACAACGCTTCTACACTAGTTCGGTTCGGTGCACTTTCTATCGTCCTTGGCATCGCGAGTTATATATAATGAGTGGCTTTAGACCAGTCTATGAACTTTGTACACAACGAATTTTACAGGACATGGTTATCCTTAACATTCTGGGAAGTAGTTAAAGGTTGGAGGATATAACAGAATTCCTCCCTATACTTCTTCATCCAGTGGCATCAAATTTCCCAAAAACCAAGACATACAAAGATATCTTCACACATGTTCAGGAAAGTAGTTAAAGGTTGGAGGATACAATGGAATTCCTCCCTATACTTCTTTGTCCTATGGCGTCGGATCTCCCAAAAAACCTCGACAGTATAGAATATTCTTCTTCACACTCTCTCTCGACATGGATCAGGTGCACATGTTCCATTTACATTTTTTTATTTGTGTATTTTACATTCACATGCTTTTTGCATTCATATACATGTGTCTTTTACATTGCATTTTTACTCACACATACATATATATTTGACTACTTATACGTTGTCTCCTAATAGGTCACGATCATATGAGAAACAAATAGTCAAATGGGGGAAACAACAACATTTTGTGGCAACACACACCATATTAACCATACAGGTACATCACACACATCAATAGCTACACACACATTTCAACCCTAGGTTCACTCTCATTAGTTTTTGCACTTTTCATCTTTAGTTTCCATGCTCCATAACCTTTTATCACTCCACGCTTTGTCTAGTCCTTTAGCACACCTTCTACATCACTCTATATACACATTAGGTACACATCTCTATCTACTTTATGTTATCGAGCATTTCGCTCACCAACATAAAGTGGGGAAAATTATAATCACTAAATCATGCACTCTGGGAAATATTTAGTCGTAGTCTCATATTCCTATTTAGAAGGTTTTGAGTGAAGAAATTACTAACCCACCCCCGTCTTTTGGCCATCTTACTTTGTTTTCTTTCATCATACCTAACCTCTTACACCCGCATGCCTGGTTAGCTTTTGTCATTTCACATTATTTTATCTTTGACTAGGGCACCCAGGCATGGGTGCCTTAGTCTCACCAGGGGCATCCCAAGCCTTTCTAAACTTTACTGCCACTTTTTGGGAACTTTGTAGCCATTTCAACTTCATATATTTTTGTTGGTCAGCCATTTCAGGGTTAATTAAAAAATTAGATTAAGAGAACCCTATAAATAGAAATCTACGAGATCATAATGAGGGAATAAACACTAGTCACTACTATCTTCTACCTAGGGTTGCATCCATCAAAGGCATTTGGAGATCATTTGCATACATTCAACTCCATCATAAGGGAAAAGGTTGTTTCATCTCGCATCACACAAGCATAGGAGGGGATTCTATTCTATTCCATCCACCATTTTACTACAGTTTTACATCTAGTTATTTCTCATTACTTCACAAAGTGCAACTGACACAAGAGGACCTAGGGCACATGATTCATACACACATTAGAACTACATTTGGGTCTAAAATGTAGTACAACACTTAGTTAGTAAGCCCAATGTTGTGGTAGCTAAGGTCATTCGACCTATTCATTTGCATTTTTCTTTTTTGAGGGTTTTAATACTTCTTGTGGTCTTTTTCAGGTCTTCTATTCATCTTGGATTATCAACGACATTTGGTGCGGTGAAAAAAATTTTATGGGACACATAGCCAAGGTTTTAGATCATTTACAGGACCCATGAAACTCGGTTTTGGACCTTTCGCACGACTAGGGCACCTATTCTTTGACCAGGGCACCCATAAGTGCCCCCAGGTCCCTCTCTAAGTGCTCCAGTCCACTTACATAGCTATAATCCTTCCTTTTAGGGATTCTACACAGGTCATTCCTGCTCCCTTTTTCTCTAGTCACCTCTGCGTGACATAGTCCCGCAAGTTCATCAAGTCAGTCGAGTCACTTCCTTACTCTTTTTTCATATTATGGTTTTCATTTTCATTAGTTAGTTTGCTTGGGTCATTTTCCATAGTCATTTACTACATTTATTTATTGTATTTACATGTTGTTCTAGCTTAGATTAACTATTATTATTCCCCATTTTAGGTAATTACAACCTTAGGTGGTGATAACTAGTGCTTAGTTCTTGGTCTTTATTATGATCACATAACTTTATATTTATATGATTTCTTTGCTTGAATTTCGTAATTAACCCTAAAAAGGTCAACTACCAAAAAGATAAGATGCTCAAATGACTAGAAAGGACCCAAAAGATGTGAACAAAGTAAAAGGGTCGGTTAGGAGCACCCGGAGGGGACAAGGGTGCACACACACTCTTACGTTTCAAGCTAGGCACTAGTGTCCGGGATACTAAATGCCAAAGTATAAATAGATAGACTGAGAAAGTAAGGGTGTAAGACCAAAATTTGCAACAAAAAGAAAATAAAGTTAGCCAAAGACATGGGTTGATTAGCATTTTTCTTACTTAGGAATCATATGAATAATAGTATGAAATCGTGTGTGATTTCATGTCTACATTTTCCCCACTTTATGTTGGTGAGCGTAAAGCTCGCAACATAAGTAAATAGAGATGTGTACCTAATAACCATGTAGATTAATGTAGAAAGAGTGTGCCGAGGGACAAGAGAAAATTGGAGTGATAAAAGTGTGAAGCATGGATGTTACGAGGAGAAAGTGTAAAAGTGATGATGAAAATGAATGTGAAGCGGAAGCGTATGTGTAGATGTCATGATGTAGTTTTTGTCGATTCGATTGTTGTTGTTGATGTTAAATACCGCTTCCCATATAGATGGACTTGTGAAAGAGAAGAAAAACAAGTAGTCAAATACACATGTATATGTGTAAAAAGCATGTAAAGAAGTATGTAAAATGAAAAATATGAAAAAGGAACAAGTCCACCTGATCCATGATGAAGAAATAGTGTAGAAAAGGATCTTGAAGATGTTGTGGAAAAATGAGTTTTTCATGTGATCTCACGCTAGTTGTGTGGGCCGTGAGTTTTTAGGGTGATCTTATGCCAAGTCATGGAAGAAGTGTAGGGAGAAAAGTTTGGTGTTATCCTCCAACCTTTAACCACTTCCCGCAATGTAGAACACCACTACAAATGGTGTGTAAAATTTGAACAATTTGATCTAATGTGAAATTTTGAAGGAATCAGTATGTCTGTAAAATCCACTCCTTGTGTGGAGTTTTGGAGACTGTGTTGAACTACCAAATGATGTGTAACTTCCCCTAGTTATAGACATCCGGGAAGGTTGTGCTGTTCTAAGGACCCAAGTCGATTCGAGACTTGAAACTAAAAATTGTGATGTATCGGTACTATGTTGTTTTTGTAATGACTATATACTATTATATGGGGTGATTGGTTCACCAAAATGATGCCCCCTTGTTTGGGGTGCATACAACATCGTTGAAGGAGTATGTGACCCAAAATAGGATCGATCGATGTGTAAAAATTGTGCCCTAGAAGGGGAAAGGAATGTGCTTGGTAAAAACCAAGGCAAATGCAAACAAAATTGTTGGGAGAGAAAGTGTTAGTACAAGAAAAGACAAACACACATGTAGAAGACAAAATGTAAGCTAAATAGACAATGTGTAAGCTAAAACACAAGAAAATAATGTAAACACGCAAGAAGAAAATGCAATCCATCAAAAGTGGGTTGCAAACATAGGACACCACTCATGATGTTGCAAGAAAATCAAGGCCAATGAAGCCAAAATTAGATAGTGTGCACAAAATACAAAGGGAAAAGCCCGTAAACAATGGAAAAAAATGATAAACAAGAGCAAACAAAGTAACAAACAACCATGGTGAAAAATAGGCCTACTAAACAAATGTTGCACATGAAGCACCCGTTAGCATGTTAGAGATATAAAAATTATGTCAAAGCGTGTATAATCCAATATAGTAATGTGCTATGAAACAAAATGAAACAATAACACCTGTAATGTATGAAAGTGGATGCCCCTAGAGCCTCCGTGGGACTAGTAACATGTACTATTCCAAACATCCATGTTGCATGTAATAGTTCTTTGGAATCTATGATCACAACTAGAACAAAAGTGAACACGCATGTGTGTATGATAAAGATAATGACATATAATATCGATCTATCATGTGTAATAAAGTGTACATGTAACAAGTAAATGTAAGTAAGACTAAATACAACCAAGATATGTAGTATGTCATGGATGAGAAAGAATGGAATGTAGTGTGAATGATAGGAGTAACGTGCTCCCAGTGGATGTGTATATATGTAACAAGGTTCATTTATTTATGACCCTCAACATTTTAGAATGAAATGTCAACGAGAGTGTGTCATCATGATATGGTTTAAGTTGTGTGCATTAGAAAGATATGATCAACAAAGTTCATCGGTGTAAGTGAATGAATGAGTGTATGATTAAATGTGTGAGTGTGATGAGGTCCATTTGAGATGTATACCCTTAGCTTTCGAATATGGAACATGAAACTAAAGTGTGTCATAGGGAAATGAACGTTGTTATATGCATAGTATCTCTTAAGATGCATGAAATTGAGTGGATTTTTGAGTGGTTTTCCCAAAAGGTGGCAAGGTGGTAGACTCACCACCAATTTTTCATTAACAATGTAAGGACCAAGCCAATTGGGCTTGAATTTTCCTTTAAAAGGAGCTTTGACATTCATATTTTTCTTATTTTCTTTTAAGATGAGGTCACCTATATTGAACTCACGAGGACAAGTTTTCGATTGTATGCCTATGTGATGCGAGATTGATATGCAAAAGATGTTCAAGTTCTTGGACACGGTGGGAATCTAATATTTCTAACTCATGTAGGTGGTTTTCATGATATTCATTGTATTTAAGTATGCCTTTGAGAGAAAAACACAATGAGGGTATCTCAAGTTTGAGTGGGACGATGGTCTCGATCTTCGTAGACTAGTGAAAAAAAGTTGCATTAGTGGGTGTATGCACACTAGTATGATAAGCCCAAAGAGCATAAAATAGTTGATTATGCCAGTCATCACCACTAGAAGCAACTGTCTTGCATAAAATTTTGAAAATAGTTTTGTTGGTGGCCTCAGCTTGGCCATTGCCTTGCAGGTAATAAGGAGTAGAGAATGACTGTTTAATTTTGAATTTTGCACAAATTTTTTTAACCTCCTTATTTTTAAAGGAAGATCCATTATCAGTGATAATGGCAGAGGAACACCAAAGTGTGTAATGATATGGGTAGTGAGGAAACTACAAATGTTAGTGCCAATTATATTTCATAGTGGGGTTGCTTGACCCATTTGGTAAAATATTTAGTAGCAGTAATAATGTATTTATGTCCATCAACCAATTCAGGATTTATCATGCCAATGAGGTTAAAACCCGAAGAGAATGGCCATATCGGTCTGTAATGGGTTGGAGATCATATGCAGGTGTGTGATGAAGGTTACCGTTCTTCTAGCACTTCTAGAAATGAGTAGCGTATTTGAGGTAATCCTACTCCATGGTAGGTCAATAATATCCCTGACGTAAAATATTTTAAGACATGGCTTTGCTAGAAAAATGACCGCTACACATGTTGTCATGTATTTGTGAAATAGTAGTGGGAATATCGGTAATCCCTAAGAAGTGCAAGACATGACCATCAAGTGAAAATTTAAATAGTTTAGTTCTCGATGATGACATAATGAGTAGCCTCACATTTTAAACACAAGATTCTTGAGGTTGTAGATCATCGGGAATGGTTTGTTTATATAAAAAGTTGTAAATTAGAGTAAACCATTCAGGGATTGTCATGACTATGTGTGATGTGACAAGAAATTAGAGGTATAGTGGAAGTGGAAGGATGTCGTAAGTTCCTAATGATGAATGTGGCCTGCTCATCAATAATATCTTGGGGATAAGAAATGCCACACTAGGCATGGTGTCTCGCATGATGATTGTACTTACGGGGATGGTAGTGATAGAGTAGGACTCAAATGTAGCCAAGATATCTTTGACAAGTGTATTGTATGAGATTAAGTGTTCCTCTTTTGTGTTATATGCATCATTTACTTGATTTATGATGAGATAGGAATCACCATGTATGCATAGGTTACAAATAAGGAGTTTTCGAGTAGTGAGAAGACCGAGGATGAGGGATTCATATTCAATGATGTTATTTATATAGGAAAACCCTAATTGATATGCAAAGGGGAGTGGATCACCATGTGGGGTGATGAAAAATATCTCAACCCCAACACCAGAGCGATAACAAGACCCATCAAAGTACATTGTTCATGTATAAGAATCGATAGTATAAACAATGAAATCATCACGTCAGAATAAAAAACAAGAGATGCATCGAGAAAAGGTGTCGCAACTAATTGATTTGCTATGAATTGGCCTTTAATTACTTTATATGGTATGAAATTGAAATCAAATTTGGTGAGAAGCATAACCCAACACACTAGACATCCTAATAGATGTATGTGAGATAAGAGGTATTGTAATGGATATACTTTGGTGATGATGTGTACCTCATTGTTAAGAAGATAATGTCATAATTTTTCTACGACAAATATAAGACCGAGACATAGATTTTTGATGTAGCTATAGTTGCATTCATAAGAGAGTATCGTTCGATTGATGTAATATATTTCCCTTTCATGTTGAGAGCCATCGTGTTGTGCAAACAAGGATCCTAAAGCATGAAACATGGTATGAATGTATAATAAGAAAGTTTTACGAGCCATTAAATGGACTAAGACAAGTGGATTTAAAAGATATGCTTTTATGTCATCAAATTCTTGTTGGCATTGATCATCCCATATGAACTTAGTATCTTTCTTCATTAGGTGTGTGAATGGTTGAGTTTTATTAGCAAGCTATGCAATGAACCACTAGATAGCTTGAATTTTTCCCTGTAATGATCATAGTTGATGTAAATTTCTAGGCGAGGCATGTTGAAAATGGCCTTAATCTTGTTAGGATCTATTTCAATGCCACATTATGAGATAATATATCCAAGTATTTTTCCAGTTATGACCCCAAAAACACATTTTTGGGATTCAAGTGTATGTTATATTGGCATAAGCATTCAAATAGCATTCACGAGATCTTGGGCATGGGTGGAACGGTGTCGATTTAGCCAAAATATCATCAACATAATCGTAAATAATATTGTGAATGTAATCATGAAATATGTGAGTCATCACGTGTTTATAGGCGGCCCGACATTTTTAAGGACAAAGGGCAAGAAAATTTAACAAAACATTCCCCATGGTGTAGTGAAAGAGGTATTCTCTTGATCCACCAGGTTGATTTTGATTTGATTGTAGCTCACGAAGCCATTCATGAAAGATATGTTATCTGTAAAATTGACAAGGGAAATTTTGCAGGTAACCATACCAAATTTTCGTTTTGGTTCCCCGTAGAGGTCCCTTAGCGTTCGAATGGCATAAAATCCCTTTCTAGAGAATCTAGTTTTTCGAACTTAGTCATTTTTTCATTTTTGGTGGGCACAATTTTTATTCATGCAACATCAAATGAATTTGTGCCCCCTTCTATTCCTTTGGCGCATCCTTTGGAGTGTCGACATTCCAAATGTTGCACCTTCCCATGATGCGCCCTTCAAGCCTACACCAAGGCGCATGTGCCATCTTGTCGACATTACAAATGTTGCGCCCCTGAATGGTGTGCCAAAGTGCTGAAAAGGTAATGTCGACAGTCCTGAATCCATGCCAATGGCGTAAATATTTTCATGTTGGCATCTGTTTTGGTGCGCCTTACAAAAAGTTGGTGGCACATTTATTACACCTTTTGCTATAAATAGGTGCATCTGACCTGTCATTTTCATGATTGAAAAAATGTGAAAAATTTAATTCCTCTCAGAATCGGTAGCTCTGTCACCCCCGTGTGTCACTTTTCATCGTATTCATGGACCCCACATCATTTCCTCCATCTTATATATTCTTGGTAAGTGGTCCTTTCTTTTCTTGTGGTTTTTTTGTGGTTTCATTGTTGTTTTTGAGAGGTTGTTATTATTAAAAAAAAAGAAAATGAACCTAAGAAATAATACAACCCCTGCCCATTTTACAAATCAACCCACCTTCAAACAATTTTACCCTTCTTCTAGATCTGCTGCCCAGAGGGCCTTGTCTCAAAAATGAATCCCTGACCCTCTTTTCTCTGTTCCCCTCACTGAAAGATCTTAGTTGAAAGAGGCAAAAGACCCCAAACCTATCAAAAAGGGTGAAAATCTAAAGTTATTACAATCCAGAAACCATGGTTTTTCTTTGGTGCAAACGCCATCATTGTTACACAAAACACAGTCACGCCAAAGGGGCACACTATCCCCACTTGTAACATGCATCTTTCCCGCGCCTTATAAAATTCCTAAAAACCTAATATAGGCACAAGCGCAACTCCGCCTACACTTACATTTGAATGTCGTGTAGATCCTCCCCACACCGCACGCCAAAAGCTCAACCTTGGTGCACCTTAACTCAATGATGCACCCTTTAAACCTGTGCCCCTTGGCACACCATAATGTTTTGCAACATGTACCATATCTGCGCCAATGGCACATCCTGAAGCCTTGTAACACCAAAATAATCTGCCTTGTTCAAAACCCTTCATATGGTGCAGGTGCACATCCTATGACACCAACATCTAAATGTTGTGTGTAGTATTTTTGCGCCCTGTGCCCTTTTTGCCTGTATTTTCTTCCATGTAACACTCTCCAGCAGTGCACCTTGTTTTTCTAACCTTGTAGCCTATAATAGAATTGCGCCTTGCACCCAGAGGCTTGTAAATTGATAACTTTTCATTTGTAAAGCTTTGATGGACAATTTAATAGCTAACATGGCTCTTCTGCGATGGACTTCCCTGCTTCTTCTTGCAGATCAGCAGTTGAACTCAAGTTCGCACATGTCTTCATCAAGTAAGAAGCCAACCAAGTCTAAGGGTAAGGCCAAACTCATAGAAGAAGAAATGAAGTACAAATACCAAAGGGTCAGGATGCCTGAATCCCTTGCAGAGTGTGACCTAGACATCAGGGATTCAAAACTTGGTCATATTGATATGGAGGACTTCGGGCCAAAACTAGGAAGGTCACAGGGCGGTCCATGGATGGAAAAATTGGTCGGTAGTGGTTTACATTTCACTAGGGGAATACCCGTGAGCGCAGTAAACAATGAATTCATGATGGTGGTGGGCATTTGCTGCTACAATAAGGACACTAGGTGTGTCAAGAATGAGAAGGGAAAGGTAATAATAAACCTCACTTCCCGACATTTAGAAATCATGTTGGGAATCCCGCACCATCGAAATTTTCTGGCAATAAGCCAAGAAGACTGTATAAAATCATGGAATGAAAATGAAGACAAATACATGCAGCTTATGAATGAAGTATATATGAAGAACAAGAAGGTGATAACCAGGCGGCCGCAAGTTATTCATCATAACAACTTCTCAGAGGAGCTGAGCGACACCATCACCTTCCTGAGTAGGGTATTTGGGCTTCCTGATGCCCATTATTTTCACAAATGGATGCTCAGATACTTGGAAACAATGAGAAAAACATTCTGATCAACGTTTTGAATGGGCGGAGATTATCAACAACACCATCTCCGAGCAGCTTCAACAACTCTCAACAACGGGGAGGTTCTACATGAACTCCTATGTGGTATACGCTGCTACCTCTGAAAGAGACTACCCAACACTAAGCCGATGCGGGGTGTGGCCCCAAGTGAAAATATATGAATATTATCCAGAGTTGAGACTAGAAAATAGTATCGCACAATTCAGAAAAATCAATGATGCCTTCTTCTATGGCATCATCTGCCTCTTGAGGCCCAATATGACTCACGATCGGATGACCAAGAGCATGGTTACTACCACAGAGAAGTGGGGGGATTATTTACGTAATTCCCCACTTTCACTTATCTCAGAGCCGCCAACTTCTTGGGGGAGCCCACCAAGTTACCGAGGTATGCGGGACCCAAGTTGATCCTATTGGAGCTGTCTAGACAACTTATCACATACCACAAGAAGTGTCTAAAAAGAAAGAAGGGTGGAACTCCATTCCCCCTCACAGTGGGTAGGTACACCTGCACTTCTCATACCAAAGCCCAGGGAAATGTTTACGGAGCTAGAGTTGCTCAACTTGAAACACAATTTCTTAAAAGGCCAACATTTGATCCTCACAATTTCCTTCCAAGGGAAAAGCTCGATCCAATCCATGTCCCACAGATCGAGGATATCTACATCGATCTATCACAAGGTCAAGCTCAGAAGAAAGGATCACTCCCACCTGGCCCTGGCAGAAATCATCCAATATGGTGTGGCCATTGTCCCGAAAGGTTTCCAAGCGACCGATCAAGAAGTTGATCAGGTCTATCTAGATACGGACGGGGACAATTGGCCATTTTCTGAGATTGATAGAACAAAGGCACCTCAGACTATTGAGGAAAGGATTAAAGGCACTCTGTAGTGCACATAGCACTGGTGTAGGAAAAATGGTCTTATCTACCTTGGGGTGGACTTTACCATGTCTCCCTTGGGAAATGCACCTGCCAGTGAAGCACTTGCCAAAGGGAAAATGGAAATACAAAGTGGGAGAATCAAGCACTGCTTAGGAGGAAACTCTCGAGAGTCCTCCTTCCACCACCCAGGAACAGGTAGTAAACTTGGTATCCCTTGAAAAATATGAAGCGATAAGTGTTCCAACGGGCATATCCACTCAGGATGTTGCCACTACTGTAACTATTGAAGTTCCCACCATCCCCTCTTCCACTCCTCCTTCCCCTCCTCATGTCTCTCAAGCAACCACTCCTTTGGTTGTGTCTTCTCCCCGTCTTCTACCGTTCCCCCTTCCTCCTCCTCCATTTTCTCTTCCCTCACGGATCTGTCCCCTAGCATTTCTTCTCTCATCTCTCAGATCCCTTCCACCCCCACAGTTTCCTCTCCTACAGTGACTCCTACCCATGTAAGCATTGGATATTTGGCTTCCTTATCAATTCCGCCGCCAAGTGTCTCGATGCATTTCCCATGTCCACTGGCTGCTCCTTCTTCCACCTCTGTTCCCTCTTCTCCCTCTGGTCCCACTCCCTTAAGTCCATAATGGATCTCCAAGCACCTGAGCCAGCATAAGAGGAAAGTCCCCATTGCACCTATGGACTTCTCCATCATTCCAACAAAAGGAGCTAAGAAGAAAAATCCTATAACCCGCTTCTCTCAGAGCGCTTTAGGTGAAAGGGTTATGGAGATCACATACCCTGATCCCACAAAGGATAAAAAAGATATGTCTCCTACAGATTATATAGTGACACAGGTCACAATGGGAACATCCTCGAAAGCCTACAAGGAGAGGCCCTATCTGCAGTGGATGCCCTTTGCAAAAAGATTCAGGAAGCAAAGGAAGAGAAGAGGATACTGAAAGAATAGAACAAACATCTTCTCCAAGCCCTGCAGAAAATGGGTAGTGCACCTCCTGTAACTACCACCAAAACTCCTGAGGCCCTTAGTTAGGAAAAGATAAATGAGTATGCCAAGATTGGTGAGCAAGGTATGGCAGTATCCACTGGAGAGACTAGATCCTCAAGGATAGTGAGGAAGTAATTGTAAAGTTCACAGAGCTATATCAGAATATTGATTAGGCTAACAAGGAACTCTAGGTGATTATAGGACCTATCTCTGAAGAGTTGGACCATGCCAGGTTACAACATGAGACATTCCAAAAGATGCTCAACTACCCAGTCGATGACTTAGTAAAATTTGGCGTCTTCGATCACCCAAGAGCACCCAACAAAGTCCTTGCTACTTTGGACTATTGGGTTGACCAGATGGAATTTGTCTTGGAGAAGATTGATAAAATCAAGGAGGAAGCCTTAGATGTAATGCATCAAATGGAGTAGATCATCCTAAGGATGTCTCCGGCTTGCTCACCCCATCATACGCCTTGAGGAAGGTAGATGACACTATTCATCTCTTTAAGGAGATCACGTCACAAGGTTTAGGGTCAGAAGCCACTTTTGACGCAGAGTCTATCAACAACCTTCTGGCCTACCATGATTTTGTTGGATACCTGATGGAGGCAGGTAATGAATACTTCAAGCTCCCAGAGAGACTCAGAGATGAACGGGAGACTTGTGAAGTCATCGGTGATCACACCAAGGGTCCCGCTTAGGATCAACTTCAACCGATGATTAGCAAATTCATGGAGTATCGTGCTCAATTTCATATTTCCTCTCCTGAGCAGAAGCAAGATACTCCTTTCCAGCCATGGGATGACGATGAATAGGCTCCTTCCTCCTAGGATTGTTCCCATTTTTGTAAAGTATTTAAAAGTATGTTGGCACAAATGATGACATCATCCATGTTGCACCATGAGATGTTGTCATCCACCAAATTGCCCCAAAGTCAACAGTTGACTTTTAGATATTTTGTAAATATTTTGTAATTAGTTGTTGGTTCCTTTTTGCCTTCTTTCTCCTTCTCTTTCTATATATACTTGGATACTTGTTGTATTCAAGGGGTGAACATTTTTTAGATGAAAAATAGAAGTGAGAAGGAAAAGGCTTTGTACTTTTTGTAACAGAAAATATTAATACAAAAATTAAGACTTTGTGCTCAATGGATGTGTTATGTGCATTAGATCTTTCTTAAGTTAGATCTGTGTTGCTTTTCTATTAGATCTATCTCTACTTTTTTGTCATTTTCTCATCAGTATTGCTTTGTTCATTTATGCAAGTAGGTTTGGCTCTGTTTACTACCAACCCAAAACATAAACCCTCTGACCTTTCTACTTTGGAATTCATTTCTTTTCTCCCTTCGGATCTATCCTATCTCCTCTCCTCCCTTCGTTCCTTTCTCTCGTTCACACTGATTAGAAATACCCCTATTGGGACGAGACCCAAAACCCCAAGGCGAGTCATAGGACTTGCATAGATTCCTGCTGGTAGAATAACAATAAACCAGTTTCACTTTGCTGTCTCAAAGAGGGGCTATGCCTTGCACACTATTGGCTCATCTATCCATAGATCTGCCCTCTCGACAAATTTTCAGACTAACAAGATAGAATATTGTATCTAGCTATAGAATCGACAATGGTGTCGTCGATATGAGGCAATGAAAAACTATCCTTGGGACAAGATTTATTTAAATTGTGAAAGTTGGTGCAACAATGGACTTGACCATTTGAATTCATAATGGGTACAATATTAGATACCCATTTAGGATAATCAACAACATAAATAAAATTGGCGTCGAGTAATTTTTGGATATATTCTTTGACTAGGAGTGCAAATTTTGGGTGCATTTTTGGATTTTCTATTGGACGGGTTTTGCACCAGGGTTAAGAATGATATTATTCATTGTAATAGATGGATTAATACCCAACATATCACACTAGTCCCATGCAAAAATTTTAGAGAAATCATGTAGTAATTTCTTGATATCTTTTTATTCTTTAGTTGTGAGAGAGGCGACTAACAAAATTATGCATAAATTTTTAGTTGTACCGTTATATTGAATAGTATCTTCATTGAGAAGAACTGACCGATCCTTGATGTATGGATCAATAGGAATAGTATTAGGAGGATCGGTGTTGTCAGTGAGGTGTATCAGACTCTCCAAAGTAAGCAATATCATTGAGGGATAATGGAGAACACCTCGTATGGTGAAAGGAAGGGAATTAATCATAAATTCCCATGTGTTCTAGAAGAGAATCATCAGTAGAAAAAATGTCTAAATTATCCCAAGTGGAAGAGGTAGCATCACTGATGAGTTATGGATGTATAAGAGGAAGTGAAGAAGTATGCAAGGAAGTATAAGCTTCCGACGGAGGGTGATATCCCAATCCGAACTTGTGAGATTGTGTGGGAATATCCTAAAGTGTTGCGACTCTATGTTACGGATGACCTAAGCTCATATTAGAGAAACTACAACAACATAAATATTCATATCCTATCCCATATTAAGAAAATTATTGAGGATAATTAGAATAACAAGGAGAGTTACTGGATTTCTCAATAGAATGACAATATGCAAAAGGGGATGGATCAGTTGGGACATCATAAACAACTCCTTGATAATGAAATTTAAGTCACATATGAAGAGTAGAGGGGACCACATGCATGACATGGATCCAAGGCCACCAAGAAGAATATTATAATTGAGGTTATTGGGCATGACATGGCATGGAATACAGATTGTACACATGCCAACTGTGACAAAGAGAACAATGGTACCTAAGACACGCTAAGGAATATTGTCAAATCCACAAATAGAAAGTGACGAAGGAGCTAAAGAATTTATAGAAAGGCCTAAATGATGAAGAAAATCTATGTTATAGATGTTGAGGCCAAACCCATTATCTACTAAGGCATACTTAACCCCGACATTGTTGATACAAACCTGGATGGAAGGGGGTCATGTTCTAACATTTCTTGAGAAGGAAGCTCATCTGATGTGAAAGTTATTTTATCCTCATTAAGAGATAAAGTGGAAGTAAACTTATGGTATACATATTCAGGTGAGGTGTGAGGATGAATATAGGTAGTAGCTAAATATTATTTAAGCTTATTGATATAATCGAGATGATTCTACAAATAAGCATGGATGGAGATGTTCATGATGGAAAGCATCTAATGAAGGAAAAAAACTACTAGTAAAAAGAGTTCATTGAGTTTAGGTTCACCAAAATGATTAAGCTAAAATGTGAATAATATATTCCTAATCGATATGGTATTGTAGCAAGAAATGAATAAAAATTAAGTACATCAATTAAGCCAAAAAAGCCAGAGCAAGAAAGTATAAAACCCTAAGTGCAAAGAGAGGATAAAAAGCCTTAGTTGATTCACGCTTAATCCTGGACTATGTTGAAGTGCTGATCGATGAACAGATAAGGAGAAGCGTCACATGAGCCTTATAAAAGTGTACGAGCTAACAATCTTCTCGGTGGGTGCCCAGAGAGAGGGACAGGGGCACTGTGGGCACTCTTAGCCTATTTTTGGGTTCCTGTGTCTTCTAAAATGCTAAAAAAACATCTTATGAGTGGTTGTGAGGTATTCCCTATTGTTCAATTTTTTTCACTATGTGGTTGCACAAAGATCACTTAAGTCGTTGGAAACTGCAATGAAGTGTAGACTGTAAAACCCTCAAATAGACATCGAATCCTAAAAAGAAGTAAAATGAGGGATTGGATGTCCTCAATTATCATAATGGTGATATTATGATTGAACATTACACTACATCTCGGACCCAATGTATTTTTGTTTGTGTGTGTGTGTGTGTGAATCATGCCCTAGGTGGCTCTTATGTGTGTCACACTTGATAACGAGAAAGTAAGCTAGATGTAAATAAATGTAATAGATATGTGCATGGAATAGAATGAACTTCCCTCCTATAAAGTGTATGCAAAATAACCTACCGTGTGTGCCTTGATGATGCTAGATGGATGCATAGAGCTCTTAGATGCTTTATGGATGCAACCTTAGGTGGTGATAACTAGTGCTTAGTGCTTGGTCCTTTATTATGATCACATAAATTTATATTTATATGATTTCTTTACTTGAATTTCATAATTAACCCAAAAAGGCCAACTACCAAAAATATAAGATGCTCAAATGGATAGAAAGGACCCAAAAGATGTGAACAAAGTACAAAGGGGTTAGGGGTGCCCAAAGGGGATGAGGGCACCTAGAGCTAGCATCTTGGCTAGGTCTTTGGTGTCCGGGATGATAAATGCTGAAGTATAAAGAGGGATCTTGAGCAAGTAAGGGTGTAAGACCAAAATTGGTAATAAAAAGAAAAGAAATGTGGCCAAAGACATGGGTTAATTAGTAATTTTCTTACTTAGGAATCATATGAATAGTAGTATGTAATTAAGACTAAATAGATACCCAAAGTGCATGAATTTGTGTTTACATACAATGATAGCAGAGCTAGATCTATAATGTAGAAAATGTATAGAATGTGTGAGATGAAATAGAATAAACTTCCCCTTATATGTTGTGTATGTAGAGTGATGAAACCATTTTCCCTTGAGTGAGTGTGCTAGATGGATGCTTTGTGATGCTCTTGTGCCTTTGAATTCAATCTTAGGTTATAATAGATAATGCTAGTTCTTGTATGGTACCGGAAAGTGACTAAGTGTTGAAACGTCATGCGCGCGAGGAAGGGATGCAGAGGAAATGAATGGAGGAGTGAACATGATGAGTGTGTTGGATGATATATTTTGTGTGTGGGAGATGAAATAAAGAGTGTGTAAGGACTACTGCAGGAAGGCATAGGACTTAGTCATTTTTGGGTATTGGGATAAAAATAGACATGGAGTGATGAACATGCATTGGATAAAGATAGAAGACTTAGAGGCTATGCAAAGCTATTTTGGGAACAAGAAGAAGTGCAAGAGTCATGCATAGTTCAAGTTAATAATAGGATTATAACTAGAGTTAACTATAGATGATCTATTATTATGCGGAGCTTGCATGCTTCCTTAGTTGCTTTTGTAGCAACACATGGCTATTTTGAGCATGCAGCCTATTTTGAGAGTGCATGGGTGGTGAAGGGAAAGTCCCCACCTCCTATATATATGTATTGATTTTCACGGTTTTGAGAGGAGCATGATCATCAGTTCATATGTGTTAGAGTTATGTTTCCAACTTATGAGTGTGTATGACCTATGAAAATATTATGTATGTATTTAGCTACTAGTTTTTCATGATTTAATACAATGGATCATTATGGTTGGATATTGATTGTTGATGTTTCTTCTCATAGTTATTGTGTGGTGAATTTGGTATTAATCTTTATGTGATCTGTATGATTTAATTATTATGTGTGTTTCCAAGTTGAGTTCATGGATCTAATTGTTAGAATGGGATATGCACTTTGGGATGTGGTTATTATAAATATGCATGCTAACACCCTAGTAAGACAATAATAAAGAGGGACTTGGTACCTTTGCACGCTTTGGGTGAGCGCTCAGATTTGTCTGAGTGATGTGCCAGCATGTATAGGGTTTGAGTGGGAAAATAAGACCACAATGTTTTGCCCCTTATTTGAGATCTATAACTATGTATATATATGATTACTTTTTTGAATTTTGTAATTAACAATTGAAAGGTCGACCCAAAAGTATAGAAGATGCCCAAGAAGTAAAAGAGACCCAAAAGAACAAGAAAAAGGGAGAAAGGGTTAGGAGCACTCGGATGGGACAAAAGCATTTGGGTGCTAGTGTCCGAGGCCATAAAAGATAAATCAGTCAAATACCGATAGGGATATAGGGTGTGTAAGGTCAATAAAAGTATAAGAGACAAAACAAAAGGCCTAAAAGATATTTTCAATTACTAGTTTTCTTGTTTAGGAATCATGTATATATTAGTATGGTCTAAGACCTAGAAATGTACCCAAGTGCATAGATTTTGTGTCTATAGTATAATTGGGTGGAACAACTTTACCATAACTTTGTGATGTGATTATATTTTCTTACATACCAATATTCCAAGGAGGATCATGTTACATATAGTTCTCCCAAGTTTATGATGAGGTGTAAGTGAAATAGAATAGGTAGTATTTAATAATGAGACCTTGATTTATTCATAACACTTGAAACATACGAGTTTGGACCTTGTACTTCAAAAGTAAGATCAATGTGTGATCTATAACTACACTTAGATGATTGAATATGCATAGCTCATTTCTTTGATAATTTGATCCAAGGAGCATAAATGGTTCAATAATACTATAATATGCCTCCTTCTTAATAGGTTAGGGTGTATGTATATTTATATATGACCTTTCTTTGGTTCTCCTACTCAATCAAACCCTCAAATATGTAGACATTAAAATATATTATCTTTTTCTTGTGTAAGACCAAGTTTGAACATGTATCCTTTCAGGATAAATGTTCACAATTAGAATCCAATCTCCTAATCTCTCTAGTTATTATTAAAATTTCTTATCTTTACACTCTTTTATGTCATTAATAGTGGGAATATTATTTAATCAAAGAAACATAAACATATTATATTCATGACACAACTTTTAGTTTTGGTATTTCTCTCTCTACGATTTGAAAACGTATAGAAGGGTTCGATGTAGGGTCCTATATGGTCCCTCCCTTCACAAAAACCAACTCTAATTTTAATTTCAAATCATTCTTTAGGTTGTTTCATCTTCTTAGGTTCAACCTTATTAGAATATCTCACCTACGAAAGGCTATATAAGCAATTCATTATCACTTTATAACTCACCTAGCATTACCACAATCTACTATTGAAAATATATTTCCAAGAACACTCAAAGGGTTCTTAAATCTTCCTAAATTGGATTAAAATCATCTATAATAGTCCCTAATACATTTATAAAGCACTCAACTAGTTCAACGATTTTAGCTTCATTTATTCCAAGTATGAAAATATCATATATTTGTGTCTTATCAAGAGAAAATTCTCTTCAAGAATTACACAATCATTTCATCCAACAAATGGGTTAGGCCACATAGATAATGCACACCACATCTCACTACTACCACGTTAGGTACATTCTATACTACATAGTTATCCCACTATCTTAGTGTCAAGAGACATGATGACACTCTTAGGGGGTTGGTTATTTATAAAACTTGTGTAAACATTTAGGATAACATAAGGATTGATCCTATAACAATGGAATGTAGTGGAACACTTAGATTGGTTTATAAGTAGGTATTCTAACCACCAAATGTATTACATCCTCAAACACACACACACACACACACACACACACACACACACATGTTTTTCTCCTTTTGTTTTCTAATGCTCTAATGAAGGGTTCTACAGGTTACTAGGGTTTCTAATTTTTGTAGGTTATTACAGGTCATCCCAAAGTTATGTGAGAAAGATTATATATATATATATATATATATATATATATATATATAGAGTTCCATTTCTAGATAATAAAATCACACAAAAATTTGTAGGTCCGGAATGTTAAAGGGGTTGAAATGCATCTCCGATCATTACCATACAGTCCCATCCTATACCATACAAAAGTTTTATGATCTCATCCCTATTCATTTTTCAATCCTAGAACTTCCAATATAGAATCTAAAGTTCCATATCCTCATGTTTCAATATTCTACACATACAAATTCTCTATTTCCTCCCATGAATAGATAATTTTATCTCTCCTCTCATGTTTTAAGAAAGTACTTATCATTTATCAATAGTTTCAAGTATGAATGGATTATTCTGGTCATGTATAGGTAATATTAGAACTTAATTAGATCATAATAGTCTACTTATTGTAAACCCTTACATCCTTCTTATTGTTGTACATTAACAACACAAAATAATTAGGGTGTAACATAATCTTACCAAGTACGAATAAGACAAGTGTTTTAGATGACAATATGATGGGTTTTTGTGGTTGGGAATAAACATGTCCATGATCCTAACCATATTTAAGGATGGAAGAAATCATAACTAAGATATGAAGGGGTCAAAATAGATATTCAATGGTAGACTTCAAGGGGTTATAAAAGATGAATTGGAGAAAGGATATTCACTAGTATATTAGAAGGTAAGTGAAAAAATAAAAGATGACTAAAATTGGTCAAATATGTTTAAATGGACTATATACCAAAATAAGTACAAAAAATGGCATTGTTAGGTGCTCGGAAAAAATTAGGCTACCACATATTTCCCCCTTCAATTTGGTATTGATAAATGCTTGATTATAAGGGGAGAAAATGAAATGGGAACCTTGTGAATATCAATAATAGGATGGTGTTGAAAACATTTAAATTATTTTCCAATCTATATAAAAACTTGCAAACACATGGAAAGGATGCATATATTAATGCTCGATAAACAATATGTATCAATTTATAATTTTAATTTTACAAAATTGAGAAATTATGTTTAAACACTTGAAATAAAATGAAATGTTCACAAGAATGAGTACACATGTTGGTTATGCAAAACTATGCTACCAATATGCTAGATTTTGAATATTTTCATGGGGTGTACATTCCCTTGCAAAATAAGTGTTGAATGTGAATAAGGGTGCCCCTATTTGGAAAATTTTGAAACTCGTAAAATTATATAGTAAATAAGAAGTGACCTTCAAGGTCACGTGAATGTGCTCAATGTTATAATCAATATCTCAACCCAATAAATTTAAATTATTATAAAAATTATATCTAAAAATTAAAATTTTAGGCTATTTATGTCAAGGTATCTCACTACAAATGAAGATACTCAAAAACATATGTAATGATACTATTATACCAAAACCGCTTAATTTTTGCTAAAACTACATAAGATTGATTTGAAAATTGTAAAATTCCATGAACCTAATTCTACCCATCTACTAAAATGTGTGAACCTTCAAAATATCCTATAATATACCCCCTTTGAGGTGAGGTATGTGCTTAAAGTGTTTATACAAACCATATGTAAAAATTATATAAAGATAAACCATATTGTGTCATGCTCAATATTTTTGACCCAAAACCATGCCAAATTTTTTGTTTGTGTGCTCCAATAAGGTGTTTGAGTGGACCCTTTCTCGATTTATGCATGTCATCCTTGCACAGGGGCCATGCTAATCTTCTCTGTATCGTTCCAATATATGCAATGGCCTAACCGAATTGTACGTTATGTTAGATATCTTATTTTATACACGTTACGTTCCATTATATCATAATAACAATATTCTATTATAAGTATGATAAACATTATAACAACATTATATTCTATAAATAATAGTATTATATATGATATAATACTATAAACATTACAAATATTATAATAATTACTTTGTAACGTTATATACATTATAACAACATCATATCATATATAATATCAATATAGTATTTATAATATAATATTATAAACATTATAAATAAGTTATAATATAATAACATTTGTAACGTTATAGAAATATTATATTATACTATAAACATTTTAATAATAAACTTATAATAACATTTACAACTAAATGTTATAACGTATAGAAAATATTATATTATACTAATGTTTATAAACATTTTAATAATAAACTTTATAAATATTCATCATAACATTCTATATGTATTATATTATATATTTTGTACATTGTTTATATATCATATTACGTATTATATATAGTAAAACTAATATCCTAGAAAATATAACTTATCTATTATACTATAAGTTGTATTATATACATTATAATACACTTCCTATATTATATTATATAATAATATATACTAATCGATCCGAGCACTTGTGAAATATAGTTTTAGGTTTGTATTTTTCCTATTTTGTTTTGTTTTGTTTTGTGTAGGTGTGTGCGTGTGCAACAACGGAGGAAAATACAACGAGAGATGAGGAAGAAGGGGAATTTTTTAGGCTATGGCCGGAAGATGTAGCTATGTGTGTGCACTTTTATTTTTCACTATATCTTCAACTACCGAGACCAACATTGTTAGGATGGTCTCCCTTATATATATATATATATATATATATATATATATATATATATATATATATATATATATATATATGGCCGGAAGATGTAGGCATTTGTGTGTGTGTGCTTTTATTTTTCACTATATCTTCAACTACTACAGAGACCAACATTATCAGGATGGTCTCCCCTTATATATATATATATATATATATAAGGTTTCAATAACACTTTAAATGAATTTAAAATATATTAGGTTTCAAAATCATTGTTTTGGAGGAATGACATGAAAAATGAAGCATTACAAAAAGATTTTTAGGAAGTTTCTCAAAGACAACAACATGATAAAATCTAAATGTATTATTATATTTTGTTTCTACACTAGTAAGGTTCTAATAATACAATTTGTACAATACAATTAATTAAATTTTGATTTCTAAATAAGATCAATACCTAAAAGAAATTCAATCATTTCCCTTAAGTCATGAACTTATACATACTTAAAATAACATTAAATCAGCATGCCAAAATTATAAACCTGTAAGTTTATTTTTCATTCGTCAAGGATAATTTCCTCTCCACTTTCTTAATATACCAAATGAATAAAACAAGGGAATGAAATGCCTGAGTGGTGCATCATGGATATGATCACCCTTTCATGCATTTCTACATGAAAGGATGGCCATACCCTTGTCTATCCCACCTAGTATGTGTCCACTTCACCAAGAAAGTGTACACATATTAGTTGGGATGCACCAAATAAAAGATTTGATTTTTAAACTAATTTACCAACATAATAACATTCCAAAATCTTTCCAATAACCATGATCAACACAAAAACTCTCAAAATCCATTTATAACAAGAACTAATCATATTTTTGATTTAAAAGGGATATTACATTTCTAGATTTGACACTAGTTTCCACTTCAAAATATTATAACAATATTTCCATTACAACTTCCATATGCTAATTTAAAGCAATACTTCTCAAATCTGAAAAGTAGTTTACAAAAACATTTTTCTCACAATACATCTCTTTCAAGATTACAAACTTAGAGAAAGTCTCCACCAAAAACAAGGAATTAGATAGATACAACAAGGATTCAAGGGTCTTTAACAAGTTGTCCAAAACACACAAAGGGGAGCCAAGCAACGCTCACCACCCAACCATATCCAATGGAGAAGCGAAGCACTTCCCAATTGGCTCCCGATCCCCAACACATGAACCATGTAAAAATAAAACCCCTTGAGAAACATAACACAATTAACCTTGCTCCAATAGGCCCAAAACAAAACACAATCAAACAAGAATGCAACAAAATACAAGCAAACAACACAATGACTTGAAATCAAGCCAAGTGGGAGAGGGAGGGATGAAATTTGGTCTCCTTATCTCTCCACATGGGTAGTGAATTAGGCCTTGAAACATCCATAAAACATCCCTCTTTATTCCTCCACTACACCTTATACCTCCATTAACCACCCCTTTTCACTCCACTAAAGGCCTAATTCCCAACTACCCCATCTCCCTCCAAACAAAGTCACAATGAGCAACCACATCCATAACAAGAATCTTAGTTTCCTTTTCCCTCCACCAAACCAACCTTTCAATCTCCTCTCCAACACCCATATTATGGCCTTCTACCCTTCCCAAACAAAAAAAAAAATGCAAGTGGGAGAGGAAGGGAAGAGAGGATGGGGTTTGGAGTATGGGGAAGGAGGTTTGGTCATGATAGCAAATGGTGAAAGAAGATGAGAAAGAAGGGAATTTTAAGGATATGGCTGCAAGGGGTGGTCTCCCCTTTTTGTATTAGTTTGTATGTATGTATGTATGTATGTATGTATGTGTGTGTGTGTGTGTGTGTGTGTGTGTGTGTGTGTGTGTGTGTGTATATGTATTTTATTTTTATGTACTATATCTTTATACTATGTATATATAACATTATATATGGTCTCCCCTTTATTATACATATTAGTTTATATATGTATGTATGTATATATGTATATATGTATATATGTATGTATGTATATATATATATAAAGGTTTTAATAACACTTTGAATGAATTTAAAATATATTAGGTTTCAAAATCATTTTTTGGAGGAATGACATGAAAAATGAAGCATTATAGAAATATTTTCGGAAGTTTTATGCTTTTGCACAACAACATGATAATATCTAAATGTATTATTATATTTTGTTTCTACACTAGTAAGGTTCTAATAATACAATTTGTACAATACAATTAATTAAATTTTGATTTCTAAATAAGATCAATACCTACAAGAATTTCAATCATTTCCTTAAGTCATGAAATTATACATACTTAAAATGGCATTAAATCAACATGCCAAAATTATAAACTCCGTAAGTTTATTTTTCATTCATCAAGGATAATTTCCTCTCCACTTTTTTATAAACCCGTAAGTGGTGCATCATGGATATGATCACCCTTTCATGTATTTCTACATGAAAGGATGGCCATACCCATGTTTATCCCACCTAGTATGTGTCCACTTCACCAAGAAAGTGTACACATACTAGATGGGATGCACCAGCTAAAAGATTTTATTTTAAAACTAATTCACCAACATAATAACATTCCAAAATCTTTTCAATAACTATGATCAACACAAAAAACTCCCAAAATCAATTTATAACAAGAACTAATTACATTATTGATTTAAAAAAGATATTACATTTCTAGATTCAACACTAGTTTCGTTTTAGAATAAAGCTTAATTAATTCACAAGAAACTTGATTTTACATGTTACTCTTGTTTTGACAAATGTCGGCATCGATCGGGTGTGGTGTAATCGGTCAGTCCATGTCAAGAAGAGAGTCAAGGCGTAGATTAGGCAAGAACTGTGCGACGGTTACTCTATGCGTGAGACTTTGTTTTTGATGAAAATTAGAATAAATCAATTATTTTAAAGATGATTTATTGATTGTAAAAGCATAGTTAAGTTACCCAAAATAGATATATATGCATGTATGCATTGTATGAGGGTAAGTAAGAAGAAGAGAATATAAATAGCAATTGTTTTGCATGTAAGTTTTCTTGGTGAGAAAGAAAGAGTAGCTGAGTGAGGGAAAAACATTGAACATCCTGTGAGGTGTTGGAAGACAGTAGATCTTCATTGTATTTCCTTTGTAAAGCACTGAATAATAATATTGGCCATTTCTTGGTGGACATAGCCCACACTGGGTGAACCACGTTAAATCTGGTGTAATCTTTCTCTTATTTATTTTATCTTCTGGTTATTTCCACATTCATTACTTGTATGATTACTTTGATTATAGATTTGTGCAACACTACTTATAGATCTGCGCAACACTTTGCTATATGGTTTAACCCCAATAATTTGTATCGAGCTTTGTTTGAGGGTTTTGTGTGTTGATAGATTTACTCACAGAGGTTTTTCGATTGAGTGGGAGCTACAATAATGGAAGAAGAAAATAAATACAAGGTAGAGAAATTTGACGGTTGTAATTATCAATTATGGAAGATGCAGATTGAGGATTATTTGTATCAAAGAGATTTATATTTATCATTGGATGAGAATTCTATACCTACGAAGATGATTGATGAAGAATGGAAGATTCTTGACAGAAAGGCTTTGGGATCTATAATATTGAGCTTTGGCAAAGATCCGTGGCTTCCAACATTATGAAGCAACTTCTATGGTAGACTTAATGAAATCTCTTGCTAATTTATATGAAAAACCTAGTGCTTCAAATAAATTTTATTTGATGAAGAAATTATTTAGTTCTAAGATGCATGAAGGTGGATCTATATCTAGTCATTTGAATGATTTCCGATCTATTGTAAATCAATTAAAATCAGTTGCAATACCATTTGATGATGAAATAAAAACACTTTTACTCTTATGTTTTTTGTCTGATAGTTGAGATAACTTGGTAAAGGTGTTAGTAATACAACATCTGCTAATAATATTTTGAAGTTTTATGATGTGGTTAGTATATTCTTGAATGAAGAAATTCTTAGGAAGAGTACGAGAGGAATCATCATTTGGAAATGATTTGAATGTAGAAAACGAGGGCGTGGTAGAAGGAGAGATCCAAGAATAAGAGTAATGGGAAATCAAAGTCAAGGGATAACCAATCCAAATCTAGAAGTTAGGGAATTACTTGTTGGAAATGTGGAAAGAAAGGACATGCAAAGAAAGATTGTTGGTCAAAGGATAAAGAGAACCAACAACTAGACAAAGATAAAGAAGCAAATCTTGCTTTGCATCAGAGGCAATGCAAGATGCTCTTATTCTTTCTTTAGATAATAGAATTGAATAATAGGTTTTAGATTCAAGAGCTTCTTTCCATGCAACCCCTAATAAGGGTTATTTCAGAAATTATGTACATGGAAATTTTGGGCATGTTTATTTGGGTGATGATGAACCTTGCAGCATTACTAGTAAAGGGGAAGTTCATCTAAAATTACAGAATGGAAATACATGGGTATTAAAAGATGTGAGGCATGTTCCAAGCCTCAGGAGGAATCTTATTTTTGTAGGGAAACTAGGTGAATCTGGTTGTGTGGTTACTTTTACAGGAGACTCTTGGAAAGTCACCAAGGGTGCTTTTGTTGTGGCAAGAGGTAATAAGGTAGGAACATTATATTTATCTACCTATTACTGATTCCTTTTTGCATTATCTACTTTAGATTTAGATGCATGCATTTGGCATAATCGGTTGGATCATATAAGTCAAAAATGAATGCAAATCTTAAAGGATAAGGGTAAGTTATTAGATTTGAAATAGTTAGATCTTTATTTTTGTGAGCATTGTATCTTTGGAAAGCAAAGAGAGTGAGATTCCTCAAAGTTGGGGCAACTAAGAAGGAATAAAAATTAGAGCTTGTACACTCAGATGTGTGGGGACCAACTCAGGTAGCTTCTCATGGAGGATCCCAGTATTATGTTACTTTCATTGATGATGCTACAAGAAAGCTATGGGTTTATTGTATTAAACGTAAATATGATGTTTTTGAGACTTTTAAAAGATGGAAAGCCCTTGTTGAAAATGAATCAAATTCTAAATTAAAGTGCCTTAGATCTGACAATGGTGGTGAATATTGTAGCAAGGCTTTCAATGATTATTGTTCAGTGAATGTGATACGTAGAGAAAGAATGGTTCCAAGAACACCACAAGAGAATGGTGTTGCAAAAAGAATGAACATGACAATCATGGAACGTGCTAGAAGTATGAGAATACATTCTGAATACCCTTACAGTTTTGGGCAAAAGTAGTTGATACAATAGTTTATTTGATTAACCATGGGCCTTCAAGTTCACTAGATGGAGGAATACCAAGAGGAAGCTTGGATCGGAAAAGAGGTGGATCTTTCTTTTCTTAAATTTTTGGTTTAGAAGCTTTTGTGCATGTTGATAAGGAAAATAGGAAAAAGTTGGATGCAAAATCCAAGAGATGCACTTTCATTAGTTATGGATCTAGTGATTTTGGTTTCTTTTTTTGGGATTTAGAGAATTCTAAAATTATTAGGAGTCGTGATGTTGAATGGAATGAAAAGATAATATACAGGGATAAAATTTTGGTGCCCAAGGATGAACCAGTTGAGAAGTTTGTGAATGAAAATGAACTCTTAGATTTAAAAGTATTACCTATAGGGTTACATAGTAACCGATGGTAGTTTACCCTTGACCAACATCGGTCAGTAGAACTAGTATCGGTTACAGAAGAGCCAAACTGACATCGGTTAACATAACCGATGTTGGCTACAGGTGATTGGCATCGGTCATTGTCAAATTTGGATACAAATGTCTAGGAGGTCCAGATTGAGCCTCCGGTACCCCAAACTCTGTGAGAAGGTCACAAAGGCTAAGTAAACCTCTAGAAAGATTTCAACCTTCTCTATTTTATTTATTATTGACTAATAATGGTGAATTAGAGAGCTTTGAAGAAGTAATGTAGGATAAGACCCACGTTCAGTGGGAGAATGGCATGGATGAGGAGATGGACTCCTTGGAATAGAACCAGACTTGGGATTTGGTTAATTTTCCAATAGGTAAGAGAACATTGTAGAACAAGTTGGTTTACAGGATCAAGGAAGAAGAGGGTGGACATAAAATATACAAGGCAAGGCTTGTAGTAAAGGGATTTACATAGAAAGTAGGTATTGACTTTGGTGAAATATTTTCTCCTTGTTGTTAAGATGACTTCTATTCGTCTGTGTTGATCTTAGTTGCAATAGAATATTTGCATTTAGAGCAACTAGATGTGAAGATGAATTTCTATCATGGTGATATGGATGAAGAGATTTATATGCAGCAGTCATTTGATTATGAAGTCAAGGGTAAGGAGAAACTTGTGTGCAAATTGAAAAAGAGCCTATATGGGCTCAAACAAGCTCTAAGGCAATGGTATTTGAGATTTGATAGTTTTATGCATGAGCATGGTTATATGAGATGTGAATCTGACCATTGTGTTTATTTTCAAAAGCTTGAAAATGGGAGCTATGTTATTTTGTTATTGTATGTGGATGATATGTTGATTACAAGATCTAGTATGCAGGACATTGGTAAATTAAAGAAAGGATAGCTCACATATTTGCAATGAAGGATTTGGGAGCCAAAAAGAAAATCCTTGGCATGCAAATTCACTGAGACGGAAAAAATAAGAAGTTACATTTTTCTTAGAAGGCTTATATCAATAAGGTGTTGGAAATGTTTAATATGCAAAAATCAAAACTTGTTGGTACACCTATGGTTGGACACTTAAAATTGAGCAAAGATCAGTGTCCTTCATCACACAAGGAGGTTGAGTACATGGAACATGTTCCCTATGCTTCAGTAGTAGGAAGTCTTATGTATGTCATGGTTTGTACTAGACCATACATTGCACAAGCAGTGGGAGTTGTGAGCAGGTTTATGGCTAATCTAGGTAAAGAACATTGGAAAGTAGTCTAATGGATTCTTAGGTATTTGAGAGGGACATCCAGCATGGAGTTATGCTATGGAGGGTTAGATACTTATTTACGTGGCTATGTTGATTCAAATATGGCTGGAGATTTGGATGGTAGGAGGAGCACCACTAGATATATTTTCATAGTAGGTGGAATGACAGTTAGTTGGATTTCAAGATTACAAAGGTTGTGGCTTTGTCTACTACAAAGGTAGAGTATGTTGTAGCTACAAAAGCTAGAAAGGAGATGATATGGATGAGTAGGTTCATGGAAGAGTTGGGTAAGGAGCAAGAGGATTGTAGATTATATAGTGATAGTCAAAGCACGATTCATCTGGAAAAGAACTCAACATTTCATTCAAGAACAAAACATATTCAGTTGAGGTATCACTTCATACGACATGTGTTGGAGGATGGAAAACTAAAGTTAGAGAAAATCCATACAGATGAGAACCCTGCAGATATGCTAACGAATCCATTGGTAAGGGAGAAGTTGGAGCTTCACTCCACTTCTATTGGTCTTCGAGTTTAAGACTTGAAGAGGAAGAAATGGGCCAAGGAAAAGGAACCAAGGATGGTGATGCACAATACAGTGCAACAATTGATCTCCAAGTGGGATATTGTTGAGAATGGAGCTTAATTGCTTCACAAGAAACTTTATTTTACATGTTACTAGTTCCGACGATGTCGGCGCTCGACCGAGGTGTAACCGGTGTTTGTCATCTAAGTCGGGAAGTGAGGTTTAGGCGTAGATTTTATTTTTTGACAAAAATTAGAATAAATAAATTATTTTAAAGATGATTTATTGATTGTAAAAGCATAGTTAAGTTACCCATATATATATATATATAAAATATTAGAGTAAATAAATTATTTTAAAGATGATTTATATATTGTAAAAGCATATACATTAAGTTACCTATATATATATATATATATATATATATATATGTATATATATACATATATGTATTGAGGGTAAGTAAGAGGTATAAATAACATTGTAAGTTCCTATGAGGTGTTGGAAGACAATATAACTTGAGGTTTGTATTTCCTCTCTGTAAAGCACTTGAATAATAATATTGGTCATTTCTTGGTGGACGTAGCCCACACTGGGTGAACCACGTTAAATCTTGGTGTAATCTTTCTCTTGTTTATTTTATCTTCTAGTTATTTCCGCATTCATTGCTTGTATGATTTCTCTGATTATAGATATGTGCAACACTGTTATATGGTTTAACCCCAACAGCTTTCCACTTAAAAATATTACGAAAAATATTTCCATTACAAATTCCCTTTGCAAATTTAAAGCAATACTTCTCAAATCTGAAAACTAGTTTACACAAACATTTGTCTCGTAATACATATCTTTCAAGATTACAAACTTAGAGAAAGTATCAACCAAAAATAAGGAATTATATAGATACAAAAAGGATTCAAGGGTATTCAACAAGTTGTCCAAAACATAAAGGGGAGCCAAACAAAGCTCACCACCCAACCATATCCAACGTGGAAGTGGAGCACTTCCCAATTGGTCCCCGAGCCCCAATACACAAACCATGTAAGCACTAAAACCCCTTGAGCAACACAACATAATTAACCTTTCTCAAATAGGCCCAAAATAAAACACAATAAAACAAGAATGCAACAAAATACAAGCAAGTAACACAATGGCTTAAATTCAAGCCAAGTGGGAGAGGGAGGGATGAAATTTTGTCTCCTTATCTCTCCACATGGGTAGTGAATTAGGCCTTGAAACCTCCATAAAACATCCCTCTTTATTCCTCCACTACACCTTATACCTCCAATAACCACCCTTTTCACTCCACTAAAGGCCTAATTCCCAACTACCCCATCTCCCTCCAAACAAAATCATAATAAGAAACCACATCCATAACAAGAATCCTAGTTTTCTTTTCCCTCCACCAAACCAACCTTTTAATCTCCTCTCCAACACCCATCCTATGGCCTTCTACCCTTCCCAAACACAAACACATTTCAACAAGAAAAATATCCATAAGAGGGCTAAACAACAAGATAAACATAAAAACATACAAGCTCAAAACACCATTTATCAAGAAATAAAACAATGCAAGATACAAAATAATACAACAACAATGCACCAATAAGAAGGCTCAAGACCCTACCTTGGAGCCATTGCAAATATTCACTTGCTCCAAATTCCCAAACTACTCCAAGCTCTCCTCCAAGCCCAAAGAACTCCAAAATCTATTAGTGTGTGTAGCCAACCCCATTTTTAAAACAAACGTTTTTTTTATAGATTTTGCAAAAAGAGAGGATGAGTTGGCTCCGATGGTGTATAAACAAAATCACACACTTTGGGTATTTATTTAGTCATGATTACATACTACTATTCGTATGAATCATAAGTATGAAAAATTAATGATTAACCCATGTCTTTGGCCACCTTCCTTTGCTTTATGTTTCTTCTTTTAGTATTGCATGCTTACTTGCTCAATCTATCTTCTCATCTTTCGACATTTTTCATTTTGGACACTAGCACCCAACTAGGATGCTAGCGCTAGGTACCCTCATCCCCTCTAGGTGCCCCTGTCATTTTTTTACTTTAATCACACTTTTTGGGTCCTTTCTATCCGTTTGAGCATCTTATCTTTTTAGTAGTAAGAATTTTCAGGGTTAATTATGAAATTCAAGTAAGGGAATCATATAAATATAAAGTTATGTGATTATAATAAGGCACTTAACACTAAAGGCTACTAATAAACAATTAAGGTTGCATCCATCAAGGCATCTAGAGCTCCATTTGCATCCATCTAGCCCCATCACAAGGGACAATAATAAAGTTATGTAGCCATAATAAGGGTTGATTATGAAATTCAAGTAAGGGAATCATATAAATATAAAGTTATGTGATCATAATAAGGGACCAAACACTAAAGACTACTCATCACAAATTAAGGTTGCATCCATCAAGGCATCTAGAGCTCCAATTACATCCATATAGCTCCATCACAAGGGAAAAAGGTTGGTTCATCTGCATCACACTTCATATGAGGGGAGTCTATTGTTTCCATTTACACATTATTTACATTCTACATCTAGCTACTTGCTTACTACTTCAAGTGCAACACACACAAGAGCAACCTAGGGAACAATTCCACACACACAAAAATACACTGGGTCTAAGATGTAGTGCAAAAATAGGTAGTAAGTCCATCATTGTGGCAGCTAAGGACAATCTAACCCCTCATTTCGCATCTTTTTTTAGGATTTGATGTCTATTTGAGGGTTTTACAGGTGCATCCTTTGTTGCAGGTTTTACAACGACCTTGACAATCCAAGTGTGACATGTAGGAGATCAAATGTGGACAAGTGTTAACTTCTTGTGACATATTATAGGAGGTTTTATTAGCATGTACGTAGACCGGGGAACCTAGAAATAAGACCAGGGTGCCCACGGGTGCCCCCATCCATCTTCAAGTGCCCTAATCTAGTCAATAGATCTATTTCATTACTTCATTATTTATTTATTTATCAAATCTTGCATTCGTATTAGGCATATATATTTCCATATTTAGCTTAATCATTTTAGTGAGCCCCACTCATGATCGGTATTTTAGATCCTTCTTTGGCATATCATCTTCTCTATCATGGATCCTAAAATTCCTAAAATTTATTTGTATGATTTAATTCAAATGCATCTTAATTGCCAAGTTGTTCTAAAAATACCTAGACATGATGTATCTCCCTAGCGATACGCCACCACATCAAGTGAGTTCTATTTTAGATCACCTATCTGATGACCCTAGTCTTCATGATCCTCCATCTAACCAATCCATGTTAGAATCAATTCAAGTTTTACATTCTTTATTTCAAGACAAATTTTAGGCTATGGAATCCACGATTACATCTCTCAAATCTTAAATCCAACATCTTAAGGATTCTTCTCGATTCATGCTTGTTCTCCTTCTACATATCATCTTCATTCTATCTCTCGATACATGTGCTCATATCAGTGAGCCTCAAGTCATACCATTACTAGAGCCTCTCACCTTTGATCGTAATACTAAGCAATATGACATTTTTACCGAGCTCCTTATTCATCAATTGATCATTTTACCATCTATTCAAGGCTTTCCTCATTATCAACTTGCAACATATCAAGGTCATCCATATTATAATTATCATAGAATCAATGGACATAATGAAAATAATTGTTATGATTTACAACAAAGAATCAAACATCTTGAGCATCAAGGTTTTATCTCATTCATTGCACAACATCATGTTATATCATCCTCTCCAATTATTACATCTCAATGGGTTCCTAAATATGATTCATCCATGTCTAATGAGAATCACACCATCACTTATAATGGTCATTCTCTGTAAGGTCAAACTACGTAATCGCCTCTCAAAATCAAAGGCACCTTCTCCTATCAAGTATTTTGCAGTGTCATCAATACCACCAAAGATACCACCATTAAATTTTCCTCCCCATCCTACTCCACTTCCATTTCTAATTCATTTTATCAAAGAAACTACTCCTTCTACTGATGGTCAGGACACATTTCAAACTCCACCACCATTACATGGTCATAATATTTCTTCCACCACTAGATGACCCCTTAATATCTAGTAGGTGACTTTTCTCACCTCATTACCCTATGACACACTCTTGTGATTCGGTTCACACTTGATTGTTGAGGGAATACTATACACATGAACCTCACACAATACACATTCCACACTACACATTACACACCCCCACACATTATGCACTTTTGTACATATACACCATCTCCCTCTTCAACCTACCTTACCATCCTCTACGCACTAAACTCACTACCCAATGTCACACTCTAGTCCCATGATCCATAATCGATTGATGAGGGTATACATCACCAATAGACCTCATTACACTCACACATTCAACCATTCAATCTTTTTCTCATGCGAAATTCCTAGGTTAGTGATATATGCTATAGGCTACATAATCACTTCCGCTTACATCATTTAGTGATATATATTTTAGGATAAATCATCACTTCTTCTATCATCTTTCCATGATATACACTTTATGATAGATCATCACACATTTCACACCTCATCTCTATGTTGCATATCATCACTACACATTCACCACACTACGATACATACAACACATAGTTCAACCATTTCCCGATGATGCACTCTCATTTATGGTTCATTCTTGACTTCTAAGGGGGAATAAATTAATGAACCTCACTACATACAAATCCATTCACTCGGGAGCACACTACTCCTATAATTCAATCTTCATTCCATTCCATCCATCCACAAATTATTGTATATCTTGGTTGCATTTAATATTGCTTACATTTACTTGTTTATGTTCAATTTATTACACATGCTAGATAGATATCTTGTATGTCATTATATTTTTCATACACACATGCACATTCACTTGCCTTTCTAGTTGTGATTGTAGACTCTACAGATCCATTACATGTAGTATGGATGCTTGGCAAAATACCTAGTACCAGATCCACAATGGCTCTTGGGGCATCCAATTTCATACACTGCAGCAGATAATATTGTTTCATAACACACTAATTTATCAAATTATACATGCCTTGACATACTTTTTATCTTTCTAGCATGCTAATAGGTGCTTTATGTACAACATTTGTTTTGTAGGACTATTTTCCACCATGGTTATTTGTTACATTGCTTCTACTTGTTTGTCATTATTTTCCATTATATGCGGGCTTTTCCCTTTGTCTTGTGTGCACACTTGTTTGTTTGCGGCCACTATGGCCTTGATTGTCTTGCGACACCGTGAGTGGTGACCTATGTTTGTAACTTTATTTTTGTGGTATACATTGTTTTCTTGTGTGTTCTAGCTTACACATTGTGTGTATAAATTACTCTTTAGATTATACATGCATGCGTGTCTTTGCATATACTAACTCTTGTTTCCTAGCCACTTGTTTATGTGTGACTTGGTTCCTACTAAGAACATCCCCTTCCCCTGCAGGGAACAATTTGATGATCAGTCCTCCTTTTTGTTGCATTATCCTTCTCGCGACATTGTATGTACCCCAAACAAGGGGGGGCGGGCATCATTTGGGTGAATCAACCACCCCATAAAGAGTATACACAACACATCACAATACCACTATTGTACATTTTTCAAAATTTGGGGCTCAAAATCAAACTTGGGTCCATGAAATAATGACCTTTTATGGATTTCTTAACACCAAGGGTCATATGACATAGTGGTCTTTCGTGGATTTCTTGAGACTATGGGGCATATCACACAATGATTGGTATTTCAACACAGTCTACAAATCAATACACATTATCTTTTATAGGGAAGATGGTCCTTAGCACTTGTACACACCATATGTAGTGGTTTTTTTACGTCGGGAAGCGATTAAAGGTTAGAGGACGACACCAGAAAATTTCTCCCTACACTTATTCCATTACATTGGCATGAGATCTCCTGAAAAACTCATGCACATAAACATCATCTACATGATCCTTTCTACACTCTTTCCTCATCACAAATTAGGTGCACATGTTCCTTTTTCACATTTTTAGCATTTTATTTTACATACTTCCTTACATGATTTTTATACATATACATGTGTATTTGAATACTTGATTGTCTTCTCTTTTGCAGGTCCATCCGTATGGGAAATAGTAGTCAACATCAACAAAAACATCATGCACATCGAAACCAAAAATAGGTATAACACCACATTCACACACGTATTTTCGACCTAGGTTCATTTTCATCACCCTTTACACTTTTTCATATTTAGTTTTCACGCTCCATATATTTCTCACTCCATGCTTTGTTGAGTCCCTCGTAACACTTGTTATATCAATCTACATAGTTATCGGTACACATCTCTATCTACTTTATGTTACCAAGAATTATGCTCACCAACATAAAGTGGGGGAAAATGTAGACACAAACTCACGTACTTTAGGTATTAATTTAGTCATGATTACGTACTACTATTAATATGATTCCTAAATATGAAAAATAATGATTAACCCATGTCTTTGACCACATTTCTTTGTTTTATACTTCTTCTTTAAGTTTTGCACTCTTACTTGCTCACTGTCTTTTTACCTTTTGGCATTTGTCATTTCGGACACCAACGCCTAGCCAGGATGCCAGCCGGTGTGCCCTCGTCCCCTCAGGTGCCCCCTGTCCTCTTTTTTACTTTACTCACACTTTTTGGGTCCTTTCTATCCATTTCAACATTTTATCTTTTTGGTAGTTGGCCTTTTCGGGGTTAATTACAAAATTCAAGCAAGGGAATCACATAAATATAAATTTATGTGATCATAATAAGGACAAATCACTAAGCACTACTTATCACCACCTAAGGTTGCATCCATCAAGGCATCTAGAGCTCCATTTGCATCCATCTAGCTCCATCACAAGGGACAAAGGCTGGTTCATCTCGTATCAAAATTCATAGGAGGGGAGTCTATTGTTTCCATGCACACATTATTTACATTCTACATCTAGCTACTTTCTCACTACTTCAATTACAACACACACAAAAGCAACTCCGGGAACAATTCCACATGTACACACACACAAAACTACAGTGGGTCTGAGATGTAGTGCAACACTTAGTAGTAAGTCCATCATTGTGGCACTTGAGGATAATATGAACCCTCATTTCACATCTTTATTTTGTAGGATTTGATGTATATTTGAGGGTTTTGCAGGTGCATTGTTTGTTATAGGTATTATAGCCACCTCGAAATCTAAGTACGACATGCAAGTGATTAAAGGTAAACAAGTGTGAATCTCTTAAGACACATCGAGGAGGTTTTTTTGAGCATCCACGTAGACCAGGGCACCTAGAAACAAGACTGGGTACCCACAGAACCCCTATCCCTCTCATGGCTCTTCAATCGATCAAATCATCGAGATATGCAATTTTCTAGGATTTTTTGTGATGGTATTCCATCTCTATTCAAAGAGGTCATCACTATGAAATAGTCCAAAAACATTTGTGAATCAATTTTAGATGTTCTTTTAACCCCCTTAACACTTAGGGTTTCATTATTTATTTGCTTAATTACTTATATCTATTTTAATTATTCATTATTTATTTATTTACTACAATCTTGCATTTAGATTAGTGTTGGACCCTAAATATTGGCTAAGTACTAAGAGGTGCACACACATGATCAATAAATAGAAGGGTGCTTAGGGAAAAGTGCGTAGGAAAAGAGTTTAAGTGAAACCAGGCGTGTGCGCGGGAGGTAGAACAAGGGTTTAAAGGACTTAGCCATATTTGGCATCATGGAGTCACTTGAGGAAAAACATGAGGACCCAACTAGGCGTGATAAGTGGATAAGGTGCCATCCTTGGAACCTTGGAGGCCAAGAAAAGGATATTCCATGCAGGGAATATTCCCAGAGGCATCATTATAGTTAGTGGAAGTTTTGCAAAAGAGGATAAACATTCCCAATGGAGGACCACATTGACACTTGACACATGATCTACTCATGAGAGAAGTCATGGAGGTGGATTCTGATCCTATTTAAAGAAGTTCTTAGAACAAAAACAAGAGGAAAAAGGGAGAAGGTAGTGGTGTGCGAAGGTGCTAGAAGGTATGTGAGTGCTAAGAGGGAGGGTAATGAGGTGTTATATAAATGTTAGGAATGCTAAGGGTTTGCAGCTCATGATACTAGAGTTCTTGATGCTAGAGGGTTGTAATGGATATCATTAAGCATATGTATGGGTACGAGGTCTATAACAAGGGTTATAATGGGGAAATAATAGTTAGGATCTTTGATGATATTAGTTTGGAGGGGTTAGAGCTCTATCACTTGATGTATATGGTATGAGATGACCCTTTTGAATGTAGTATGTCTACCAGAAACTCTTTTAAATCAATACACATGGATCTATTCTGTACATCTTGCTTATGGGTGTAAACCCTCATGTTATTTGGCTTATCATGACTTAGATCTAGTTCTTTGTGCTTCATACAATGTTTATTTACCTTTTGTGATGCATTGATGTGTAGATCTGATTAGTTATATCTTCTACCTTTTAAGTAGATGTATGTACTTTTGTTTCTACAAATAATCATCCATTAATGGAAGAACTCTCTTGCAAATCTCACATAAAAGAGGGGCTCGGTGCCCGCGTGTGTGCCTCGGTGAGCACCCAATGTATGTTTGGGTGATAGGATGACACACTTGGGGTTAGAAAGAAGTATTGAGGGTAAAATAATGACTACATCTTGGTTCCATTATCAAGACCTCTTTTGAAGCTATTGTGAGAGAAATGTGTAATGACGGAGCACTTGACCTTGGATAGTGTTGAAGTGTGGCTCAATAATATGGAGGATGAGTTTTCTCAAAGATTTAATACTAGACCTAAGTTTGATGCATGTAAATGGGTAGAGGATCACCTGTATCATGAGTTATATGAAACCTTTTTTGTTGTTTCCCCAATAGAGTTATATGAATGACTATAAAAATATGCATCAAGGTCAAGTTGGTACTATAGACCTTGTGTCTAGACCCATGAGGAATACCAATAGTTGTATGATGCCAATTTGACATAGACCCGTGCTGTTAATCACTAGTGGAGTAGAGTGCTGATTAGTTATACCTTAGAATATGTTATTTCTACGTATTCTTTCCCAAAGATTGTTGAGTTTGAGTTCTTGAGGGAGCCTAAAGGATCGTTCTTGCATGCTATTCCACTAGCTATCAAGATCTTGGTCATTACTTTGAGTTTGGAAGCTTTTCCCATGGCTGGATAAAATCTTGCTAGGCACAGGGTGTGAAAGATGGTGTGGTAGAGGATGGTGGACCTTGTGGAAAAATGGAGAGAGAGGAAAGGCAACTCAAGTATAATGAATTTCATGAGAGGGAGTTGGGAAGACAACATGAAGTTGCATGAGTGATGGATTTGTGGAGGTAGATGTTATAGGAAGGATTTGAGGTTTATGCGGAGGATGTGGAACCCGAGAGCTACTGAGCTACCTCCTCATATTTTGGAGATACCTTGTCATATGAAGAAATGAGGAAAGTCGTGAGAGCACATCTTAACTCACATGATGTCTAGAACCTTACACTTAGTTTTCCAGTTCTGAGATAAGTTTTGATAATCTAGTTGGTATCGGTATTGGTAGTCGAGCAACACCTAGGAGGTATAATTTTTCATTTGGTACATCTATGGCTGCACAGTCATTTCCTATGTTTGGGGGTATTTTTTTTGGCACAACATTTGGGCAAGGTGTGAGATCACAAGGTTTGAGTATCATGTCTGGGAGTGGTGTGAGAAACACATATGGGAGTGGTTTGGTATCGCAGATTGTCAACACGTAGTTTACCATGATGGTGGGATCATAGGGAACAATTGCGTTAGGCCCCTTACCTACAAAGGATGAGGCTTGAGGAGGATCTAGTGGGTCTAGTGGTGGAGGAAACATCGAAGGGAATCAAGGTCTTGGATTTGGTGGACAAGGTCCACAACACCATCAACAAGTGTTTTATGAGATGTTGCTCCACTTACCTGATTACAAGGGTGTTGAGGATGTCACGAACATGTACACAAGTGTGAGTTACTATGGCATGCGAAGGGAATCACTACCCCGAGAGGAAGGAAATTTAGTTTATAACCACATTTCAAGGATGCGCATATAGTTGGTATATGAAGTATGACCCACACCAGACAATGGTGGATTAAATTGTGCTACGTAATGCCTTTTTGGTGGAGTTCCACATACTTGAGTTTGAATAGAAAATCATCAACACATTGAAGGAAATTCAATAAGGAATGGCAAAGAGTGTGTGGGAGTATGACACATGTTTTAAGACTCTCCTATCCAAGTTATCTTATGACATTTACCCTTCACAACATGCTCAATGGTTTGTCGGAGGAATGATCACACCATTAAGGAGGGTGCCTTCAAAAATCCATGTGAGGCCTTAGAGGATGCCTTACATAATGAGGTAGTAGGAAGTGTTGATACAGGAGTTAGTCTATTCTTTAAAGCCTAAATTGTTGTAATGGTAAAGTAGTTGGAGAAATTATTTGTGAACTCAGCTCATGAGACTCGCAACGGGTTTTGATGTATGAATTGTGAGGTATAAGGGCATATGAAGGACAATTTTCCTTGGATATCGGTACACATGATGATGGTAGACTATGAGATTTGCCACAGAGATCATGATGTAAGTAGGTGTCTACTACTGCATCGCGTGATCCAAAATAATGTGTCTTGCTATTGCAAAACTTTGCACCTCTACTACTCATGAAACTAAGGATTGTAGATTGATTGACCAAATACATGATGCCATTGATACTGGTGTGCTCCAAAAAGGTGTTGCAAATAGGTCCAAGGATGATGGTTGTCATTAGGAAGGGCACACAGATGGAGGAGGTCAAGGTAGAGCATTTCAAGGAGGATTTAGAGGCGTGGAAATCACGGGGGTGGAAGGAGTGAATTCCTTGATGGAACTTGCTATAAATGTGGATCTATAGAGCACTAGAAGTGTGAGTGTCCCGATTTTTTGTAGAGCTCTTAGTGTGGGAAAAAGCACAAGTATGAGGAATGCTTGGAATTGTTTGAACACATGATCCATAAGAAAAAAAGGATAAGGGTTCGTGGATGGTGAGCATAAAACATGCTGATCAATAGTGGATGCTAAGGGTTACACATGAGTCGAGTTAGATCCTCTACTGGTGACAATGCAAGATGAGGCTGCACATGCCGAGAGATACATACGTGAAGACCACTAATTACAAGAGAAGAAGTGGTACATGGGAAGTATCCAGACCCTACACATCAGAAGGAAGTATATCAAGAGACCATGGAAGTAATCAGAAGTCTTCAAGGGGAAATTCAGTGTCTAAAAGAGAAATCTAGGAAGTTGGAGCAAAAGAAAAGCACTGAGGTCCCTTAGGTAGATATAGATGATGTTAGAGAGGTGTGTAAGATGTTGTACCAAGAGAATATCATTCCTATATTAGGAGAATGGTTGAGAGATAAAGTACCAAATGTTGGAGGAGAGTGTGAGAGGCTGTTTTGCATGCTAATCTACCTCCTCACAACCTTGACTATGATAAGGATAATACCTTGAATACAGTTGTTGATGAATGAATCCTAAGTAATATTATAATTGACATATGTACATAAGTTAATGTTCTCACCTCGAGGAATGGAATCAAATGGGAAGGCCCCCATTACAACCATCTTCAAATGTGATGTATATGGCCAACAAAACAAAGGCAATGCCCATTGGTGTTTTAAAGGATGTTGTTATCACTATCCAAGGGGAAAAATTCACTAGAGACTTCAAAGTCTTGACATTTTTGAGGCGGAAAGCTTTACATGATTACTTAGGCACCCCTGGTGCTATAAGAACAATGCCGACTTACGTTTCAATAAGGGGTATATAAGTTTTGAGAACAAGGAGGAACATGTTATCATTCCTTTGATAGATGGAAAGTCAACACCCTATACTGAGCCCTTGGGGAAGAAGACCTATTTATAATCTATGTGTGCACTCTCAAGGACCCTTAGGTTGTACAACCAACAAAAGAAGGCATTATTCAGTGGGAATATGATCAATATATAAGTGATACAACTAGTGTGGCATGTGACAATTAGGTGTGTGGGACGTATGGGTTAGTCAAAAGGTAGTTAAGAGGATTTGTGAGGAGATTAACAAAAACACACTTAGTCAGTGCTTGGGAGGAAATTTTTACCAAGTTACACTGGGGAGCCAACCCTAATGTTTTCCTATGAGAAATGGAGACCCAGTGGAGATGTGAGGTTGAAAGGAGAAGTATTCTTAGCCATACTTTTCTCAGACTATAGCACGTTGGTGGGCAACCCATCACGATAACCTTCTAGAGTGGTAAGAGGTGTGAATCATGTTCTCTATTAGGTTTCTCTTAAGAAATGTACCTATTGCTATACAATATTATACTAGGAAGGAACCCACCTCGTTTCAAATCCAGGCATGTGAGAAGGCATGGATGGAAGGCACAAAATCATTTCCTCCATCTTTATGAGTGTATAAGCTTTAATTTACCTTACAAGGCTACGTGTGCACATGGTACATTCACTCAAAGTTGCGTCATCGACATGAAACTGCGAGGATTTGAAAATTTATCTCCTTCAAGCTTTTGAGTATCGGAGTACTAAACCATTGGTGAATGAGGCACTACAGGTTGTTAAGCACAACTATGGGAGATAGTGCTATGGCAGAGAGATAGGGTACTATATTTTTTAAGTGAACCTAGCTTGGAAGTGTGCTTGATGAGGAAGAATTAGATGAGGTACAACTTGAGCATGCATGCATGGAAAAAGAGAAAGGAAAATTGGTCTACGTGATAGATGGTGATGAGATGGAAAACTTAGATGTTAACCATACTTTTGGTATGTACGATGTTATGGATAGTGCTGATGAGAAAGCACACACCTACCATGTGATGAGACCATAAATTTTCCATAAATTACCATTATTTTGTCCTTCCAAGTTACCTTTGAAAGTGGATTTAAATGTAATCTAGAACTTATAGTTTGCTTAAGATAGAATATATGATATATATCTTGTTCATTCTTTAGAAATATTTTGTTATCTATTTTGTTGACTAATCCTATTGATTATTTGGGAAAAGATGCAAAGTCTTGTGTATGCAAGCCATAAAGGAAAGATAATTCTAGTATTGGGAAAAGTGGAATTGATCATGGATGGTATATCTAAACTCAAATATGATTTCATATTCAGATTCCTCTCAAAAAATTATGTAAGTTCAAAAATAATCATCTCAATCCAAGATTGTATGCAAAAGCTATAGCTATTTTAAGTTAGCTCCTGAACTTGCAGGCTTAGTTCTGGAACTCGCAGAGTTAGTTTTGGAACTCACAGGATTAGTTTGGGAACTTGTAGAGTTAGTTTCGAAACTCGCAGGTTTAGTTCTGGAACTCACAAATTTTGACAGTTTTTGAGGAATTTTGAAAGATCAGAGAATCCAATGAAAAATATGAGAGAGGTTTTTTTTCATAGAAATGTGATTAACAAAAACCTCATTCATATTTTCTACAGGTATTACCAATGAAGAGAAATATAAATTTTAGTGAGTCATAAATGAGGAAAAGTATTTTAGATGAGCACTAAAATTTCCATAAATAGAAATAGAAAAAGTCAAATGGAAAATCTGAGAGAGGTTTTTGTTCATAGAAATGTGTTTAACAAAAACCTCATTTAGATTTGCTACAAGTTTTACCAATGAAGATAAATCTAACTTTTTTAGTGAATCGTGAATTGCAATTCGAGGAAAAAGCGTATCACACAAGCATCAAAAGATCCAAAATAAATTAAAAAAAAGTCAAATGGAAAATCTGGGAAAGGTATTTGGTCAAAATCATATTTTGAGGGAAAACCTCCTTCCTATAATGTAGGAAAATAAAATCATTATGATTCTTGTTACCGAAAAGCAAAGAGCAAATCTTCCTAAAATAAGTGAGATAAGACTCGACTCAGATAATATATCTCTCTCCATATTTTGTGGAGATGGAGATCATAGTTGTTAGGATTAGAATAAAGATAAGATCATATTTTATTTCCTAAAATAAGGAGTTGGTTGGATGCATGAATTATAAATGCAACCTTCCACACTAAGATATGTAATTCTTTTCTCCCAAGAAATAAAGATCTATTCTTTCTTTCCAATATTTTGAAGTAAAGTTATTCTGCAAGTTCTAAATTAAAAGTATGAATTAAGTCCTCTTCCAAGGAATGAGATGGCCACTCATTCCAAGGAAGATGGATCAATGTGTTAATTTTTGTTTCTTTATTTCTGTAGTTTTCCTTTTGTTGTAAACTTTTGATTTCATGTTATGTGATCCTTCTTCAATATAATTTTTTGTTGTGAACCTACAGTGTCTTTTTATCTTTCAGTTATTTTTAATTCAACAATTTCATTTATGCAAGTTTCATTTATTTCATGCAACATTTATTTATGCAAGTGTGATTTCTTTTATGCAAGTGTGCATTTATATTCCTGCAAGTGTGATTTCCTTTATGCAAGTGTGTTTACATTTCTAAATGTGCCTTTAAATTTCTGCATGTGTGATTTAAATTATGCAAGTTTGGATTGTGTTTAAAGGAGCTACTTTCTGAGATCTTTGTCTCTTAATGCATACAACCTTTGGACACCAACCTAGATTGACATTATTAATGGTGAGGATTGATGACCCTCATCACCATGAACCCCTGAAAACCAAGAAGGTTAACATTGGTTCGGAGGCGGAACCTAAGGAAGCTACTATTGGAGATTATTGGATAGAAAAGGAGGTTTCAAAGATTATTGATCTATTGCATGAATTTCAAGATTTGTTTCCATGTGAGTACCATGATCTTAAAGGAGTTCACCACTCCTTGGGAGAAATGAAGATCAAGCTAAAGGAAGGTGCATGCCCAATTAAGAAGAAACCTTATCGAATGAATCAATCATGCATCAAAGTTAAGGAGTAAATTGAAGAGATGATCGCATCAGGAATCATTGAGGTTGTTAAGGAATCAGAGTGGATAAGTCTGATGGTCATCAAAATTAAGAAGGATGGGAGGATAAGGATTTGCGTTGATTATAAGGATTTGAATGTGGTGTGTTTCATTGATCCTTTTCCAACCCCCTTCACTAAAGAGATCCTGGAAGGAGTAGCTAGGAATGAGATTTATTCTTTTAGGGATGGATTCTTAGGATATCATCAAAGTTTATAATTTCAAAGGAGGACCAATAAAATAAAACCTTCATCACCGAATGGGGAAGTATGTTCGGAACTTCATTTCCTATACAATCTAAGGTTGATGTTTTAGATATGGAGGTAGTTGATTATATCTCTCAACATTAAGAAATGTGTTTTCACTACTCCATTTGGCACCCTGTTGGGACATATCATATGTAAAGAAGGCTTGTTGGTGGATCCTACCAAAGTTTCCGTTATTATGTGATTGGGGGAGCTTACTAGCCAGAGTGCAAGGTCTGATTCCATTGGCATACTAGGTATTAATAGAAATTTATTAAGGGGTATGCCAAGATCACCATGCCATTGGAAGAGTTGTTGAAGCAAAAATTACATTTCATTGGGGAGAGGCACAAAATATTGTTTTTAACACATTGAAGAATAAGATCATCACCATGCCCATATTACGCTTTTCCTCTCGGGATAAGCCATTCCATGTACATGTTGATGCTTCAGGGATGGTGATTGGAGCAATCTTAGCACAACCTGGAGAGGGAATTATCGGCCATCCCTTGTGCTTTAATAGTAGGAAGCTAACCCTAGTAGAAAATAATCATACTAACACGAAATGCAAGGTATTATCGGTGATCTACGTGCCGTAAAAATTTAGGCTATATTTGCTAGCAACACCTTTTATATTTTACATAGACCACATGACATTAAATTACGTGGTGAACAAGCCTGTCTTGCAAGGGTGCATATACAGGTGGGTCCTATTGTTCCAGGAGTTTGAGTTTACGGTTGTAAAACCGAGTAAGAGTAATTTGGGGCCTAGTCATTTATCAAGGATTGAATTGGGAGAGGACACACAAAGCACTGAGGATACAATGCCAGATACACAACTATTTAGATTGCAACGCACACCCTCTGACTTGGAATATATTGATGTGTTTCTCAAAATGGGTGTGGTGCTAGAGGTAATGAAGACTTTGGAAAGGAAGAATTTAGCCATACGTGCCATGCCCATGCCCTACATGTTAATTACTGGAGACTTATACAAGCTAGGTCACAATGAGGTTTTGAGCCGGTGCATGCTTGAGCATGAGCACATTGTAATCATGGAAGAAGCACATGGTGGAATTTTACGGGGACACTATGTAGGGAATGTAACATGTGCAAGATCCTTCTTGTAGGATTTTGGTGGGAAATAGTTTACAAAGATTGTATTGAGTATTGCAAGGCCTGTGACCACTACCAGTGCCTTGGTAAACCAAGGAAAAGAGATGAAATTCCATTAATATCGATTGCACAAAGTGTAGAGCCATTTAAGAAATAAAAATTGACTTTCGTAGGGCCTATTTCTCCACCGAAGGACAGGTTCATGTTATATTGTTACATGCACATATTACCTTACAAGGTGGGAAGAAGCGGTGCCTACAAGGGATTGCACAATGACAACAACAACTAGGTTATTGTGGGAAAATATAATCAACATGTATGGATGCCCACTAAGCTTAACAAGTGATAGGGGTACTCATTTCTTAAATGAGACAGTTAGAATTTTATTAGAAAAATTCATGGTGGCCCATCACAAGACTACCCCTTATCACCCACAAGCTAATAGGACTACTGAGGCATTTAACAAAATTTTGAATCACACATTGACCAAGAATTATGATGTGGGAAGAAAGGATTGAGATGACAAATTTTCTGCCGTGCTATGGTCATATTAGACTACTTATAAGAGATTGAACAAGGCCACACCTTTTCAATTGGTGTTTGCACGAAAGATATGTTACTGTTGAATTCATGTTACCATCGGCTGTGAATAACACACACAAGAGGGTTAGATGATGAACAAATGCTTGAGGAGAGGATTGACAAGTTGATACAGTTGGATGAGAGGTGGGATATTACTCGTTGGAGTCAGAAAATAGAAAAAGCTAGGCATAAGGCATGACATGATAGACACATCAAGAACAAGTAGTTTAAGGTTGGGTAAATGGTTCTCTTATATGATTTCAAGTTTCGCACCATTATGGGAAATTTAAATTCCATTAGTTGGGCACGTACATTGTATCCTATATAATTGATTCAGTCCTTTCCAGATTACAAGTGCTAGATAGAACATAGTTTCCAAGCCATTTCAATGGGAGTAGGCTAAATCCTTACTATAAATAAGTCTTATTTGTGTTTGTAAATAAGGTAGTATTGCCAGTTAGCCTAGGATTTTATTTGATGTAGTTTCCTTTCTTTGTGTTTCCCTTTCTTGTTGTTTTGTTTTGTGCACATTTGTGCGTTGATAGCCACTTATTATTTCAAAAAATTCTATGTGCAGAGGACCGCACATCCATTTTTGTGTGGGGTGGAGTGATGTGACAAGTGCTTGAAGCTATGGTTATTGATGGCTTGGGTTGAAAAATAAAAAACACATGGATTGGAAGATCGCATGTAGAAGAGGTGAACATGAGGGAAGGATGGTGTTAAAAGAATTTATAGAAACCACGTACAAGAATGAAAAGTGCATGAACAACATGAGGTAGGTGATGTCAAGAACCAGGATTAGGACATAGAGGAAGAATGCCTTTTACACTGTAAGTGCGTGCGTAAGGAATTGTGTTCATAAGGGGTCTTTGCGCGCATGAAGGTTGTCGAAGTTTTTTGATTATGATTGATTGTGAAGGAAAAGAGTTGAAGGTTAGCATTGGAAAAATCTACCTTTATTGCAAAAGTAAATTAGTAGGTAGTATGACATTTCTTGCGAAGAAAATAAAAATTTATAAATAGAAGATCGGGGTGCATTATTCTTTACCTTGAGTTTTAAGTTATCAAAGAGATCTCGTGAACTAGGGAATCCTTGTGAATAAGGTCCGATAAAATTTTGAAGATTTGCGTGCATGCATAGCTAGTCCGATCGGTGAAGAGAGTGGAAAGGAGTACACAGCGTAAGCAGAGAAGGTTGTGTAGAAGGATCTCATGGGTGTTATGCCATCTTGTGGAAAAAGGGTTTTCTAGGTTAGGGTTGCATAGTTAGGGAATGTAACTTGGAGGGATTTTCGTAGAGTGGAGCCACGAATTTGAGAAGAGCCAAGACCAGGAGAGAGGAAGAAGTTTTAAGCACCTAACAAAGGAATGACACCAAGGAAAGTGGTAAATATTTCACCAAAGAAGGGAAAGGGCAAGGGAAAACAAGCCGTTTCTAGCAGCTTTTAATGAAAAATGGTACGTGGAAATGCAATAACTAGATGACGTATTACTTGGTAAGGAATGGGTGTCTCATGTCGAAAAATGGCCATAAGTGATTACAACCATCAAATGAGCACCACAAAAATGAGATGACACTAGAACTGGTTCACCCTATAGAGAAGAGGACACCAGATGGAATTCCTATCTATGATGAAAAGTGAAGGTGAAAATGGAGAAGGCTAGGTTGTTGCAACTCTACGAGTTTCCCTATTTTGGCAAGCCTGAGTGACTATACCAATGGTTAATGTCACACGTGCATGAAGACCACTTCTATTTCATAGGTCGGAGGATGCACATAACCCCCCAGCTGATTTCTAATTTCATTGGCCTTATCTATGAAGGAGAATCATTAGACGATGATTTGGGAGATAAAGAAGCCATTAAAAAGACCATTGAAGCTTATGAATACAAGAATGGTTCACACTACTTCGACATTTTTATAATCACCGACCCTATGATGAGGATGGCCGCACACTTGGTCACAAAGCTAAATGAGCAAGAGATATGGACATAGATAAACAAGGCCTTGTTGAATGTATGCCACAAGATCTTGGAGGGGACCATCTATAACCTCTTAGCTTTTATTGTAGAGGAGATTATAAATGACGCGCGTGATGGAGAGAAGATCATGTTTGGTAATGTCCTCCTCACCATTGTATTATTAGAGATTAGAGTGCCCGATGGGCCAGATAAGTTTGTTTGGGAATACCCGATGATAACCTCTCCCTACCAAGAGGTTTGAACAAAGATACTTGTGACACCATGACGACCACTCATAAGGCGTGCACCTAAAAGTGGTATAAATAGATACACAATGCATTCGGGGCTAGATAGAGAATACCCAAGTAGTTTCCTTCATTAGTACAAGGAGAGGCTGAGTTCTCCATATACCAACATTTTTTTATTGGCATATTTACTTTGATAGATGGCACTAAGAGTCCTTGGTGTAAGTTTCCTTTCTCCTTCACGACGCAAATTTCAAAGACAATCAATTCAAAGAGGTGAAGAAACTCAAGTTTGATCTAAGTGTAGTAGATTAAGATTACCGTGAGTTGTGTAGGAAGTTAATATACCCCAAGAAGCATGCCTATGTGGAGAAGTATGTCTCCCATGACATGCACATGTTAAAACTAGTAACATTTCATGTTGTAGGGAGGACAACAATGAGGGTGTATTTACACCTAAGGACTAAGTATGAAAAATGAGCTTATGTTGAAAATGATTTCTCCATTCTTGAGGACCCCACCGGAAAAATGATATGCCAAGGAAAAGAGAAAGAGGGGAGGCTCTTAATAAAAAGTCACCGAGCGCAGCAGATAAGAGCAAAGGGGGGGCACAAGAATCGGGCACGGCACAAGTACTTATGTCCATCAAGAGCTCTCCTATTACAAAAGAGTCACTAGCAAGGGAAGAGTTTCCTGAGAGAGAAGAAAAAGAGAAGTCCCTTGAATTAGAGTCACCTGTAAGGAAGAAACAAAGGGTGAAAAAAGGGTCGACTCAGGAAAAACAAAAAGCATGGAGGCTAAAAAGGGTGATGAAGATGATGAAGAACATGGTGAGGCTTAGAATCATCCTATGTATGATGTACATGAGTCAGATGAAGAAGGAAATGAAGAAAGGGATGAGAATGAGGAAGGTGCTCATGACAAGGGGGAGTGAGGAAGTAAACATGAAAGATCGAAGACCCGACCCCGACCGAGGAGTAAATGGATAACACTATAGAGAGGGAAGTGGCAGGAATTATCCAATAGTTGGTGGAGCATGAAGTAGAGCGAAGTGTCACTGAAGAAGTGCTGAAGGAAACTGAGGAGAGTGCAAGTGTAGGAAAGGAGTATGGGAGCATGGGCGAGACCCTAGCTTAGTAGTAAGTTTCCTAATGACAATGTGCACAGTGGTAAGGGCACAATAGCAAGCAGATAGGAACAAGATATGAATTATATTAATGATCCAAGCAAGGTACGCGCATGCACTTCCAAAGTACAATGCCCACAAACCAACTCCTCGTTTGGTCTTATTTTGATGAAGAGGGTGCATACCCATGCATGAGGAAAATGCTATCCTGGGATTTTGAGTCCCACATTGATGAACCCAAGTTCGAGGTAAATCGTGATGCATTGATGAAGATACCAGATGTTAAGGGAGTAAACCCTTGTAAATTCCCAACAACTGTCAGATGATAAAGTTTGCAACATGCTCAAAAATTATCGGTGGAGGTGGAAGCAAGAATTTTTAGCAGAAATGATAGAATAAGGGTCTTGGAGGAGGATCTTGTGAAAAGAATGAGGAGATCATTGAGAGGGACAAGGAGATAAAACATAAGGAATTGATTAGTGCGTAGTTAAGGTGTGAACTGAGGGATGAAAAGGTGAAGGTGTAAAATTCCAAAATAAGATAGAGACCATTTCGTATACCATTATCTTGAAACACCCGGACATGGCCCCACCTAAGCAAATATGAGTCAACCATGCACTTCTTGGAAGACTTCACTCACATCCTCACCATGGAAAGGAAACCACTAGCATTAGAGTCGATAGAGAGAGGTGATGGCACACTAGAAGGAAGAAGAAAATATGAAGATTAGGGAGACAAAGACTCGGTACTCGAGCTCTTGCCATATTAAAGACTTTCATGTAGATGGCCAAAGTCCTATATGACAACTATGCCAACAGAGAGATAGGATAATGAGCATATTGGTTGCTACACATGAGGCAAATCTAAAATAATTTTAGGAAAAGAAAAAAGGTAATAGGGTAGAGTATGATAAGATCATGGCTGAGGTTGAGAAGAAGTTGGAAGTAATCAAAACCTTGTGGGGTTCGGTTAAGAATAGGCTAAAGGAACTATACCCCCAAGTCACTCATATGATGGATGCACTAGGTGATCTTAGCAAGCAGCTGGGAAGCATTGTAGATATGCTGAAAGCTAAGAGCGATGAACTAAGTTTTGATGAAGTAAGTGCATTGGTGGGTGACCTACTTTAGCAGGCGCATGGAGAAGTGGATGCCTAGGAGAAGATTGAGGCATCTATAAAGAAGGAGTTCCCACTCCTCATGCAATAATAACATATTCTTCCATTTTTCCATTATTTATTTAGATTATTTCAATTCCAATATTCTTTATTCTTTGAAGGAGAATAATGTTTCCGAGGATAGAGAACACGTATAGTGTGGGGTGATGTTGGACCCTAAATATTGGCTAAGTACCAAGAGGCACACACACATGATCAGTAAATAGAAGGGCACTCAAGGAAAATGTGTAAGAAAAGGGTTTAAGAAGGGTTTAAGTGAAACCATGGTGTGCGTGGGAGGAAGAACAAGGATTTAAAGGACTTAGCCATATTTGGCATCATAGAGTCACTTGAGGAAAAATGTGAGGACTCGACTAGGCATGATAAGTGGATAAGGTGCCAACCTAGAACCTTGGAGGCCAAGAAAAGGATATTCCACGTGCGAGAATATTCCCAGAGGCATCATTATAGTTAGTGTAAGGTTTTGCAAAGAGGATAAACATTCACCAATGGAGGACCACATTGACACTTGGCACACAATCTACTCATGAGAGAAGTCATGGTGGTGGATGCTGATCCTATTTAAAGAAGTTCTTAGGATAGAAATAAGAGGGAGAAAGGGAGAAGGTAGTGTGAAGGCACTAGAAGGTACATGAGTGCTAAGAGAAGGAGGGTAACGAGGTGCTTTGTAGAAATGTTAGGAAATGCTAAGGGTTTGGAGCTCATGATGCTAGGGTTTAGAGTTCTTGATGTTAGAGGGTTGTAAGGGATATCATTAAGCATATGTATGGGTACTGGGGTCTGTAACAAGGGTTATAATGGGGAAAGAATAGTTAGGATCTCTGATCATATTAGTTTGGAGGGGTTGGAGCTCTGTCACTTGATGTATATGGTCTAAGATGACCCTTTTGAATGTAGTATGGCTACCAGAAACTCTTTTAAATCAATATACATGGATCTATTATGTACATCTTGCTTATGGGTGTAAACCCTCATGTTATTTGGCTTTTCATGACTCAAATCTAGTTCCTTATGCTTCATACAATGTTTATTTACCTTTTGTGATGCATTAATGTGTAGATATGTTAGTTATATCTTCTACCTTTTAAGTAGATGCATGTAATTCTATTTTTGCAAATAATCCTCCATTAATGGTGGAACTCTCTTGAAAATATCACATAAAGGAGGGGTTCGACGCCCGTGCGCACCTCGGTGAGCTCCCAACGTATGTTGGGTGATAGGCCAGCACGCTTGGGGTTAGAAAGAGGTATTGGGGGTAAAATAATGACTAAAATTAGGTGAATATATTTCCATATTTATCTTAATCATGTGGATGTCTAACTAGATGTCCTCCCTCCACCTCAACCAAGGGGTACACACCAATCTCGAATGAAATTAATTTCTCCAAAATTCTATTCAAACATCCATTACTCCACCAAACCCATGAGTACACAACAATGTTAAAGAAAATAAATGTCCAAAATATAATTCAAGTAAGAAAGCTCAATTTTCATCCATCACTCAAAGAGTTCACATCAATATTTAAGGCAATAAATTCTCCAACAAGATTATTCAATAAATAATACTCAAGTAAAATAAAGATCAATAGAAATTGAAAATAAAAATTTCAACCTCATAATAAAAAGTTAAAAAACACTCTACCTCATGATGGGTTTGGGTTATGGGCTCATTTTAAATGATGAGGACAAGGTTAGGTGGTCCTTTGGCTGTCCAAAATATTGCCCAAAGCCAAAATCCGACCCCTAGTAATTTTATTGAGTTTAGGGACCCATAAATATGATATCCACCTACCAAAAGTGTCCCAAAAAGTATCACATCAAGACATGGGAAGAGGGAGAAATTAAATAAATTACAATTTACAAAAATTAAGGGTAATTTCTAAATGGGGTGTAGTCTTTTGTTTTCCTAAGATCAGCTAGCGCGCTACCACTTCATCCAAACAAGTATAGAAGATCACCTGAAGTGCACATAGCCTCTAAGTACCTCATTTGTTTGCTTACCAAGTTGTTAGACAAGCATACTCATAATTATAATTATCCCAACATATAACCATAGATAATTGGAGATATATCATAGTAATTCAACAACACATATACTAAGGAAGTTCAATCAACATAAAAATTATCAACAAGATTTGATTTCCCATAACTCCATATTCGACATACAACAATCTTAGCAATACATACACAATTATCCATGAAAATCATAATCCATTACATAACATATAGACTAATTACATCATTAACCAATACATTCATGCATTGGACCGTGCACACTCACATACGAACCTTAGAATGAGATTACATCAAGAAGACCTAACATTGTTCAACACTATCAAAACTATCTCACATCTAGCACCCTCTATTACATGGATACATCACCTATTTATACACAGTGGGGAATTTCCATTCACCACCTTCATGTAACTCCTAATAATAGGCATGCTCTAACAATAATCTGCATGCTTTTCTAACTTCGATTTACAATAGGTCAAGCTATAGATAACTTTCCTTAAGTATACTTTAATCCCTATTAATAGACTTCGTCCAAAGCACGCTATTGTCTTTATCTACATGTGCTTTATTTTAATAATATACCTTTTTGTGTTTCAAGTCATCCTTATTTTCTATATTTTGTAGCCCTTGTCCCAAAATGGATAATTCTTGAATACTCTGTGTAGACATCTAAAATGTCGACATGATTAATTATGATTAATCTATCTTATAAATATCCCAACATCATCCATATAATAATTAATCACAAGATTAATTATTATTATTTAATCCATTTTATCATATTTACCCTTTATAATTATCCCATCATTCCATTATTAATCCTCTTAATTCATTATTTTATCCCATCTTATCATTAATCACTTTTATTTCATTATTATATCATATTATCCTATCATAATCCGTTATTAACATTTTATAGGAATTTAATATTCCTACATCTACCTACCTACCTACCCTACACAACCCTACACCTAGTATTTCCATGTAACCTCACCCCTAATCATCATTTATTAATCTAATCTAACTCTAATCCTATTTACATACTCACACCTCTAAATCTAGAGGCTTTTATTTATATAAGCCTCTTTAAATTTCCCTCTTTCATATTTAAAAATTCAAATATATCTCCCTCCCTCCATTGAATTTTTAATTCAATGGAGACTTCTCTAAATTTTAGAAATATCCATTCTAGAAATCTCCATTCTTCTCATGCATTCTCCATGCTTGATCCAAATCCAACATGGATTCATCCTAGCCATTGAATCCTCCACCCCTCAACTATAAATTAAACTCTCATCCTCCATGAGATCTAGTTAGAAGCTAGTGAGCAAGTTAGGAAACCTATACTATTTTATTCATCCAATCAATCCATTCTATCATCACTCTATCATCTAATCTATCAATCATCATCTTCATCAAGCAATCCAAGAAAAATTAAGGGGAGGTGTTGCTCAAGTTTCTCCACCAAATCTGAAGCAAATCCAATCAATCCAAGAACAAATCTAACACATAAAAGAAGGATTTGTGTAACTTGTAGGTAAGTGCAGGTATTGAATCTCTAAGATTTATTTCCATCCATTGCTCTATCTCGAGGTTTTGTTTGAGAAGATTAGATTAGGGAAGCAATTTTGTTTGTTTTCTCACATTCTACACACTAATATTTTCTTGCATTACATTTTGGTTCCCACAATGGGGCTTACCCCCCATTTTTAATCATTTTTAATCTTTTTGATCCCTTGAGCATGTTGTCCAACTTTCAAGAATTTTCGTTGATGTTTACCCCCTCAAAATTTAAAATTTCAAACTTAGATCCTATTTCCAATGTGAAACAACACCTATGCTCTATGTATTGGAACATATGCACATAAAATGGCACCTATGACCTAAATCAACACTTATGTCATACTTGGGTGCCTATGAAGATATATCAACACTTATGTTCTAGCTTCAAAACTCTTTTTTTGCTTGTTTTTAGCCATTTTCATCCTTTTCTCACATATCAACGCCTATGCACACAAAATGACACCAATGTTCATAAAGTGGAACCTATGCAAATACATTATCACCTTTTTGTAGCCTTTGGATTTCTAAAATTGCATTTTTGTCTATTATTGTATTTTTCTCATACATTAGTGCCTTTGCACACGACGAATGACACCTATTCCCTAAAGTGGTGCCTTTGCTATACTTTAGAGCCTTTGTCATACTCTAATGCATATGCCCTATCAATCAAAACCTTTGTGGAATCATAGTTTTTGTGTATGACTAATGGTCTAATATGGTTTTCATGTGTTTTTAGTGGTTTTTATAGGTGTAACATTTTGTTTTTGTAGGTTTATTAGAGAAACAAGGAGATATACTATCTATTTTGATATTTATCTAACCTTTTTGTGATTGTAGAATTAAAAACTACTAATCCTTTTGTTTTGCAACTCATTTGATCCAAGACATTTGGGGTTAAAATCAAACTAATAATCCTTTTTTGTAGGGCCTCCTCGTGAAGACTTGTAGACAAAAAATCACGCACTTTTGGGTAATTATCTAGTCTCGATCACATACTTTAATTATACAGTTCAAAGTACAAAAATAATAATCAGCCCATGTCTTTGGCCATCTTTCGTTGCTTTCTATTGTTACTTTTGGTCTTGCACCTTTATTGGCCCAGTTTGTCTTTTCATACTTCAATTTTACCTTTTCTGGACCGGAGTGCCCAACTAAGATGCCAACGTAAGGAAACCTCCCATCCGGCACCCCAGTCCTCTTTACACTTTACTCTCACTTTTTGGGTCCTTTCTAGCCATTTTAGCATCCTATCTTTTGGTAGTTAGCCTTTTTAGGATTAATTACAAAATTCAAGCAAAGGAATCATATAAATATAAAGTTATGTGATCATAATAAGGGACCAAACACTAAGCATTAGCTATCACCACCTAAGGTTGCATCCATCAAGGCATCTAGAGCTCCATTTTCATCCATCTAGCTCCATCACAAGGGACAAAGGTTGGTTAATTTGCATCACACTTCATAGGAAGGGAGTCTATTCTATTCCATGCACACATTATTTACATTCTACATCTAGCTACTTGCTCACTACTTCAAGTGTGACATGCACAAGAGCAACCTAGGGCACAATTATGCACACATACACATAGAACTACATTGGGTTTGAGATGTAGTGCAATGCTCAGTTGTAAGACCACCATTGTGGCATCTAAGGACAATCCAACCCCTTCATTTTCATCTTTCTTTTTAGGGTTTGATGTTTTGTTTGGGGTTTTACAGGTGATTCATTCATTCTAGATCCACATTGACATTCGGTGGAATTTAGCGACATATATGTGACAAGAAGAAGGGTTTCACATGATCGTGTGACCTTGTGAAGTTGGCTTTCACACCTCCTTCACAGACTAGGATGCCTAGAATAAGACTCAAAGAACCGTAGGTGCCCCCATCCGTTCTCCAGTGCCCTAGTCCAGCTAAATCACTCAAATATGCATTTTCTTTGGCTCCTGTGTGACGATTTTCCATTTATGTTAAGACACTCATCATCGCAACACGCCTCACGACATATTTGAATCAACTTAAGGATATTCTAACCCTCTTTGTACATTAGGGTTTCATATTTTTATTACTTAGTTGCTTGGGTAGTATTTCAATATTTTATTGTTCATTTATTTACTACAAACTTGCATTAGATTAGGCTATTATTTTACATTTTAGCATAATCATTTTGGTGAACCCCACTTGTGATTGATCATTCGGATCTTTCTTTGGCACATCATTTTTTCTATCATGACTCCTAAAATTCCTCAAATTTCTTTCTCTGATTTACTTAAGATGCATCCTAATTTCCAATTTGTTCTTACAAAATCGATAGACACTATGTATCTTCTTCCGAGATATGCCTCCATGTTAAGTGAGTGTTATTTTTGATCGTTTATTTGAAAACCCTAGTCTTCTTGATCCTCCATCTAATCAACCCATGTTGAGTCAATTCAAGCTTTGCATTCTTTATTTCAAGACAAATTTTAGGCTATGGAATCCACGATTACATCTCTAAAATATAAAATCCAACATCTTAAGGATGTTTCTCAGGCTAATGTTCATTCTCCTTCTAGATATCATTTTTGATCTATGTCTTCTACATGTGCTCATATTAGTGAACCTCAAGTCTTACCGCTCCCTACACCTCTCAAGTTTAATCTCAATGCTAAGCAACAAGATATTATTCTGAAACTCATAACTCATCAATTAATCAACTTACCATCTACTGATTGCTACCCTCCTTATCGGCTTGTAAAATATCAAGGTCACCCATATTGCAATTATCATCGGATCAATGGACATAAAGATAATGATTACACTTTATAATGAAGAATCACACATCTTGAGTGTCGATATTTATCTCATTCACTACACAACATTTTGTTGCATGCCCATCCACAAATGCTACATCTCAATGGGCCCCTAAATCTGATTCGTATATGTCTAATGAGCATCACGCCATCATTTCTAATGGTAATTCTAGGAAATTCAAGCACCGCCTTAAGCAACCACCTCTCAAAATAAATCCATTTTCTTCTCCTATCAAGTCATCTCGTAGCGCATCATCAATCCCACCTAAGATACCACTATTTAAGATTCCTCCCCATCCTTCTCCACCTTCATTTCCAATTCATTTTGTCAAAGTAACTACTCTTATTGATAGCTAACACACATTTATGCCACCATTACATGGTTATGTTATTGATTTTTCCGCACATGCTTCCACCACTTCATATAAACATGGTCTTTGGTAGGTGACTCTGTCACCTTACCTTCCTGATGACACACTCATGCTTATGGTTCTTATATGACTGTTGAGGGGTCTGTTATAATAAAGAACCCCATTTCATCTTACATTAACATATCTATCTATTACATAATCACTCATACATACATACATCTACAACCATCTATCACTTGTAACACATACCATACAATATCTCATCATTTATCCCATCACTCAATCAATCTTACAATATCTATGATACTTCACCACCACAATCATCAAGTAGAGTACCTTATTTATTTACTTTTATTGGATAATTCACTCATCATTACACACTTGAGGGGAATTATATGTATTTCCTCCCCTCGATTGACTACACACACACTCACATCATAATTACTTGATCATGCACTCTTGTTCTTAGATTCACACTTGAATTTTGAAGGCATCATATACATATGAACCTCACACATTTCACATTACACATTACACCACTTGTACATCACCTTATCTCATCACTACATCTATATTACACATATTATGCATCCTACTTATCTACTTATACGTGTTACACTCACTACCTAATGATGCACTCTAGTCTCACGGTCCATACTGGACTGTTGAGGGTATACATTACAAATGGACCACATCACTTTCCCATATTCAACCATTAAACCTTATTTTCATGAAAATTACTAGGTTAGTGATATATGCCATAGGATACATCATCACTTCCCCTAACATCATTTAGTGATATACGCTTTAGGATAAATCATGACTTATTCTATCATGCTTTAGTGATATACGTCATAAGATACATCATCATTTAATTTAGCATCACCTAGTGATATACACTATAGGATACATCATCACTTATACTACTCATCTTGTAGTGATATATGCTTTAGGCTAGACCATCACAAAGTTTTGTACCTCATCTCTATGTCGCATATCATCACTACACATTCATCACATCATGCTACACACAACACATAGCTCAAACCATTTCCTAATGACGCACTCTCATTTATGGTTCATTCTTGACTGCTAAGGGGACATAAATAAATGAACCTCATTGTATACAATTACATTCACTTGGGGGCACACAACTCCCATCATTCACTCTACATTGCATTATATCCATCCATAGAATACTTTGTATATCTTGGTTGCATTTACTTTTTAATATTTATGTTTTTACATGTTCAACTTATTACACATGCTAGATAGATATATTATATGTCATTATCTTTATCATACACACACACACACACGTTCACCGGCCTTCTAGTTGTGATCACATATTATACAGGTACATTACACGCAACATGGATGCTTGGTGTAGTACCTAGTACCAGTCCCAAATGGCTCCTAGGGGCATCCACTTTCATACACTACATGTGCTATTGTTTCATTTTGTTTCATAACACACTACTTTATCAGATTATACATGCTTTGACATAATTTTTATATTTATAACATGCTAACGGGTGCTTCATGTGCAACATTTGTTTTGCAGGATTACTTGCCACCATGGTTGTCTGTTACATTGTTTGTACTTGCTTGTCATTGTATGCCTTTTTTTGTGGGATTTTCCCTTTTTATTGTGTGCATACTTGTATGTTTTTATCTTCACCAACCTTGATTTCCTTGTGACACAGTGAGTGGTGTCCCATGTTTGTAACTTGCTTTCTTGGTCTCTATTGTCTTCTTGCGTGTTTTCTTACATCTTAGCTTACACATTGTTTGTCTATCTTACACTTTGTCTTATACATGCATATTTGTCCTTGCTAGTAAAAAAACTTGTCTCCCAGACCACATGTTTGTATTTGCCTTGGTTTTTACCAAACACATCCACTACCCCCTGCAGGGGGCAAATTTTAGTGGTTAGTCCTCTTTTAGGTCGTATCCTCCTACAACGACATTGTATGCACCCCAAAGAGGGGGAATCATTTGGGTCAATCATTTACCCCATAAAGAGGTCTAAATAGAGTATACAAAACACATCATAGTACCAATACAATACAATTTTCATATTTCAGGCTCGAAATCGACTTGGGTCCATAACACGTGACCTTACCTAGATTACTTGAGACTAAGGGGAATATCACACAAAGAATAAGGTTCAACACATTCTACAAAACTATACACAACACATTTTATAGGGAAGATTATCCTTAACATTCCAGGAGTAGTTACAAGTTATAGGATAAACCATACCTTCTTCTCTACACTACTTCACCATGACATTGGATCACCTAAAAACTAGATAGTATAGAGATATCTATAGTTTTGGAAAGTGGTTATAGGTTGGAGATTAAATAAAATTTTCCTCTCTACAATTCTTTGTCCAACTTGCATCGAGATCGCCCAAAAAATTACACTTCATCGATAGGATCCTTTCTACACCCTTTTTCTCATCACGGATCAGGTGCACATGTTCCTTTTTTACATTTTCAACATTTTCTTTTATATACTTCTTTACATGTTTTTATACATATATATGCATATTTGACTACTTTATCATCTTCTCTTTTACAGTCCGTCTCGTATGGGAAAAAATAGTCAATAAAAAATAACATCATCAACATCACATACATTGACACTAACATGTAGGTACATCACACACATCGACATCTACACACATGTTTCTACCCTAGGTTCACTCTCATCACCTTTTTTTTACACTTTTGCATCTTTAGTCTCCACGCTCCATCTTTTTATCACTCTATGCTTTGTCTAGTCCCTTGGGAAATTTTCTACACCAATCTACATGGATATAAAGTGCGTATCTCTATCTACTTTATGTTACCAAGAATTCCACTCACCAACATAAAGTGGGGAAAATGTATACATAAAATCATGCACTTTGGGTAATTATCTAGTCTCGATCACATACTACTATTTATATGGTTCCTAAGTATGAAAAATAATAATTATCACATATTTGGCCATCTTTAGTTGCTTTCTATTTCTACTTTTGGTCTTGCACCTTTTTTGGCCCAATCTGCCTTTTCATAATCTAGTTTTACCTTTTCTAGATAGAGCACCCAACTAGGACGCCAATGCTAGGTGCCCTCATCCCCTATGGGCGCCCCTATCCTCTTTACACTTTACTCTCACTTTTTGGGTCCTTTCTAGCCATTTGAGCTTCTTATATTTTTGGTGTTCAACATTTTTAGGGTTAATTAAAAAATTCAAGTGAAGGAATCATATAAATATAAAGTCATGTGATCATAATAAGGGACCAAACACTAAGCATTATCTATCACCACCTAAATTTGCATCCATCAAGGCATCTAGAGATCCATTTACATCCATCTAGCTCCATCACAAAGAACAAAGGTTGGTTCATTTGCATCACACTTTATAGGAGGGGATTCTATTCTATTCCATACACACATTATTTACATTCTACATCTAGCTACTTGCTCACTACTTCAAGTGCGACACGATACAAGAGCAACCTAGGGCACAATTCCACACACACACAAAACTACATTGGGTTTGAGATGTAGTGCAACACTCAACCGTAAGACTACCATTTTTGAATTTGAGGATAACATGGCCCCTTCATTTGCATATTTATTTTTAGGGTTTGATGATTTGTTTGGGGTTTTGCAGATGATTCATTAATTCTAGATCCACAACGAGATTTAACATAATTCAGCGACATACATGCAACAAGCAACGATAGTTTCACATAATCTTGTGGCCTTATGAAGTTGGCTTCTAGAACACTTACATAGATCATGGCACTCAAAATGAGGCTTAGAGCATCCTAGGTTCCCCATCCCTTCTTCAGCACCCCGAGTCTAACCAAATCACTCAAATTTGCATTTTTCTTGGCTCTTATGTGACGGTTTTGCATTTTTGTTAAGCCGATCATCACTAGGACATAGTCTCGTGACTTATTTGAATTAGCTAAGACTCTTCCAACCTTATTTATACATTAGGGTTTCATATTTTTATTACTTAGTTTCTTGGGAATTATTTCAGTATTTTATTGTTCATTTATTTACTCGCAAACTTGCATTATATTAGGCTATCATTTTACATTTTAGCATAATCAAGACCCAATCATCAAATTACTAATTCTTATCATTTCATTTTATCATCTATAATTTAATTATCTTGCATTTATCATTCTTTTTATGGTTTTCCTTTGTTTCTTGTTCATCCTAAAGGCGAAACCATGTATTATCTCCTCTTGTGTCCTAGGATGATCTTGAGGATCAAAAGCGGCTAGCCTTCCCATTTTTATTTTATAGGGGAAACATGATGTGGAAGTGATATCCACACACTTTTCATATTCCTAGGGGTCTTGTGACCGCAGGATTCATCCCCGTGCACGTAGGCACACCCCGTGTTTTGGTGGGGTATAGAAATTCTTAGAAAATTGTCATTATTGGATAAACGATCACTTTTTTAAGAACAATTTGATGTGAGGGGATTCCATGTACCAATACCCAAGCCTTATAAAACATCCTTGCAACACAGACTTGGGCCCCATGTACCACAAGGTATATCGAGGACGCCCTAGTGAGCCCGTACATCCTAGACTAGACAACCTCTTGGCCACATATTAAGCTATAGTGTACGGAGGATGCACTCCCAAGATCACTTTCTAGCCAAACCATATTGACACATAGGTGGAGATCCAATTGTGGCACCATATTTGGTGTGTGGTATTGAAAGCAGGCTATAACTTGATTTCAATCCCACTTGACTAGCTAGGGTGTGTGTTGCATGTTTGTTTCTTGTTTGTAAACAACCTTAACCATCCCATTAATTTAACATTTTAATCAATCAAATATTATCATAATTCATCACATAATCCCTATCCTAATCCCATCACCATCTTTAATCCACAATCCTAATCCATATATAATTCCCCACACATCCTACCTAACCATGGCCTTTGATCCTCAATCCCCATCCTTTCTAAACCAACATCAAAACCAATATCTATTTCCTAAATCCATAAACCAAATCATCTCACCATCCCCCATCAAATTCACCATATCGCTTTGATCATGAAGTCCCACACACTATCCAATTCATTAATAAACAAATCTCAAACCTAATATTACACCTTAACCAATCCTCTTCTTGGCATCCAGATCAACCATCCCATATCGATCCTAATATCTTCAAAATAATCCAAAAATTAATAAAAAAATTAGATCTTAAATATTTAATTAACCAATCACCCCTAAACCATCATATCCTAACCAACCCCATCAAAAATTTTCCCTTCTTAAGATCCCTATCCATCACCCCATGGAATTCTTATTTGAAGAACCCAAATCATCTCAATCTACACCCCAACCTAATCAACATAAATCACTATCCCTGTAAGCCAATTTCATCAACTTTGACCACCTCACTAAATTTGACCTAGAACAAGAGGACCTTCTTTATGTCCTTGCTAATCTAGGCACCAATTCCAAACCTACACAACCATCCAAAACCCCAACCTCCAAATCCCCTATCAACCATCATGACCCACATCTTCCTACCATAAAAATCATTCAAATAATGCACCATCATCCAAAACCTCAAATCCTAAACCAAATCATCATAAAACCTATCATCAAGTCCCATTCACATATCCAACACCATCCCAACAACTTCATCCAAAATCATCATCCCCACATCTCATTTTATTCCTTCATCCTCGTCATCTTCATCATCCCAATCTTATCCTATAGAATTTCTCCTAAATAGTCCCACATCCCCTAATCCACCATTGAATTTAGCCTCTAATCCTATTTCATCCCCTCCACCACCTAAGACCAATATTATATCATCTAGTGTGACTCCTAAGTCACCCTCATCCCATTTTATCCCCAATCCTAAACCATCTAATGTGGCTCCTACTCTGCCCTCATCCTCTTCATCCAAACCTAATCCTATATTAAACCATTCATCACCTAAACCTAACACTATCCTATCATCTAATCCTATTTCATATCCACCATTCCCTAATTCTAAAACATCTAACATGACTCCTAATTCACCAACTCATAAACCTAAAAAAAATCCCAATCCTCTCCCCACCCCATCTCTTAACCAATCTAATGAGGCTCCCATGCCACCTTCATCTACTTAATCCCCAAAATTGACCAAATCTAATGAGGTTCCTACACCACACCCATCTCCCAAATCTCCTTCATCCCTAACAACACCTAAATCTAATGTGACCCCCATATCATACCCATCCCCTTTATCTAAATCTACACCATAACATTCATCTAAATATAACAATCCCACACAATCTAATCCTACACCAAAACCATTTACCTCAAAACCACATATTTAAACCAATCAAAAATCAACTAAATATACTTCGCCTCAAAGTCCAAAAGTCCACTTCAGCCCCCATGCCTAACATATCCCCTTCATCTACATCTACTAATCCTAAACAATCTAATCCCCAATCCAAACCATCTACCTCAAAACCACATACTCAAAACAATCCAAAATCAACTAAATCCACTTTGGCCTCTAGGCCTAATCCATCCCCTTCATCTTCTCGTGCCACAAAAATTTGACTCAACTCATAAATCCCATTCAACTAAAACATCTCATAATCCAGCCAATCATGTACCTTTACTTCCTACTCCCCCAAACCATTTAACCCAAACCACTTCACTCCTTTAGGAAAATCCTTGACCACCATCTTCCATTTTCTGAAAACCTTCAACATCATCATCCATACCCTAATAAAATCATGCAATAAAAACCTTCCCAAACCATCTTGGTATCAAGAACACTATTATTGTGACTTCCATCACACCCATGGACATTCAACCAATCATTGCATGCAATTTAGGTCTTATGTCCAAAACCTCATTAACCAAGGAATTCTTATCCTTGTACCTCTTTATCCACCACCTTTCCATCCCAACCCTCTCCCTAATCATTTCCCACCATTCAAATCACACTCGACATCCATCTAAATCTCATTATACATCCAAACATCCCCACCAACCAAAACCAAAACACATCTCACCTCCCATCCTTTGTTAAGTTTGGCCTCTTAGTGGATGACAAATTTACAACCCCCAAGTCTCATGATGACCACATGGCATCATCTTCCCCATCCACTTCATACCCTATAGCCAAAAATATGTTCACTAATATGAAACATCAAGGCAAAGGATTAGGCATCCATGAACAAGGAATTCTCGAACCCATATGCCTTCATCAAAATCTAAGTCATTTCGGCTTAGTATATAAACCTAACAATATTCCATCATAACCCATTTCTACCACTCCTCTTGTAAATCCTACCATCCCTACCACTTAACCCACTCACAAATCACTTAATTCCCTTATAAATACCAAACACCTAAAAATGGATTGAGCACATAATTCATCACCTACACATGGATGTTCTTTCCTTCCCACCCACCATGCTCCCATCCAACATCAAATTCCCTTTGCATCTAATCCATTCTTATCATCACATCCGTTCATATCCTCTTTCAATCCAAACTTGATCAACTTTCTCACACATGTTGTAAGACAGTAGTACCTACTACAATAATGTGTCCTTGGTCTATCTTTACTCCAACATTCAATCATAATTTTCCTCTTAGATATTCACACACTTTAACATACTTAGTCAACTTGTGGTGAAGACCCTTGGGTGTGTATTTTAACACTCTAGCTAATGTCATCTCCACACTCATATCAATCCCCCATCAAGCCACTAATGATTCTTAACCCCTTGAGAGTTCTCAAGAGAGTGGATCCTCTTTATGTAAAAAAATCCAAATATCAAAAAGCAAAAAAAATTAAAAATATAAAATTAAATCCATCTCAAGAATCTCTCTAGGGGTGTTTCAACATCTCTATCGGGGCTATGGATGCCTGGTGACAATAGAGAAATGCTGTGACAAAATCATGTACATCTTTGTTGGGGATATGAACATCTGGCCGGGAAGTGGAACAATGCATGACGTAGCCTTCTTTTCACCCTCCATCCATCTATTTGACTCAATCACTCCATATACATTGGTTAGTTTGTCTTCATGCACTACCCATTACGTATTCACGTGATGCGGTAATTAACCATCACAATCACACACACTTGAATCTAGTAAAGACATAGGGATTGCATGTTTCCAGTTATTGTTTAGACGTTGGTGACACATCTATTTTAGTCTAACTCTTTCCTTACAACATGTGATGTTAGGCTCATATTTTGTTCATCACTAATGTCATTTTCCTTCCATCCATCACATCCATATCCTTTTTCCCTTGGATCAAACATCCATGAGCAGATGATGATCATTTCCTTTTCATCTAATCTTTCTCAAACCCCTTTTCAATGATCATCATCATGATGGTGGGAAGCCTTACTAACATCTGTTGGGGGCATCATCCATTTTAGATACCCCTCACTTCCATTCTACCCTACACCTAGGGGTAAAATTGAATCCACCCATTCACCCACATAGGACATCTTAATTTAGACTTGGGGGCACACCACATCTATCCCTCAATCCATCCTATAGTTGGGGGAATATCTTATCATATTCCATATCCCCCATCTTATCCTATACCAAATCCCTTGTCCTAATCCCACATTTCATCTAATCCTAACCTATCGACCCATCACTATCCTATCCAACCTATCCAAACTCCCTCATTCATCCCTTTCATCATACCCGAACACACTTTGGGACTTACGGAGAAAGTCACATCCCACCTTACATGCCTTCACATCCCCATGAGTTATCACATCCTACATAATTTCATCTTACATATCCTGAACCATTCCCCATCCTAAAAAAAAAAAAAATCCCAAAATCCAACATCAAATAATCTAAACATCCAAAAATCCAAAATCTAAAAATCTAAACATCCAAAAACTAAAATCTCCACATCAAAAATAAAATAATCTAAACATCCAACATCCAAACTCTAAAAGGGTGGGGAAAATTCTTGATGAAATGGAGGAAAATTTCTTCTTTCTAAACCATTCCCTTATTCTTATGATGAAAACCTTTTTTGCTCACTTATTAACCCGATTCGTAGACACTCCATGTTACTTGTTGAAGGGGCAAAATATTCACCACTTGATATTTAGGATCATACAACTTTGTGCCATCATCTTGAATTCCTTCCTCATACCATTCAAACTTGAACCTCTTCATTTTCCCGATGGTCATCCACATGTGGTCTCTTTCCCTGACATCAAAGTCATCTATGCAATTCACCTAATAATATTTGATCTACGGAACATGATATGAATCTAGAAGGTGGAAAGTGTTTGGATCACTTCGGATGTTAAACTCTACCCTCGAGTATATGAATACATTATCGGGGTGTAAAGGTATATTCTATATGTGTAACATCACCAAAACTCTTGCAGGTGAATATTTCAAGTGAGATGGGAAATACGACATACTTCCTCTTGTGGTTCATGAGCTTACTATGAACATGGGTTGTGGAGGATGATCCAAATGGAGTTGCAAAATAATAAAAAAGAAGAACAAATTATGAACAATATAACATAGAATAATAATTCATATTCAATCTCATTCAATCAATACTCAATATTACATACATCCACATATATAGGTAATAGCTCCCTATAAATAAGGAGGTAGCTATAACCTCTCAAACCATCTCAAAGCTATCTATGTGAGTATTCCAAACTCACATAATAATATATTTGTTATAGTTGTTTAATATAACAACATATAACAAATATTTACTAACTCATAATAATAATTACTAATGTAATTATTATTTACTAACACATTTACTAACTTACTCTTCCAAGATAATAATTACTCTTGTAATTATTATTCACCCATATGGAGCACTAACCGTAACATTCCCATTTTAAGACTTTAGAAATAAGGATTTTTTTACATAATGTTCACTATTCTAAATATAACTTTATTTAGAACACACATTCAATGTTAATCAATCTCATAAAAGATAACCATATGCACATGTAAATGACTCGGTGATACACAATCTAAGTGTTCCATCCTTCTTTTCATAAAAATTACAAGTGCTCTCCAAGGTGAAACACTTGGTCTAATCAAACCTTTAGACAAAATTTCTACAATCGAGCCTTAAAATCTACTAATCCATAGTAGTAATTTAATAAGGTGCTTTAGAAATAGGTTCAGTTCCAAGCTTGATCTCAATTGTGAAATCAAACTCCCTTTTGGGTGGAAGACCTAGCAATTCTTCTAGAAATACGTCATTGAAGTCTCATAACAACAGATATCGTTCCATAACATCACTGTTCTCTTCAGTTTTTTCAGTAATTTTTACTGCATATAAGGTACATCCTTTGTTTTTGGCCTTTTTAAGTTGCATAGCTGATGTTTTCTAATAGAAATCTCACATTTCACACCCTAAATCTTTGTTATTTTCTACGCAGTCATCTAAACAACTAATGTGTTTTTCAAAATAGTCCACTTTAGCCTTATGTTTTGCTAACCATTTAACACCTATGATTACATCATAATGCCCCAAAGGTGCAACATAAATATCGAATTTAGTGGAAAATTTAGGTAAATCAAGGACTACTCCAAAAAGACACATACTAACTGTATGAACAACATTGTTTCCATACTGTACATTCCATGTTTTATCCATGTTTCCGGCTTTTATTTTTAACTTTGCTACTAATTTATTAGAAATAAAACATTTAGTAGCTCCGGTATTAAAAATAATAGTTACAGGTAAACCAAATAACTTACCCGGAACTTCTATAGGCATGGCTTATTTCTCAACTTGCTTATCAGCTACTACAACATGTATCTTGTGCTATTGATTATGATCATCCTTTTTCAAAGGGCATTGATTTACATAATGATCTTTTCCACAGTTATAACATCCTCCTACAGGTCCTTTCCTAGGCTCGGGTTTATTTCCATCCTTAGAGTTATCATTTTGACCCCATAGGACTTCTATCCATTATTATTGTTCTTAACAAAGTTGTTTCGTGCATTACCAGTAAACTTGTTTGTTGCTGCTTTCTTATTAGTATAAAATGAAATATTACTTTTCATTCCAAATTTCTTCCATGGTCCTTTATTAGGTGCAAGAGATGATGAAGAGAAGTTGGGATTTTTCTTCCTTACTTCCTCCTTATGAGCAAAAATTTCCTTTAATTTCTGTTCCTACCTTATGGCCTTTTCAACAACCCCTTCCATCGTGGTTGGGATGTGAACATCCACCTCTCCTCCTATAACAAGATTCAATCCCATGATGAATTTCCATATCTTGAACTTCTCATCAGTTTGGTACTGAGGTACATACTTAAGGAGTTTCGTAAACTACTCCCAGTACTCAGTTACCGTTAGCTTCCCTTGAGCTAAGTTCTGAAATTCATTCATTTTCTGATCATAGTAAAGTTATGGTAGCCAACGTTGCCTAAAGTAACCTTTAAATTGATCCCAGGTGATATTAGTTTCATCAATGTTTAACTCAGCCTTACGACTGTCCCACCATGAAGATGCTTTGTGAGAAATCTGATATGCTCCCCATATCGCCTTTGTTTCTTCTGAGAAATTCCTTATTACAAAGTATTTCTCCATTTCACTGAGCCATTTCTCAGCTCCATCTCCTAATGTGGTTCCATCAAACTTAGGTGGACTTATCCTTTTTATATCATTAGTGAGTTTAGCTGCCAGCCTAGCCTTTTTGTTCTCAGGCTGAACAGTATGTTCACATTGTTATTATCAACACCTACATTGGCATTATCCCCAAGAGGTGGTTGATTGTTGTTGTTAGCATATTATTCCTCCTCATTTCCCATTACTTGCTATTCAAGTATAGCCAAATGATCTCTTGTGTCCAACAGGGTAGTAAGGATCTCATCTAGTTTCGGGCAGTTGCTACTCCTTCCTCAGGTGAAGGGTTATTTGTAACATTTCCTCTTGTTCTAACCATTTTTTGTTACAAGAAAATTTAAGTTTCATCATATTATGGATACAATAGGTCCAAGAGCTACAACCTTCAGCTCTGATACCAAGATGTAACATTCTCATTTTAAGACTTTAGAAACAAGGATTTTTTTACATAATGTTCACTGTTCTAAATATAACTATATTTAGAACACACATTCAATGCAAATCAATCTCATAATAGATAGCCATATGCAGATATAAATGACTTAGTGATACACTGATCTATTCATTCCATGACTCGGTTACCTACCGATCTATTCATGTTTCACTTTAAGTATTGAATACTTATCGTATACTTGGTTTTCACCCTAATCTGGGTACTAAGTGATCTTGTTTAAAGAACATACCTGAATATTTGTTACCAATATTCATTTGATATCACATGGCTTTAAACTAGGTGACATAGGACAACACAACCAGCATCTTGTGATACTTTGGCCAAAGATTTACAACATACTGTGTATGTCGCTATTCCTAGATGACATACTCGTCATTTTGGAATATGTCCTTCACCTCACTCCTTTGTTATCATGAATGGTCTTTACTGACTACCGCCAGTCCACTTGTCTAAGGTTTAACCCTAGCCTGGGTTAGGAACATAGTCTATTATAGGAAGACACTCTCGATGACTTAGGGTAAAAGGGCATACTCGGTTGACCTAAGTCAACTAGATGTGCCAAGGTACCCTGAGTTATTGAAAGTTACTCCCTATCCTAAACATGTTACTAACTTGACCTAGAGAAAAACTAAGTTCAAGTCCTTATTGTGTGTAGATCTAGATGATCAATGCAGAAGGGTGTTGCCACATGTCAACTGCAATGTTGTATCCTCAAGAAAACCCAAGTCTTCTTGAAGGTATAACCCTACAGTTGGTGTGTGCCAACATCCTATAGAAACTACCTCATCACGATGTACATACCCCAAGGAGGTTATTAATGTTAAATTAATTTGGATTATAAACATATTACAGCATCTATGTTAAACCCTAATCCAACACTCCTTAAGTCCTTGTTCTATACTTGAATCAATTAAGCATTAAAGAACTTCCTTTAACTCATGATTTATTTTAATGTTCGTTTATTTAGTTTAACAATAGTTAACCAAAATAGGACAAATATCATAAGTTCCATTAAATATAACTCAATCATTCAGAGAAGGTGTAGCAACCAATTAGGTTCAACTAGAGTAGACTTTCTAGGGAAATGAAGTCTAATGATTTACAATCATATCACCATTCTTTAGATTACATTCCTTTTAGCGAGGAAGAACCTTCCTCTACTTGATTAAGTGTTAGGGTTTGTCAAACCCTTCTTATCTTTCACAAACTCTAAAGTTCCATCACATATTCATTACACATTTCAATACTATATTAGAATTGTTTAGATAAGATTGTTAACTTATGTAACTTAACAAGCTACATCTTATTAAGGGAGATTAAACTAATTTCTCTTTTATCTAACTTATCAAGTTTATCTCGAATTAAGCATATAAAATATATGAATAATATCATCTAGATAGGAATTCCATCTTCTTCATAAATATAAGATAGTTTACACAACCAATACAAGTGAATCTTCAACATTCAATTCCTCATTAAAAACTTATTCAATTACAAGACTAGGTATTTCAGGCATGTTGTATAACAAACAACCTTCATTCCAAAAAATAATTCAATTTTTATTTTTCAATACAATTCAAGACTGAATCAAAACTCTTTACATAAGGTTCAAAATTAAATAACCCACTACAACATGAAATTTACTTGTCTTCTTTAATCACTTACAATGTCCATTTGTAAAATTGCTAACATGGGTCAGTTCAATGAACTGAGCATGATAAGCACTAAGCATTAAAGTAAAGTGCATTCCACTAATTGCTTCATTAAACAACTTTTCTTTCATGAAACAATTGAAAAACATCATGCAGATAATCATAAGTAATAACATCAAGAAAGAAGTACAATTAAGAAATATGGATTTACTTTTAAGAAAGGAACATTTTATAATCTGCAACATCAGAATTATACCACAAGACTTAATTGATCCTATCAATTACTTTTAAACAGTCAACAAGTCTTATCATTAAATTATTTCATATATTCATAAGGTTAGAAGGACACCTTTAAATTTTCCCAATCTGCAAGGAGTTAGTTACAACATAACTGATATTCATAAGTTTCATCCCTCCATAAAGACAAAGAAGAGAATCAAATAACGAGAAGTTCAATCAATAACTTATCAGTCACGACAAAAGAATTTCAAACCAACAAGGACCCCAAACCATATTTCATTTCATTTATACTATGAAATGAAATCCATCATCTATTACAAACTTAGAAATTCTTAAGCTAGTTTCCAAAAGAGAACTCAAAACTCGAATGCATAGTCAAAGTCCACATACTTCCAATTTCCATACAACCTTCCTAGAAGACCTATTCTCATTCACCTAGCTCAAATCCAATATCAAATCTTAGAAGAAATACATAGTACAGTCCCAAACTGTAGAATGCCCCCAAGAGAGTATAATTCTTTCTCTTTAATACATGGTGGTTCAACAAGGATATAATAGTGGAGTAAAATCCTCCAATCAAAAAATATTGGAAAGTCACAACAACTCTCAACTCAAAGACTGAATTCCCATTACAAACATTAACAACAAACTGTAAATGAGAAGGCAGTTCAAAATCCCAAGCAAGAGCCACATTACCAACATCCATATAAGTGATATTGTAACTTTTCGAAACACAAACAGAATAACAGGTTTTGAATTTAGCATTCTACAAAAACCCACGACTCAGATGGAAGTAAATAGTTAAGTAATTTGATAAGACAAGTCTGTCCTACCTTCTTCCAACTCATCGAACAAAATAACCACAAACCTCTCTAGTTCCTTTTAAAATCATATGACAGGTAGGGTTTGTTCAACATAAAAGATAGAAAGGAAGAAGTAACTCATTCCATGAACCTCTACAACTGATATGATTGTTCCATAATAGAACATAGTTCCAGTTCCAATTATTTCTAAGAACAAAGCAGTCAAGATTTCCCACAAGACATGGGTACACTCAGAGAAGATATGAATAGAATACACTCCTTAATTCACATGCCTCGTCAAGTTTGAAAACACAATGTAGTCTAAAATGTAGAAGTAAAACAACCATTCCTTCTCAATGTCAAAACAAAGGAGGTCTCAAAGAAGTTACATGGTCAACTTCGACCAAACAAACTCACAAGACCCCTTCCATCAGACAATACTAAAAGAGACTAAAATTTAATTCATAATACCTGAAAATATACAACACGTTGATTTCTAGATATAGAAACAAAACAACCAACAATGAATTACCTACATTGCGTTAAATACGTGCATCGATCACAAGTTCAAACAACACAAGCTCAAATACGAGTTTAAAATGGAATCCCATGGCCCTAATCAAAGCTCAGAATAACACCAACACCCTATTATAGGTTCAAGCCTTCCATTTCCCTAAGGAAGAATAAAACCTCAGTTAAGAGCTTAAGTACAGGGCACAACACAACAACTCAAAAACAAATTCAGTAATCATAATTCTGCATGTACAAGTTCAGTTGTTGAATACAAAGATTCAACAAAGGTCCAAAACTTCAATAAGTTCAAACACAGTCCAAGCAACCACACGGTCCCAATAAAGCTAAAAATATCGGCTTCAATACAAGTTTAGAATATTCATGGAGTTCTATTATAACTACTCGAACACAAACTTAAATAGAGATACAAAGCCATCCAAACAACACCGATTCAAAACGACCAAGGAGCTTCTACTTCAAACTCAATGAGCTTAAGTACAGGTTGAAACATGACAACCCAACAATGAATTCAGAACCCAACAATGAATTTAGAACCCAACAAGCAATAAGCCAGCTCTTTCCACATTATTTTTGAATGCAAGAAAACAAAGCTTTGAATACAAGCTACAAGCTTCAAATATAATTAACAGAACTACTAGTTCAAGTTACAGAGTTCAAAAGAGCTTCAAGTATAGGTTGTAGAGTTCCAAAACAATTACATGCAAACCTCTAACAACCAGAACAGAGAAATTTTACCAAAAATATCAATAATAACAAAGGATTCACATTCCAAAACCCACATAATTTCCAAGAATACATGCAAGTGAATAACCACATACATCATGCAAATATAAAATTTCTAGTGAGCAGAATTGTTTTAATGAATCATTTAGAAGAAAGTAAGAAATCTTAATGGGTAGAGCCTATCATGCCTGATAGTTCCTCTACCGATTCAAAGAAGACTTCCAACCGAGTTTCCAAGACCTCTTCTTCTCCAAGCAAGATCAAACAACCATAATATTTTTCCACAATGCCACTTATACATTCCTCGATGAAAATAGCTCAGAGAGTTCAAAAATAACCACAAAGTGGAGATCAAACTGTTGGTTTGAAGAACTAGATAGCTCCATGTGGAGCAAAAATTGTGAAGCATGCAAAGAAAAACAACCCCAAAAAATCCTGCAAAGCATGCCTTCCAAGACGGCTTGCTCACCAAACTGAGGCACATTAATGCCATTAAATCCAATTTTCCCACTTATCTTTCCTTGCCACCGCCATTCATAGTTGGCAAGACCTAATTGCACTTCATAATGCATTTCCAAACTTAGAGATGCCTCCACGTAGGTTCCTCTAAACTTTCACTAACCCCTAGCCACACTGGCAGTACTTTCATGCATTCAAAACCAAATCAAAATCAAATCTCAATAAAAGCTTAGGAACCGCCATGTAGTTCCCACTTGCTAATGGCCCATAGGTCCCCTTTCATATCCCATTAGTTTAGGATAGATAGAATTTTATTAGGTTAGATCTTAGGTTAGTTTAAATATATAACCTTAGGATATAACCCCCAACAATAAATTTCCACCTTAGGATAGGATGTAGATTTAACCAAAACAATAGGTTTAGAAATAACTTAGCATCCCCTAGGTTATTTCCTTTCAAGCTAACAACTTAGGTTAGAATGTCATCCCACGTAAAGTGGTGTAGTAATAGTTAGGTAAATTACCTGAGTCTCGTATCTATTAGGGTAGACCGTATAGGTAAAAGGGTACATAATAATTTATTTTTCTCAAGAATCTAGAAGCAGGGTTTCTATTTCCCTTAATGCCATTAAGCACCTGCAAGGGTCAATCAAGAAGATCCGAGCTCAACAAAAAATAGAATGCAAGAATTGTTTCCAAGATGATAAATAATTTGTAACAAACACAAGTTCAATCATTAAGTCTCTTAATCAATGAATGCCAATTTTTCATTCAGTTTTGATAAGAAGATTTAAAACATACCTTGGATCAATGGAATTGATCCAAGGATGAGTCCAATAGCGAAAGGTAAGTTGTAACTCTTAAAACTAGATTGTAGCTTATCCAAAGAGAAGTGAAATAGATTATTGCAAGCAACAACATACCAGCCCTTCAATCAAAGAGCATAAATGATTCATCCATTTCAAGCATGATCTTCAATAGTAAAAAGATTACATTTTTATAAAGAAAATCACATGTCAACACTTGAAATGTGGAGGAACATAACAATTGTCAAGGGTGTTACACTAACCATATATTTCCTAACATTCCCCCTTAGTGAAAACATGGGGAAAACCTATCTTTTCACTTGCACCTACTTTCATGAATAGGTGATTTTCATAGGATGATCACAAACCCGACAGATGGTTTTACATACGGTTGACCACAAACCAAGAATGGTGGTTTTATAAAGTGGAGTACCATAAACCAAAAGGTGATGGTTTTGCATATGGTTTACCAACAACTAAAAGTGGTGGTTTTACAAAGTGGTTTACAAAAAACCAAAAATGAAGGTTTTCAAGTGGTTTACCTACAACCACATCATGATGTTTTAAGTACTATTATTAGCCCTCATCAATATCTCACCGTAGGGAATATCATAATAAATTCTACTAAATTCTGTTGCTCATACACACATAGAAAATGTTGACATAAAGGAAATGGAACATTGGATCATGTCCCCCATTAATGTGAAATTTCCATTGATTCATACCTCACAACAACAACAAGATCATTAAAATAGGAAGCACACTAAAAGCGGGACCTCTTAAAACACAACGAAATCACACTTGCAAAAGCTAAAAGTTAATACTCACACCAAAAATGCCACCATAACGATATGTGGCCCCATTGTTGGTGACTAATGAGAGGTAATTGATTGAACTCCTACCTCACATTCATCTAGACTCGGTGTCATGATGTTAAACCATACTTGATTTATCTTTGAGTATCACAATGCAAAAATTTGTTAATCTACATGATGAAGCTTTGAATTTGAAAAAACACACTTATAATGTTTTGACGATAATTTGAGAGCTAGAGATCCATTTTACAAACCATAAAATGCGTCAAAAATATGGTTTTAAGATATTTCTAGTGGTGTAGAGAATCACTAGTGTTTTCTAAGGAATCATTAGTGATTTAGAAAAATCATTGGCTAATTTCCATAATCGCTGGCAATTGTGTTTCAGGTATAGAATCATTGGCGATCACTGTAAAATTGAAAACATATTTCCAAATCCACGTTTTTACACATTTTTAAACCTACTCAACTTTGGATTACTTCTTTAGATAAAAACCAACATGAAAAATATTTTCTAGATGAATCAGTAGCTTAAGAATTACAATCAAAACTATTAGATGCAATCTAAACACCAACTCTGAAGAAGGATGATGCCAAATTCAAATGTAGAAAAAATCACTCCTTTGTCTCCTTTATTTAATCTATGCACACTTATTACCAGTTCACTCTCACACAAATAATATATAATATAGTAGTTCATGCACTTCTATAAAGATTTCTAATTTTTTTCTAAATACTAAACTTTCATTCTCACAACTAATAAATATTCACATAGGTGGGGCAACCATAACTTGCAGAATATCCACCCCTTCATTGATCTCTTCATAGATCCATACCTGCTCTGATACCAGATGTGGAGGATGATCCAAATGGAGTTGAAAAGAATCATAGAGGAAGAATAATTTATGAACAATATAACATAAAATAATAATTCATATTTAATCTCATTCAATCAATACTCAATATTATATACCTCCCTATATGTAGGTAATAGCTACCCTATAAATAAGGAGGTAACTATAACCTCTCAAACCATCTAAAACCTATCTACATGAGTATTCAAAACTCACATAGTAACATATTTGTTATAGTTGTTTAATATAACAACATATAACAAATATTTACTAACTCATAATAATAATTACTAATGTAATTATTATTTACTAACTTACTCTTCCAAGATAATAATTACTCTTGTAATTATTATTCACCCATATGGAGCACTAACCATATATTTCCTAACATGGGCAAGTTATGCATAGCCCGAACAATATGATTTTTTCACCGAGATACTAAAGTAGCCTTTGCGGAGAAATATTGAAACCAATTACACAGATGTAAGAGAAAGTGGAAAATTGGATGAAGTATGACATGTACTTCTTGATCAAAGAAGCCACTTGTGGTGAAAACCTTGAGTGAGGATTCCCCTCCAGTGTTCTGATGGAAAACATGGTGAAGGCATCATTCACTTTCATGAAATGTTGATTTCTCTCCTTCAAGACAAACTATGGATATATTTAAAATGTTGGAGCCTTATGAGATATATTATATGCAAGTGCTAACCCCTTGAATGGTATCGAGCTCGCAAGAAAATACACCAAATATGAATTCATTGTGAATTTATTTGAGATTGGTACCTGGAGAAACTGATGATGCAAGTTGTCATTAATGATCTTCCCCAATGAATTCTTTGCCTACCTTTAATGATCGTGAGCATGAATAAGGCCATCCAATCTTAAAATTCCTTTATGGTTTCTTTTCCCATCACCTAACTGAGAAGGATGATCACATCTGAATAGCCATCATGATATTCACTCCGCATGAGAGAATTTGGCATGCGGAAGTCTTTCTTACTTACTTTAACCACAAACACAATGTGAGACCACGAAGGTAAAAATATGTCTTGGTCCATTCACTTTTTATAACATCTTTTGAGATGACAACCATATTTCTCCAAGTTAAAATCTACATTAAATGAGAGATGGCCTTGGGGTGAGAAGCTGTCGGGATTCTTGAGTTGTCATCTGATCGGATGATACAAGTGTCTGGATCATAGTGATGAGATCAAGCCAAAACCAATTTTGCACTCTGCACTGACACTTTGATATGCACATGCTGCGTAGAATCTTCTCATGAAGAGTTTTTCTTACACTGGCTCTCTGGGTCCACCAAGCATTAAATCTTTGAGATCTTTGAGGTCCATGTGGGTGACATCACTATCCCCACATCCCGAGTAATCGATGAGAGAGATGAAACTAGTTCGATTCCATGAATTTGAATTTCATGGTGACTGTATGCGATAGAAAAGTGATAGGCGAGCATGAGAATCAACAAGTAGCCTTTCTTCATACCTGACCTCCCAAGGTCATGTCGAGATAGCTAGTGGAAATGAAATATATGTGGATGTAGAAAAACTAGTTGGGAAATCTTATATCCTCAACACGTAATAATGGGATCTACGAGTCTAAGGCAAAGAAATCTCTCCTAACTTGAATTGGTGTAATGGATCGTTCAGATATAATAGCTTCTCGGAGGCTCCAATCAATGTCAAGCTCTATCGAGATCCTATTTATTGGCTATTGGATGCATGGAAAGTGACCTGTAGGTGCTTCGTGTATATTTCCAGACAAGGTCATGAAAGTGGTAGTGAGAGGTGTAGTGGATTTGTAGGAAACTATGGGCGGTTTTCTGGTCTAACCCAGAAAATATTAGCTTGATTGGATTCTATGTTTAATATGGAAAATTGTGTTATGATATCCAGGAGTGGTGAGGATCTAAATACCAGCGTACATAAATTGGTGTCAATTTTTAACTAATTAGTAGGCCCATTGGGTTGTGGGACCTGGGGATCACAACCATGAGCTCATGGTTGTTGTGGACCTGTTATGGTCATGTGAAGAATCAATCTCTTCTTCCGACTATCCAATAGTCATAAGCTTTTTCATCTTCTATGTTTAATACTAGGAGTTGTGTGATCTTCTCGTAGTACCTTACGGATGTTCTAGCAACTTGTATACGTAAGCTCGTGTCTATGTTAATGAGAAGGTCTCCCCGCATTTGGTCCGTGGAACTAATGAATCACAACCAAATATTTTCTCTCTTTTGGGTTATTGAATGGTCATGTGGATATCCTATCAAGGCAATCTATAGTTGGGTTGATTTGACCGAATGTGTATGCTTTGTCATCTTCAATATTCAATTATCTCAATTTATCACTAACTCCAGTGGGTTTGTTGTTTTTGAAAGATGTGAATTCTAAGACCTTGATCTATAACACAATGTTGTGAATATATTTGGCTAAGGTACTACCGGTTTGAATACGTAATCCTGGGCTCTCTGGGTCCCGTAATTGTCATGCAAGAGATAACCAAAATTAACTGAAATAAGTAAACTAATTATGAAAATAAATCTACACTATGCTTATATTCTTTTTTTTGTATTTTCAAAGATGTGAATTTGAACGAAATTTAAAGAACGGCTATTCTAATATATTCAGATAACAAACAATTAATCTAATAACGGAATTAAAACAAGCAAGGTAGCCAGATGTAGCTATTTTCCTATGCATTTTTGAATTGATCCTAAATATAAATAAATAACTAATTTAATTGAAATACCTTCAATCTTACCTCATAAGTGAGGAATAAATCACAGCTTCTTAGAATCTATCATTCCCCACAACTTTCCTAGTAATATTGAACAAAAGCTTAACTGAAATAAAATGATTTTCTATTTTATTCGATATATTGTAACTACAACTTCGACAATTCAAACCTGGAGTTTATAAAACAATAGAAAATCTAGTTATATTGTGACTTATCCCCTCAGTGTGATCTCTTCGTTCCTTTGTGTTCTCATGAATCTAGAAAAGTGGGAATGTGACAAAGTAGCAGGAGAAGATGTTCGAATAGTGGTAGCTTGGACATAAGCTGAACAAAATGCAAGTAGGAGAGGGATAGTGCAAGAGAATAGAGCTTGAATATGTGATTCCTAGCGGGATTGTTATAGGGATACGATACAAGCACACCAAAATCTCTAGGACCTATGCTTCCTGTGACAAAACAACAACCTATAACTCTAAACAAAATCAAGATTCAAATGAACTTAATCTAGAACTAGAACTATTTATGCTAAGCCAGTTGTTTGGAGAACAACAATGGAACAAGATGAAACTAGAGAGATCCAATGATCTCTAAACCAGAATTGTGGAGCCTTGAACTGAGAGGCTGAGAGCTTTACAAAATCTAAACCTGTTGAGACTTATTGAAGAACTTTCAAAACACACTGAATAATAAATCATAGAGGGAGAGGGGCCATTTTCTTGTAAACAAGCTTGGTATTTATAGCACTTTGATTTACCAGAGGGTAAGATTGAATTAAACTCTTCTATTATTAAAAATAGGAATTACTATGTACCACGTGGCTAAAACTTAAATGCATGAAAGAGTGGTTGAGAATTATGAGCGCCACTTGATTTTTTATGTTGATGAAAGCGTAAGAAAGTTATAAAATATGCACATGACCGCCACCCTATCTTGGGCGGTGATTAAGGAACCGCCACCACCACGTAGGGTAGCAGTCCTATAACTAAAGACCAAAATGCAAGAAAAAGAGAGGAACGGGGTCAGAAAAAAGCATGCAAAGGCTGGATAAGGAATTTTAGGATGTAAATGTATACTCAACATGCTTTCTGGATTCTAAACACCTTGCGAAGAGATATAAATCATCATTGGGGTTTTTGTAACCTCTTTCTGGTAGTATAGTACATATAATTTTGGGTACGTACATATTGCCCCCTCGGAGAAGCATTTTAGCCATGAAGGGGCATAAAATGGTGGGTCCGAGTATGGCGGTCCCAAAATGGGGAGTTAGAAGCTATACCTGACATACCCGTGTGTTGCAATGTTGCCATCCAGATTCCCACTATCTGCAAAATGAAAAGAGGACTCAAGTGTAGATAGATAAAGAAATCAAAAAATAAATACTAAATTAAAATGAAATGAGGACTTACCATTTGTGCAGGGATAAGAACTTACCTTCGTCGGTGCTCTAACTCTATGAAAGAACATTCAAAACAAGGTTAGAATGTTATATATATATATATATATATATATATATATATATAAAATATATATATATATATATATATATATATATATATATATATATATAACGAGCTCATTTTATTATTCATTTGTGAGTGTCGATTTGGTAATTTTTGAGCTCTGGGACCCATAGGAATTGTTTTCGATGAGAGTGTAGTCAAAATGTTCGTTGCAAGATTGTGATCATTCCTCCGAGAGTAGGACATCAACTTATGAAGTCTCGGTTAGTTTTTCTCAATTCATTGTTTTAAAACATAAAATATAAAAATGTTGAAATCTTTGTCTGGGGGTTATTTTCAAAAATCTTAGTGTTAAATGAGTCTTTAGGGGGTGCCCATAGGGTAGAATTTGATTTCACTCAAAATGGTGTATTTTGCTATTTTAAAAGCATTTTTAGGGCTTTACGGGTGTACGCCAAATCGGAACAAGACCGCCACCTGCGCAGAGTAGAGGTCATGGAACCACCATCCTATGATGGCAGTGGTCGTAGGACCACCCCCCTTAGATGGTGATGGTCACAGAACTACCACTCTGCACAGGGTGGAGGTTTTGGATAGAAAGTGAAAAAATATGCCTTAATTATTTTTACATTTTTGACATTTTTCCATGTTTTTGATGAGCTTATCTATTGGATTATGTTGCTAACTTGCTCTTTTTCTCTATTTTGGGTGGATGCAGAAGAAGGAGGAGTATATTCGGTGGAGCAGAGAGAGGGAGTGTGATTGGCTCCCGACAGTGTTAGACTTGCTGACTCAGACAGAGTCGAGACACTCTATAGAGGGCCAAGTATTTTGAGGATTTCACAGGTTCCTCATGTTTCTCCTACTAGTCACATATTATGTGACTTATTCTCGCATCTTGGATGCGAATGGAATACTTTCTGGTTTCCAGGTGTTAGGGGTGATTGGATTATCACCTAGAGGATGTTTATCATATACTGGGGATTCCGATTCTTGGGAGGCAACTATCTCTTAAGATAGAAGGATCTAGATCTCAAGATGGTTTAGTGGGATACTTATATGGGAGATGTTGTTTTATCCTTTGGCTCGAAGAAGGGGGTGAAGGTCCAATCTATTGTTTCTTCTCCTATCCCTATCATCCGTAAGGCTATTATGGGTATCTTGGCCTCATGGTTGATTAGGGATAAGGGAGGAGATACTCTCTTATACTTTGTTGGGCTCCCATTATTGCATAGATTGAGCCCCATGACCATACTTATGCTTGGGAGCAGACATTCTCGGGACCACATACCATGACTTATACAGGGTGGTCAAGTTACAAGGGCAATCTTTGAGTCATCCTACTCTAGTTATGAGTTGGGTGTATGAGTGTATCGTCCCCTATGGGAGGGGTGTACTAGCAGAGGATTTAGGGGATGTTAGAGTAGTGAGGTGGACAAGGATGACAATACTTAGGATGCCACATCAGCCATTGAATTCACTGACTACTATAGATATGGATGCCACTCCTTATCAGGCCATGGCGGGAGTATGGGGAGAGGAGATGCATACATTGATTACCTGCTCTACTATAGGTTAGTTAGTAGATAGGATAGAGAGGGTGGAGGTCCACCCATTTGATCGAGTCCCTCAATAGTTTGGCCTCCCCTATGTTGATATGCTTCCTCCAGGGGCCAGTATACAGGATGATTGTGAGGCCCAGGGAGGTCCTAGAGGAGATCAAGGTTGGACCACGGTTACTCCTGGAGTTCCTATTGTGGTTAGGTGGGTGGTTCGTGCCTCGAGGGGTAGCCGGTGCTCCTTGAGCACCCTTACTTCAGATTGGAGCTACTCCTACTTTTAGTGGGGAGGAGGATGAGCCTGTTGATGTGGACTCAGAATCTGAGGAGTTCACAAGAGGGGAGACTGAGGAGGAGACGATGGGAGAGGGAGTTGGAGGTGAGGCCGGTGGGATGGCCGAGGAGGATGATAGTGATTTTGAGTGGCATGACACTTAGGATATCTTGAGGGCAGAGAGGGTGGAGGCGAGTGCGAGAGAAGGAGACCTTGGTCTTAGAGGAGTTGCCTTCTCAGGACTTTGAGGGAGATGATGAGTCCATGGTAGGATGTCATTTCTTTCCAGATTTTGGGAGGCTCCATAGTTGGCAGCAACATCGGTAGTAGGCACAGATCCTAGAGACCCTACCTAGATGCCTGGAGATCCGAGTGAGTTACTACTCTTTTCTCAACCCTGTTAGTTAGAGATGTTTGGTTGATATTTCTTTTTTGTGTTGTTTTGTTTGTTTTTGACTTTGTTTTTGGTGATTTTATAACTTGTTATTTCCCTTTTTTATTTATAGGGACTAATCAAGGATGGTAGGATTTGATTCGCTAGGTGTGTGCTGACACCCTATTACTCCCTTTGGGGAAGACCCGAGCTCAGCTTACTGAGGATGTCAGAGAGCCTTTAGCAGCCAACCGACACACTGATGTGTTTTCCCATGTCTAGAAGGTGGCAGAGTTAGTGTCCTCCCTTCATACTGAGATATTTGGATACAAGAATGTTGAGTGCCTAATGAGGCAGAGCCATTCTCATAGTGAGAGCATATCTAGTGGCCATGATCATGAGCACTCCCATCATTCAAGTGCATTTATAGTGTCAACGTAGCAGGAGCCCTAAACGTGGTCGTGCACCCTCCGAGGGATCCCACAGGGATTGAGAGGCCATTTGGTATTTTTGTAGTGATTTTGCTAGATGTTTATATGAGTTGTGTTGATGGTGAATCACAAAGCACCCCGAATGTATGCAATTCGATGGGTTGAGACTCTCGGTGTGATTGCGCATAACATGGAACTTTTCCCAAGTGTGGGACCTCACGAATTGGAAAATCTCTTCGGATGAAGGCCGGTTCCTATTCCTCTGTTTAGATGCACATGTAAAAATGCAGAGGGTTTACTTAAAAACCTAATCTAACTTTTCAAGGATACAAGGTAAGAAGATGCATAAAAATAAACCTAAACTAACAAAGGTGATGCACCAAGGAATGAAGAACACCTGTCTTGCCAATAAACACAAACCACTAAAAGGCAATCAATATCATGCACAGAGAACCAAAATTGCAAAGTGAAAGATCGGAAGGATGCAAAATAAACATAGAGAGGGTTGAGAATCATCCACATACATGCATTATTTGCTCCAAATATTGATATAATACGCCATAAAATGCCAAGAGGCAAAGTTGCATTGCGAGTTTTAGATGGGAGGTTTGGACTCCACAAGATCCGCCTATAGACAAGAGGAGAAGGGAGGAGCAAAACAAGAATGTCCAACCTTTAGAAAGAATCCCATCCTTAAAATTTATAGGAAGAATGAGAGAGAAAGAGAGAGGAATTCAAAATCTACCCCAACCACCTCCAAGTTGCATTTAATTCATCTCATTATGGCGGTAGGTGAGGACCCTAACAAACCCAAAAAGTGACGAACTGTATTTTGTATTTTTAAGAATTTTTTCTCACCCAATTAAATATATCCAATCATACTTAGATAGAGGACCTTGTAAGCTTTCCAAAAAGTCAAACCTTGCGTGAATCCGAGCTCCCTGTGAAAAGTTATGACCATTTGAATATCTGCGTCAGGGTTTGCTTTCTGTCAGCACTCAGAATGTTGCACCTCCTGAAGGTGCACCATAGGTGCATCCATATTTGTGTCGACATCCTCTTACCTATGCCATAGGCGCATCCATATTTGTGTCGACATCCTCTTACCTGTGCCATAGGTGCATCCATATTTGTGTCGACATCCTCTTACCTTTGCCTATTTGTGTCGACATCCTCTTACCTGCACCATAGGCGCATCCATATTTGTGTCGACATCCTCTTACTTGCACCATAGGCGCATCCATATTTGTGTCGACATCCTCTTACCTATGCCATAGGCACAAATTTCTTCATGTCAACACCTCATGTCGTGCTCTCCATATTCTTCTTTTTTCCCATATCTACTCGAGGGGAAGATATATACAACAAGTTGTTTTTGTATTTTTTTAAGATCATTGAGCGTTTTGACCATGCCTAGTGCATGATGACATTGTATGTAAAGCACAATTCATATATATATATATGTGTGTGTGTGTGTGTATATATATATATATATATATATATATATATATTGTACACATGAGAAATGAATCTCAAAACTCTATATATAAGAAGATCTAGATCCATATATATATATGGATCTAGATCTTCTTTGTATCTAGAGTTTTGTGATTCATTTCTCATGTGTACACTAGATGTTTTTAGAATCTTTGTTTTTATATGCTTTTCAGAATGTATGCAATGGATGACAGGTGATAACAAGTGTTGAACAAAATGTTTCTCTTTTTGTTTGTAATGCTGATATGTGATGATGCAAACATACTTTGTAGTACTGAAATTTTGGATTCTTTGGGAAATGTTCGTTGCTTCTTCTTGTTTTGGAAAAACATGATGAATATGTAGTGATAACGAGATGAACTTTCCCCACTCAAAACTCCATGCAACTAGTAAGATGCGAGGGCTCAACACCGAGAGTTGGGAAGGGTGCAAATTGTATGAGTTTGACTAAACGGAAATGATGAGAGAAAGACAAGGTATTGACAAAAACCAAATTTAGACCTACGTACTTACTCTTACTCAAAAACTACTACATAGCTCAGAATGCAACTTACTTTCTAGTTTATCTAGACTTAGATCCATGAATGGAAATTTGGTTGACAAAATCTGGTTTTGAGGATTTGATCTCTTTGGAATTTGGATGCTTAATTTCACTTAATACACTTTTCTTTGAATTTTTAAAATACTAAGATTCATTAATTTGTGTGAATGGACCCCCTGCCTTGCCCCATGCTACTAGTAAGAAGTATGGGTTTATCACCGAAGGTAGGACATAGGCGAGTAAGGGCACTCCTTTCCTTTCTCAACCTTGCACCACTAGTAAGAGATGCGGGTTCATCACGAAGGTTGGTAGGGAGAATAAGTGTGTAAAATAAAATATTCTATATTTTTTAGTATATTTAATTTGGCTTTGCTATTTCGATCCGTGATTTTGGAGTATCCTTGTTTCAAAGAGACGTAAGAGGGATAGATGTGACACCAAGAAGCTTCTAGAACAGACCGTAGGTAAGAACAACTTAACCTAGTAGAAGAAATGAGTATGACCAAGTATGCAGGCCTTGGTATGGTTTTTGTCAAGATTTTGTCTATCGGATTGATGAGATGATTTCGAAACCATTTGATGATATTATGAAAATTGAAGAGATATGATTTGAATGATTTTTCCAATATTTTCAGAAGCTTGTAATAAATTTCTTAAGAATAAGTTCCTTGACCACAAAATTTATGAAATGAGTGAACAAAATGAAACAACTGAGTGAATAATGCAATGCAAGTAGATATAATATACAAATGGTGCTACTCGATGACTTATGCGTAAAACCGTTTAAGATGTAAGGAATTGAAAGTTTCATTAAATTCCTCACCTTTTAGTGTACACAAGAGATATGCACCATTTTAATAGTCTTTCATGACTCGGTATGGGCCCAACCACTTGGGCCAAAATTTCCTTCCTTCACCGTTTTCTTATCAATCCGGCTATCTAGTCTCAGAACTAGATCTCCCTTGTATATTTCTCATTCGTAGGAATCTTCATTATATTACCGAACATCCAGTCAACATAGGCTCTGTGTCATTGTTCAACATTTAACCTGGCCTTATCAAGGCTTTCTAGTTGAGAGAGCGTGCCTCTCTATAGGCTTCTTCTCCCAAGATCCCTTGTAATGAGATCAACAATTTGGGTATTTCGACCTTGTTGTCTCCCAAAAGCACTTTTCATTTTCCAAGTTAAATTCAAAATTTCAAGCTCTCGCCCTCCTAAAGTATTTAAGCCAAGTTGAAAGTTTGATGAAGTTAGAAAAATCCGTGCCCTAGTGTTGTTTAAATCTTTGTTTTGCTCGTTTTGAGAAATTCTCCATCTCTGGTCTGTGCACATAATATCCTCTTTTACAATCTCATTTTTGATTGAAATTGTTCGCTTGTTCTATGGCTTGGGTCGTCAAATCATTGTTTTGCCTCCATGCCTCTGGCTCATGAAGGAAATTAAAAATTGGACTCAAAATGATGAATTTCTCTTCCTCTGTGTATTTTTCCCACAGTCGGGAATGATGGGCATTTTCTTCCCCATCAAATTTCAGCCCCATCATCCACAGTACGTGGACATACCTAATTGGAAGCGAGTCGGTGGAGAAATTTTTGTTTTTGAGCCTCTTTGTAAAAAGGTGAAAAGTTAAAAAGTGACCCGTAGTCCCGATCAGGCTATAAAGGTAAAACTCGATTTTTGAGCCGCTAGAGAAAAGTCAAAGGTGAAGCCCGATGTTGAAAATTCAAAGCGGGAGAGCAGATTAGTGGAGAAATTTGTGTTTTTGAGCCTCTTTGTAAAAAAGGCAAAAATTTAAAAAGTGACCCACAACCCCGATCAGGCTATAAAGGTAAAAGTCAAATTTTGAGCCCGCAGAGAAAAAGTCAAAGTTGAAGCTGTAGGGAAAAATTCAAAGTTGAAGCCCGCATGGAGAAAGTCAAAGGTGAAGCCCACCGTTGAAAATTCAAAGTAGACGAGAAGGCCATCGGGGCACTTTTGGAAATTTAACCAAATTCCCAAAAGTGAAGTAAAAGTTCTAGAATGCTCCACGGCTCCACCAAGGTCTCAGGCCCGCCATTGAAAATTCAAAGTGGGAGAGCGGATTGGCGGAGAAATTTGAGTTTTTGAGCCTTTTTCCAAAAAGGTTAAAATGTTGAGAAAAGGGCATGACCCCATTTCCAATGAAAATGTGCAACGTGCCTAAGTTAAAAAGTTGAAGCGGGGGTGTGGGCCAACTTTTTCCAAATTACCAAATCTCTAAAAAATCATAAAACGCAAAGGGGTTTCCCTTGTACCCACTCCAATCTTTTACTACCATGTGGATAGCCCGATTTCAAAGTTATAAGACAAAATCAAATGATCTATATTCAAATTCGCAAATCAAATGTAACCTTCGCGTTGCAAGATTTGGTTTTTAACCTGCCATGAGTGTTTTCTTCATATGGAGGAATTTGAAGAGGCGTAAATGATTTGTAAATTTGTAACCATTTTGGCATGAGATATAATGGCTCTTCGATACATTCCGTAGGGGTGGCATTGATTTTGAAAAAGACCAGAGTGCTCTATACCTGGAAAAGTAAAAAAATGTCATAGTTCTATTTTTCCCTTCTCCTTAGAATTTCCTCTATTCTCAAAGCTCTGTACAAACTCTGCTTTAGCTTCAATAATAAAAGAAGGAATTTTCACCTTTTTTATTGAGGGATTGATTGGTACCTTACGACCAATGAATTTTATTCCATCTTGTAGCTTCTCTCATGGGATTTGTTTTTCTTATAACTATAAATGCATGTAAATGAAATTTCTAATTAATGTTTGTGGGCATATGATATTCTACTCACAACATTAGTTTTCTCCTACCTCCATTTCCACTCCCCTTCCCCTTTCTAAGACAAAGTTTCTTCTCTAGTGAGACATTGCTAGCTTTGCCACAGGGTTAGTGGAGTGCCCCTATTGGATCTTTGGTCAAAAGGCCACCATTGAAATCCACCTTTTATGCATGCACCTACGGAAGCTACACCGTTCAAGTAGAGGGACTTAGATTCCCATAGCGTTGGCTTGAAACCCACCAATTTTTCCACAAGACAAATTTTCTTGCCAATAGTTTTTGGCGCCCACCGTGGGGCATATTTTGTAGCATCTGCACCTAAAAATGACCTCAGGGTCATAAAATACAAAAATAAAGATTCTAGAAGAAAATTTTTTGGAGATTGAATAATCACACAAACTACATGGATGTAAATCATGGCTATTCTGGGAAATCCTCCTGTTGAGAGACCTAATTTACTCTTTCACATCCAAGAAGACATTGATTTTGATCTAAGAGAAGCTATTTGGCATAATAGACAAAGTGTCAATCAATACTTCATTGCCATAAGGATTATGAACCTGGAAGAGGAACATGGTGTTGAATTGGAAAGGTAGAGACAAATTCCAGCACCCCAGGGAAGAGCATAAAATTTCAAGCTGGCTGATATAAGATACACCCAGAAACTGAGGCAAGGAGGACAAATTGATCCCACATTTGAAGAGCTTTTAAGAGAGGCAAGAGCTAAAGAGGAGATAAGGGCTCAAATTGAAGAAATAGAAAGACTCCAAATTGAAGCAGAAGAAAGAGTAGCAACATAAGCAACATTAGCAAGAATGGAGGCTAGAAATGGGAATAAAATGGGTGATCATGAGCATTAAGTATGCAAGCCAAGAAATACTGGTCCAATTTCTCTTCCACAACCACTTCATGAGCTCCCAAGAGGCTCAAGAAATAACTTACCAAAATTCAAAGGGGATGGTTCTCAGCTCCCCGAAGAACATGTAGCAGCATTCATCACTTTGCTTATGGAGTATTAGGAGTTGAAAATGAAGATGTTTCAGTTAGGCTCTTTGAGAAGCAACTCCAAGAAAGAGCTACTTGATGTTTCTACATGTCGCCCCCAAGATCTCACATGCTTTAGGAAGATATAAGAAGTTCATTTGAACATAGGTTCAAGAGCACAAAAGATTGTCAGGATCTACTGGTCTAATTGGTTCAGATGAAGAAGGAGACCTTTGAATTAATGAGAGATTTTGTAGCAAGGTATGATAGGTTAACAAGAAGGATCCTAGAAGATGTGGTACCCTTTGAAAATAACTTGAAAAGGTTCTTCATCAGTGCTTTGCCATCAGAATTTGGTTTCTTCCTTAGAAGGGCCCAACCAAGAACATTGAGGGAAGCTCAAGACTTTGTAATTAAGATTGATGATGATCTAATTATTTCTGGAAAAGTGAAAGGACCAAATGGGAAGAAAAATATCAGAGTTCAAATTCAGTCACCATTGATCCAATGTTCCAAAAAATGGCAAATGACCTAGTTGCTTTGAAGAAGCAGCATTGTCACAAATCATAATGAGGAATACTCTAAGGATACAAAATCCTCCCGATAGACCAAGAATTGCTCCACCTCCTCATAGATTTTCTCTAGAAGAACCACCGAGTTAATGCCATTTGTGACACTAGGGAATCGGAAGAAGGAGCAGCCATTGAGGAAGCGAAGAAGAAAGTATGGATGAATATGGAAATTATCTTGAAATTGAAGAGGTTGGCATGCAAAATGGCTAGATTGAATACGTTGCTGATGAGGAGGAAGGTGATGAAGAACCTCCAAGTTTTTCATGTGCTATTTTCACTCGTGCACAATCCAAGAATGGTGTTTTAGTCTCGCAATTACAAAGGGTAGGAAGAACAAATAAGATAGCTCTTCAACACCTCCACTAAACAAGATCATCAGTAGGGGATCACCATTACCACCTTCCATGGAATTAGCTAGAGAGAAATCATATTCACTAGTTTTTAAGGATCACATTGTTGTGCCAGAGTAAGTTATCCGATTCTTCTCCTAACTATTGTAGACACCTATAATTACGCCCAAGCAATTTAAATACTTAAATTGTGCTAATTATCCCCTTCTCGCAAATCAACGACATATCATCAAAGGCACTCATTTTCCTCATATCATCATTAATTAATTATACTAAGCTAATTAATTAAGTTGCTTATCCAACAAATACCTAATTAACGACCTTCCGTTAATAAATCACCCTTCTACCTAGACTAATTAATTATTATTAATTAATTAGCTTTCCTTCCATTTAACCAATAAATCAATATTTAATTGATTTAATCCCTTATAATAGCCTAAATCGTACTAATATTCATCTAATTAGTTTCATAAACTTACATCTACCTATTAATTAATCACCTTTGATTAATTAAAATCCCCCAACTCCCATGACTTGTTAAACATGTAAACATTAAAACCCTTCTAAAGTAAGGTTAATTTTAATAAAGAAACCTTATCCATTCCTAATCATGTTTTACCTTTATCCCACATTCATGAGAATGTGTTGAATCCTTTATCCTTTGGGCTATATAAAGAGCCCTCCACCTACCTTTTACTTACACCTAAACTTTCTAAGAGAGTAAATGCAAAGCATATAAGCAAAGAGAGACTAAGAGCTTGCACCTTGCCCTTTTGAGAGTTCATCATCTTGAAGAGTTAAGCCTCTTTCTTAAAGTGCTTGGGTCATATGGGAGGTGTCGAAAAGGGTCTTGAGCTGACTTTGATTAGCCCCCATTCCTAGGTTCTTGGAGCATTAAGGACAACTATTTTGATAGCCATGGAGCTTACTTAGGTCCATTCATTTATTTGTTGTTAGAGAATAGAGGAGTTTAGATATTTAGCATTGTTAGTTTCAAAGTTTGTATTGATGAATGCTAGCATCTAACCCTTGTTTAATTCTTATCATGATGGTGTTTATGCTTTGTTTTAGCTAAATTGTAGAACTATTTTAGGTGGTAGTTCTTGCTTCATTTGATTTAGCATTAAGAAAATTATACATGCACACATTTGGCACACCCGGTGGGACTTACTCCATTGTCCTTTGCACTTAATTTCAAGTTTTTGTAGTTAAGTTTTATTTTTGGTTACTAACCCTCTTTTACACATGTTGATCTAACTTGTTTTTTTTAACATGTTTTGTTGAGTTTGCATGTGTTGGGTCTTCCTTGTAGGTATGAAGGAGGTGAAGTGCTGTCAAAATTAGAATTGAGGGGAAAATTTCAAGATTTCTCCATGTTTTCATTTTTAGAGCTTACTTTTTCAACATTCTACATGTTAGTTTTGTCAATTTCTTGAAGATTTTAAATTCTTGAGCATGTAGGTTAGTGTTTGATAGTGCTAGAGTCTTCTATTTACATATTAATGTGGTGGGCTCTGTCAAAATTTAATCTTGGTGAGAAAATTTCAAGATTTCATCATGTTTTCATTTTTAAGCTTACTTTTTTCAACATTTTACATGCTAGTTTTGTCAATTTCTTGAAAATTTTCAATTCTTGAGCATGTAGGTTAGTGTTTGATAGTGCTTTGAGTCTTCTATTTACATATTAATGTGGTGGGTTGCTGTCAAAATTGAATCTTGTTGAGAAAATTTTAAGATTTCTCCATGTTTTCATTTTTAGAGCTTACTTTTTCATCATTCTACATGCTAGTTTTGTCAATTTCTTGAAAATCTTAAATTCTTGAGCATGTATGTTAATGTTTGATAGCATTGAGTCTTCTATTAATATATTAATGTGATGGGTTGTTGTCAAAATTTAATCTTGGTTGGAAAAATTTACCCATTTTGCATATTAAGGGACGTTTTTTTGACATTTTTAAGTGCATGTCAAGTGCATACCCATGAGCATAAGAGCATATGCGTAACCCATCTTCCGAAGGCCATAACTTTGCTCCGACCTCGAAATGACTCCATTTTTTTTGCGTTGGAAAGGTATTGAAGTCAAATATGCAATGAAAACATAAATTTGGGGTTTAAAATTACAGAAGTTGTAAGTTTTTCTGTTATTTTAAAACTGGTCATTTTCTAACATGTCTAATGTTTTGATGAATGTTGTATTTCCATGCTTACTCGATTTAGACCAAAGCGTGTGTATGCTCTTCTCTTGCACCTTTTGGTGATCTTGAGAATAAAAACAACTTTGATCTATATCTTTTAACATTGGGATTAAACTTGGAAATTTAATTATTCATTTTGCTTAAGGAATGAACCTTTTACAAAGCATTTTCAACGGTCCTTTGATTTGAAGTTTTCCATTTCTATATAGTTGGGATAAAGTTTGTGTATGCTCTTCTCTTGCACCTTAGGGTGATCTTGAGAATCAAAAGCAAATTTAGTCTTCATTTTATAACATTTGGTAAATTAGAAACTTCATCTTTCACTTTTAGTTTAAAGGAATGAACATTTATCAAGAATTTTGTATGGTTCATTGATCGAAAAGATTTTCTTTACTTTTTAGTTGGATTATTTGTTGTGTATGATCTTCTCTTGCATCCTTGGATGATCTTGAGAATCAAAAGAAACTCTTAATCATCTTTTAAATAATGTGATTTTCTTGGAGAACTACTAACGCTTGAGTGAAGGACCTAAAAATGCTTGTCAAAGAAAGGAGGAATCAAAACGAAATCAAAAACTACTAATACAGTTGTTATACAGGTTGCCAAAAGGTGTTCAAGCAAACCACACCTAATTAAACAAGATAAAAATAACAACATATTCAAAACACTGTATTGCAGGTTTCGGAAAAGGGTACGTCCCTCTCCGCTCAACTGGAACATAACCCCTTTGGCATAACGCCTTAAGCTACAACAATGGGGGTGGTGCGGGAACCCAAAAGTAGTCCACGCAAGAGGAACCTTGTGGGCCAAACGGAAGTGCTCCGCACTACCTACTTGACTAGTGATTCCTTTGTGAGATAGCATTACAAGTTGTCCATTGTGGCGACCCCAGTGATAGTACACGTAGACGCACTAGTTGCCTACTGTTCTTGAAGGGGGTAAAGTAAAGCCGAGATACTCCCAAACTAGTCGGTCGACTTTTGGGTAAATCGCACTCGCTCGTGGCAACTTTGTAACACCTAGGGCGAGAGAACCACCTAGGAGAATATACTTTGGCCAGAGCCCACTTTGACCACTTTAATACAAATGTTGAGTTGTGAACCTTCTTTTTGAGAAACGTGTGACGTATTACTTTCGCCTAGTTTTTACTTGCCTTGGGCGAGTGAAACTCTGCCAAGTAAGACTAGCATTTTTGTCATTTTTCTTGATTTATTTCCTTCATATTCTTTTGACACTTTGTTGATCAAAAGAGGTGTGATTACCTTTGTGTTGCCATTCGATTTATTTCTCTCACTTTTATGTCCGTTTACGCCCATCCATGTTTGCGGCTGGGTTAGTTAAACGTCTAAAGTGAGTGGAGGCGTTTTCACGTCATTTGGTAGCCATTGTGATCTTGATACCCACGTCAAGATCGTCATTGTAGTTAGGCGTGGTTCATCATTGCGGACTTCCATAGAGGAGTTAGTTTGTTTGTCTTGTATCATTACAATTTTGATATTTACGTCTTGTTTCTTGTAAACTCGACATAAATACCTATATTGTATGGTTACGCTGCACACATTCTTAACTATTCCTAGCTATACTTTGAGTTTTTTTGTTCAGTTTTATTATTACCTCGATTTCAAAAGGTGTTAGGAACTACCATTTGTGCGTGTTATATCAATAACACCTCGATATCAATACTCCACTTTCTTGCAAAGTGGGTTAACATATCTTGGTGATATTGTTGTGTCATTCGCAAATCGTAATTGGCACTTTTTGAGATATAGGTCTTAATCAGACTTGAGCTTGCTCATCGTATATCTTGATTGGGAGATCGCATTTAACTTCATGTATTTACTTACGTCTTGTTCATTCCTTTGAACTTGGCATAAGTGGAGACATCTTGTTAATCATCTGGTATCACAAATTACTTTGAAACGTAGTCTAGGAAGTATTTCATTTGATTAGGTTTTGGTACCAAACGATTGTTTCATTGGTGACTTTATCACTCTATCACATTGGTATTCTCACACTGTTAATTTACTCTTAACACGTACATCTTGTGTTTCACTTAGGGGTAGACATTGAATTTTGAACAAATCTATAACTTACCTTAGTGAAATTTATCACGAAAACATGGCTCCCAGACGCGTCTAGGGTTAAAGAAACAAACATATGAGGAACAACAGCGCAAGCTTGGGAAACCTCTAATGACAAGGGTCAAACCCATTTATCGGACACGATCTAGGACCACTATTTTCTGCAGAAAAGGAAACAGAAGATGGTCGATCATAGTGGAAATGAATTAGAATCACCACACACAGACTTTGATTTTGACCCCACTCTACTAGATGAGTTTATCCTTAGAAACAAAGATAGAGTTTTGGCATGGGTCATGGAATTAGGGGCCAAATTACCCATTGAGAAGGAACCAATACTACAAACAAATGACACTACTAAGGAGGAACACCCCCTTATCAATATGGAATATATTTTAACAGGTGGGCATGCTTCTACTTCTTACGTAGAAAATGATAAAGTGGTAGGGCATAGAATACCCCTCATCAAAGTGCCACGAAGAAACAAGATAGAACATGAGACAGGGGAAGAACCTCCACAATACGAAGAGGAGGAACCTTTAGAAGAAGAAGACATAAACCAAGTCACAATCCAACAACAACTCAGTAACTTAAGCCGACAACTAGCTTTGCTTACTTTCCAAGTATAGAAAGACACAAACAAGAACGTTCAAAAGTCAAAGCCTAAGTTTAGGATCCACGAACTCCATCGAGAAAACCAAGGAGAAGAAGACACAGGGTATCATCATGTACACATCCCCGCTTCTCCCACTAAAGAACAATTGCTCACACAAGAAGTACAATCTATGAAAGCAACGCTTGCGAGCATACAAGAAAGCAATATAGGGAGTATTAGGAAATACCAATACGAAGAACTATGCCCCTATCCTTTTGACAAGACAATGACCCTTCAACCCTTTCCAAAGAAATTTGATATGCCAAAGTTCGACAAATACAAAGGAAAGGGAGACCCAAGGGATCATGTTAAATATTTCTACATGGCATGTCAAGAGGTGTCTTATAGTGATAATTACCTCATCAGACTTTTTCCTAAGAGTCTCGGAGGTCAAGCATTAGAATGGTTTACGCGCTTGCCACGAGGATCAATTTTCACCTGGCCAGAATTGGCGGAAAGATTCGTGCGTCATTTCTCATATAACATAGAAAGTGACGTCACCATGGCAGACTTCAAAAGGCACAAAACAACGCCCAAATGAGACCTTCGCCAGACTTCCTCCAACGATGGAGAGGGATAGCTAGTCGCTTCACCCTTGCGCTTTCCACGAGAGAAGCGGTAAATCGATATTTTCGTCCCTAATCTCAACCCAGGATATAGCTTTCCACCTCCAAATGCATTGTGTCTGCACCTTTGAGGAGGTTATCGAGAAAGGGATTCAAATAGAAAAGGCTCTCATTGCCAAAGGCACCCTCAAAACCCAATCTAAAGACAACCAAAGTGTCAAACCCACTGAAAAGCCAAAGATCTTTAACAAAAACAAAAACGTGGTGGGAGACAAAATCATTGATTCCAAACATGTTCAAACGGTCCAAACCAGTCAACCTTTTAAACTGACCAAGGGCCCAATTCAACCACCACCAAAGTGACGAACATTCACCTCCCTCAATGAACCATTGTCTGTCATACTAAAACAGTTGGATGCGGCCCACATGATGACCTATCCTACAACGCAACCGTTTGATGACAACACTCCTAAACCTTCATGGTATAAGGAGCATGAATACTATGAAATGCATCGCGTTAAAGGTCATAAAACAGACAAATGTTTGCGACTTCGCCACTATATTCAAGACCTCATTGACAACGGGGAGATAGAGGTGGATAACCCTAGCCACATGCAAACACCTAACGAGAAAATGGGGATTTATAAGGAACCATTCCCCAAGCATGATAAGTCGGAAAAGGCAAAACTGGATCGGGAGAGTCATCCCAAACCTATAAAGCCACAAATTACTTGTATACCAAGAGAGATAACAATCATTACGATTCACTTATCGGATGTATTCGCTCCCCTACTGACCGTGTCAATACCATCCGGATCAAGGGAAAGGATGCGCTGCGGTAACAAGGCATGCCCGCCTCGTGATTCCAGAACCCTCTCTGTTGACCCCACAAACTGGTAAATATAACCTTTTAGAACAACTTGAGAAGACACCTGCTAAGATCTCGATCTTAGATCTTCTCAAGATATCCAATGTGCATAAGGACATTTTGTATCAAACTCTTCAGGGGTCGAGAGTGCCTTTAGAAGTCGATCCTGCATACCTTCAAGCCGCAGTGGCAAATATTGCACCAAGTGAGCATCTCACTTTCAACCATAGGGAGGTCCCTACCGAGAATCCTACACATAATCTTCCCTTATACATTGAGGTAGTTGTTACCCGCAGGAAAATCAAATGGGTGCTTGTGGATAACGGATCTGGATTGAACATCTGCACGCTTAAATTAGTCAAACAATTGGGACATACGGAAGAAGATCTTGAGTCCCATATCATCACTATCACCGCATATGAAAACGCGAAAGAGAGTCAACAGGCACCATTACGCTGCCAATGGAGGTGGGCCCCACTTGCCATCAGACAAAGTTTCACGTCTTAGACTTGGAACTTCCATATAATATGCTTCTAGGCCGACCATGGATCCATGCCATGCAAGTAGTGCCATCAACATTTCATCAATGCATCAAGCTGAAGCATGAGGGACATACAGTAACAATACCAGGAGACTCAGAGCCCTTTGCTCATTATAGAGCTCTTAATAGCTTTGCACGAAAGGGTACATATGCATGTCCCTCCACAGATATAGTTGTCCCTCTTCATTCTGAGGCCATGGAATCTCGAGTAGATTCAAATTCTCTTAGTTCTTGCACTCATGGGGCATCTACTTCAACATATCCATTTAATTCATGGGAGATGAAAATTTTGGAATATGGCTGTGGGGAGTATAATGTACAACAAGTGCTCTTGGTTTCTGACCTCTCCTTGTCGCCCAAGACTAGAGGTCGACCCAACTACCACTTCAGGAGACCTAGAGAGGAACATACTATTGGGTCGTTCCTACCTGGAGGCTTGTTAGTTGAGGAAAAATTACTTGATCCACCTACTACTTGGGTCCCTGAGGACACTCAGCCATCTTGTTATCAAACCCCAGAATATGAAAAATCTAGCAGAATGATGTACTCCATGGGCTACAAAGGCCTAGGATGTGGGAGGAATGAACAAGGACAAAGAGAACCAGTCCCTCTTCCACATTTCAAAACAGAAATATATGGCATTGGGATTCGCCCTTATGGAGCACACCCCAACGATCAAGATGCGACTTGTTCTGAGCATGAGGATAGCTCTGATTATCTAGACAGCGATACAGATTCCTGTTGTAGCCAATATGAGGATCTGGCCTCCACGAACCTTTTCATGAATAATGCTGTCCTAACCATCACCCCCAATGAACCAACCCTTGACCTTGTATACCCCTCCCTTGTTGAATGGGACCAACAATGTCACGTGCCACTAGATTTATTCGAGAATGACGAGGCTATTACAGAGTTCATGGGCATAAGGGATACAATTCCCATTGGAGATCACAAGAAGGGTTTCTTTATCGACTTAGACACCTGCGCCTACTTCGGCGAGGAGGCTGAACTTCGTGGTCAGCAAAATTTAAAGAAAAGCGAGGGCAAGAGTTCTAAAGAAAAGCCTCGGCAAAAATCAAAGTCTAAGTCACACAGTGAAAACCTCTTTGAGGCATTGGCTGACAAACAAATAAGAAAATCAAAGGACAAACAAAGTGACCACGCCAAGGATGAAAATATCGTAGAGACATCCTTGGATGAAGATGTCAACCTACCTCCCGATCCCACGCGTATGGAGGATTTATCAAAATTGTTAGTTGAAGAAACCATTGATGTTAATATTAGTACTGAAGAAGATCCCAAGATAGTAAAATTGGGAGCATCACTCTCAGCCAGAGAACAAAAGACGTTCACTATGCTACTGTGAGAGTTTATTGATGTGTTCGCATGGTCTTACAAAGACATGCCCGGCTTAGATCCAACTTTGGTTGTGCATAACTTGGTTGTGCACACAGATGCTAAGCCTATCAAATAGAAGCTTCGAAAGATGCACCCAAGAGTGGCCTTGTTAGTTAAAGAAGAGTTGGAAAGGTTTCTTGCAGTAGGATTCATCAGGCCAATTGATTATTCTGAATGGATATCGAACATTGTTCCTGTCCAGAAGAAACCTATTGGTATCCGAATTTGCACAGATTTTAGGGACATCAATAAAGCTTGCCCTAAAGATGACTTTCCGTTGCCCAACATTGACATGATTGTTGACTCAACCGCAGGGTATGAAATGCTATCACTTATGGATGGCTTTTCGGGTTATAATCAAATTAAGATCGCTGAGGAAGACCAACACAAAACAACTTTCACAACTCCTTGGGGCACCTTCTGTTATCAGGTGATGCCATTTGGCCTTAAGAATGCGGGAGCAACTTATCAGCGGGCCATGACAGTAATATTTCACGATATGATTCATGACATCATGGAAGACTATGTAGACGACATCCTGGGAAAGTCCAAAACAAGAGAGGAACATCCTATCATTTTGCGGTGTATCTTTAAACGCCTACGTGAATACAAAGTTAGGCTAAATCCAAAGAAGTGTGTCTTTGGTGTGCTATCTGGGAAACTATTAGGCTTCATCGTGTCAAGACGAGGTATTGAGGTAGACCCTGCTAAAGTATCTGCCATCACAGAAATGCCTCCACCTGAGAATATCAAGCAACTGCGTAGCTTGCAAGGGAAAATTCAAGCCATTCGCCACTTTATCTCCCAGCTTGCAGATAAATGTCACTCATTCACTCATTTGCTTAAGAAGGACATCACTTTCATCTGGGGACCCGAGAAACAACAAGCCTTTGCTTTGCTTAAACAATACCTAGCTAATCCACCTGTCCTCATGCCTCCCACTCAGGAGAACCACTTTTGCTCTATATTTCTGCTACGCAATATGCTATTGGTGCACTGCTCGCCCAATATGACCTTAGCCATAAAGAGAAAGTAGTGTACTATCTGAGTCGCACCCTCATCGCCTATGAATGTAATTATCCTCAGATTGAGAAGGCTTGCTTGGCTGTTGTTTTTACCTTTCAGAAACTTCGCCATTACCTGCTAAATACTAAGACCAAGCTCATATCCAAGGTCGACCCACTCAAGTATTTGTTGTCCAAACCTGCCCTCACAGGTAGAATGGCTAATTGGATCATTCTACTCAGTGAGTTTGATATAGAATTTGTCCATCAAAAATCAATTAAAGGACAAGTACTTGCTGACCAGCTAGCGGAAGCACCTTTGCAAAGCATAGAACCTTTGAGTCTGGATCTGCCAGATGCATCTTTGCTCTACATTGAAGAATCTATCGTATGGCAGATACATTTTGATGGATCTTTTACGTTTCATGGTTCAGGTGCAGGAGTGGTCCTTATTACTCCTTCAGGTGATCCTATACCACAGGCTTTCCACCTGGCCTTCCCTTGCACAAACAACATTGCGGAATATGAAGCACTCATTGCAGGGATGAAGCTAGCCATCAAGTGGAATATTCAACATGTGAAGGTTGTAGGTGATTCACAGCTAATCATCAAACAGGTTAATGATGAGTATAAAGTTAAGGATGACAAGCTCATACCTTATAAGAAGTTGGTGGAAACTCTGAAGGAGTATTTTGTGTGCATTACCTTTGAGCAAATCCCAAGAGTGCAGAATAGATCGGCAGATGCTATGGCAATGGTGGGATCTATGCTTCATATTCCGAGGAACAATGATATGCCATTCTTTGTAGAAAATCTACGCCAGCCCGCGTATGACATGCCAGAATCTTGCTTGGCTTGTGAGGTTGTTGGTCCCCATTCACCATGGTATGAACCCATTTTCACCTATCTTAAGGACAGTACATTCCCTCCCGAAATCTCCCACTCTGAAAAGCAGAGCCTAATTCGCCAAATAGCCCGTTACACCCTGTTAGGAGGTACACTTTATCATCGTGGCTACGATGGGAATCTGTTACGTTGTCTGGATGTGTCGGAGTCAATCCAGACAATTAAAGAAGTACACGAAGGAGTATGCGGAGCACATACAAACGGAATGGTCTTGGCTAAGAAACTGTTAAGAGTAGGTTACTATTGGCCCACCATGGAAACTGATTGTTGTAATTATGTTAGAAAATGTGTGCTATGCCAAAAGTATGGAAATTTCATCCATGCTCCATCATAACCATTGCAACCAATCACTACCCCGTGGCCATTCTCCAAGTGGAGACTTGATCTAATAGGGAAGCTTACTCCTACCTCATCTGATGGTCATACACATATCATCACAAACTGAAATACTTCACAAAATGGGTGGAGGCTGTCCCTTTAACCTATGTCACAGGAGCATAGATTTCTAAATTCATCATGAATCACATTATTTGCCGATATGGTATCCCTGTAGCCATTGTCACAGATAATGGGAAGTCATTTAAGAACAAAACGTGAAAGGTCTTTGCCAACAGTTCTAAATCAGATTGAAATGGTCCATGCCATATTACCCTCAGGGTAATGGACAAGCTGAGGCAACAAACAAGACTTTGGTAAGGATAATGGAGAAGATGGTTAGCAAAACTGGTCGAAACTGCACCTACAAATCCACCCAGCCCTCGGGCCTCGAACATCAATTCACACTCCTACGGGTGCGACGCCATATTCCCTCGTGTTCGGGATGAATCTATCATCCCTTTAGAGATTGAACTCCCATCCTGCAATTTCTCTTCGGGACTATTTGGATAAGGATGAAGATTACCGAGTGGCAAGATTGGCCGAGTTAGAGCTCTGGATGAGAGGCGCATTCGCGCTCTTAATCACCTAAAAGTATATCAACATAGAATCTCCCGCAACTACAACAAGAGAATCATCCCTCGCCAGTTTGAGGTGGGTGATTTAGTTATGAAGGAGAACCAGTTCAACACCAGAGTAGAGCGAGAAAAGAAAGGGAAGTTTGAACCACACTGGTTAGGACCCTATGTCATAGTTGCCAAGTATGGCACAGGGGCATACAAGTTGGCTCACCCCAATGGTGATGAGCTCCGGGAGCCCATGAATTCCATGCATCTTAAGAGGTTTTATGCCTAAACATGGCACAAGAAAGTCATAAAAATCACAAAAAAATATAAAAACATAAAAAAAAAAACAAAAAAAAATCAAAAACATCAAAAAAAGAAAAAGAGAAAACAGGTCGTCCACTAGTGAAAACCATGCAATTGTGGCACTTTGGACAAGTCCTTGGGTGAAAACCGGTTTCCGGCGCCTCGAGAGGATTCGTTGTTCACAAGCATTCTATATTAGAAGGGTAGTTTTCTTTGTCTTGGACCTAGTTCTACCTTCGAGTTTCCTTGTGCACACCATCTAGTCCAAATTGATCCGGCTTTACCTTCTTCTATTCATCTGTAAGGGACGTGGTCTTTCGTTATTTCCCATCTTACGCTGGGGGCAACTCAACGACTTCACCTTCTTGTTCATAAGCGCGTGGCTTCTGCCCTTGTATATTCCCCACCTAACGCTGGGGGCATCCATGCTTTCTTGGTTACCTGCACATAGCTTTGGAAAACTGTTAAAAACACAAAAACAATAGAAAATTGTTTCGAGACAACACAAAAACAATAGAACATTGTTTCGAGAAAACAACAAAAACAATATATATATATATATATATATATATATATATATATATATCAAAAAAATCTAAAAACAAGGCAAAATTTTTCAAAAATTCCTAAAAAGTAAAACACCCTACAAAATGGTAACTTGCTTCTTACGGCTGAAACTTGTGTCTTGCGCATGGTATTTTCTCCATATCCTGTTGGTTTGTCTCACATATTCCCCGATTAATATGACTCGCGGATCACTGGATTCACAACCATTCACAAAAAGCTAGATTAACTTGCTTCGTTTGTACTGGGGCACTTTTGGTTGCCTAAGCGCTATTTCGTTGCGCAAATGCTTTTCATGGACCCGTGTCCATTTTCATTTCCCTTGCATGTATCCTTGCTTGGGGCATCATTTTTAACCCTTGTAAATCGCCAATCACGAACTTGTGGATCTCTTGAAAGACCGATAACAAAACATTTGTACAAGTGTCTTGGCCGTTGTTAGGTTAGATATGTGTGTTCGTACTTGTTTTCCCTGTTATATGAGCTTGTTTCCTTCTCGTATTGCATTGCATTATTGTATGTTATGTGGAGTTGGTACTTTTAGCAATTGACAATTGTTCGTAGTATGGCTTTTCATGTCATTCTACCTTTGTCGTATGCTTATATTTTCATAAGGACCGATGATGTAGTTCTATGGCAATATGATGAATCAAATTTGTTCCAAACAAATAAGCGGCTAGAGGTTAAGCTCTTCTCTCCCCTCATCCATATTTCTTGTACCACTTCCCTTTCACCCCTAATTCTCCCTCTTCTGGGCATCCCGCCTCGTCCCCATTCTTCCGCCTACTTCTCACCTTTTTCGATCATCGATCGAGTTCTTCCTATCACCCCATCGACACTTGAGGGGCATCTCTCCCTCCTACTAATTTTTCTTCCATCTCTTCAAAATATCTTTTGTCTACTATCTTTGAAGTGGCATCACTTATGCCACCCCAAAGAGGGCAAATGTAGACACCTATAATTACGCCCAAGCAATTTAAATACTTAAATTGTGCTAATTATCCCTTTCTCGCAAATCAACGACATATCATCAAAGGCACTCATTTTCCCTCATATCATCATTAATTAATTACACTAAGCTAATTAATTAAGTTGCTTATCAACAAATACCCCAATTAACGACCTTAGTTAATAAATCACCCCTTCTACCTAGACTAATTAATTATTATTAATTAATTAGCTTTCCCTTCCATTTAACCAATAAATCAATATTTAATTGATTTAATCCCCTTATAATAGCCTAAATCGTACTAATATTCATCTAATTAGCTTCTATAAGCTTACATCTACCTATTAATTAATCACCTTTGATTAATTAAAATCCCCCCCAACTCCCATGACTTGTTAAACATGTATTAAACCCTTCTAAAGTAAGGTTACCTTTAATAAAGCAACCTTATCCATTCCTAATCATGTTTTACCTTTATCCCACATTCATGAGAATGTGTTGAATCCTTTATCCTTTGGGCTATATAAAGAGCCCTCCATCCGCCTTTTACTTACACCTAAACTTTCTAAGAGAGTAAATGCAAAGCATATAGCAAAGAGACTAAGAGCTTGCACCTTGCCCTTTTGAGAGTTCATCATCTTGAAGAGTTAAGCCTCTTTCTTAAAGTGCTTGGGTCATATGGGAGGTGTCAAAAGGGTCTTGTAGCCCAACTTTGATTAGCCCCCATTCCTAGGTTCTTGGAGCATTAAGGACAATTATTTTGATAGCCATGGAGCTTACTTAGGTCCATTCATTTATTTGTTGTTAGAGAATAGAGGAGTTTAGATATTTAGCATTGTTAGTTTCAAAGTTTGTATTGATGAATGCTAGCATCTAACCCTTGTTTAATTCTTATCATGATGGTGTTTATGCTTTGTTTTAGCTAAATTGTAGAACTATTTTAGGTGGTAGTTCTTGCTTCATTTGATTTAGCATTAAACAAATTATACATGCACAACATATAAAGTTGTTAAGAGAAATTCTCTTCTAAATGTTGTTTATGCAAGAACATTTAAAATTAAATGAAAGGCTACACCCCCATCTCCTTCCAAGCCAATTTATACATTTTAAAAGGAGAAACCAACACCAAAAGTAATGACGCATCTGCCATTTAAGTCCTCATCCAATGATGTAACCTCTTCCTCATCTACCATAACTTCATTTGACTTTGTAGAGCATGCTAGCAAAACCAAACTGAAGCTCTCTGAAATTGAATACCTACAAACACATCTTGCCCAATTTGACAAATTCATCAAGGCAGTCTGGGGTGGTAACTCTACATCCCCAATCTCTAATTCTAAAGGCTTACTTCCCACACCATCCACACCATCTTCTCAAAACATGCTAGCCCTCAATGCCTCCACCACCAATAGAGTTGAGCCTTTTTACCTGTCACTTCTCATCATAGGTTTCCAGCTGAACAATTACATTATAGAATCTAGAGCCTCAGATAATGTGATTCTAGAAAAAGTTGCAAATGATCTTGGCCTCACTTTTACCTGGGTAAATGACACATGCTACTCAATGGAATCCAAACAAGTTCCATTGGTAGGAAGGATTAAGGATGTTCAAGTTGCACTAGTTGATTACCCTACCAAATAGATACTCCTGACCATTTTGGTGGCAGACATCCCAACATCTTTTGGTATGCTATTGAGTAGAAGTTTTATAGAGATCTAGGTGGAGAAATAAAAATGGATTGGTCATCTACAACTATCCCAGTGAAAGGAGAAATGAAGAAGTTCTTTTGCATCGAGAAAAATGAAGTTCACAGTAAGGAAGTATGATGATCCAAGAGCTGATATCCTTTTTCAAGATTGTTGGCTTGAAATTACCTCCTTACATCACAAAAGGAAGAGTACTTGCCACTTATCATGGAGGAAGAAGAAGACCAAATCTGGACAAAGGATTTTGATGGTAGTCATTCTAGAGTAGGTTCAGGAGCTGGTGTAGTATTATACTCTCCTCCAATGAGGTATATCCTTTTGCCTACAAGCTGCAATTTGACAATACAAATAATACAACAAAGTATGAAGCATTACTCTTAGGCATGCATACAATAGAGGACATGAGAATCAATAAGTTGAGATGTAAAGGTGATCTAGAGGTTGTGGTAAAGCAGTCTGCACAAGTAATATCGGGTGATAAACCCTAGAATCGGCACTATAGAAACAAAGTGTGGGACTGCATTGAATCCTTTGATGCATTCTCCATTGAAGCTATCCCTAGGGAGCATAATGAAAAGAATGATTCTCTAGAATTGTCAGCTTCCTTAGTGAGACCTCATCCTTCTTTTGGCAAGGATAAAGTGACCATTGAGATGGTGTTCAGACCAAGCGTACCAGACAATGCAAATCACTAGCAGGTCTTTAATGATGACAATCAGATCCTAGCCTTCTTAGAATAAAGGGATAACTTCAATAATATTTTCTTTGAAGGAATTGAAAACCCACACCATGAATCAATCCCCAAAGAAGAGAAAGAAGGAATTGATGAAGAGGGAGTAATCAAACTGAAAGGAAACAAAATCTCCAAAGTACTAGTTTCTTTGGAAGACCTCTTTGACAAGCATGACAAGTTCATCCAAGAGAAAGAAAAAAAATCTTCTTAGTATCCATCTAATTTTGATCAAGAAAACATTAGCACTTTAGAGAATCCAAGGATGGTTAACATTGGTAAATGCTGCTCACCAGAAGAGAAGAGAAAGTTTGTTGTTTTGCTAAAAAAGTACTCAGATGTCCTGGCCTATTCCTATGATGAATTCAAATATTTTCAGCCAAAGGAAATGCATCACTCCATTCTTTTAAAGCAAGGATCTAAGCCCTTCAGGAAAAAAAAAAAGGCCTACAATCCAAATATTGCTGATGTTATCAAAGAAGAGGTGATAAATATGCTCAATGCTAGAATCATCTTCCCCATCCACCATTCAACATGGGTGACTAACATTGTGCCAGTAAGGAAGAAGAATGAGGAAATAAGGATTTGTGTAGACTTCTGAAATTTGAATCAGGCATCTCTCAAAGACAACTACCCTCTTCCAATCATGGATCATATTTTGCAAGCAGTCACTAGATCTGAAATTCTCTCTTTGCTTGATGGATTCTTAGGGTACAACCAAATCAAGGTGGCAGAAGAGGATTGCAACAAAACAACCTTCACAACACCTTGGGGCACTTTTTTTATAGTAGAATTCATTTTGTCTTGATCAATGTTGGAGCCACTTTCTAGAGAGCAATGGACTTTGCCTTCAAAGATTTGAAACATTGCATTGTCATTTACCTTGATGATCTCATGGTTTTTTCAAAGAGGATGGGAGATCATATCTGTCATTTGGAGTAAGTCCTTGTAAGGTGTAGGAAACATGGCATTTCTCTAAATCCAAAAAGTGCATTTTGGAGTCATAGAAGGTAAGATGCTGGGACACATTGTGAACAAACATGGAGCAAACATTTATCCCGAGAGGATTAGATCTATCCAAGCACTAGCCTTACCAACCAGCAAGAAGGGAGTTCATTCATTCTTTAGAAAGGTAAACTTGATTCGTCGTTTTGTGCCTGAGTTTTCTAAACTGACTAAGCATATAACTTCCATGATGAAGCCTCAAGCAGGTTTCAAGTGGAATAAAGAAGGAAAAGCAACATTTGAGGAGATTAAGAAAGCCATTGCCAAATCTCCAACTCTTGTATCTCTAGATTTCAACAAGGAGTTCATCATGTATTGCTATGCATCAGAACATACACTCTCTACTATCCTTGTTTAGAAAAATGATGAAGGTTTGGAAGAACCCATTGCTTTCATGAGCTATCCTTTGAAAAATCATGAGCTAAAGTACAACCAATTAGAAACATGCCTATGTAGTGGTCAAAGCTGTTAAAAGTTTTAGATTCTATATTCTCAATTCCCATACAATGGTGATGGTCCATGGAAGTGCAATCAAGTCCATTTTGACTCAAAATGATCCTGGGGATAAGAGAGGAAGTTGGATTGCAAAGACCCAAGAGTATGAATTGGAGATTAGATCCTCTAATCTGGTAAGAGGAAATGGTTTGTGCCAGCTGATTGCTGAAGATGAAGCTCTCAAGGCTCAACAAGGAGAAAAAGATGGTGTTTTCTCAACCTATTCAGGAGATAGTCCACATGCACTCTTTGTCACCACTACTGATGAGTGGTATGCTGACATTGCTTACTACCTCACTTATGGAGAATTCCCTCCTCATCTTGATTACAAAAAAAGGACACTCAAGCTAAAGGAAACCAAGTTCTAATATGGAATCATGCACTTTACAAGAGAGGCCTAGATGGTTGTTTCCTCAGGTGTGTAGATAAGGAGCAACAAGAAAAGTTTCTCAGGGCATATCATGATCAAGCTTGTGGTGGACATTTCTTAGAAATGGTCACCGCACATAAGATCCTTAGAGGGAGATATTATTGGCCCTCCATCTTTGTAGAAACTTAGGATTGGGTTTCCAAATGTAAAGTATGCTAATAATTTGTTGGAAAGACACAACTAGTTGCATTACTACTCAAGCATGTGGTGATTGAAGAACCATTTCAGCAATGGGGCTAGATCTTATTAGTGTTCTAAATCCTCATTCTAGTGTAGGGCATACTTATGTACTCACTGCAACTGATTACTTCACTAAATGGGTGTAAGCCATCCCAACTAAGCAAGCCACTCAAATAGTCTGCAACATCAAGGAGAATATCATTGTTCGTTTTGAAATACAATAGAAAATTTTTGTAGACAATGCCACCTATTTCTCTTCCAAGGATCTCATAGAGTTTTGTTATGGCTTTGGAATCTCCCTATCTCACTCTTATGAATACTATCCATAGGAAATGGGAAAGCTGAGTTAAGCAACAAGAACATTGTGACCATTATTCGCAAGCTAGTAGATGAGAATCAAAATAACGCACAAGAAGTTATATGATGCATTATGGGCCGATAGGATCAATCCTAAGAAGGAAATACGTATATCACCTTTCCAAATGTTGTATGGAGTTGAGGTAGAGATTCCCCTCACAATTGAGATGCCATCTCTCAAGTTGTTACTGCAAGAAATAGAAGATGGTCAATACAAAGATTCCATTGACAAGAGGATCCTCTTCTGGAGAAGTTGGAGGAAGCGAGATGCCAATTGGTGGATAGATTGAAAGAACACCAATTGAAAGTGAAGAAGATCTTTGACAAGAGGGAAAAGGAGAGAATTCAAGGTTGGAGTCTTTGTCCTACTATGGGACAAGAGAAGAGAACCAAAGGGCAGCCATGGAAAGTTTGATTCATTATGGGTCGCCCATTCCAAATTCATGGAGCCCGTGGTGAGAATGTTTTTCTCCTCTCATACTTGGATGGAATTCCATTGGAATTTTCTCGAAGAAGGAAATACTTGAAACTATATTATTAGTTAAATTGGGTTGTTCCCCATCTTGTACCATAGGTGATTTCTTGGTGTGTTTCCCTTTCCGTTGTGTGGTTTTGTTTCCCCTTCTGTTGCGTGCCGTGTGTTTCCTTCCTTTTGTGAGCTTGTGTGTTTCCTTCTTTTGATATTTCTTTCTTAGAATTGTACATGTCTTTGCAAGGCCCAATGGATAAGGCATTGGTCAATTTTATATGGTTTAAAAATTGAGACTCGGATCCTCATACCATGTCTTTGTCATGCTCAGTCCTATGCCATGTCCCCAAGCTAGAGCTAGTTGTTGTCTCCCAAAAACCGCTTTTCATTTTCCAAGTTAAATTCAAAATTTCAAGCTCTTTCCCACCTAAAGTATTTAAGCCAAGTTGAAAGTTCGATGAAGCTAGAAAAATCCATGCCCTAGTGCTGTTTAAATCTTTTTTTTGCTCGTTTTGAGAAATTCTCCATCTCTCGGTCTGTGCACATAATATCCTCTTTATAATCTCCTTTTTTGATCAAAATTGTTCACTTGTTCTATGACCTGGGTCGTCAAATCATTTTTTTCCTCCATGCCTCTGGCTCATGAAGGAAATTAAAAAAATTGACTCAAAATGATGAATTTCTCTTCCTCTGTGTTTTTTTCCCACAGTCGGGAACGATGGGCATTTTCTTCCCAGTCAAATTTCAGCCCCATCATCCACAGGTACATGGACATACCTAATAGGAAGTGGGTCGGTGGAGAAATTTTTATTTTTGAGCCTCTTTGTAAAAAAGGTGAAAATTTAAAAAGTGACCGTGCTTTGAATCAGGCTATAAAGGTAGAACTCGATTTTTGAGCCCGCAGAGAAAAGTCAAAGGTGAAGCCTGATGTTGAAAAGTCAAAGTGGGAGAGCAGATCAGTGGAGAAATTTGTGTTTTTGAGCCACTTTGTAAAAAAGACAAAAAATTTTAAAAGTGAACCACAACCCCTATTAGGCTATAAAGGTAAAAGTCAAATTTTGAACCTACAGAGAAAAAGTCAAAGTTGAAGCCTACAGGGAAAAAGTCAAAGTTAAAGCCCAGAGGAAAAAGTCAAAGTTAAAACCCATAGGGAAAAATTCAAAGGTGAAGCTTGCCGTTGAAAACTCAAAGCAGACAAGTGGGACATTAGGGGCACTTTTGGAAATTTAACCAAATTCCCAAAAGTGAAGTAAAAGTTCTAGAATGCTTTGCGGCTCCAGCAAGGTCTTGGGCCCACCGTTGAAAAGTCAATTCGGGAGAGTGGAACGACGGAGAATTTTAAGTTTTTAGCCTTTTTCCAAAAAGGTTAAAATGTTGAGAAAAGGGTTGTGACCCCATTTCTAATGAAAACGTGCCATGTGCCTAAGTTAAAAAGTTGAAGCGGAGGTGCGGGCCAATTTGTTCCAAATTGCCAAATCTCTAAAAAATCATAAAATGCAAAGAGCTTTCACCTGTACCACTCCAATCTCTTCCTACCATGTGGATGACCCGATTTCAAAGTTATAAGAGAAAATCAAATGATCTATATTCAAACTAGCAAATCAAATGTAACGTTCGTGTTGCAAGATCTAGTTTTTAACCCGCCATGAGTGTTTTCTTCATAATGGAGGAATTTGAAGAGGCGTAAATGATTTGTAAAGTTGTAACCATTTTGGTATGAGATATAATGGCTCCTCATAGCCATTCCATGGGCTGGCGATTGATTTCAAAAAGACCAGTACTACTGCACTGGAAAAGACAAAAAATGCCATATTTCTTCTATTTTCCCTTCTCCTTAGAATTTCCTCTATTCTCAAAGCTCTGTACAAACTATGTTTTAGCTTCAATAATAAAAGAAGGAAATTTTTCCTTTTTGATTGAGGGATTGATTGGTACCTTGCAACCAATGAATTTTATTCAGTCTTGTAGCTTCTCCTGCGGATTTATTTTTCTTCTAACTATAAATGCATGTAAATGAAATTTCTAATTAATGTGTGTGGGCATTTGATATTCTACTCACAACATTAGTTTTCTCCTACCTCCATTTCCACTCCCCTTCCCTTTCCAAGACAAAGTTTCTTCTCTAGTGAGACATTTCTAGCTTTGCCATAGGGTTAGTGGAGTGCCCCTGTTGGATCTTTGGTCGAAAGGCCACCATTGAAATCCACCTTTTATGTATGCACCTACGGAAGCTACACCATTCAAGTAGAGGGACTTAGATTCCCATAGCGTTGGCTTGAAACCCACCAATTTTTCCATAAGACAATTTTTCTCACCAACGAGACCTCAAGTAGGAGAACTACTCACCCCCCGAATACCAATGATAAAGGGGTTATTCTTGTTGGTGTTCTTATTGAAATTAAATAGGACCACAATGTCGGGTATAATTTTAAATGCCAGTCTATTTGTTCTCCTTAACTATTTTGAGGAGAATGCATTTTAATGTTTTGTTTGTTGCTTTATCTTGTCCATTGGCTTGGGGGTAATAAAGAGAGGCCATATGATGGTTTATCTTGAATTTGTTGCATAACTCACGAAACTCATCGTTCTTGAAGGATGTGCCATTATCTAAGATAATGACTTGCGGGACCCTGTACCTATAAATGATTTGATTCAAAATGAACTTAGTGATTATAGAACTTGGTATGGTGATGAGAGGCATGGCCTCTACCCATTTAGTAAAATATTCTGTGGTCGTGATTATAAAGTTATGGCCATCTATTGATGAGGGAGAGAATTTCCCTATCAAATCTAGGCCCCATGTGGAAAAGGGCCATGGGGTTGTGATTGGTTGTAGAGCCTATGCTGGCATGTGAATCTCATGGGAGAATTCTTGGCATTTATGACACTTGCGCACAAATTCTACTATGTCATGTTCTAGAGTGGGCTAGAAATAGCCCATCTAATGTATTTTGTGAGTAGTGGCGTGGCCACCAAAGTGGCCTCCACATATCCCACTGTGGGATTCGTAAAGTTTTTTTTTGGATTCTTCTGTGTCTATAGATCTTAAAATCATTCCATCGAAGGCTCTATGATAGAGCACCTGTTCTAAAATAACATATTTAGTAGCGATAATGTGTAACCACCTTCTTTGTTGCGATGTGGCACCTTCTGGGTATGTGTGGTCCATGATGAAATTGACGATGTCAGTGTACCAAGGACATATAGAGATGGGGGGCCTAGTTTCGACAAAATATATGTACTCGTTGGGAAAGTCTAGATCTACCAGATCACCCCCATCCAATGGATTGTCAACCAACTAGTCTGCAATGATTTGTCCCTTAACAAATTTTTGGTTTACAAATGTTAGTTCAAACTCACCCATTAAGGTTATGAAACGTCCAGCCTTTTTAGATAAATACCCTTACGTGAGGAATGTCTGCAAGTGATTTGTCTTTATAATAACCCTTGTTTCTTGATTCAACATGTAATGTCTTAAACATTTTGTTGTGAAGACTATGGTAAGGCATTCTCTTTCTTCCCGTGTGTAACGTGTTTCATAATCAAGCAATGTCTAACTAATGAAATAGATTGTGCATTCACATTTATCATTATCTTCTGAGCCAAAATTCAAAGCTAGCGAGACATCGAAAGTGGCCCATGAATACAAGATCAAAGGATGATCTGTCTAGGAGGCATTAGCATGGGAGGATAAAAAAGAAGCATTTAACTACTTCGAAGGCCTCATTGCATTCTTCCATCCAATCAATAGTATAATCCTTCTTTAATAAATTGTTGATTAGATGAACAACAAAACTTAAGTCAGGGATGAACCTTTGAATTGCACCGAGTTTCCCAAGAAATGATCTAATACCATAATCGTCTAATGGTGGAATCATTTCAAGAACAACCCGTATTTTGGATGGGTCGACATCAATCCCCCGTGACGATATAATGTAACCTAGAATCTTTCCTCTTGTTACACTGAATACACATTTATCTAGGATTCAATGTGACGCCATATTCAATCAATTGTGAGAGAATGATATGGAGAACTTTTGGGTGATCACAATGCTTCTTGGCCTTGGCCAGTAAGTCATCTATGTAGGATTCCACAATCTTATGAATAAGGTCATGGAATATGTATGTCATTTCCGTTGGTATGTAGCACCAGCGTTCTTAAGACCGAATGGCATGACAACATAACAATAAGTTCCGCAAGGAGTTATAAATGTAGTCTTGACTTGATCCTCTCTAGATATTTTTATTTGATTATATCTTGAGAACCCATCCATGAGAGACAAAAGCTCAAATCCAGCTATTGTGTCAACAATGAAGTTGATGGATGGTAATGGGAAGTCATCTTTGGGGAAAGCTTTGATAATGTCCCAAAATTCTATGTAAATGCATATCTTCCCATTCTTTTTGAGAACATGGGCGATATTAGATACCCATCATGAATAGTCAGTTGGTTTGATGAATCCCACATGGAGAAGTTTCATTACTTCTTCTTTCACCATGAGAGACACCTTTGGTTTCATTGGTCTCAAATTTTTCTTAATTGGCTTTGCATCTGGTTTGGTGACAAGATTGTGTACTGTGATATGTGGTGTAATTCCCATCATTTCTTTGTAATTAAATGCAAAAGCCTTTTGATGTTCCTTGAGGATCTGGGTATGTATTTCTATCTCCTCTGGGGTTAACGAGGATCCCAACTTCAAAATATTTGGTTCTTCCTCCGTTCCAATATTTATGTCAATCATTCCTTTGATTAAGGAAGCGTTGCCTTCTTTAAATTTAGGCGGGGCCAGAGGTAGTTCCAAACTTTCTCCATTCTCTACCTTGTATATTTCGAGATTATTTTGCAGGAGATTCTATCATGGGATTTCCAAAATAGGAAGAGGAAGATGGGATTAGGGAGAAATCTACTATTTGATGAGCGAGATGTAGTTCCACATAGGCATTTAGACATCCAAGAGTGACCCTATTCTTTGTCCAAAGTGATCTAGGATGGTAAAATCATTCTCAACTTCTATATGTGTCAAGATCGGGGTTATTTGTATTTTATGCACCAATGGTTCAGTACGAAGTGATACCATGAAATTTGTATTTTCCAACTCACTACTTGCGGTGAAATAGAAGCCGAGGTTGCTTTATTGAATCGTGAGAAGGTTTTGTTCTCGTGGGATTGCTTCGATTGATATGAATTTGAATCCCTTGGTTAGATCTAATACCGCCATTTTATAGAGTTGTAAGTGTTCAGCTCTAGTCTCATATACCTCATATACTTGGTTTGTAACTAATTGCGAGTCTCCTAGTACTCTAATGTTATCAACGCCCATCCTTTTGGCTATTATGAGGCCAATGAGGAGGGCTTCGTATTCAGCTCCGTTGTTTATACATTCAAAGTTGAAATTAAAGGCAAAAGGTAGGATCTTTCCCTTAGGAGAAGTAAAGATCACACCTTTAACGACGAAATGACATCTAGCTCCATCAAAGTGCGAGTCCAATATTTTCTTAGAAAAATGGATGTTGGGATATTCGTCATGTTTATTTATTCTCCCTTAGTTATTTCTACCATAAAAACTTCATCGATGGAAGGAACCAATTCCTGGGTGTATCCCATACCCATAGAATCAAATGGTAGGAGAATGGGTAGATCTTTCTCTAGTAATTCAATTTTTTTGCGGTAGTCCCTAATGATACCGTTTCATGACGTTAGTCTCATTTTTAGTCGGAATGCCTTTGACTAGATTCATGACTTCTAATTCTATTGTAGGTACCAAATTTACTTCTGGCTTTGAATTGATTGGTTTGTTAAGTTGATTTGTTGGGAGCTCAAACTCAGAGTGAACACCTAGTCTCTTTTTCAAATCTACTAGGTGTATGTCAAAGGGTTTTGGGTCACCTTATGCCACAAAGATTTTTCCTAGGTGTAAAAATCTTATTTCCTAGAATAACGTGGAAGGGATTGCCTTCATGCGATGTATCCATGGTCAACCGAGAATCATATTATAGTTGGTTTCCCGATCTATAATATAAAATTTAGTGAGGATTGTCTTGGGTCCTAAGGTGACTGGTAACACTATAGTCCTAATTGAAGTGGCCTTGAGGCTATCATAACCCCTTAGTGTATTTCGTGTTGTGGAACAATTTGTTTCTCCATATCCTAGCTTTTGAAGAAAAGTGAAGGGGACTATGTTAACTACTTCCCCATCATCAATCATTGCACACTTAACATAATTATTATAAACCCATACCTACAAATGCAAGGTTGGGTCACCTATACGTGTGATTTCAACATTTGTTGGCATTTTTATTATATCAAATATAAACTTAGTATCCCTATCTCTGGCTGCTCTAGAGAGGGTAGACGTAAAGTCTACATGGTTTAATTACATTTTAGGAGGAGGAGTGATGTTAATCAGATGACCAAGACCTAACACTTCTAAGAGAGCAACCTGTGAGTGGGAGAGTTTTTCAACAAATCCAAGAAGGAAATGTGAGAGAAGGTCTTTGTTAGGTCATTAATTAGATCATAAGCACCTATAGGTTTTGCTAGTGTTTGTTGAACATTGTCTAGTACTAATGGGTAGGTTGGAATTGGTTGAGAAGAATAATCTCACGTTCTTGTTATGGTTTCTATGTGTAGCTTGGTATCTAACTCTACCAGACCAACTATCTTGGTTTGTGGTTGAGTTCCTAATTGGGGTGCGACTAGTGGATTTGATGAAGTTGAGGCTTCATGATCATTATTTCCTACCATAACACCCTTGTTTTTCCTATTTGGATCTAACATGTTATTGTTAGAGTGATTCGGAGAGGATCGTTAAAAATATTGAGGGGTGCATTTTGAGGGGAAACTACTCTCGTATAAGTGTTTGGCATGGGTAATGCAAAATTTGTTAAAAACATATCTATAAAGAGTTGTCTTTGGTCTTCTGGAAAAATTTTCATGAATTTATTGTAGTTGTCACGGCAAGTCCTAGTATCATGGCCTTGAATCTTATCGAAACCACAATACAATTTGGGATTATAGTTTTGAGGTTGTTGGTTTGAAACCCGTTGTGGTCCAAAATTATGATTAGGTTGCGGGTTGTTAGAGTTAAAATTTTGAGGCTGTTGCCTTTGGTTTTGGTTTTGATATCCAGTTGGGTTTCAGATTGGACCTTGTGTTTGGATTTTCCATTGTTGTTTTTGTTGTTGTTGTTGTGATGGACGATTAAAATCCATTGCGTTGTTTGTTGGAGTAGAGTTATTATTTCACCGATTGTTAACGGTGGTGAGGTGTTTACAACATTTTCCCTTTTAATCTAGTTTATGACTCCATCTATTGTAAACCCATAGTTTTTATCAAGAATATTGGGTCCTTGATTGGTATTCCCAACATTAGGATAAGTCATAGTGTTTTGATTGGGAGCGATTAATTTCCCATTCATTCCATATGTCTTACTGCCATTTATCTATCTATCGCTTTGATCAATTCGGAGGGCACTCTCGAGTACTTCATCGAAGTCCTTAGTGGGAACTTATAGACTTCTTACTTTATCTCTCTATTGAGAGAATGAAGGAATAAGTCACATAGTTTCATTTTCTCCATGTTCGAGCTCTTCTTGCTTTGATGAGTAGAGGACTATATTCCATCTTTGATAAAATGAGTATCGATTCATTGTGCTCTTGTTTAATGTGTAAGAACTCCCTGATGCCCATTCTTAACAATTTGTTCATGTCAAAAGCTTTGATAAATTCTGACACAAGTTGTTTGAACGAGTGTATCGAGGCTTAAGGTATTTTATATTACCAATCAAGGGAAATACCCTCTAAGGTCTTAGGGAATAACTTAGCAACAACCACATCCCAAGGGAGTAATTCTTGAATGGCCATGGCATAGGCCTTGATATGTGCATTTGGATCTCCCTCCCCTTTGAATTTAGGAAAATTGGGAAGAGTTCTTGGAAGCATGACACTTCATATGGTGAAATCTATAGGTTCTTTTAAATATTCTAAGTAAGTCCCTACCGCATAGGTTTTAACCATCGATGGTGCTCGCTGCGGGGAGAGGCGAAACGGGTTGTTGATATGGCATATCATATGTATTTTTAGGGACATAAGAAACCCCCATGGTTGGGTGAACATCCTGGAGAGGAAAACATGTCTCCCTGTGGTGATTTTGAATAAATGTTTAAGTAGGGAGGATTATTGTTCTAATATGGGTTGTTTGGTACTAAACCGAGAGGTATCATGCTTTCAACTGGAGCAACATTTGAAAACGTGGTTCTAGTTAGTGTTTGCTATGGGTAGTTATACGAATGTTGAGGAGGCATGCCTAATGTGCATGTTCCTATGAGGAGGTCAACCTGGCTAGGATGATGCAGAGGGTTGGAAGTTCCTGCTTGCCTAGAATGTGAAGTTTGATTTGCTTGAGAAATTTCTAGTCCTCTAACCTTCTCAACTAAAGCCGAGGTGACCTCGATTGGTGATGACACAGTGTTTTTCCTTGATGGTTGTTTTTATACCTTGAGGTTCTTTGAGGGTATGGTACCTGCTATAAATTGATCATTACTTTTCTAAGCTTTATCAAGAGTATTTTCCATAGGTGGAGGAATGGGGGTGTTTTCTTGGAGTAGGGTGTCGGGTTGTGTTTGCAAAATTCCTATAGGTGGGTACATGTTTTGGAAGAGTTTTCACTTATAGTGTAGCATGCTAAGTACTCCTCATCCAAAAATGGGAGTGGATCTGACTACCTACTGATTTGTGGTTTGAACAAAACCCGAGGAGATGAAATGGATTCTCTAGTAAATGTCATATTGTTAGAGCCTAAGGGCTCTGGTTGTTGTGTTTGTGTGAGCTGATCCATCTCCTCAATTCGGAACAAATAACTAGAGCTAGTTCTTTGAGGAGGATTTTGTGATGACAAGTAGTTTCTTGAATAGTTGTCAGCCCATGTGGAAAGCGAGGGTGACGGTTGTCTATTTGTTTGACCATAATATGCTTCGAGACCTGAGAGAGGTCTGCCATATGTGTCGTATCCCGACATATTCGGGGTATATAAATACCCGTAGAATAATGGGAAGGAGTGAAGATGGATGAAAGAAATGGAAATGAAAAGGGAGCAGTTGTTGTGTTTCACGTCAGGTTCACCAATTTTGTATGATAGAAAAGTGACAGTGAGCATGAGAATCAACAAGTAGCCTTTCTTCGTACCCAACCTCTTGAGGTCGTGCCAAGATAGCCAGTGGAAATGAAATATATGTGGATGTAGACAAACTAGTTGGGAAATCTTATATCCTCAACACGTAATAACGAGGATCTGTGAGTCTAAGGCAAAGAATGCTCTCCTAACTTGAATTGGTGTAATGGATTGTTCAGATATAATATTTTCTCGGAGGCTCCAATGAATGTCGAGATCTACTGAGATCCTATTTATTGGCTATTGGATGCGTGGAAAGTGACATGTAGGTGCTTCATGTATATTTCTAGACAAGGTCATGAAAGTGGTAGTAAGAGGTGTAGTGGATTTGTAGGAAACTATGGGTGGTTTTCTGTCTAACCCAAAAAATATTAGCTTGATTGGCTTCTATGTTTAATACGGAAAATTGTGTTATGGTATCGATGGGGTGGTGAGGATCTAAATACTAGCATATGTAAAATGGTGTCAATGTTTAACTGATTAGTAGGTCCGTTGGGTTGTGGGACCTAGGGATCACAACCATGAGCTCATGGTTGTTGTGGACATGTTATGGTCATGTGAAGAATCAATCTCTTCTTCCGACTATCCAAAAGTCATAAGCTTTTTCAGTTCTATGTTTAATACCGTGGATTTGTGTGATCTTCTCAAAATACCTTACGCGTGTTCTAAAGCAACTTGTATACATAATCCTATGTCTATGTCAATGAGAAAGTCTCCTACGTTTGGTTGTGGAACTAATGAATCACAACCAAATATTTTCTCTCTTTTAGGTTCTTATATGGTCATGCGAGATATCCTATCAAGGAAATCTATAGTTGGGTTGATTTGACCAGAATGCGTATGCTTTGTCGTCTTCAATATTCAATTCTCTCAATTGCTCACTAACTACTTGTGGGTTTGTTGTTGTTTGAAAGACGTGAATTCTAGGACCTTGATCTATATCTGTTAATGTTGTGAAGAGATTTGGTGAGGTATTACCAGGTTGAATACGTAATCCACAGGGATCTCTGGTCTTGTAATTTTCATACAAGAGAACCAAAATTAACTCGAAATAAGTAAACTAATTATGAAAATAAATCTAGACTATGCTTATATTCTTTTTTTTTTTTTTTTGTATTTTCGAAGATGTGAATTTGAACAAAATTTAAAGAGTGCCTATTCTAATATTATCAAATAATGAACAATTAATCTAATAATAGAATTAAAACAAGCAAGGTAGCCAGATGTAGCTATTTTCCTGTGCATTTGTGAATTGATCCTAAATATAAATAACTAACTAATTTAATTGAAAGACCTTCAATCTTACCTCAGAAGTGAGGAATAAATCATAGCTTCTCAGAAGCTATCATTCCCCACAGCTTCCTCGTAATATTGAAAGCAATCTTAATTGAAATAAAATGATTTGCTATTTTATTTGATATATTATAACTATAACTTCGACAATTCAAACCTGGAGTTTACAGAACAGTGGAAAATCTAGTTGTATTGTGACTTGTCCCCTCAGTGTGATCTCTTCGTTCCTTTGTGTTCTCATGAATCCAGAAAAGTTGGAATGTGATAGTGGCAGCAAGAGAAGATGTTCGAATAGTGGCAGCTTGGACGTAAGCCGAAAAAAAAATGCAAGTAGGAGAGGGATAGTGCAAGAGAACAGAGCTTGACTATGTGATTCCTAGTGGGATTGTTACAGGGATACAATACAAGCACACCAAAATCTCTAGGACCTATGCTTCCTGTGATGAAACAACAACCTATAACTCTAAACAAAATCAAGATTTAAATGAACTTAATCTAGAACTAGAACTATTTATGCTAAGCCAGTTGTTTGGAGAACAACAATGGAACAAGATGAAACTAGAGAGATCCAGTGATCTCTAAACTAGAACTGTGGAGCCTTGAACTGAGAGGCTGAGAGATTTACAAAATATAAACCTATTGAGACTTATTGAAGAACTTTCAAAACACATTGGATAATAAATCATAGAGGGAGAGGGGCCATTTGCTTGTAAACAAGCTTGGTATTTATAGCACTTTGATTTACCGAGGGTAAGATTGAATTGAACTCTTCTATTATAAAAAGAGGAATTACTATTTACCAGGTGGCTAAAAATTAAATGCAAGCAAGAGTGGTTGAGAATTACGAGTGCCACTTGATTTTTATGTTGATGAAAGCATCGAAAAGTTCTAGAAAATGTGCACATGATTGCTGCCCAACATAGGGTGATGGTTACAGGACCGTCCCTGTCCTAGAAGCAGTCAAGGGACCGCCACCTAGGCAGGGTGGCTATCCTGTAACTAAAGACCAAAATGCAAGAAAAAGAGAGGAATGAGGTTAGAACAAAGCATGCGAAGGTTGGATAAGGAATTTTAGGGTGTAAATGTATACTCAGTGTGCTTTCTGGATTCCAAACACCTTGCGAAGAGATTTGAATCATCATTGGGGTTTCTGTAACCTCTTTACGGCGATAATACATATAATTTTGAGTACGTATAGTGACACTAAGAACCCCTTGCACCTAGAATGTGAGTATATACTATTTTTAGTAAATGGCCCTTTTCACTCTTTTCACCTTCGACCACCTTTCTTGTTCCACTTTGGTTGTTCCTTGTTCACACTACCTTTGAAGAATTTAACCTCTATTGAGATTTTACTATTTATAATAAGCACTTGTGTAGAGAGTTACTATTTTGGAAAGTGTCTTTCCACACCTCGGATTTTGATGAAACAAAATCCACTTTGGGACATGTTGTGTCTCTTAATCTCCCATACTTATTTTCAACTTGATCTGATCACTAGAACAACTAGAAATAAAAATTTATGAAATGAGGGCACAAAGTCAGGGTTTTTCACTGTAAAATATCTAGGTTGTGCATATAATTTCTATCACTTTGGTTGTGATGGAACCTAGAAATGATGAAGAAAGAAAAAATCCCCACCTCAATCAAGTGCATGCATCGGCTTGCAAGTACAAGATTTTTCCTTCACGACTCTGAAAGTCAATCTGGAAAAAATGACCTAGAGCTTAAAACAAATTATATTTTTTTATGAAATTAATTCCATTGCAATCATGAAAAAATGGAGAGATGAATGCAAGGAAAAATGGAAATGGAGGATTCTAGAAAAAATTGCTAGAGTTCCAGATAAAAACGGAGCAAAATAGGGGAGAGTGGAAAAATGGCTAAGTGTTGGGTTTTATAAGCATGAGGAAGGGGGTCACATTTTTTTGTACCCTTTTCCCCTTAGAAATGGATTAAGGGGACGTAAAATTGTGCCCTATCCCCAGGTGACAAGTGGTATGCGCGTGGTGGTGGAGGAGATAGCAAAAAGGGCTCATTTTAAGCACCCGGGAGTTGATTTTTGGTTGTGTGAGGAACCTGATGGGAGAAAGGTGGGGGAAATTTTTTATATCCCCATTGTTCCCTTGGAAAAGGAAAAAGGGGACTCAAAATTTCTCCTCCAACCCTAGGAGACAAGTGTTAAGCATGTGTGATTTGGAGTGAGGGTTAGAATATTGGCAAAAAGTTCTTATCAAGCCTCCCATGGTCATGTGGTGGGTCCATGAGGTCTACGGTTGGGGAATTATTTTTCCCCCAATTGTCCCATTTTAAATGGACAAAGGGGACACAAAATTTCACCTCAGCCTCATGTTTCCACATGGCACTTTGAAAATTTTGGCTAAGGACGGAGCTTGTACCTTGGAGAGGAGCTTGAAAATGACGTTTCGGAGCTCCCAGAGGACTTTTTGGGAACTTCCTTATATGATTTTGACTAAAAAGGAATTTTGAGAAGAATGGTATGGGTATAAAAGTTTGATTCAGATTTAAACCTTCTCAAAAATGGAATTTTTTATCGGGATTTCTAGTTATACTTGCAAAAGAATGAGTCGTGGAAAGATAAGCATGGGTTTTGTGAAAATATGAAATTACCACCATGCAGGAATTGAATCATATTTCCATTATATTTTGTTTGAAATCCAACTCATTCGAAGCTCCTGGAATCATCCTCTCTGAAGCTAGGTGTTTTTAGAGTGTAAACTCCTTTGGCCTAAAAACCCATTTTTGCTTGAACTTGCTCCTGAATCTCCAAATATTCCTAAATCTTCCTAAATCATTTGAAAAATGATCTTGGATAATGAATAAAACTTATTGGTGAGTTTAAGACTTGAACTCATCTCTAAAGGATATACACCAGCCCTAGAAAGGCTAAAAATAACCATTCCTAAGCTTGCCAAAAGATCTCCCTTGAAAGACACTATCTCAAAGGAAACTTGTGAGATTGTTTTCATCTCTTCAACACATGGAAAAGGTTGGTACCAAAAACATGGTCATTACATGGATGGGGATAGGATTGGAATTGGGAATAGAATCACTGAAGGGGTTCCTGGGAAGGTTTACATTCAAAAATTTTGACACTAGGGTAGAATTATCCTATTTTTCAAGTTGAAATTTTCCCTTGCAAAAACATAGAACAACATGCGGTAATGCACATTCACCTCCTTGTAAAGGAAAATAATTATTCATGAATACATGACATGAGCCATTGGTAAAGTCACGCTAGTTTTTGAAGTAAGGAATCTCATATAATTTTATAACTCTAACACTCTCCATGTCCTTCTTTACAGAATCATCTATGACCAGTCACCCTTTTGACATCCTTTACACCAACTCCTTCATGGAATCCTTTCTATACCTCATGGGCCTCTTTGCGATGATTGTAGTCACTAATCTTGCATTTTTGAGCTTAAAAACCCATGGCTACCCTCTTATTACTTAAGGAGGGTATTGAATTTTGGAAAACCATTCCTCGACACGTCTTCAACAATGGGCTTCTTACCCTTGATCTTTCCCTTGGGTGTTTTGCTTGACTAGGGTTTCCTTATTTTGTGCCATTAATTAACTTCACAAATCTTCAAATTTATAGTTAATAATGTCAACTTCACCTTCACCAATTTAAAAATCCCAAACTTGTAGATAATTCATGCCCTAGATCTTTGAATAAACCTACTCAAATGCTTATGTTTTTACACCGAACATTCAACTCTTCAACCCCATTTTCATTGTCCTCAAACCTTTATTTTTCCCACCTCAATTTTGTGTCCTATCTTCAATATTTTCAATGCCATGCCATAATTCAAGCTCCATAAACTTATACTTCTGAAAATCCTAGCTTGAACCTTCTCTTATAGATATCCTTATTAGATGCCTTTCCTCCACACTTCTTCTTCCACCAATGAAGTTCTTATACTTAAGGCTACTCTAGTTTTTTTGAATTCTCTGGTTCAACCTTTGATTAGCTCTTTAAACTTTCACTCTTTAGTCACTCAAATTCACAAGTTCTTTAATGACAAGGTAAGAATGAACTTCAGATGTTCCATTTTTATAGTTTTCCAAATTTTATCACATTTATTGATCCTCATTTGCCATCGCTCCAAAGCCTTAAATGCACTTTTTACTTTTTTCCATAATTTTTCCTAATTTCTTCCACATGTGGAAATCATAACCTTCTGACACACCACTACTCTCTATAATGTAGTCATCTTTGTGAGAAAATTTTTGTTCCATAACCCATCTTCCTCTCGTGTTACATACTACTTTTTCTATCCTATCTTGCCTTCCTTGCGTTACTTTGCATTAACCTTTAGATGGTTTTCCAACATTTGAGAAATTCCTTTCAAGCATCATCATCCTAAAACATGTGCAACACTTCCCTTTTATTTCATGCATCCCAGTTCATATTCAACAAGCACCTTTATTTCAAATTTTTGTGCACACCAATACATTATTTTAACGTGTAACCATCGTATATCCACGTGTACCTCCGAACCAACTCCAACAAACATACCAACATCCCATAGTCTCTTATTTTTTCACTCATACCTATTCTCCCCATACTAAAAGTATGTGCAGTCCTTTGTAAATCAAGCTGAATAGATAATAATCAGCTCCTACATGCGTAAACACGCTTATTACAATAAAACAAAACAAAAAAACATGAAAGAGAAATATAATCTTATTGGCAATACTTACTTATTAAAAACATATAGGTAGCTTATTTATAGTAGGGCTTTAGCCTACTTCCATTTAAGTAACTGGGAAACATGGTTCCATCCAACACATGCAATTAATATGCGTTTGAATCCAATATCTTTGTTACGAAAAAGGGTCCCAACTAATGGAATTTTAACTTTATAGGATGGCACACAAAATTTGAGTCATATAGAAGTACCATCTTTCCTACAAAAATGACTTATTCTTGATGTGCCTATCATGCCAAGCCTTTTGTCTTTCCTTCTCGGTGTTTTGACTTTAACACCAATGGTACACCTCTTATCTAATTACATTAATTTATCAATGAGCTCATCAAATTCTTGTTCATCATCTAATCCTCCCGCATGAAAAATATGCAAGGATGGAAACATAAAATCAACATGTAAAATAAATTCTATGCTAAACACCAACTGAAAATGTGTGGCCTTATTCAATCATTTATAGGTTATTCTATATGCCCAAAGCATAGCTGATACCTTATCATCCCAATCCTTTGACTGGCCAACATCATTTATCTTCATCAATGTCTCCACCCAAGATCTTATTAAAGATTTAATAATGCCATTAGCTTGGGGGTGATAAGGACGATTTTATGGTGTGCCACCATAAAATATTCCAATAAAATTCTAATAGTCTCATTCAAGAAATGAGTCCTCTATCACTTGTAAGGCTCAATGGACATCCATACCTACTAGATGATTTTTTCCTAAAGGAACCTTGTTGCTATTGCTATTGTGTAATATTTTGTAGGTGCTTCCTCTACCCACCTTATTAAATAGTCAGTACATGTGATGATGTAGTGTGCACATGTCCTACGCACGAGTGGTGCAATAAGTCCTATAAAGTCAATTTCTCATTTTTCAAATGGTTATGCACTCACAATGGACCTTAATGGCATCTCATCTCTACTCCTAGAATTTCCATTTCTCTGATAGTGATCACATGATTTAACAAAAGCCTTAGTGTCCTTATATAATTTCTCCCACCATAGACCATCAAACAAGATCTTTCACACCATGGCTTCACTGTATAGTGTCATCCAACTATTCCATCATGAGATTCCTCCATGATAGATTTGTGCTCATGCTATAAAAACATCAGCGTAAAACCTCATCTCTACCCATTTTGTACATGTCTCCTCTAATGAGCTAATATGGTACTTCTTAAATAGTAAGTTGCTTCCTTTCCAAGGTATTCATCCCTACTACGCTAGTACTCTACACAAAAATACTACAATATCTTCCAAATCAGCTGGCATGCGGTTCACTCAACGCTCTTCACATCCTCTTTAGATTTGATCCTTGATAAGTGATCAAGTCCTAGGTCTCTCTTACCTCACTTTACTATGACCGTGAAGTTAAATTCCTAAAAAGAAACATCCATTGACATATGTGCCCTTGTAAAACTAGTTTGTTAACCAGGTTCTTCAATGCCATATGATCTATTTAAAAGATGAATGGTGTGGCTAGTAAGTAATGTCTAAAATTTTGAAGTGTGTAGATCATGTGTAATTCTATGTGCTCTATAGTTGTATAGTTCTATTTTTTCGTTTCATCTTCCTAGTTTTGGAAAAAATAGGGTGATCAATGTTTCCTTCACTTGGTTGTGCCAATACTACTCCAATTTCCATACCAGAAGCATCTATATGTAAATGGAAAGGATTGTTCCAAGAAGGAAAGAATAGGATAGAAGAAGTTATCAGTTTCTCCTATAAGGTTTCAAAATCATGTTGTTGTAAGGCCACCTTGATAAATATTTCGTTTTCCTTGAGAAATTCTTCTAAGGGTGAGGAAATTTTGGCATGTCCTTTAATGAAATTCATGTAGTAACTAGTGTGCCTCAAGAAACCATGCACTTCACTCTAATTGGTTGGTTATTCCAGCCTTAAAATCACTGCAATCTTAGTTGGATCAACTAATAATCCTTTCTAGCAAATAATATGTCCAAGAATTATGCCAAAGTGGGTGGAAAAAATAAACTTATTGATATTCAAAGAGATATTAATTGCTTACACATTTGAAACATTAGCCTCGAGGTTGACACAATGATCTTTCACCAAGCCATATATGGTCTAATAATCTAAGTAGACCTATAAAAACTTATGGATGAAGTCCTACAATGCCTAAACAATAATGCGTGAGAACACCAATGGCACATTCTTAAATCCAAAGGGAATAAAAGTGTATGTAAAACTTCCCCATTTCATGTCAAAGGTGGTCTTCTCCTGACCCTCACTGCAATGCATACTTGATGGTACCCTGAGAATCCATTAGTGAATGAATAGATTTTGCACCTTAACACCTTCCAAAATATCTTCATTGAATGTCATAGGAAAATGTTTTATTACACATGAAGCATTGATTACCCTGTATTCAATACATATCCTTATCTTCACATCCTTCTTTACACTAATCACCATGGGGCTGATCCATTCAGATTCCTCAATAGGATTTATTATCCCTATCTTTAGCATCTTATCAATCTCCTCTTTTACCTTCTTGCACAAGTTCGGGTTCATCCTATAAGGCCTCTTCCAAACCGGATGTGGGAATTATTTCAGCTTAACCTTCATCTCCCCCAATGATGGATGTACACCCTTCAACTCATTCTATCCCCATAGGAATAAGTCTTGGAAGTCACACAATAGTTCAATGATATTTTCTACCTCTGGTTCGAATAACAATCCCCAATAATAGCCCCATTAGGTGCATCCTCGGTCATAATGTTCACCTTTTTAGTCTTCATAGGAATATGGTATGTACGTTCCTGCTCATCTAAAAATCCATTAGTTCACATACACCCTCAATGTTCTTTATATCTAGATCTTGATTTCCTCATCATCAACGAGGCATACCATCTTCCCTTTTTCTTTCTCTATCCATGCGTACCCTAGTAGTGTCTCTTCGCTTATAAAATATCCTCACTCATCTCATTCTCGGGTTCTCCTAACAGTGAATCATAAGTTCCTCTACCCTTGTTCTATCTCCTAGCATGATGCACTTTATGATACGTAATGCCTAATGAACTGATGGTTTAGTGGAAAATAGTCAAAGGTATGAATAATACCTTCCGTCATGTCACACAGCTTGTAGTTTAATTCTTTAACTCGGAATGCACATACCAAACACTCACACATCCTTGTAGTGAAGAGTAAAACTTCTGTACCTAATGGGATGATTGGATAGATTCTTTTCCTTGCATCCATTTCGTCTTGCAATTATGGATGTGTGTCATAGAATTATTATTACCATCATAGTCATGCATGGGTGAAGGAACATTTATCTCAGTAAACCTTGTTTAAAAGGATACCCCGACCTCGCTCTAACCCAATAAATTTTCTTTGTGTGTCATCCATTAACGCAGTGTTGTCCCATGCAATAGGTATACCATCATATTTTGTCTATGTCCTTCATTTCTCCACCGGTTGATGCACCCAAATATCTAACTCAATCCATATCATAAGTATAATAGGTTTCTAGTATCAATCTTCTCATAGGCCATACACTCAAGGATCCTTTTCAAGCCAAAAAGGCCTAATCTAGGAAATAATTGAAATTCATCAAAAAATTGTTCTATCATATCCATACTAGGTCCTTTCATCCCCAAAATTCATCAAATTGCAAGAAGAAATCATTAATACTTACCTTCCTCTAACTTGCTTCTAGTTTCTCTAGTTAGTTCTAGGAAACTTATATGTACTCTTACTTATTTTCCTTCAAATTATCCCATTATCTTCCTTGTTCCATCTTTACCATTTATAACAATGTCAGAACCCACATTAACCTTCTTCAAAATAGATTTAGGAAGTCAACTATACTCATTAATCTTGGTTCTTGCTTCCTAATGATCCTAAGTCCATGTAGCCTTGGACTATCCATAGTTAAAATCACATGAAGGTTCCCATATTGAATCATTTAATTCATTATCTACTCTTCACCATGCCTAATATTCTTACAAAAATTTAAAACCTAGGTCCTCTATTAGCCTTCTCAATCTTACTTTTCCTCTTTAAGCTTACTAGGCCAAAAACTAGGCTCGAGACAGTCTTACTTGAATTATAAATTTCCTTGAAGGGAGTGTTAATATCCAACTCTAGCATTTCTAGGCACCTATTTGAAATTTTTAGAGGTGTGTGAAGTTTCACTTCCTAACTCAAATCCAAAATTAAAGTTCCTTTGTATTCTTCTAATTATCCCTTGACCGTGTTTAAGCACCTAGGCTTAAATTGTCACAAAATAGAAAATTTTCATCATTAGGTTTTGAAATTTTCTTCATAATATCTTATTTCACTTCTTACTCATGATATCTTGAAGATTTCAGGGCAATATACTCTTGTTAAGGGCTCCAAATTCTTAACCCTATCTAATCTTCTTGAAACCCTCAACAAATCTTGAGAACTGCTATTTAGCCATAAATTAAAAAAAAAACGGTTTCGGAGGCTTGAAATTTTAGGTCATTGTCTATTTTTTATATCCTCTGCAATATTATGTTATCGGTGAAGGTCTAAGAAATGTTTTACTTGATCCCACGAGGATTTGGTGACTGATAAACATAAACAGGGTAACATGTAAAACCCTCATTATTAGTTCAAGAAACTAAAAACTTGTTGCCAAGTAAAATACCTATTGAAGATTAAGGTAATCTCAACCACTCTTGTAAAATACCTTCATGCTCAACCTCCTTATAACATACTCTTAATGAGTTCAACACTCTAATGTTGAGTCACGTTAGGGTTTATTGCATGTATGCCTACACATTTCACAATAAGATGCTTCTTGATCTGACCAAATACCTTAGACAACATTCGGTTAAGCCCTCACACATTTCACTATATGTGAATCAACTATTATTCTCCCCTTTTACACGTTATTATAGTCATGATCTTGAGTCTTAGGGAGATTCTCAAACATTCATAAGTAATATCACTGAATCTTTCTTGGTTACAATGTAGGTGTTGTTATATACCTTTCATCCACGTGTTTACCAATCTAGGAATTCACTCTCCGTACACACATGTATGTTTCCCAACCAAACACAATTACGATTAAATCTCATATAGTCAAATCTTGGAGTTTCTTATCTCGAGAATAGAGAAACCAACCTCATACCTATCAAGATCTAACTCTTATAATCCCATCTCATGAAAATTGTACAAGATAAAGTTCACATATTACCTTCCCAAAGCCATCTCAGTCTTGTCTCGGGATATGGAAATCACCTACTATCAAAACAAATTATGAATATAGTGAAAATTATTAGATAATTCTGCAAAAAATAAAACCTAAAGTTCACCATTGAATTCACCATATGAGATAAGTTAGAAAATCATAAAATATTACTAAAAACTCAGAAATACAAACCACATTTACACCAAAACAAATTCATCCTTACATTATCAAATTTTGAAACAATCATTTCTTACACCAAAACATAATGTCTTTTGCAAAATATTCATATCTCCATTACAAAAATCCTTTCCTCACAAGGTATACCTCTCTCCTTTCCACACTTGAGGTAACTAATTCTTGCATTAAATTTTCTCTTCTTTTATTCATTCTCTTCTCATAACTAACTTTCATCACAATTATAATCTAACTAGGCTCTTTACAAACTCACACTCAAGTTCATGACTGAGTTAAGTCATTGAAAGGAGGATTTTATCACACATTATCTATAACAAGTCACTATGTTCCTAATGAAGGCTTATCATACTTTAATCATGTCCTCTAGAAATTTTAGGCCACTTTTAAGACACCTAACCAAGTCACATTGCTACCTCAAGGCCTAAATACTTAACTTAGAAATTCAAACTAGGTTTTGGTGGAAAAACTCCTTTGTGACTCAAATTTGAAATTTCAAACCTTCTAATGACCTCTAAACCCCTCAAATGACATTTATTCACCTCTCACACATGTTTACATTAACAAAAATTTGAGGAAGCATTTATAGACTGATGCTCCTACATCACTTTGGTCTTCCATTGAATTGAAGAAAGATTTAGATTTCTCTTCTCTAGTGTATCTTGGTAGCTTAGTCTCACCCAAGTGCCTAATCATATGCGAGCTAATCATCAAGGTAACTCTCCCCTTGACCTCTTGACCTACCATATCATAAGTACCATGGGCCCAATTGTCACAAGAAAAACTAGTAGTATCACCGATAGATTACACGTCTTCATAATGAAGTACACCTTCTTTAGATGACTTTTCATTTTCCAGATCTCTCACCGTATGTGCATATATTCTCGTTAATCTATTCTTCATTGATAGGATCTGTATAAGGAACAATCTTTGCATCATATAAAAGTGTGACAACATGCTCATCCTTGTCCTCAAAACTGATATATCTTTTTTTGAAGCATAAATATGCATTATTAACATAACACCAAGGGCATCTAAACAATGTTGGGAAACTATCTACCTCGGAAAACTCTAAAACTTCAAATTCATCTGTAAATTTAGCTCCTTAAATAGTGATTGAAGTATCTTTCTATTGGAAGCACAATGGATTGAGAGGGGGTGAATCAGTCCTACAAAATTTTGTTTTAGTTTCCATCCATTATTAGTTATCATTCATGTAACCATTTATTCAATTGTAAACCATATGTGTGTTAACTTAAGCATATAAACAACCATACACAAGATCAATATCAAGAGAGTACATAAGAACATAAAATATATGTAGGAAACCCTCAAGGGGAAGAAAACCCACTAATTTTTTTAATATTACACATAAAAATAAATTTATTTAAGAACCAACCTCACAAGGAGCACCAAACCTCGATTTAGTGAGGCACCAACCCCACAAGGAGCACCAACCCCTAGTTTGGTAGAACACCAACCCTACAAGGAGCACCAAACCTTAATTTAGTAGAGCACCAACTCCACAAGGAGGATACAACCCCCTAAGGATGATCATGCACAAAATTAGTCACTTGAAGATATCTGGTCTCGATTTTCTTTTGCCACCTGTTGATTGAGATCACTAATTTAACTCACAAACCCTAGGTCTTTAACCTTGCTCTTTCTTATTATTTCTTTACTTGTCTTGCATTAAAATTATTTCTCTCATTCTTTCATATATTTATTAATATGAAACAAATTTTATTGAACTTTAAATAATTCCTTCATACCTATAAATAACTCTTCTCTAGGTCGCACTACTCCCCATGCAAGACTAGCTCACCAAATGAGCCAAAACATCACTTTTTATGCAAATCAACTCACAAACCCAAATAATTTCGGTCCCTCATGAAAAATTCAACCCATACACCTTCATTACATTCAAATAAAATCATTACAATAGTCACATATGACCCAAGTAGGTAATCCTAGCCAAAAACCTCATTACATGTGCCAAAAATGGCTCAAAACCCCATGGGCACAATCTTAAAATTGCCCTAACATTAGTACCATAATTTTTCATGACAAAAATCAAATAAATGATTAAAATATCATTTAAAATTCACACATGGTTGTAATTAATATCAACCAATCAAATTATTCCATTTATGGGCCTAATTTCCTTTAAAGTTGTTTCTTGCACCCTTCAACACCCCGGAAAACTTCATCCGACAAAAAAATCACGTCTACCCAACCAAAACATTCTATGTGACCACTAAAAATAAATTTTAGAACCTACAGAACAATTCTAAGCAATTTATAATTAATTAAACATCCTTTACTTCAAACCACAACAAACTTTTCCTTCACAATATCAACTTGCCAAAAACTATGTTTCCAAAGGTTAGATCATAAAATAATTTACACATAAATCAAAGACCTAAAAATGGATTCATAATATGAAAAATTAATCCATATTCACATTCTAGGTGATAGGAAGCATCACACAATCCATCTCATGCTTCAAACAACATCAAACTTGCACCTAAACAAATGATGTCTTGAATTTCCAAAACTATTCCTTCTCAAATGATGCCATGGAAACCATATCAACTAACCTAATAATTAATAAATCCATATACAAATATAAATATATTTGAATCCTATTTCTAATGAAACTTTAATCATCTCAAAACTCCACCTGTAGCTCAAGTTATGCTCATTTCTTGAACCTCGTTATTTGAGATCCCAAAACTACCCTTTGACTAGTCAATCTATTTAGACCTCAAAATACCATGAACCTTCATGAAAATGTCTTGAAACATAAATAGAAATCAATAAAAACTCCTAATCATCATGCACCATCAATTTTTCATGCTACTCCTTTGAACCATCTTATCCTCAAACCTTCTTCTTCTTGAAACTGCTATTTTTAGGTGGGGCTCACATATCACCATGACCTCAAACATACATTTATGGAAATAATGAGGAGTCCTGTAAAATATTAAATCATCACTTTTGATTAAACAATAAAAAATGGTTCAGTGTACTTCATTCTCTACAAACTACTCCTAGCTAGGGTTTTAGACCACTATACCTTCTTAACATTTGTTCATAAGATCATGACGATCAAAAACAATAATTATTTTTGTGAAACCTTATAAAATCATCTTATAATCATCTATAAAATACAAAAGTTCCTATGAAGAGCACACAATTCACAACAAGCATCAGAAGGTCCAACTTTGCTTGAAAATCACATTGAAACTTACTTGGTTTCACTAAAACTTACATATCTTCAAAATTATTTAGTATACTGACCTGAAAATTGGCATGAATCACCATGAAAACATCCTCTAAATTTTCAAACTCACCACATATCCCAGTTATTCCTAAAACTCTCCAACCACAGTGACTTACCTATGTAAACTTGCATGTTTCTCACCTGTAGCTTCCCAAGGACCTCAAATATGCACTAAATCACTAGATTCAGACCTAAAAATACCATACACCTTAGGTACACTATTAAAATTCTGAAACAATGCTCTAAGAAGACTGATTTGGTCAAAAATGACATCTCTACTTCATTCTGCTTGCACCAGAGCTAGAAACATGCTTGGAATGAATTGAATCAACCATAATCTGACTGTGATGGCTCAATGTAGACCCATGTATACTCATAACACATCATATGGACCATGTATGACCTCATGAAACACTCCAACCAGATTGGGAAGACTCATACTATGATTCAGCTCACTAGACCATGCACTAGGACACCCAAGAACAACACCAAACTTGAAAATCTTCATGCTTGACCATTGACTAACACCATATGAGGACTCACATGACTACATGACACCATTTTCCATCAATGGGGGTTGACATAAATGAAAACACAATCACACAATGGCCAACAATCTCCCCTTTATCATTGATGGAAACCATATGACAAACACACCTACATGACCTCAAAACCATGTTTCTAAGATTATCTCCCCTTTTCCATCTATGAAAAAGGATACAATGACACTATTGTATGAAAATGACAACACATGACCAACTACAATGGAAACAAAGAAAAACATGACTTACTTGACCAAAATGCTCCCCACGAGATTGAATACTCTCCATTTTTACTCCAACATCAACAACATGAACCTCTGGACCTGATGAGAGCCACATAAATGCTCCCTCCGAGATGATACACATCTTCTTAGCATTTTATCACTCTTTTCATCAATTTTCGGATTGATTCATGATCGAGGAATTCCAATTTTTCCCCTAAAACTATCAAAACCCTCATTAGGACCTCTTGTCCCTAAACAATAGCTTTAAATGTTATTATGAAAAGTTTCACCAAGACATAAACTCATCACAAGTATACTCCCCTACCTTGATGACACTCATATAGTTATGTATAAACTTATCTCAGTCTTCCTTATTACTTGGTAGAAGCATTAAACTAGTCCTAGCACAAGAAATCACAATCCCTACAATTCGTTCTTCATCTTACTTTACAAAGTCTACTAAACCACCTAATTAAGGAACACACCCAACTCCCCTGCCTCAAAGCTCTCTTATAGGCTTGTACCTTAATGTTTTTACTTCCACTAGAGAGCATTCTTAGACCTTAAGTGCCTCATCTCGACCAACATGTCTTGATTGTAGTGTGTGTACCCTACCATTTTATGTTCCATAGTCATAGAAAGATTTGACACTCCATTGTAGATGCTTACTTATTTGTCCTTGCCTTTAACTAGACATATATAGCTACTTAAGACCTCATATTTCATGCACATATTTTAATAAATTGATCAATGTCCTTATACTATCACATAGACCTTTCTAAGCCTATCTTTTCTTTTACTTAAGACAAGAAAATGAGCATACATGTAGGTAACACCATGTATGGAGATGACCTTCAACACATTGTAGTATTGTACTTTTACGTTTAAATCACTACACCTCTCTTGCTTTAGCGCCATATTCTAGATTATTTTAGACCCATGTCATGGTGTAACGTTGATGTCTTGAGCACCATCACCATTTCTTAGTCATCACATTACAATCAAATCTCTTCTTGTTACTTGTAGCTTGCATTCTACACCTTTTTCACAGGCCTATAGGTTACTTTTCCTTTAGATTGAGATTTCCTTTCTATGACCAACTTACATTGGATGACCACTAAGATATTAACACCATGATGAACATGGGTGAAAATAATCCTACAAGAACCTCTTACATTAGTCCTTAAATGGATGACCTCCATTTAATTTCAAGATACTTTTACCTCTAACAAGTAGCAGAGATTTACATCACTATAGCATCTTGTAGCTCATCCATTCAATCTTCTCAATCTTGATAAGAGACCTAAAGAAGGAAAATTAACAGACACTCTTCAAGGTGACCTTTAGTGTTTTGCGATGCATTTACTTAGATTTATTAGTATTTTTGGATCATGAATACACACTCACAGAGAATGGCCTTTGTACACAATCGTATTTTTAAGTACTTGCACCCATTGACAAATACCTCAAACTTCTTATACCCAAAAATCTAGCATGAAATATTATGAATATTCTGTCACATTACTTTGAAATTGTGTTGGCCATGCAGACCTTTAGAGATTTGACATATTCTTTAGAACATTTACATCTACCGAGAAGATTTGTCTTCCAACTACATATCGAGTCTAATCTTGGTTGTTCTTTGAAGCCTTTCTTGATCACATTCGGTTCTCGACCAACAACCTTTTCATGCTAACACTTGATGAAGCTATCTGGACTCTTCATAACTATTGAAATATTCTCTTTAGTTCTATAACAACACATACACTTGTGAATAGTTCTCAAATTCCATAATTTCATTCAATTTTTTTAACATTGTTCACAAAGATTACCATGTAGAAGCACTTTTATCCTTAGAGAGGAGTGACAAATTTTAAAATTCAAACCCTTTACCATGAAACCATTACTCATGACAACATAAATTTTCAACTTTGATTTCTTCATTATCTCTTATACTTTGTCTCTTATGAATCTAAAACTTGTACTTGTATTTTGAGATCTCCTCATGACACCCATTAACAGGATTGTATGAATTTGAAGAGCCTAGAATGATTCCTCGAAGCTCTTACAGAAGCTGACTTATTCCAAAGGATCAATGTAGAAATATTCACTAACCATGTGCTTGTTATATCTTGGTGACACTTCTTTCAAACATCATGTATCTTGTCTTGACCATGCACATTCACATGACAGAGATGACCTTCTTTGGACTCAAAAGAGCACATTTTATTCAACCTCTTTACAGTGCACAGACCTCAAAGAGACATCATAAAGACTGAAACAACTTTGTAGAATGATCTTTAACTCTAAGACAATCTTCATAATGAATTACTACATAAATTTGAATCAAAGGTATGCAACCTTGACACTTATTCTTTGTACACACAGAAGTAAATCTAGAAAAACTTCTTATACCCAATCAAAAACATGCTAACTACCTTCATTAGAATTTGATGATAATTTTCCTAATCAGTATCATTCACATGACACACCATATATATTCCAAAATAAAACTTTTGAAGCATATTTAAGACGTAACCACACCTATTTCACACTTTGAGTTGAATTTATCGATAGAGACATACATGGGGTTTTCAAGATCTCATATATAAATATTTTGACCTTTCTTGCAGGGACCACTTTAGACACTAAAAATTTGCAATTTCCTATCTTCATTTAATTATCCCGTTCACAATATATCACCGCATTAGATTAATTATGTCAATACGATCAAATAAAATATTTCCTCATATACACAAATATTATATCCCATGATATTTTAATTCACCTAAGTAAGCTCTCTAAATATTATTTAAAATTTCCCCTAATTCCTTATTCTGACACTCTATCATGGGTATTTTTATAAATCCCCATTATCTTATTAAAATGTTATATTATCACAAAGAATCATGTATTCGTACGTTTGATATATCTTAATAAAACAACCTAATACATATCCTAAACAAGCGTAGGTTATATTAAAACATATCTAACTAATAAAATACTTTCTCGAAACATCATTAGACAACACAACACTTTCAAAACCAACCAACAAACCCATCCTTCAAAATTTCGAACAAAAGGCTCAAATTAGGAATTTGTTCCCAAACAAACTCAAGAATCTTGAAATTGTTGGTGATTTGTTAAATTACCAATGATTATTTAAGCTCAAATTAGAGTCTCCTTACGAGATCATCTTCTCATAGTCTCAAACCTTAATCTTCTATTAGGGCATGTTATTGAAATATTACATAAACAAAGACACGATATCATCCAAGTACCAACATTCACACTCACCAAGAAATCATGAGAAATATTTTGGAGTTTACTCGATATCCAACATTTCACCACCAACTTCAAGCCCCATACTTCACACTTGTTTAAGGTCGGGTTTCATCCTTGTTGGTTGGATATTTTATCAAGTCAAAATATGAGGTTCAACCACAGTACATGGGATTAAATCCCTCCTCAAAGACAGGTGAGGCTGCCTGTTTATTACTAATCTAAAACACAATAGAAACAATGCGTATAATATTCACACTAATCTAACCACTGGGGTTGGGATAGAATCCCGAAATCCATATCCACACTATGTGAAGATGTTGTTTTTATAAATGGACTGGGTCGGAAATTATTACAATGGAAGAAGCACAATGGAAAGGAAATGAGAGGAACATATTTTCTTTCGAGTAAACACAGAGCACGAAATAATCATACGAGCTTTAGATCATAAATATAATGTTTGAAATGATTAGGATCATCAAGACGCTAAACGAAGAATAGCTTAAGATTACGAACATAAGAACAATATCTTAAGAAAAACACATCTCACAACACAAAGTTTGCAAAAATAGTATCAGCTTCTATTCCTCAAATGATTAAAAGAAAACACAAAGTTTTTCTTCTTCACAATAGTTCTCAATATTCCAAAAATCTCAACCCTTTGGAATGTACGTACATCCCTTATTTATAATAAAAATAGTTGAGAGAAAATAGGACAAACCCTATAAAACAGTTTGTTAACAAGAGTCCTATTTTGCTAGACTCTCACGTAGGAGACCAAGTCAAAATATGATTCCTATGTGATGAAATAGAAATGAAAAAGACATGTCAATTTCAAGATTGAAATGACATGTTACATCAAGACTTAGTCTGAATCGTCATCTTTTTCTTCCTCATCTTTCTCTTCCTCTAACTGAGCCTGTTTGTTCAAAATTCTTGGAACTTCTGGATTATACCTTGCATCTCATTTTTATCAGGCACAGTGGAATGATCACTCAAGACTTCACATGTTTCGTGAGTGTCACTGGCACTACCGGGAAGCTTTCTCAATCTTTTGTTGAGTTTTCTCAAGGCCTCCAAAGAATGTTCAATCTTCACAAACCTGTCGATGATTTCAATACCAAATCCATGAGTTGGTTCATGCTGAATAGATTCTTGGATTTGTTTGAAAAGATCATCAGCTGGTAGGATGCCCGAGTTTCCAACTGACACTTTTGCACAAATTTTTAGCAGTTCTTCTTCCAGGTCACTTTTTCCATCAATCAATTGATCTCTTGATTCTCTCAATTTTCCACAAGCTTCGTTGAGAATCTTTACCCTGAACCTGATGGCTTTGGTCAGCTAGAAATGCTTATCCGCATGTGGGATGACACCTTCTTCTACCAAGATGCGTGATGGAATTTTCTTCAACACCTGGAGAGCTTCAAAAGTCAAATCAAGGTGTCCAATTTCTTGGGAGAAATCATCATCCATCTTTTCCCCATCACTCTGTATATTCCCCAAAGATTGATAGACTTCCACGGTGTCTTGAATCACTTCTTTCCCCTATTGGAGCAGCCTTTGGGTCCATTCATCGACCACTCTCCCTTTTTCATTAATCTTCTCAATTATAGGCACGGATGAAAAATCGAATCCGACAGGGACAGAGGAAGATGGTATGGATTCAAGGGGTTTTGAGAGCTTAAGTAACACTTCAGTTAACTACTCCACCTTTTCTTTAAGCTCATCTCTGTTGTCCTTTGTTTCCTTCAATTTCTAGCATAGCACGTTCATAGCATCTCGTGCATCCTGTTGTGCTCCTTCTATTGTCACTTCACCTAGAGCCACCCTGGTTATCTGATAGTCAGAGGCCGTTATGTCCCCTTTGGTTTTGTCAGTGGTGGGAGTGGCGATCTCTGCAAACTTATGCCCTGAAGCGTCCACTAAAACCCTTGAAACTATTTTGGGTTTCTTGGCTGATTTAGTAGTAGGAGCCTTGAGTGAACTAAAATCGAAGGCTGGTATGGGTACAACCACCTTCCTTTTCCTCGGGGTTTTCTCGAGTAACCATTGAGGCGTGTCAGAGGGAGTTGCCATTATTGTAGAAGTTGGGATCATACTTTTAGGGGAGAGATAACCATTGGTGGAGTGGGGACTGTTACCAATGTGGTAGCAGATTTAGTGAAAAGAGGCACAGGAGGGGGCATGTTGGTAGTTACTTTGGTCCCAGCAGAGAGGGGTGAGAGTCCAGAGAAAATGCTGGCCATGACCGATGAAGTAGATGGGGAAAGAGGAGGTAGAAGTGGTTGTGAAGGAGGAAGCACAGATCCTGACGCCAAAGCTTGGGATGCAAGAGATAAGGTCACTTCAGTTGGGTAGTCAACAAATGGTGAAACTAGGGGCTGGCTTACTTCTCCTTCCAAAGAAATTTCTCCTATTTCTGGTGGTGTTGGTGATTCTGGCACATTCACTATTTCAACTGGAGTAACAATTGAAGAGGTTTCTTGTTCTCTTCTCTTCTTGACAAACTTGACCTTTATAGGTCCCTTAGAAGAGCTTTTGTCCTTTCCCTTTTTGGAGGGCCCCGCCTCTGTAGCAACCAACTTTGAAAAATTATCTTCTTTGAAACTCATTCCCCAAGAGGTGAGCCATGCTTTGGTGCATGCAAGAATTAGGGCCGATCTATCTGTAATGGAGGCTTTTTCACCGATAGACCAATCAATAGGTGGGAAAACATATTGATCTTCATTCAATCCATCATAGGAAGGATCCAGAACACTTTCATTATCGCCAGTACCTTCTGGTATGTCAGCGAGCTCAAGTGTCTGAATCTCAGCAAGTGTCAACCTACTATGATCTTTTCTTCAGACAACAACCTCATCACGTAAATCAATCCAGATGTCTTCTATGCTTGGCACGTGCGGGTGCAGAGTTCCATATGCCTTAAGGACTCCTCAAAATCAAACCCATCTCGGGGCTTCATGTGCTTCTTCAACTTATCTTAAAGCTCATGAAAAATGTTCTTGGCTTTCACCACCATTGAACAAGTATACCTTCCAATAGAAATTGGGAAAGATACAGCGGCCTTGTGTTTACTCTGTTGGAACTTGTGAAAATCCAACAATTGCCTGACCAACTCCATCAAGATTAGTTTGTCCCCTGGATATCTAGGCAAACGGAAAGGATCCCTTGGTACATGACTACTCGAAGATATGTGAACTTCTTAAATTACAAGAAGACACAACCCCATTTTGAAACTTCAGCCCATGCCTCATCAGAGACTCTCATTTTCCTCAGTTCGGGGTTTAACCTACAAATGTTCTCGTAAAAGAAGGCATCATTTACCCTTCTAAATTGGTCTTCAGACCCTTTTCTTGTTAGCTGAGGAAAATAATGATAAACATGCTCTACTGCCTTGTTCCCCTTGGTGTCCAATCCAGGATAGTTCCTCATGCCGGCTACTGCATAGGTGACATACGAGGACATATAAAACTTCCCCATAGATAGGATTGTTGTCATTTGAGAATCTATCTCGTTACTGATAAGAGTACCCCAATCAATTCCCTGTTGATTCTTCTTAATAATGATCATGAACTGGTACATCCATCCTTGGAAAAAATTTGATTCAGGGAAACCAAAAACCTGACTCAACAGAGTAATGATATCATTGATTTCCTGAATGAAATCACTTCTAGGAACAAGTCTTGGGAACCTAGAAATAGCCGGTTTGGCTTTGATTAGGAACTTCTTATTCACATGCTTGATGCAATCCTCCTGATCATTGTCCCAAGATTTTTGGGCTGACTTGAGATCCACATCTCCATATTCCTCAAAATTAGGCAGCTTGAGAAGGTCATCAAAGTAACCTCCGTCCAACTTGATTATAACTTCTCCCTGCCTGATTTTTCACAGAACGAGAAGCAGAGTCATAGTTCAAAGCATAGGCTAAGATGAACTCGGGGCACTGAGCGGACATAGGGAAACCTGCTGCAAGAGGTAGACCACTACCAACTATTGATTTCATCCATGGAGTCTGGGAGGAGCTCTTGACCCTATTCCAAAAATCCTCCATATCTATGTTTCCGAGCTCTGTATCCCGGATGTTGTAATTACAATCAATGTAGGAGGGAGACTCCACCTTCCTAAATTTGTACTTCATCCTCCCTGATTTTTCAGTCTTATCTTGTGATGAACTAGGGTCTGACATGAGGAATTTCAAAGGAGGAGAGTGTCGGAGATCAGAAGGTGTTGAACACTTCGAAAAACCCGACACACTTGGGAGGATGCCGAGAAAGTTCAGAAAACCCAACACACTGGAGATGTCGAAAGTTTAGAAAACCTAACACACTGGAGATGTCAGGAAAGTTGGAAATGTCTGACACTTTAAAATTTCCGACACACTGCGGGTTTTGAACACTGCAAAGCACCCTGCGAAACCCGAAAAGAGGGAATCGGGAAATTGTTAGGTTGAAACATGCAAGTTCTTCTTCACTATTGATATCCCAAATATATTTTTAATTACAATGACATTCTAGGGAATAAAACAAAGTGAGCATTCCAAAGGGGGAACCCTAAAACACAAACCTGATTTAGAAAAACCCCAAAACGGAAAAGATAAAACCCCAACAACCCTGATAAGAAAAAGACAGAAACTTGGAAGAATTCTTTACATAATTATTCCACAAAAACCACAAACAAAGAATGAAGGAAAATACCTTCTAGAACAAGAAATGATAAAAAATGAGCAATGAAATTAGGCACAGAGGCAATTCGGGTTTCTGGGTCGAAGATGCATGCACGAAAATCCACGAGGTAAAAAGTACGTCTGTAAAAATGACGTGGAAATCTGAATATTTATAATAAATTTTGCATTTAATACACTTCAGTTGACACGTGTCAACTACCTGATAAATCGAAGTTAATGCCATGTCAGCATACTTGGGATATCCGAAACCCGACACAAAGGGTTTCAGAGAAATTTGGGTTTCGGGTTGCGGGAAGCAAGTGACATGAAGCATCATGCTTGATGGTCCCGAAACCTGAAATAAAGGAGTAAATTGGGCTTCGGGATTGGAAAGCAAGCGACATGAAGCATGTTTTGACGAAGGCATGTTCCGATGCTTGGGAGACCCAAAACCCAAAACAAAGGAGTAAATCGGGCTTCGGGGATCGGAAGACACGCGACATGAAGCATGTTTTGATGAAGGCATGTTCCGATGCTTGGAAAACCCGCAAACCCGAAATACTTACTTGATGCGGGTTTTAGGTTTCGGGAACACACAACATGAAGCATCCAAAACACATGTTGTCTTGCTATTGAGACCCGAAAACCCGATTATCTCTCTGAAAGGTCATTTATGGAAAACCAGCTCAAAATTTTCTTAGGGTTATCTTATTTTGGCGTAAACTCAAAAATGAGATAACAATCCTATAATCTCGTTTTCTCATTTCAAATGCTTTATTTGATTTATTAGCCCTTTAAAATTTTGTAGCTTGAACCATATTGATAAAAATAATAATTTTATTATCTTTGTTAATATCTTCCAGAATCACCAACGATTCATTGAATCACCTACAATTCCTACACATTCTGCTTACCTATAACATTTATCTAATTTTATCTATCTTTTCTATTATATTTTTATTGCTACTAACACCTTTGTCAAGCATGGATTGTTTAGATGGCTTTAGGTGGTCAAGGGCATGAGATAACTAACATCCATTCACTACTTGTTATCTGTCATCCCCTACACTGGGAATAATACAACGTTCTCCATGACTTGGAATTGTGCACAATTCACTTAGCCCCTTTAGACTAGCTGCAAAACATCTTTGAATCCACTCAGAGGATTCATGAGGCCACAAATGAGTTTTGGGAGGCCTATTTCAAATTTTTATGCCTTCGAGCTGACTTGGCATGGTTCAAATACCAATATGAAGCCCAACAAGAAGAATTAAGCTTTGAATCTAAATCTAAAGATCTGACCGATTCAGAATAATTTGATTTTGATATAGAGGAGGAAGAGCTTGATTATATTTCTGACTTCTTTAGGGAATACTTCAGTGACCATGAGAATTCAGACTATCCAGAAGACATTGATTTTTCTGAAGAGGAAGATTCACCTTCATTTGAAAACTCTGACACATCTTTAGACTCCAAATTTTGAGCCATAGTCTATATATCTCATATTTCATCATCTATTATATATATTTGTAATAAAATCTGAATTTTTCAGAACATTTACCATCCATTATATCATGTTTCATTTTCAAAACCACTTGATTGTGTAAACAACAGGTTGACATCCTTGCGAGGAAGTCCTGTGGCTTGTAGGGACTGGCCTTTGCCATGAAATCGCTTACTATTTTTTACTAATAAATATTTGGTGCAATGTCTTTGATAAAAATGTCATTTATAGGACTTTAGTTAATTCATTTGATACATGGAGTGCAAAAGTCAAACATCGACCATCAACATCCATGGGTACCTCTAAACCCTACCATTTTGAGGTTTGGTAAGTTTTATTATCTTGTTTATTAGGTTAAGTTGAAGAGGTAAAATTTACTCTAAACATCTTGGCATGCTCGGTGGGACCCTATCCCTTGTTTCTTTGATTCATTTCATCAAAAAAAAAAATTATTTTATTTTTTGATTCTCTATGTAAAAATTGCCTACGATTGGGAAAATCACTTGTAATTTCTCGATTTTTTTTTCAAAGCCTAACAATTTGTCTTTTCCTTCTTGTTTGTTGATTTTTGCTTGTTGTTTCTACTAACTTATTTATAGGGCATCGGTTCTAGAAAGCTCATATGCTGGATTGCTTTCTTTAAACATTGCTAAAAATAAAAAAATAAAAGGAGCATTTAACGGTGAGTCCTAAAACTTTCTTTTTGCTTTCAGTTTTGTATTTTGTTTGATTTTTTCATCGAAAAAACAAAATTTTTATCCTTCGTATTTCATATAGAATTAATTAGGAGGATAATCTTTTGCATTCAATTTTATCCCCTCCCCACACACAACCAAAACAATTATAAATCAAAAACACATTAAAAAAATTCCTACCTGTGGATACATGGATTTGAGCTACAAGAGGAGAAGTTGACTTGGTGTTTTGGACTAGTATAATCATCTGTCTATCGGTATTTATTGGCTAAGAACCCGACACCCTCATCACTATGGGACTATTAAGTGAGGGGGGTAGGCCCCAATACCATGCTTGTATCAATAACAATACAAAGTTGGGACTCACGTACCTTTGGGTATATCGAGGACTTCAACCTTAAACATACCCGAAACTAACTTTGATTTTGTCATTTGTTAGGACCATCATTAACCATTTTACACATTTCACCTTATAATTAAATCAAGAGTTTTTTTATCTCGCTTACTTTTTATTATTTGTAATTAATCCATTTTAGTTCATTTTAGATAATGTTTGTGTGTGTGTGTGTGTGTTTGCTTACAATGGTACAAACAAGACAACAAGATCACAATCAAACTGCTGAAAATATGTCTCAACCAATATCCACACCCTTACAACAACAAATCCCCTTATCCACTCCATTATCTACACCATTTCTTGCACCTTTGTTTACTATTGTATTGACACCATCATTTACTGTGCATGTAAACACTAAATTTGGGTCATACTCCCCTTAGCCCCCTTTAATTAATTAACATAATGTATTCACCTAACCATGACCCCTTACCCCGCATTCATATTAATTTAATTACTTACAATTTAATTAATGCTCATCCTCACACTATTAATTAATTTAATTACTTTAATTAAATTAATTTACACCTCACCTAGCCACATCACCTAGACACCTCATCATGGACTTATTCTTAGTCTATTAATTAACTAGGACTGAGTCTCCACTTATCTTAACCAACTAGGACTTAGTCTAACCCTAAAATTAAAGTCTTATTCCTTCTCCAACAATATTCTCACTTATCTAAATGCTAACCCTCACTTGAGACCCAAACTGACAATCAGAGCACGCCAAAAATAGCAAGGATTTTCCTATTTTTGGAAAACCTAGGATTTCCCACCTTAACCGACGTCGGTTAACCCTCAACCGATGTCGGTCACGCATAACCATCATTGGTTACCTTATATAAAATTGGGTAACCTTTTACAGGTTGGTCTTTTGAGTTTTGAGAGATATCTTGCATTCAAGCATGAACCAAATACTTCTCAACATCCAAACGATGGAATACACTCAATCACAAGCTCAAGAAAGCACCTGATACTCATCTAAAGGCATTAGCATTCATGGGAGCACTCTGAGAAGTACTACCATGAAACTAACCATAGAATTATTCATGGATCAACCACTTCCATCCTTCACCAACCAGACCTACAAATACAAATAAGTGTATTTTATTTGCATCATTAAATACTTACTTAAATTAATAGGTTCTTTATCTTTTGTTATTAGATCTTGTTCTTTCCTGCATTCCTCCATCCCACCTTTTACCAATATAGCCAACCTATTACCCAAAGTCTTATGGCTCTCCATATTTAATCTTTAGGCATCCCTGCATCTTCCCGATTTTGTTATGAACCTAACCATCCTCCCTCCATTCTCTGTGCAATCACAAAGAAGCCCAAAAATAAGTTTATTTAATTACCACCATTTCTTCCCTACCGATGTCGGTTACCTTAACCATCATTGGTTTCTCCTCTTCAAGACACCGGCACCGGTCACCGGGACCAACATCGATTATATGTCTCCTATCAACTTTCACTAAATCTCCCATAACAACCCCTAAATCTCACAAAACCTCACCCAAACCTGATACCCTACTTACAACCTCACCACAAACATTCCCAACTCTTTTTGTAGACACGAGAGAGCCTAGAAACCCACTTTTGAAATTCATCATTGCTATCCACAAGAACATATATCGGTCATATCTTGACCAACGTCGATCTCGTGTGCTTGATAAAGCGCCTCAACTGAAAGCTTCCTAATCATCCAAAATCAACCCAAACTACACCAATCTTACCCAGATCCTGTATGTGACCCTTAGACCACCTACCCAACCTGCAACCTAACCTGAGACCTTCACCATTTTGATTACTAAAAATTTAATTGGATTGACACAGTGATAGTAATTTGAGATACCTAAATTAGAACACTAGCATTAAATTCTCTTATTTGCATGTTTAGTTATTTTATATTGAGATATATATGAGTGGATTGAAAACCATCAAGGAAGTATCACACTTTATAGATCTATCTCACGCTGGGAAATCCACTCACCTTTCTATTAACTATAACTTTTGGTCTTGTTTTGTATTACATGTAGTTCTTCCTAGCCAAAAGGAAGCTCACATAATCAGTTTGGATCAGAAATCATAAACATGCACACTCAACCTTCAACCAAGTAACAACAGGTATTCCTCGGTCTATTTACCCTTATTTGTTTCATTATCTACAACAATTTGGTGAAACATTTTGGCATGCCCGATGGGACCCATCAGGGGTTATTTTGCATTTGTTCATTCCTAGGTAAAAATTGTGTGTTTATTTCCCTTTGAAAAGTATTCAAATTAATTTTCTTATTTGGATTTTTTTCCTTCTTTCTATTGTTTAAAATAAATCATGCTTTTGGTGCTTTAAAAATAACACACCTTTCTTTCTAATGCATTTCATTAGTGAAAGAGCATTCCTCTTCTTGTTCTCCATTTTCTACATCGAACATAATTATGGATTTGGGCTTAAAACATTTACATTTCATTCTAGTTAGTTGCATTGTAGCTCACATTAATTAAGGGAAACTATTGATGTAGAATCACAACACCCCTGAATATCTGCAACTCGATGGGTTGATAATTTTAGTGTGATTGCATAACATGGAGCATATCTCAAAGTGTGGGACTTTGCGAATCGAGAGAGATCTCTAGATGAAGGCTAGTTCCTATTCCTCTATTCAGGTGCACACGTTCATATTGCAGAGGATCTACTCTAAAACCTAATCTAACTTGCCAAGGAGACAGGGGTTAAGGAGATGCAAGAAATAAAACCTAAACTAACAAGGGTGATGCACCAAAGGAATGCTGAAACACCTGCTTTACAATAAACACAAACCATAAAAATACAATACAATCACCATGCACAAATAACCAGGACTGCAATGAGAGATCAGAAAGGAGACAATGAATACAAGAGAGGGTTGAAAATTATCCACATACATGCATTATCACTCCAAAAGTTGATACAATGCATTACAATGGCCAAGAGGCACAAACTTGCATTACAATTTAAATGGGAGGCTTGGACTCCAAAATCTAAGAAGAAGGGAGGGTGCAGAGAAAAAATGTCCAACCCTTAGAAAAATGCACCTCCTTACAATATATAGGAAGAATGAGAGAAGGAGGTAGAAGAAATCTAGACTCTTGTTCAACCACCCAAGAGATGCATTGAATCCATAGGTGAAATTAATGGGTCTCATGACACAACCCACGCCTCCATTACCATTTCTTGTTAGTAAAGAAATACCTCATCACGAAGGTGGGTGAGAAATGTGACAACCTCAAGAATGGAAACCTATATTTACTCCAGTCATAGTTGAGGTCATCTGAAGGTCAGGGTCGGGTGCCCAACACGGGCTCTCACTATATTTTAAGATCAAAACATTTAAAAATATTGACGGGCTTTATGATTTGCCACATATTTTTACAAACATACTTTAGATTTGGAGTCTACCCCTTTAGATCCACATGGAGCCCCGCGTATTCTTAATATTTTACTACCTCCTTTCACTCCTGAAGTTATGCTTGAAATTAACACGTGGTGTTGTCTCAGGGGCCTTCTCTATTTCCTTTGTATTCTACCTAAGCCCCTCTTATTGGTGGAGACACTATGCCTGACCCGAGACACATGTGGGGTCGCACACATTTGAGACCTTCTTTTGGATTCACCCCTGAAAGAGCACCGAAGGGACATGTGGGGATTCCCATTGGTTCTCCTTTCCTTAGCCGATTCAATGGCCGGTTCTGCCCCCTTTCAACTTCGGGCCATGCGGAAAGCCTTGTGCTTGTTTAGGGACCACCTTCAGATTTAAACTTTGAAGTTGCATTGAACCGATGTGTGGAGGATTCCTTCACCTATCCTAAAGTTAGAATTTTCAAAGGCCTGTCCCCTTTTTAGACCTTGAACATGTGGAGAGATAGCACTCATTTGGGAACCACCTTTAGATTTGACCCTTGAGGGTACGTTGATGAGACATATGGCACCATTTGCTAGTCTTTTTTGAGTTTGGAATTTTCAACGGTCGGTGAAACCATTTTGGACTCGCCACATTTACGCTTTTCACAAGCTGAAACTTGTGCTCGTTTGGGGACTCACTCTAGATTTTAACTTTGAAGTTGCTCTGAAGAGATATTTGGAGGCCTCCGCCAGTCTTTAGAATTTTCAATGACCGGTTCAATTTTTTTGGATTCAGACCACGTGGATGGCCTACGCATGTTTGGGGACTCCTCTGTCACACCTTTGACGTTGCACCATTGAGACATGTGGAGGATTCCACTAGCCCTTTTATACTTAGCCTATTTAGGCCTTGAGTGAACAAATTATATTCACTTCCTTGGTGGGTCCCTCGTTGTTGAATCTACATGGAATTCCCATGGGGTTTTGAGTTTCACTATTCCCTCTCACTCTTGGAATTGCACCAAGCTGACACGTAGTGCCTTCCTGAGTCCGCTACTTTACTTAGGGTTGAATCATTCTGGATTTCCATTACCAAGCCTGTTTATAACCTGATTACTAGTTTTGAAATGTGGGCTCACATGATTGAACCAAATCTTCAATTTTCTTCTATGCAGGTCGTGTTTGACTTTTTTTCCTAAGGGGAAAATTGGTCAACAATTTGGTGAATCACGGGTCACCTTCCTGCTAGGTGAAAATATTAGTTACATTGAATTATCCATTGGGCATGGAGTCATGAATTGATAGCCTGGTACTGATCCTACTCCTAAACCTTGAGCCCAACTACTTGTGACTTGTTGGCCCTTAACCTGCTCCACTCCACCTTGCACTCTCAATTTTTATAAGAAAATCTTGAAGGTGATATTTTTTAGAGTAGAAAATTGTCTTGACCTAGCATTCACCTGCTTCTAGAAATGGATTGTAGGCACACATTCACCTTTAGAGGCACACTGAACTACACAATGATTCAACCTAGGAGCAATGAGACCTATGCCAAAGAACTTAGGGAAATTGAAACCTACACTACAATAAGACAATGTGCATACACACTTAGAGGAATTAAAATCCTAGGCTAATATTTACAATGGTGAAACCTTTTCCTTTCAGTAACAACATTTTAAGATAGATTCCATTAACCAAAATCGAAGCTCCTCTCCATCCAATGTAGAAAATTAGAAGGAATTGCTACTCTTACATCTTGTGACCATGTAGGGGCCACTCCAAATAGCATCAAATTTAGAATGCCTCCTGGCTTTGCCCGATCTACATCCCACTTCAGGACTAGGTCCCCTTCCTGAAAGGTCCTTGCTCTTGCTTTCTTATCAAACCACCTCTTGACTAAGGCTTGATCTTTTTCTATCATTTGAACTGAATGTTCTCTGATTTCTTCCAATTCTATCAGATCTACATACCTAGCCTCCATTGGTTCAAACTCAGATAATTCCAACTACTTCATGAGTTCCAATGTGGGAATCTCTAATGATATAGGCAACACTGCCTCCTTCCCATAGACCAACTTGTAAGGGGAATTACTTGTAGATCTCTTTGGTGTGATCCTATCAGACCATAATGCTGATTTTAGCTTTGTATGCCATATCCTTTGATTTTCATCTAGATTCCTTCTGATGATTCTTAGAAAATTATTGTTCATGGACTCTACCTGCCCATTACCTTGTGGGTAATAATTTGAAGAGGTGCTCAAGTAGATCCCATTCTTAACAACCCATTCTATGATCTTGGAGCCTAGGAACACCAAGGCATTTTCTGATATGATAGTGGTTGGTACTCCAAACCTAGTCACTATCCCTTCATAAAATTCTAGTATGCTAGAATTTTTACTTCTTTGAGTGTTACCACCTTGGTCCACTTGGTGAAATAGTTTGTTGCCGTGAGAATCCATTTGTGGCCTTGGCTTGAGTTTGGATTGATGACCCCAATGAAGTCCAATCCCCATTGCATGAATGGTTGGTCAACTGAAATTGGGTGTAATGGGAGTGTTGCTAATCTTTCCTTGCCTGTGAAGAATGCACATTTTTTACACTTCTTGATCCAAGTGTAACAGTCACTGAACACCGTGGGCCAATAATATCCCACCTTCATTATCTTGAGAGTTGTTACTCATGGAGAAAAATGACCTCCGACTTCTCCATCATGAAACTCCTATAACACCTTCTTGATTTGACCTATTCCGATGCATCTCAGTAGAACACTATTGATGTCCCTTTTGAACAAAACACCATCAATGAGCACATATGGAATGGCTTGTAATATGAAGTATCTCCTTTTTTCTTTTCTCATTTCTGGAGGGCATAGGCATGTTTGCAGGAAGTGCATCATATTATGAGTCCAACAAGGAATAGACACATTATCATTTTCTTGTTCTTGACCATCTTGTAGTACCAAGACAACTCCATTTCCATTGCTTGCATCAACTTGTTGACTCGAGGCTAGCTGTTCACATAGTCCCTTTCCACAAACCATATTAGTGACCTTAATTTCAATGTCATATTCCATGACATGAGTGATCCATCCTACATGTTTCTCATTCACATCCTTGTTCAAAAGGAAGTCCCTGACTCCCGCATGAGAAACTAACAGTTGGATCCTATTGTTTGAGACTAGGTGTTTGAACTTCTTTAAGCTCTTGATCACTACAAGGACATGCTTCTTGATGAAAGAGTACCTCACTTCATAGTCCTCCAAGCCTTGACTGAAAGAAGGAAACTAGTTGTTTAGATCCCCCTTTGTTTTGTTGCACTAGGATTGTAGAAATTGTGTCCCCACCACCAAAGGCATAAAACATGAAGTCCTTGGAGAAGTCTGGATTGACGAGAGTTGGAGCTTGGGATATGGATTCTTTGATGGCTTCAAAACTTTATTTTCCCTCAGCTGTCCACCTAAATGCCATGCTCTTCTTCAACATCAGTGTTATTGGCTTCACAAGAGCAGTAAAAATTTGGCACAAACCTACGGACAAAATTAATTCTTCCTAGAAAGCTCAAAGAGCCTTCTTATGACTTGGTAAGGGCAATGCTCGAATTTCTTCAACTCTTTTTGGGTCGATCATCAATCCTTCCTTTGACACAATATGGCCTAGGATCTTACCTTCATGAGCTAGGAATATGCATTTTTTTGGGATTTAATGATACCCCAAATCTCCTACATCTTTGAAATACCTGTCTTAGATGGAAAAGGTGATCTGCTACATTTTTGGAGAACACAGTGATATCGTCAAGATATATCAGTACTATTTTGTTGATCAACCCTTGAATTCCATGTCCATCACCCTCTAGAAGGTGGCCCCAACATTAGACAATCCAAACAACATCTTCTTGTAGGCATAGGTGCCCCACTTAGTGGTGAAAGTTGTTTTGAATTGGTCATCTTCTTTCACCATTATCTGATTATACCCTGAGTATCCATCTAGGAGAGAAAATATTTTTGAGCTGGATACTACCTATAAGATTTGTTCCATTGAAGGGAGTGGGTAGTGGTCTTTGAGAGATGCTCTGTTCAAGTCTCAAAAGTCCACACACAACCTAATTTCTCCATTCTTCTTCCTGACTGGTACCAAGTTTACAACCCAACTTGAATGCTTGATTGGGAATATAATGTTTGCTCTATCAGTTTGTTTAGCTCTTTCTTCATTAGAGGCTCAATGTGTGGGTTGACTGGTCTTTGTTTCTACCTGATGGGCTTAGCCTCTAGATCCAGTTCTATTGTATGTTGTGCCAAATTTGGATTGAATCCTCATGCAGGTCTTCATAACTCCAGGAGAAAACATCTGGAAATTCTTGGCAAAGTTGTATGAATTCATATCTCTCTTGCTTAGTGGCCACCTTGCCAATTTGGAGTGTCTTTCCTTCCCCAACAAAAATAGGTTCTGAATCATCTCCCTTGACCTTAATGTTTGCTTTCTCTTTACAAAACTGGTCATTAGGATTGAATATTGACTCCAGTGTCACCAAACCTCTAGGAAGCTTGTTGGTCCATATACCGCACTACTTGATCCCCATACTATTGCTCTAATTTATCTTGATTCCTAGCTAATAATTCAGCCTCTTCTTGCAGGAAATTTATGATCTATTGATCATTTTCAAACACCTTCTAGCTTGTGTTATTGTCTGGAACTGTTGGCCTTACAATCACATGGATATGTGGTTGTGTTTTTCCTCTTTTGATACTTCACACCACATCAAATGTTTCTCCAACTACTGTAATCCTATCTACAACTTCATTCTTTTTCCTGGGTATGGAAACAATGTTGAAAGCTTCAAAGTCTTCAATTAGGTCCCATACCCTATGTTTTTGTAGCTCTTGAGTAGGTCATTCTTTGCAGCATGTTTCCCTCTGACTTGATTCACAATTAGCTCACTATCACCAAATACTTGTAAGTTTTTAATGCCTCTCTTTCTTGCCCAATGCAATTCATGAATTAAGGCTTCATACTCAGCCATGTTATTTGAGCAAGAAAACTAGAAATGAAAAGATGAGTAGTATTTCATACCTTGTGGAAATGAGCATAGCTCCTCCTCCTCGTGCCTTTTCTACTCCTTGAACCATCAAAGAATAACTACCATACTTCATTATCATCTTTGTGATATGGCTTGGTGATGCTAGGGAGAGGATGATTCTCTTCATGCAAACAATAGACTCCTAGCTCAGATTCTTCCATTTCTTTGTAAGGGTCAAAAGCATGCCTTTTGTTTGCCCATTCATCGAGAGTCAAGTCTAGAATACTTCTAACCTTGGTATCTACCTCATAGGTGCTTGGGTAATCTTCTTGATCAAATGCTGAACAATTTACATTAATTAGACTCGGTACATGAGGCTCTATGTGAAATTTTGCAATGGGCTCAGATCTGATTGTGGCCTTATCCCCATACCTCATTTTGAATAACATGTGTGACCAATCAACAGACAAATAGCCCCCAATTTTGGCAGTGAAGTCTCTTGACAAACACAATGCAAAGAGTGGTGGCAAGTCTATGACTGATACATCTTGCAACACCATTACATTGGGACATGCATGTAATGTGAGGCTCAAATATTTGATTACTCCAACCATTGTTATTGTTGTTCCATCCAATTACACCACACCTTTGGAGATGACTTCATATTGAAGACCTAACTAGTCAGCTATTTGTTTTGGCATGACTGAGCTACTTGCTCCCGAATCAATCATGCAATTATGTATCAACTTATCTCCTATGATCAATGAGATATAGAATGGAGGGGGATTCAAATTTTTACCTTGATGGCCTCCTCGATCTGATGCTCCTTATTGAGCTACATTGGTAAGTACCTTGTCTTGTTGATTGGGTGGTTGATTTGATGCTTGACCAATTTGCCATAGCATCTTGCAATAGGTCTCTTTGTCTTGGGATAGCTAATGACTCCCACATTGAGATGTTTACATTTGTTTTCTTCATCTAGCTTAATGATGTTGAATGGAGATGATTTATCTCTCTATTTCCCCTTTCCTTACACATTATTCTCTTGCACATGGGCTGTTACAACCGGCACTTGAGTCGGTCTAGAAAGTGGCTTGGGCTGACCCTACACATTAAGAGCTGTAATTTGATTTCTAACACCTTGCGGAGAAATAGAGGGTTGTGGATCATTTTAATTTGATGATTGAATTTCTCCAATATTCCTTCTCTTGGACCAAGTATTGGCCGCTACACTTTGAGAAGGGGCTTGGTTCACACCACAAAAATCTTCAGCCTACCAATTGACAAGTGTGGTCTCATTCGGAGGTACTTCTTGCTGAGTTGATTCCTACTACTTATTTCCTTCTTGGCTTGTCTCTTGTTCTACACCCATCGTTGTTACCATAAGAGCTTGATTCAAGGCACCATTAAAACACATTGACTGATTATGAGGTTGATTGCATGGGAAACACCAGTCATATTCTTGAGCCATGTTGTTTTGTGTTGGAACCAAGGCCCTTGATGTTGAAGCCATGTTTGGATCATATGGTTGGAATGGCCTAGTAGCTTGAGGTTTTCCTTGGCTTTGATTTTGATTTCTAGCCTAAGCTGGTGGTCTATTTTGCTGGTATGGGGGTCTAGCTTGATATTAATTTGGAGGTTGATACGGCCTAGAACTTTGAGCTTACTATCTCTTGATAGTCACTAGCTCATTTCCTAGGTTCTATAGTTACTTCATAACCTCTTGTAGCTCTTTTGAGGTGCTTGAAGAAGTAGAAGCCTCACTATTGCTTTGATTCCTAGGGGCTAGAATGGGATTCAACTCGGTATTTGGCTAGTTGTAGGAGCTCCTAGTTCTAGATATAGAGGCATAGGCGGCCTAGGTGCAAGTTTACCAACTTGAATTAAACAATTTTCAGCTCTAATAGCAATGTTATAGGTCATGGGTAGTTATACCTCCCATTGATTGAATCATCATGGAAATATCAAAATTTAAAGCTTTGAGGAAGTATAGAAAATCACCTTCAACTGTTGGTCTCACGGCCACCGAATCCTATCCCACATCCTCTAAAATCTGAAGTTGAACTTCGTCAATTGTTCTAACAAGGATAGATTGTCCCCCTTTTCTCCAAATTGGTTATGAAGGGTTGTGCACAGATGATCCCAATTCGGATAGACCCTGCTATTAGACTCCTAAACCATTACAAAGCTTTACCTTTAAAGGAGGATGCCAATAACTTAACAACAATGTCCATTTCAACAATCTCATGAATTGCATAGACATTTGCAATGTCTTGGATATGGTCAATCGGATTTGTCTAGTTCTCTCCAGTGAAATATGGAACATTCTTTAATGCTACAACTAGAACTAGATTTTGTGCATTGAGAGAAAGTGGGTTGTTGCTAGTGAAGTTGACATAGGGGTTGGGTTATGCCATCCTGATTGGTCGAAGAAATCTAGTTGATTGAATGAAAGGCCTTCTAGGTGGAGGTGTTGACAATGTCTTATTTGGTGGAGATGGAGACCTTTGAGCTCTTCTTCCTCTTCTTTCTCTATTTGGGGATAAATGTAGATAGAAAAATATAGCCCTCTTCTCTAGTTCTTGACCTTGTTTGTATTATTCTCATGAACTTGATAAACTTGGGCTGCTGAAACCACTAGATTTGAGTGATGGAGTCACCAAATGTGTTGCTCCAAAGCCTCCAAAGGCTAGAAGTTTACCAAGACACACACCCAATCTTGATAAAACTAAAATATGACTTCTGTCCCACTAGGCATGCCAAAACTATTGATGCAGAATCACAACACCCCTAATGTCTACAACTTGATGGGTTGAGAATTTCAGTGTGATTGCATAACATGGAGCATCTCTCAAAGTGTGGGACTTTGCAAATCGAGAGAGCTCTCCAGGATGAAGGCCAGTTCCTATTCCTCTGTTTAGGTGCACATGTTCATATTGTAGAGGATCTACTCTAAAACCTACTCTAACTTGCCAAGGAGACAGGGTTAAGGAGATGCAAGAAATAAAACCTAAAATAATAAGGGTGATGCACCAAAGGAATGTTGAAACACCTGCTTTGTAATAAACACAAACCATAAAAAATACAATACAATCACCATGCAAAAATAACTAGGATTGCAATGAGAGATCAAAAAGGAGACAATGAATGCAAGAGAGGGTTAAAAATTATCCATAGACATGCATTATTGCTCCAAAAGTTGATACAATGCATTACAATGGCCAAGAGGCACAAAATTGCATTACAATTTGAATGGGAGGCTTGGACTCCACAAATCCACTTACGAGCAAGAGAAGAAGGGAGGGTGCAGAGAAGAAATGTCCAACCCTTAGAAAAATTCACCTCCTTACAATATATAGGAAGAATGAGAGAAGGAGGTAGAAGAAATCCAGACTCTTGTTCAACCACCCAAGAGATGCATTGAATCCACCTGTGAAATTAATGGGTCTCATGACACAACCCACGCCTCCATTACCATTTCTTATTGGGAAAGAAATACCTCATTACGGTGGTGGGTGAGAAATGTGATAACCTCAAGAATGATAGCCTATATTTACTCCAGTCATAGTCAAGGTCATCTGAAGGTCAGGGTCGGGTGCCCAACGTGGGCTCTCACAATCTTTTAAGATCCAAGCATTTAAAAATCTTGGTGGGCTTTATGATTCACCAAATCTTTTTCCAAACATACTTTGGATTTGGAGTCTACCCCTTGAGATCTACATGGAGCCCCGCATATTCTTAATATTTTACTACCTCCTTTCACTCCTGAAGTTATGCTAAATTAACACGTGGTGTTGTCTGTGGGCTTTCTCTATTTCCTTTATATTCTACCTAAGTCCCTCTTATTGGTGGAGACACTATGTCTGACTCTGAGACATGTGGAGGCTCAGTGCACATTTGGGACCTTCTTTTGGATTCACTCCATGAAAGAGCACTGAAGGGTCACGTGGGATTTCCATTGGTTCTCCTTTCCTTAGCCAATTCAATGACCAATTCTACCACCCTTTTGACTTCGGGCCATGCGGAGCTCTGCGCTTGTTTGGGAACTGCCTCTAGATTTTAACTCTAAAGTTACACTCAACGATGCATGGAGGCTTCCTTTAGCCTTTTCTCGAGCTTGGAATTTCAATGGCCAGTGTCCCCTTTTTAGACACAGGGACACGTGGAGGGCTAGTGCTCATTTAGGAACTACCTTTGGATTTAACCCTTAAGGGTGCACCGATGAGACACGTGGCGCCGTCCGCTGGTCTATTTCAAGTTTGGAATTTTTAACGTCTGGTGAAACCATTTCAGAATCTAGCCACATGGAAATCATGTGATCATTTGGGAATTGATCTGGATTTTAACTCGAAGTTGTCTTTGAAGAGACACGTGGAGGCCTCCACCGGTCTTTAGACTTTTCAATGACCAGGTTCAATGTTTTTAGGATTCAGACCACGTGGAGGGCTTGTGCTTGTTTGGGGACTCCTCCTCTGTCGCACCTTTGATGTTGCATCGTTGAGACACGTGGAGGCTTCCACTGGCCCTTTTATACTTAGCTGATTTAGGCCTCGAGTGAACAAATTATATGTGCTTCCTTGGCGGGTCCCTCATTGTTGACTCCACATGGAATTCCCACGGGGTTTTGAGTTTCACTATTCCCTCTCACTCTTGGAATTACACTGAGCTGACACGTAGTGCCTTCCATGAGTTTGTTGCTTTGCTTAGGGTTGAATCATTCTGGATTGCCATTTCGATCCTGTTTGTAACCTAATTGCTAGTTTTGAAATGTGGGCTTGCATGATTGAATTGACTCTTCAATTTTCTTCTGTGCAAGGTCGTGTTTGATTAATTTTTCTAAGGGGAAAATTGGTCAACAACAACCTATATCTTTGGAAGTCATGCCTAGTTGATGGTTGACTAATCTAATCGTAGTTAAGTTTGCACACTCTTTATACCAAACCACTTAAATAATTACACATCTTCTTAAATGTCATCCTACCTGGAAGAACCTATCAATGATCACATGATCGGAGGATTGACAGTGGGTGCCCAAATTCTTTCTCTGTCCAGTAATTATCTCGAGAGAAAGGACTGCTCCCACCAAAATTTACATAAAACCATCCTTAGATCTTGTATTTTCATATGGCATCTTCTATCAAACTAAAAAAATTGTTCTAGTCATAAGTCAGTCCTAAATAGCATAAGCTGGGACATAAAATTCACCCATAGGATTTCATGTTTGTTAAAAAAAAAATTATTTTTGTTTTGAGTTGTGAGGCCATGTTCTCCATTTTTTCTTTCTTCCTTTCACACTCCCCAATTATAGTTGGTGTATTATGACTTTTTCTGAGTGTGTTAGGGTCCATCATTACCATACTCAGGTTTCTGGGTTGGTATTTTATCTGATCTAAGTCACTAAAGTCAAATTTCTCCATCTTTTCAAATTTCACAGGGGACCGATGTTAGTCCAGCGATCCTCATTGATTTACTCATTTGACCATCATTTATTTACCTAACCATTGTCGATTACACCGCATTTTTGGTCATTTTACCAAAACAACACTCATCACATTTCCATTCTTTCTAGGGTTTCTCAAATACATCATCATACCTCTAGACCTTTGAAATCATTGTCAAATCCATATTTTGTCTCATTTTCATCATTTATTACCACATTATCAAAAAAATTATTATTCCATAGTAACAGTATCGGTCACCCTCACCGTCATCAATCACCCTCTATCACCGTCATCATTAGTTCTGTGTTTTAATTTTTAATTAAAACAATGAACAATTTTACCCCAGAACATATTTTCTCCATTTCCTCCATGCCTCTATTTTATTTACAAAGATCAGATTACTAGGTTTATGCTAACTCACATGGTTTTGAATCGTAGCTAGGATAATACCCTCGTGGTCCACGCTAGCCTTCAGCCACTCCCACCTAGCCCATCTCCACCTTCCATCTTGTCACATATGGATCCTAGTTAGCCCATCATCATTAGTACGGTGATGAGGAGTTTTCAAAACTCCTTGACCAAAACCCCATTGCCTTAAAATACTATTTATCCCATTCATCTACTCAAGACTCATCAGGACAACTAGTATATGACATGCCTATGTCCATTCCCCCTGTCCTCACCTCTAATTCCATGTCAGCTACTAGTATCTTGGCCTTACCTTATTCCACCTTACCACTTTTGGTGTCACAACTTGACCCCACACCATCTATATCTCTGCTGCACCTCATCTATCTGTCACACCATTAACATCAATTTATCCCATGGTGTTAACCATTCCTTCATTAGCCACCTTGAGCATAGCCCTGTCTGCACCCGCCACCTCATATATACCTATTGCATCGTAGCCACCCATGGTGTTAGAAACCCATACTCCATTCCAAAATATCATCCTCTCCATCCCACAGTCTTTACCTCCAATCACTACAAGAGTCGTTACATCCACCCCACCTACTTACACATATCACCAATAACCCCTATCTCATCTATCGCCTATTTGGGATATTATCTACCCGCATCTATTCCCCCTCAAAATTCTCATACTTGAGACCACCATTTAATGGGATGCTATCCTCATCATACATTCATCATCTACCCCTTATACTATAAGGGGTGCCCAGTCATCACAACCTACCAACGACCTTATTAAAATGATGATGAAAAGATGTAGACATTAGAAGCATTGGTTTCTGGCTCTTGTAACTCTTTGACATATGATGAAATCTGTAATGATCCCATTCATCCATCTATTCCCATTCATCCATACCCTATGCATTAGGAAATTCCCAAATTCAACTGGTTCAATAGAAAAGAAGACCTACAACAACACTTGTGGTCTTTCAAACATGGGTGTTATCTAATCACTCATGACAACACTCTACTCTTGTAGACATTCCCAATGTCCTTGATAGGACCTGCATTGGATTGGTATAGTGGTTTACCTAGACATTCCATTTACTCATTCAACCAAGTGGCTCAAGCCTTCTTGGACCATTTTTGATCAATATCATCAAGAAGGTTAGCATGGTGACTTATACTCAACATGACAATAAAGATAAATTGATCACAAATTTTTTGGCTCGTTGGCGAAGCCTCATCAACTAACTCACATTCGAACTACCTCAAACTAAGATTACAGAGTTGTTTACGGGGATTGTGCTAGACACATCTCACCAACTCTCCAAGATCAAACCTTCTTGCACGTTTGATGAGGCATTCACCATGGATAAAAAACTTGAAATCCATGCCATAGAAGAGAATAAAATTCAATTGTCATAACAAAACCACTACATTCAATTCAAATGATGCCTCTTCTTCTTCTAAACCCCAAAACAATTATTCCAAAGCCAAAGGATCTGCCAACATGGTAGTTTTAAAATATTTCCCATCTCACCCATCCAATCAATCAAAGCCTACTTCCAACCTTTCTCTTGTTCAAGATTTCCGGTTTAGGCGGGAGTAATGAAAGTAAACTCCCATAGGAGATTCATATTCTTTAGTTTTAGAAAAACTTCTAAAATCCGAGTAATTTCTCTTCCAACCATCAAACCCCATACTAGTTTTGACCTCGCTCATCCTACGCCTTCATGGTAGAAGGAACATGATTCTTTGTAACTATCATTGTGTTAAAGGTCACATAGATGGTAATTATATAACCTTTAAAAACATTGTCCAGAAATGTTAGATAATGGAGATCTCGTCTTGAACAACCTGAATACACCGACTAATCAGAACTTGCATATATTCAAGAAGTCATTTCTTAATCACACCCTGTCATCTAAACAAACTAGAAAACCTTCGACTAATGAAAGTAATGTCATGAAGTTCATGCTATTTTTGAATTCATACCAGCCCTTCCTCAATTTCATCCTATCCCCTCTATCAAGGAGATTCTTGCATGAGCTCCTTTACCCATAGAGGAGCCTATTTCATCTACTCCTTTACCCATAGAGAGTCTCCCTTATCTCCCCCTTCACCCATGGAGGAGTCCACAATATCATCCGATGTCATTTCCCCACACACCTCTCAACCTAATGAACAACCCACGGTGTTAACTCTCTTACCCACGGGAGATTCATGCTCACCTTCCTCTCCACCAAAAGAGGAACCTACCTCATCCCACTCATCATCTCCCATACCCATCATAGATCCTCTATAAGTGCCACTACCTTGGTGACAATTCCCCATTAGCCTTCTAGGATCCTGTTGATATTCTCTCGGCTATCTTACCCACAGAGTCCAAAGCCAACCAGTTCCCTATCTCATAGACATTATTTATAGGAATTGCCACAAATTCAACATCATCTCCTCCCATAACAATGCCATTTTCATGCTTGGATGACCGCTTGGATTATGTTGATAATTCCATGATTTAGGGATGCCTTCGGCTACCTTTTAAAACCAAAATGCAAATTTCATCTGCTTGATACTTCCATGATTTATCCAAAGGTGTTTGAGAAAACCAAACCAATAATGCCCATACCAGTCGTAACAAACTATTCTTCATCACCTTCGCCTAGACCTAAACCCTTACCAACAATTGAAATTTTTCCAACACCTAAACATTTTCCATCACCCATACCTTCCCCGCATCCGTAACCATTACCACATTGGGTGTTATGCTGACATAAAACCTATTCCATCCTCTTGTCAAATTGGATTTATCCATATCCTCACAATCCATCGGACCTTCATTATCATCTTGGCTTACCCATCCCATTCTGCCATCGACCTTCCCTTCTACATCACGCACTACTTCTTTACCTTTACCCATGAAGGTATAGTAAAAATCCAAGAGCCCACTACCCTCCAAAGAGGTAGTCAAACCTGACACACCTTCAACACTAGCTTTACCCAAGAAGGTAAAACAAAAACCTAGAATAGTAATACCTACCAAATAAGTGGTCAACCCTATTGCACTTTTGATTCCACCTCTTGTAGCATCTCTCCCACCAAAATCACCCACACTCCATCTAGACCAAACTCACCTCCCATCCCATTGTGATCCACATGCAAGGTCTTACGCCAACATCTTAGCAAACCTTTTAGAGACCAATGTCATCACATTGCCACCACTTAGACCTTACGACCCACTCAAACCCAAACCAGTAGGGTTTGACAATACCAAAATTATTTCCTACCATTATGTGCTAGGGAATGATGTAGAAAATTGTAAGGCTCTTAAGATTGTTCTTCTCAAATTATGTCCTCTTGAAGAAAACTTTTACGATGATGATATTTTAGATGAGGACCCTATTCCACGCGTCCACCTATCACCATACACCCTCATCCCTTACCTCTAGTGACCTTCATCTCTACTTCCATAACCTTTTTATCCACCACCAACATTCGATATCAATATGGTTTGCATAAGAGAGCTAGCCAAAACCCCACCAAAATTTTAGTGCGCCCTTCTTTCACAAAACCAATATATGCCTTCACCATATTTTTGCCCATCATGTCACTACACCTATCACAACTCAATTGATCCTTTACCACATATTAATATGGTTATTATTACCACTCAAGCCCCGGAAGGAAAAAGGAAAAGAGAAAATCAGTAGCCCATCCATTTCAACTTTACTTGTTATCCAACCTCCTCCTACCCCCCAAGGTAATATTCGTGGGCTAGCCTATCCTGTTTCTGATGGATTCACACACCGCTCCATGTTTCAACAACTTCATCAATCTCCCCAATGATGTCATTTTCCCGACCAAGGCTTCTGCCCCATCTGCCTAAACCTTTCCTAAATGTTTCCCAATATTACACAACGTTACCTATCATCACCTTATCCTACTTTACCCTATGGGGGACTCAACATTCCCTCTTCTTTTATTTTACACCTCTCATCCAAACCAAACCTTCATCATCTACCTTACCTAATCTACCCACCACCTGCCTCATCACACTTAACCTTTCCTAATCTTGCACAATGATATCTATCATCACCTTATTCTTCCTTATCCTATGGGGACTCAACACTCCCTTTTCTTCTATTACACCTCCCTTCATAACCAGACCTTCTTCATTTACCTTACTCTACCTTGCCCAACTTTACCCCACCTTGCCCCATCTACCTTACCCAAATTTACTCACATGTTCCCAATATTACCCAACCTAACCTATCACCATCTCATTCTTCCCTATACCCATGGGGGACTTGTCACTTCCCCTTCTTTTATTGAATGTTTCACTAAAACCAAACTTTTTACATCCTACCTTTCCTTCTACCAAAACCTTCCAGGTTGGTGACCTCATCTTGAAGGAAAATCAACATGTAACAAAAGCAGAGAAAAGTAAATGGGGCAAATTTTCTTATAATTGCCTTGGACCCTATATCATTACTCATACATATAGATCAGGTGTTTATCATTTGTCTTCACTCTAAGGTAAACTCAACCTGAGCCCCTCAATTCCTTACATCTTCAACCATTCTATTGTTGAATCAAGTCCTAAATCATCTTATGTCTATTAAACGATTGTCCCTTGAGCACCATTCACCTTCCACTTACCTATTTTAAGGATCAATGAATAAACAAGACTCATGTGATTACCCATCACATTTCAGCCTTATCTTAAATATGAGCACCACGGCTCTACTCATGGCATGATTCTCATGGATACTTTTCATCCTTTTCAAGATGGAATCCCATGTTTATTCATTCCTTAAACCTCCCTTTCATAGTTAACCATGTGTTATGGTTTTGTGTTCAACACAAGAGCCTATCATTCTCTATAGTCTTTTCCATGACCTAAAAGTCCAAAAATAAAACAATTTCAAAAGTACAATGGGATTCAACTCCTTGAGTAAAATTTCTAGCAAAAATATGACACCCTCAAAAAGGAAATATAATCTTTCTATCTTGTTGCTATAAATAGATTGCTCCCTCGAAGGATAGCTATACAAAGCTAGTCATATTGTACATAGTCTATCATAAAAAGAAGACTATTGTGGATAAAAAAAAAATAAAAAAATAAAAATTATTCGAAGCTTCTGCATCGATCAACTTCATGAATACCTCAAGGAGATAATCTACTCATCCCATATAGACTTCCCCATCGATTAGTCTATAAAAAAGAAAAAAAAAAGAAAAGATAACTTTTTCATCATGGGATTACCTATTTTGATCTTGGGTCTCTTGCCAAATAGGCATGTTGTCTCACACCAGGGTTAGGCCTTTCACCCAAACTATTTTCACCTCATCACCTTTTCACCCTAATTTCCTGCTTGCTCAAGGGACATGCCAAAAATGTGACATTTTGTGATCATGTGAATTTCTTCACCCTTAGAATGTTCAATCATGCAATGCCTTTAGGGTCTTATGTTCATAATCCCATATTTGGTATGATAGACTTGTTATGGTTCTTGTTAATTAGGCAGATTTTTTCCACCTCTTACTAATCACCTTCTTCATTACTTGTTGATTATCCTATACAGGACCAGGCCTTGAAACCTAAATTCAACCATACCTAAATGACCTCAATTCAACCATACCTAAATGACCTCAATTCAACCATGCCTAACTAACCTAAACTCAACCATGCCTAAATGACCTAAACTCAACCATGCCTAACTAACCTAAACTCAATCATGCCTACAACCTACCAACCCATCCCTCTACCTCATCATATTCTTCCCTAGCTTATGGGAGAACTACATCGTCCTGAGACCCCTTTTTCCCGGGATATGTAGGCAACACTCGAGGGTCATGGGGCCCATGGAGGTTAGCTTGACCACTCTTTACCCTAACCAATTTTCCCCCTTTTCTATTCACATGCTACCTTACTTTTCCATTTTACATAAAACTAGGAAATTAAACATTCAACAAATATGCATACCTACTCTTTTATCACATCATCAAAACATTAAATTCATCATTTCACATTTCCATAACTGGAATCGGTCACCTCCCCTTACCTATTGACCCACCTAATGCCCATTTCTCTTATAAACAATATTTCTCTAACCACTTTTGACCTTACCAACACCTATTAAACCTTACCCACAAGCCTAAATTACCTATACATTTCCTTAATTACATTTAGGGATGTGTTATTTACCTATACCCCACCTTAGTGTGCCATGACCTACAATACCTTGACCTGAACCACCTTTTGACATTGGAATTTGTGTACTCACTATACCTTGTGATGTTTTTAGTTGTGTTGTTTAGCCTAATGACCTTACCTTGCCTATTGCCATGCTATTTTAACCTTTGACCAAACCTTTGGTGTCTTGGATCATACTTAAACATTCCTACACCTAACATAAGTTATGTCTTGAACATATCATGTACCTTAGGTACTGAATGACTTCAACCTTGTTTAGATAACCTATCGACCTTGGATGACATAAATTTTGCAATCTCTTCCACCTAGTACCATGTCACAATCAATATGTGTGCATGTGTTCACTTTCCATTACCCATTACCTAATATGACCCTTACCATTACCCAATATGACCCTTACCCATTACCCAAAGTGCCCATACCATTCCCTACAACCCACCTACCCTCACTTTCATCACTTACCCATTTATCAAACCACTCATTGACTCTGTCTAACACCTCATCAACTCCTGGTTTGAGGGGGATCACCTCCACCCATACTTGGGGTAGCCTCACCTTCATCTCTACTTAGAGCAACCCCACTCTCACCTATATTTAAGGAAACCACATTCTTATTTTTTCAGCATCACTTACCAATACAAGCTACATGAAAAAAAGGGAAAATGTAGACACAAAATTTGGGTCATAATCCCCTTGGTCCCCTTTAATTAATTAACATAACGTATTCACCTAACCATGACCCCTTACCCCATTCATATTAATTTAATTACTTACAATTGAATTAATGCTCATCCTCACACTATTAATTAATTTAAGTACTTTAATTAAATTAATTTACACCTCACCTAGCCACATCACCTAGACACCTCATTATGGACTTATTCTTAGTCTATTAATTAAATAGGACTTAGTCTAACCCTAAAATTAAAGTCCTATTCCTTCTCCAATAATATTCCTCTTATCTAAACACTAACCCTCACTTGAGACCCAAAATGAAAATTAGAGCATGCCAAAATAACAAGGATTTGCCTATTTTTGGAAAACCTAGGATTTCCCACCTTAACCAACACCGATTAACCCTCAACCGATGTCACCACCTAAGCGTCATTGGTTACATTATATAAAATTGGGTAACCTTTTACCTAGGTTGGTCATTATGAGTTTTGAGAGATCTCTTGCATTCAAACACAAACCAGCGACTTCTAAGCATCCAAATGATAGAATAAACTCAATCAAAGGCTCAAGAAAGCACATGATACTCATCCAGAGGCATTAAAATTCATGGGAGGACTCCAAGTAATTCCATGACAATGACCATATAATTAATCATGGCTCAACCACTATCATCCTTCACCAACCAGGACACTTCGCAAATATAAGTTGATTTACATCATTAAATACTTACTTAAATTAATAGGTTCTTTATCTTTTTTATTAGATATTGTTCTTTCTTACATTCCTCCATCTCACCTTTTATCAATCTAACCAACCTACTACCAAAAATTTCGGCTCTCTACATTTTATCTTTAGGCATCCTCGAGTCTTTTTGATTTTATTACTTCCCAACCATCCTCCCTCCATTCCCTATCCAATCACAAAGAATTCCAAAACCAAGTTTATTTAATTACCACCATTTCACCCCTACCAACACCGGACTTAACCATCGTCGGTTTCTCCTCTTCACCGGTATCCGTCACCAGACTGTCGGTTATTGTGTCTCTATCAAATTTCACTAAACCTCCCCTAACAACCCCCAAATCTCACAAAACCTCACCCAAACCTGATACCCTACCTACAACCTCACCACAGACATTACCAACTCTTTGTGTAGACACAAAGAGAGCCTAGAGACCCATTTTTGACATTCTAGCATTATCCACGATGGCGATATCGATCATAGCTTGACCGGCATCGGTCTCGTACCTAGTAAACTACCTTAACTAACAAACTTCCTAATCATCCAAAATCAACCCAAACTACACCTGAGATCTTACCCAGGACCACATCGTGACCCTTAAACCACCTACCCATCCTGCAATATGACTCGAGACCTTCACCAATTTAATTACTAAGCATTTAACTAGATTGACACTGATATTAATTTGAGATACCTAAATCAAAACACTAACATTAGATTATTTTATTTACATGTTTAGTTATTTTATATTGAGTTATATATCAGTGGATTGACAACCATCGAGGAAGTATCACACTTCTTGGATCTAGCTCATGCTAGGAAATCCACTAACCTTTTCTATTAATTGTATCTTGTGGTCTTATTTTATATTATAGGTAGTTCCTCCTAGCCAAAAGGAATCTCACACAACCAGTTTGGATCAAAATCAAAACACACACACTCAACCTTCAACCATGTGACAACATGTATTCCTCCTTGGCCTATTTACCCTTATCTATTTCATTATCTATGACAATTCGGTGAAACAATGCCATTACAACAAAAAAACCCATTTCATTAACCAATTGAATTAACTCCTCTCACCGATGATAACAGACGGAATGAAATAAAAAACACTATAATGAAGAAATGAGGCAACGCCTTGTAAATTCTATGCATTAGTTTCACATTCAATAATTCAATACATTAGAACAAGAAAATAATTAATAACCATACTTCCCCATCTCTTAATCAAAATCTTTTAAAACCACTTTATTTGAAAGAGGAGACCCTATTTTTGAAGAAATTTTGGATTCAAATCCCATTTCCCTTAATGCCTATCTGGCAGCTAGGGGTGTTTAACTCCAACCATTCACACCACAACCATCATCAAACATTCTTGGTCCTTTTTCTAGTTCCTCATAACAACTTGAATCCCAACCATTTTTAGGTGTTCCTATCTCTACACATCTTATTTTCTCAAATCAACAATATATATCCCAACCACCATCTTCATATGATCCTTCCTCTACCATTGCAAGGCTTATTTTGAATCAGGAACCTATCATTCAATAAGTACATTCATATCCACCTTTGAGTCAAACTAAAATGTTTAAAGTTGCATCTTCCATTCCTATTCTTAGTCTTCATATGGTTTCCTCTTAGTACAAAACTACTTAACAACATGCATCATCACCTGAACTTTCTAATGGTTAAAAACTCTACAAAGCAATACTAGTACTTCATTATCTACCCCTCCAACATCCTCAGTTACTCAAACACTTCCAATGAGTTCCATTGCTTCTTCTACTATTTTGTCTCATCTAGCTAGTAGCATTTAGAATATTACCATGTCTATTCCAAGCATCAAGTCCTTTAATCAATACTAGTGCAATTGCTACCACTCACCTTGTTTCACAATACATTTCACAAAAATCATTACCATTAATATCTATACCACAATTTTCTCCTACTCAATATATTCCACAACAAGCACCATCCTATGCAGCCTCTGCTATGGTTTTTCAACAACCACCTCCTTACTCACAATTGTTTCCTTACCAGTACATACAATCTTTGCAACCTTTGGCATCTCAACAATACATTCCACAAAAACTACTCCTTTACAAAAACATCCCTTCTCAATAATACATTCCACAAAAACTACTCCTTTACAAAAAAATTCCTTCTCAACAATACATTCCACAACAATACGGTATTCCTTCCCAATAGTATATACCCCAACAAAACATCCCTTCTCAAAAATACATTCCACAACAAACTACTCCACAACAAAAAAGTATTCCTTCCCAGTAATACATTCCCAACAAAACATTCCACAATAAAACATTCCATAACATTACTGATATGCCACAATAAAACATCCCTTATCAAAGAAAACATCCCTCAAAGAATACCAAATATATTCACAACTTTGACTTTGCATTCCAACCTGGTCCATCTTCACAAAAATCAGTACAGATTGACCCTCTTCAAGACCTTATGAATCATATATCAAGTCTATAAGTTGCCTCATATGCACCCAAAAATTTCCTCTCTTACGATCAAATTTGTAATGAACCCATTCACCCATCAGTCCCATACAAAGCATACCCTCCTCACTGGGAGCTTCTAAAGTTTATTAAGTTCTATAGTAAGGAAGACCCCAACAACATATTCATGTGTTTCTTCACACCTATTATTTAATATCTCATGATCAATACCTCATGCTGTGAACCTTTCCTATGTCCCTCGCCAAACCTACTCTGGATTGGTATAATAACATTTCACAATATTACCTTTTCTCCTTCACCCAACTCGCATAATTGTTCTTAGAACACTTCTCTATAAACATAGCACATAAAGTCACCATCAATGACCTTTACGCTATCAAAAAATTTTAGGATGAGTCCATTGCTATATTTTTGCCCACTTGAGGGGTAAAATCAATCAATTATCCTTTTCATTACCACAAAATGAGTTGATTGAAGTTTTATGTCGATCATGCACTAAACATATTTCATCAACATTACAAATTCAATCATTTCAGACCTTCGATGAAGCCTTTACTATGGCCCATAAATTATAATTGTGTGCTCTAGAATATGGTCATGTTAAGCTTTAACCTAAGAAACCACAAATTGAGTTTCCATCTAAGTCATCCTCTAGTCCTGAAAAATATAAATCAGTTGCTAATGCCATAGTAGTCAAGTTTGATCCTAAAGAAAATCCTACCATTGAATGTTCTCATCCACAACGTAATTACACACCAATGAAGATACTTATAGCGTGGTATTTGACAAGCTACTAGATGTAAATATGATAAAATTCCCTCTTATTCGACCCATCAAAACATCCGTAACTAAGCCCTCGTGGTATCGGAAAATGACTATTGTAAATTCCATAGGGTCAAAGGAAACGATGTTGAAAGGTGTCATATGTTCGGAATGTTCTTCAAGACTTGATTGATAAGGGTGAACTTCACTTAGATAACCCCAATGCACCCCCAAACCAAATCTTGACATATTCAAACAACCCTTTCCAAATAATCCTCCATCAACTGATCAACCACAAATAAATGTTATCCATACTCATCATACCATTAATGCCATTACTAAAGTAACACCTGTTCTTGAATCTGAAATAACACCTATATCTACTTGAATCAACATCCACATCTATTGAACCAACAATCATATCTATTGAATCAACATCTTCATTTATTGAACCAACAAAAAAACCTGCTAAAGAAACATATACATCCACACAATCAATGACGATGCACTCAATAGGGATTCTCATTCAACCTAAACCTATATCTACCAAATCCTTGTCTGTTATCTTTCCATTACTATCACAAGTCATTACCAATCCTATCCCCTTACCAATTCCACCCTCTAGTGTAGATACCCCTATAACTACACCCTCATTCGCAAACATAACTATGATACCTCTCGAAACATTCTTAACACAACCATCTCTACCTAAACCAACTTTGGGCCATGTTCGTCCTCCTCCTACAAAAAAATCTGAAATTGATAAAACCCATAAATCATTTGGATTACATTAACCACGTTATTCAAACTCCTCTTCCTCCATTAGCATCAACTTCAATAAAATCACCTAGTATGTCCAAAACCTCAAAAGGACCTAATAAACAGGCATGGTTCACATCTTTAGGAGTCCTTACTATGATGAAACATACTGTTTCCATGGCCCTCTACATTTTCTTCCATCTCCTCCTAGAAAGACCATTTCCACTCTTAGTGATCCTCTTGTCATGCCAAGGCCAAGACATACATACCCAGCTTCCACAATGGGACCTCATAAACAAGACACCATTGATGCAACCTAGAATTTACTAGATACCACCCTAGTGGTCTTTGGAACATCACTCAACCCTAATTGAGTGCTCACCCAAGCATGAAAAGGTACCAGGTCCTCTTTAGAGTTGTTGTAGTAGGATGTTAGCATGAGGAAGGAAGAAACATATAGATTCATAACTAATCCATCATTCTATAATGCATTCACATTCGGATCTATGAAATAACAAGTTTAAATAGTAATCATGATCGAATCAATAACATGTACTACTCAATTACACACATAATGACACTTAAATTCAGCTAATATATTCCATCTATTAATAAATAAAGAAGCTCCTTATAGTATTGTCAATCTATACCAATGCTCGTATGGATATGATACATGTGAATTAAGTCATATGCGTATATCTCTATACCTCCATAAATCCACCACACATACATACAAACTATGTATATTCTCTGTTACACTCATCTAATATGTACCTAACATAGTATATAGGGTGGGTACTTTCCCTTCACCACTTATCTATTCCGAAATAGGCCACATGTTATTAATAGCCACACCTGTTTACGGACATAGCCATATGTGCAAGTGTGCTATCTATAGACCTCTTGTAGTTAACTAAAGTGTCAATCCTATTCTTAGCTCATCTCCATGAAAAATGATTTGATCTGCTCCTCCAAAGATAGACAATGCATGGTGCGCACGTCTCTACATCGTTGGTGTGTTCCACACACCATCTTCTAAAAATATGTCTTCATGCTCAAAATTGGCTAAGTCCTGAAAGCTAACTTGTCTTCCATGCACGGGTCCTTCCTGTCCTTCCACGCCCTTGGTCTCGGGCCTTCTATCCCATGCAGACTCCTTGTGTGATCTTTGACAAGTATTCTTCGATCAACATTACCCCACACTAATCTCATTGTCATCCACAATGGGTATCTCCAAAAATTGAAGTAAAGAATAAGAATGAAAGAATATAGATAAATAAATAATTTCTATGAGGTTATGAGGCAACCTCCTCTATATCAGTTTGAAGTATCAACTCTGGATACTCCTTTATTTCGGCCTCCAAAACCTTCCATTTAGTGAGTGCTTGTTCTTCTTTTTCTAGGATGTCTATAGCAATGGATTCCAACTCATCCCTCACAATCTCTCCTTTCTCATTCTATAGAACTAACACAATGTTGTACATTGATGTCATTCTCCCTTCTAAAAGATCCATCTTCTACGTAATTAGCTTCCCAAGCTCTTCCAACTGAGTCTTGTGAGTCTCTTATGTTGCTGCTAGGGCAATGCATTTCGTTTAACCATTGACAATCTTTCTACGCATGCTCCCAATGTCTCATCCTTCATCACTTTATGGACCTTATTGTTTTCTTCTAGGGTTTTTATGTTGATAAGTGCTTCGGAGTTATGCATATGTTTAAATCCTGGTCTACTTTTTTCAATACTTCCTGTAATGCTTGCAACAACCCTTCATAAGATATAATATTTCACATCACGATGATTTCTCCCATTCGGTATCTTTCTCTCGACGTCTTGGCGTTGGCATGCATAGAGGTTCATCTTCAAGTACCAAGTCCACCAACTTTCCTACATAATGTATCACTGAAGGAAACATATGTGGTACCTTGGCCTCCAAGTGTGGCCTTGATTTGATAAAATTATACCCAATCTCCTCTCGTGATTCGATAAATACCTCATTTTTATTCTACATGAAGTCCCTCTCCTACGTTATGTGTGTTATCTCTTCATTCTTTGTCTTCAGCTCCTCAAGAAGTGCTCTGATCATTACAACTTTGTCCATGTTTCTTCTAGCCACCTCATCAGAAACCTTCAGACCTACTCATCGACATGATAACAAGCTTTACTTGTCATGTGTCTAGCTTGGGGTGCCTTCTTCATCATCTCGAAATGCATGACTCTTCGCATACATTAAAGTCGGGCTCATCCATGTGGGTGTCCATTGACAACAATAGTTTCTTTTAAGTGCACATTCACCATATCCTCATCCATTAGCTCCTAGCTGAATAAATCCTTCTCTTTTATCGTGCTCAGAAGTGGGCACGAGATAAATTTTCATGCATCCTCTACATACCCTATGGCTAGTGGAATGTGCTCTCCACTTGTTCTTCTAGACCATTACTACTTAGGGATTTTAGATTCCAAATTTGGGACTTGTGTCTCCATGTCCTAAAACATTCTCTCGTAGCCGTATCCTCCGGTCTTTTCTCATCCTCTTATTTTTCCTTTGATTTCTCACCCTGTTCTTCTGTGTTCTCTAGAAGTGTAGGAGAATTAGGTGCGCTTTCCTTTGACTCTTCTTCCTCCTTATTTAACTTTAGTTTCCTCCTTCTTTGCATGGTTACCTCCTTTTGTGGAGAGATTCTAGGTGATTTGTGCACAGTGGTTAGAGTATCACCTTGGGTCCTTGTTCTCCTAAACACCCTTTTAAACATGTTCTCCCCTTGGATTGCATTCAAGTCCTCATCATCCCCCTCTTGTGGCTGAGGCGGTGTAGTGGCACATTCAGCTTCACCCTTATTTGTAGGATGTCTCCTACCTCTATTCTCCAAACCACCACTATCTTTGTGCTCCTCCTCCTCATCCTCCACTTCAATTGGCTCTATGGGCTTAGGCATTGGGATGTTCTCCATTGTATGCTTTCCCTTTGGTGGTGCTTTGGAAGTGAAAACTCACCTTCCACATACTTGTTATTCTCCATCTTTGGCTTCACTAGAGATACACCAATGCTTCCCCACATCTTCTACAACAAGACTTATTGGATCACCCATCTACATATGCACCCCTGTAAGATGAGCTTGTTTACTAAGTACTTCAATGCCATGTGATCTATATAAAACACAAATGGTATTGCTAACAAGTACTGTCAAAACTTGTGCAATGCATAGATCATTGAAAAAGCTTCACGCTTTGTAGTTGTATAATTCCATTCAGTAGGAGTCAACTTCATACTAGCAAAACAGATTGGATGATCTACAATACCTTTGCTAGGTTGAGCTAACACAATTCCAATGGCCATGCTAGAAGTGTCCACATGCACATGAAATGGTTTATCCCATGAGGGAAAGCACAGAATGGGCACGGTAGTAAGTTTCTCTTTTAATATCTCAAATGCATTGTCCTGTGATTCTCCCCAATAAAATGTACCTTTCCCTTCGTAACTCTTCCAAGGGTGATCAATTTTGGCATACCTTTTGATGCGCACCTCACTTTGATTGGTAGGCACTTCTAGGCCTAAAATGACTGCGACCTTGATCTGGATCAACCAACAAATCTTTCTTATAGATTATATGTCCTAACAAGATCCCAAATGGCATAGAAAATATGCATTTCTTGATGTTCAAATAGATACTCAATTGTCTACACCATTCAAACATCAAGCGCATATTGCCATAATGATATTTCACAAGAACATATATTGTCCAATCATCTAGGTAGACTTGTAAGAAGTTGTGAATAAATTTTTGAATTCTTGAACAACTATGCACGAGAATACAACAGAATGTTTTTCAATCCAAAAGGCATCACAGTATAGGAAAAACTTCCCCATTCAGTAGTAAATGTTTCTTTACTTGATCCTCATGAGAAATCCTAACCTAATGATACCCGAAAACCCATATGTGGAGGAATATATTTCATGCCCCGTAACTCCTTCTAGTATTTCCTCAATGATTGAAATAGGGAATGGATTTGTGACACATGCAACATTTAGCTTCATGTAGTCCACACATATTCTAATTCGTCCATCCTTCTTGATACTTGATCACCATTGGGCTAACCCATTCTGACTCATCAAGGGGCTTGATAATTCCAGATTTCAACATTTTATCAATTTCTTCTTTTACCTTTTCACATAAATTAGGATTCATTTTGTAAGGTCTCTTTCTAACTAACCATGCACTATCCTTAAGTTTTATCTTCATTTCCCAAGTGATTCATGCACGCCTTTAAGTTCATGATACCCTCAGGGAATAATTCTTGATAATCCCTAAGTAACTCGATGATCTTTGCTACCTCCGAGTCTGACCAGTAGTCTCCAATTATGGCCTCCTTAGGCTCAGCCTTTGAACCTATATTCACCTTCTTTGTCTTTAAGGGTTTGTGGTAGGTGTGTGTATCCTTTGTTACATTGTCCAAGACTTTGCGCACCACTTGTGAATGTTCAATATCCAAGTTCTCAACTTCCTCATCATCCATGATGTAAACCATCTTTCCTTTATATTTCTCAAGGAAATCACGTTCAAGTAGTATGGAGTCCATTTCTTCTTCCTTTTCAAAATGTGCTCAAAATATGCCTCACTGAATAATTCTTGAATATGCTCTTCTACTTTTTCACTATCTCCCATAGTTAAGCACTTTGGAAAATTTTAATGCCTCTTCTACAGGAGGTTTAGTTGAGAAGTAGTCAAAAGTCTGGATCATTTCGCATTTAAATCTTGTCATTTTCTAGTATCTCAATGTATTTATGCATATACATACTAGGCACATGCACATCCTTGTAGTATAGAATACATTTGATGCACCCAGAGTGAAGGTGGTAATGATTCCTATCCTACTTTGTAGAGTCTCTCGTATTCTTTGAATGTGATGTTGAACGGGTTAATCACCATGATAAGTGCATATCTGTGTAGGTGAATTGTTCCTTATAAACCTAGTAGACAAAGTGAATCCAATCTCTTCCCAATTTATAAGATTGTCTTTGTGGACTACCCACCAACAGCGCATTGCTATCCTACGCAAGGTATATACTAAGATATCTCTTTTCTTAATTTGATTTGTCTACTATGTTTCCATGGCCTTCAAAGATGTAGGAAGATCTTCCTTTATATACCATGGTAATTTGTTACCCATCCATTGAATCGAATGAAGTCCATTCTTGTGTGCAACCACGCTTTTCACCTCATGTCCTACTAATTCATATGTATCATGAGCCCAATTGTTGCAAGAAATACTCATAGTATCACTAATAGAATGAGAATCCTCCCACTATAGGATGCCTTCGTTTGATGACTCATTGACCTCTCGGGTCCCGAATAACATGTACATAAACTCTGTTTAAGTCCTCTCACTTAGAGGCTCAACATATGGTGTATACTTCCCATCTATCAAAGGTATCACAACCCTTTCCTCATTTTCAAAGTTGATATACCCCTTATTGAATCTCAAGTCAACATTATTTGCATAACACCAAGGGCATCCAAGCAGGGATGGAAAATTGTTTGCTTCTGCAAGTGCTAATACCTCAAAATCCCCAGTGAACTTGGCCCCTTGTATAGTTATAGATGCATATTTCAAAACTCCTATGGGAGTGGCCTTAGTCTAGTTTTCCATAAATAACACATTAGATGATGGCTGCAATGGATGCCTCCCCATTTATACACATGCATCTAATGTAAGAACATTTACTTCCACACCTGTATCAATCAATATGTTTCTCAACAACCACCCATCCATAATAGAATTCAAAGTAATTTATTTCTCATAGTCAATGCTATTAGGGAGAGGATTTGCATGCAAAATCTATCTTCCAGTCTCAAGACTTACACGTTGAGTTTCCCCTTTTAACCAACTTCCTAATAGTGGAATAATGTTCTCCTAGCGCAACATATTGTACACCTATCGCAGATCATTGATATCAGTTTAGACTATCTCGATGTTTTCTCCTACTCCTTTATGTACCGTATCTCACCCCAAGATTCCTTAGCACTTCCATGGTATCCTGGTAAAATTCCTTCTAATGAGCAGGATCTGGGTACCTTGCATACAAAACCTCCTCCTTGGTTATCATAGGATTCTGGTGCAATGCCTCTCTCATGTGCTTCTTTAACATGTGTAGTAAAATTCACTTTCAATGCCTCAGTCCTTTCACTATCTTGGACATCCACCGATCTTCTACCGTGTGCTAGATTCTAACAATCTTGGTGCCTTTGTTTTCTTGCTTATGCTGATTACTTAGATGCTCATATAAGTCCTGGGAAATCTTCATAGCTATGGTTCTTTCCAAAAAATAACATGTAATTTTCTCGAGGACATTCACACCTATAGTGATCGGGAGATCCAAACGTATAACATGTTCCACAAGGGAACTCACCTCTTCCTCCACCATGACCTTGTCCTCCATATCCACCTAGATATCCACATCCCCTTCCATGGCCTCCTTCAAAATGCACTCATTCTTGTCATATCATGTTTGATTATGATCCCGATCCTGGTGCTCATTCTTACCCTTAGAATTATCTGTTATACTTGTTTGTCGTACCCTAATGTCTATAACATCCTGGATCTGACCAATCAACCGACAATCCTCAATATCATGGGTCATGGACCTGTAAATCTTGCAAAAGCAAGATACATTCTTCCTTATCATGTGCTATAACAAAGGACAGTGACTAGCATCATGATTCAAATGGAAAATCTCATAGTCTAACAATAATGAGTGTATAGATCTATGAGGGAAACTATCCTTGGTGTGACCTTCCACTTCACAATCTATACACCAAATTCTTGAGCGCATTTCATGGGCTGAATTTGCTGATAGCTTCTCTAATTACTTTTCCATAGCTGTAATTTGTGCCTCTAGAAATGGACTAACACTAGTGTCAATGCTCCTAACTACCTTAGCATGTAAATCTTCTTCCAATGCTTCATGTGAATCAATGTATGTCTTATGTGACAACGCCATTCTAAAAGGCATAATCAATCCTCCAATGAACCATTTTACATGTTGGATAACATGAATATCATAAGATAGCTTAGATAGAAGTGTCTTAAAATGGGCATCATACTCATGTACACTCTTAGTAGTGCCTTTCTTGATATCCTTGAGTGCACTTATACTCTTCTGCTCAATGCTCCATAATCCACACAAGTTTGATTAGGGTTAAACTTCCTATACTAAATGTGTGCACGCCCCTGTAATGTAGTGGTGAATTGAATTTCCTTATGATCGTAGTTGTGATCCCTTTAGCACGCCACAAGATTTCACACATATGCACATGTTCAACACCATCCTCTATACCTCTATATTCTAGGAGATGAAGAGACATCTCGAAATAGATATTTTGTGGTTATTGTGGACCTTGACCACCGATCCAAAACCTCCCATGTTCCCTCTCCTCCCAACCACCGAACTAGAACCACCTATACCTCTTGATCCTCCACCTGTAGTTAGAATATGACCTATAGATTACTCCCTTGTGCTCCATAGTAGTACTATACTGAACCCCTACAATCTATGAGGTAGTTCCACTTCTAGAGGTGAATCCAACATTTTGCGTGCTCACATTCTGTGTGGATGATGTGCCTAAGAATTTTCCTCCAAATAACATTGAATCCATCTGTCCTACCATTGATGTACTTGATCCCTGACTTACTCCTGCTCTCTGTTTCCAAAGTTAGTTTACTTGGTTACTTATCGTGTACTAGATATCTTTGAAAACCAAGTGCAAGGGCTAGGTCACCAGGTGGATTAAGATGCACACCTACGGTCCAGGTAGTCTCTACTAGTACACTTCTGTGTGAGGCTAAGGGGGGATCTCTATCATGCTTTCCAAGATGGGGGATTTCCTGATGCTCTGGCTCCATGTCTTCTACATGAGCTGTAAATCCTTCACGAGCCATCTCTCTCTCCACGCCATACTTTCTCTGCAATGGAACATTGCTTCTCTATCTCCCTCTCGTGTGAATCATTATACTTAAGTGACCTTTCCTCTCTCTACCTCTCTGCCACTAGGTCTTCCATCTTTCACCAAACCTGTTCCTACCTTCGTGTGTGGTGAAGTTTAGTTAGCCATTGGTTTACTCTCTAGGTTCAAATTTACCATCAAGATCTTGATCGCTAGTGGAATACCTTGCAAATATGTTCCTCTTGGATACCGCAAAAACTATAATTCAGCTACCTCCAGGAAAGAGTACGTCAAAATTGAATATTCCAGAATATAACTGTTTAGAATACTACAAAACCACGTATCCATAGCACGAGTCAAGATTAGATCAAGCATCATAAAGGGCCTAAAATTCTTCCCGTGTCTGAGACAAGTGTGTTATACCTCCGGTTCCATTGAGATGCATAAACAAAGAAGCCACTTGTATAGTTCTATTGGAAAGATAGCAAAAATATCTCATATAAGCTATCATACAGATTCTTTTCTACCAAAGTGCGTGTGTTAAACTCGGATCCACCGCCTGAACGCCATGCATATTCTTCCTCCAGATCATGTATCCATTCCTCAATACTTGCTACTAGCTTAACCGGATACGTCTTCATCGCGAACCATCCTAAAAACAATCTGAAAAGAGGTCCTGGTAATAAAACCAATGTTGTAGCCTAGAATTTACTGAGATAACACAATATTCGCACTAGCGAGATCACTCACCTTGACTCGAGCACTCACCCGAAGCATGCAAAGGTACCAAGTCCCTATTTAGGGTTTATGTAGTAGGATGTTAGCATGATGAAGGAAGAAACATATAGATTCATAACTAATCCATCATTCTACAATGCATGCTACATTCAAATCTATGAAAGAACAAGTTTAAACAGTAATCATGATTGAATCAATAACATGCACTACTCAATTACACATAGAATGAAACTTAAATTCAGCCAATATCTTCCATCTATTAATAAATATAGAAGCTCATTACAGTATTTTCAATCTATACTAATGCGTGTATGGATCTGATACAATAATTCAGTCATATGTGTATATCTCTATACCTCCATACATCCATCACACATACATACACACACTCTATATATTCTCTATTACACTCATCTACTATGTACCTAATAACATATATATAGGGTGGGGACTTTCCCTTCATCACTTATCTATTATAGAAATAGGCCACATGCTATTGATAGCCACACACCATTTACAAGCATAGCCACACATACAAGTGTGCTATCTATAGACCTCTTGCAATTAACTAAAGTGTCAATCCTATTCTTAGCTCATCTCCATGTAAAACACTTCGATCCACTCCTCCAAAGATAGGAAATGCATGGTGTGCACGTCTCTTGCATCGTTGGTGTGTTCCACATGCCATCTTCTAAAAATAGGTATTCATGCTCAAAATAGGTTAAGTCCTGAAAGCTGAACTTGTCTTCCACATGCGGGTCCTTCCTGTCCTTCCGTGCCCTTGGTTCCGGCCTTCTATCCCACGTGGACTCCTTGTGTGATCTTTGACAAGTATTCTTCATTTAATATTTTAAAGGCCCCTATTATGTTCCCCCATATCAGAATCCTCTGCGTGGTCCTAGATCCCTTATACCTAGGAATCACCCCATTATTTTGGGTCCAAAACATGTCTATCAAGCTTCCACAAGTAGATCTCATCCCTCATCCATCACCACACCCAAGAGTCCTTTGTAGCCAATAAAAAACAACCCCTGACAAAACTCTTACTTCCATTAGAAGATAAGATATCTGAAACTCCATCATCATTTGCATATGCACCGAAAGGGCATTATGCAACTATTTTGGAAGACCTCCTTTAACAATCACTCATAACATTACCACCTCTCAAACCATTGGACTCACGAGGATGGAAACCTACTTGGTATGACTTCAACACCTCATGTGAATATCATAGAACATGAGGTCATTCCATTGAGGATTGTAAAGCCTTCCACATGATTACACAAAAACTAGAAAATCTAGCTTCCCTTCCAGTTAAATCACATACAACATCAACATATTCTCTTCCTTCCAAACCACATGCAACATTAACATCAACATCATTGTCACCTTTATCAAAATATAAGGAACCCATGTCAAAAATCCCTTCCCATCAGTCGATGTTGTACATATCACTACTCGTTCACGAACTATGACACGGACCCATCTCAACCTAAGAGAGATAAAACCTACGTAGCTATACCTCCACCACCGAAGTAACCCCTCCTTTAGATAAACCCAAATTATCCATACCAAAGTGGCCAAGGTTTCTATCCTCACTACACCACCTTCACCATCCACCGTGATGTAAAAGGTGGTCATTAAACAATTACATCAAGCTCCTGTCAAAATGTCATTATATGAACTGATACAAACATCACCACTTCACAAACAAGAAATGATGGAAGCCCTCTGATCAATAACAATACCTTCAGATGATCCATCATCTTTTACAAACTTTGTGGGATCTCTCAAAGCATCTTCCATCATATCATTCAAACCATCTGAAATACCTTCCCTCAAACTGGAAGATCATGACTTACCACTTTTCATCACAACTCAAATTAACAATGTCCGTATCAAAAGGGTAATGATTGATAGTGGTTCCACTATTAACATTATCTCCTCCCTTTCTTTTGATCAACTTAAACTACCCAATACCATTGTCTCCCAAACACCAGTCTTATTACGATCCTTCAATGACACTATCGCACCCACATTAGGCACTATCATCCTACCACTAAAAGTTGGTGTTAAAACTCTCCCATAACTCTTATACATCATAGAAGGATATTTTCAATATAATATGTTACTAGGATGCCCTTGGATATGTGTTATGCATTGCATTTTGTTGACTCCTCATCGTTGTCTTAAATATGAACATGAGGGTCAAACATTCATTGTTCCCATAGATCTGAATCCTTTAACCGATTGTTACATGATGTATCATCCAAATGACATACTTATTCCCAAATATGTGTCTAAGTCATCCAATGAAGCTTCCACTAATTTATCTATTCCCTCTTCTAAATTATCGATGATTCTTCCCTTAGTGATGTTGTACAATGCCTCACATTGGATGGATATCATCTCCTCATGCTTAATCACATTCCTTCACCAAAACTTTTGGTCACCCCAAAAAACAACCCGTGTATGACCCTAATGTGGGAGATGTTATCTCTTATAGTCCAACTTATCTCAAAATGAATTTTGTCTATGGGGGACTCGATCATCCTTCATCTTGTACTATTGATCAACACCATGTCATGCCTCTTTAGATAATCCAAATTTCACCCGTATGTATATTTTTCATTGTGTGTGGAGAGGTTTTGGCCTTATATGTTATGAACAGGGAATACATGATGTGGTCATCTAATGTTCCCTTAAAACTTATGAAAAATACAATTTAGGTTATAAGAAATTCAGTTCAGAAACATTTGAGGCTACTACATCCAAACTAGCTACATCCGTTCTCATTACTGGATTAAACCCGTCATCACCAACATCCTCTGAAGACCCTATGGACCTAGACAACATTGTGCCCATCCCATATAATTTTTTTAGTCAATACCATATCTTTAGGACCACTCACTTATCAATCTAATCACATCACTAAACAAATACCTCTTCTTTGGCTAGAAATGGTTGAGGAAGATTCACCTATTATAAATGTCCTTCAGTGTCATGATGATTAGGACATCCTTTCGCATATGGGAGCTGAAGATCATTTCCTTCAGAAAACCTTACCATCTGAAACATCAACTCTCCTTAATGAATCCACCATTGATGTTAACTTAGGAACCTCTCAAGATCCTCGTATAGTTAAAGTCACCAATCATTGAGTCCATAAGAACTAGATGAATTCACCTCATTTTTATCAAAATATTATCAAGCCTTTTCTGGTCATATAGTGATATGCCTAGAATTGATCCCAATATTGTAGTACACAATATTGTCACATATCCAAATGTTAAGTCTAGTTAAACAAAAATTCGTAAAATGCATCCCCACATAGCTCTTCTTATTAAGGAAGAGTTGTAACATATTTTATCTGCTAATTTCATCATACCTATCGATTATCCATAATGGGTTTCTAATATTGTTCCTATAACTAAAGCATTGGGTAAGTTACGTATCTACACAGATTTTAGGGATCTCAATCTCACTTGTCTGAAAGATGATTTCACCCTTCCTAACATAGATAAGCTCATTGACATGATAGTGGGTCATGAAATTCTTTCCCTTATGGATGGTTTTTCAGGATATAATCAAATTCTTATCGCTACTGATGACCAACATAAAACCTCTTTCATCACCCCTTAGGGAACCTTTTGTTACCATGTTATGCCATTTGGCCTCAAAAATGCAGGAGCTACCTATCAATGAGCCATGACCTACATTTTTCATGACCTCATTCATAAAATAGTTGAAGATTATGTTGATGAACTTTTAGGAAAGTCCAAATAATGTAAAGATCATCTTATTGTCCTTGATTCAATCTTCACTCGTCTCATCCAATATTGTCTTTGTCTTAACCCTACAAAATGTGTTTTCGGTGTCCTCACTGGTAAAATTTTAGGATTTATCATATCTATCTGAGGTATTGAATTTGACCTAGCTAAGGTTAAGGCCATCATTGAAATGCCTCCACCATCTAATCTTACACAACTATGCAGCCTTCAGGAAAATTGCAGTCCATATGATGTTTCATATCACAACTTTGATCGTTGTCAGCCTTTTCATCACCTCCTCCGTAAGGACATAGATTTTTATTGGGATTTTGATTGTCAGAAGGCCTTTGATGAAATTAAACATTATCTCTTATCACCACATGTTCTCACTCCACCACATGAAGGAGATCCATTTTACTTATACATATTATGCTTTAGAACATGCTCTTGGAGCCATGCTCACCCACCATGATAGTTAGGGTCAAGAACAAGCCATATATTATATCAGCCGCACACTCCATGAATATGAAACCCATTACATTGAAGTTGAAAAGCTATGTTGCACTTTATACTTCACCACTTCCAAGTTGTGTCATTACCTTCTTAATCATAAAACATATGTTTTCACTAACTTCAATCCCCTCAAAGATATACACTCTAAACCATATCATAGTGATTGTATCACTTGATGGCTTATGCTTATGACTGAGTTTGACTTGGAATTCATATAAAAAAATCTATTAAGGGCCAAGCTATTGTAGACCAGCTCACTGATGCTCCTTTACCAGATAATCAACTTCCTCATGAGTATTTTCCAGACGAATCCATTAGTAATGTCGACAAATACAAATTCATCCCTGTCAAGATGACTCTCTTCTTTGATGGTTCTAAATGTCAAGAAGGGGGAGGAGCTAGTGTCGTTATTATCCCTCCTTGGGGTATTCCTATTCCATTATCATTTAAACTCAACTTTAAATGCACTAATAATATGGCAGAATATGAAGCTTTAATCATGGGTCTCACCACCACTATTCTTCTAGGTGTTCATATCTTAGACATCTATGGAGATTCACAACTTGTTATCAGTCAAGTCAAAGGAGAATATCAGTGTAAAAATGAAATTTTACAAAAATATAAAGCTAACGTTGACTTTCTCCTTGGTTCTTTTTATCACTACACCATCCAATCCATCCCACGATCTTCTAATAGGTTTGCAGATACAATGGCCTCTTTAGGAGCCCTCATCCCATTAGAAACAAAAGATTCAAAAGAAAATACTAAAGTATCCATCATTTTTCAATGATTAGATCACCCTTCACATCAAAATGAACTTCCTCCTATCAATATCATTGACGATAATCCAACTAATTTATGGTATACTCATGGCTCCAAAATACCATTTGATTTTTCGTAATGCTAAACCGTCATTCTTTTAACATATCAATCATTTCATCATTATTGGTGGTATAATTTATAAATGAAGTTTTGATCTGTATCTTGTTAATATGCCTTAAATCACATGAGTCAATCAAAGCCATTGAAGAAGTCCATGATGGTATTTGTGGAGGTCATTTCAGTGAAATTTCGTCACTAAATGTGTTATATGGCTAGGGTATTATTGGCCCACTATCACCAAGGATTGTTGTGAGTATGTTAAGAAATGTGTGAAATGTCAAATTCATTCAGATCTCATCCATGTCCCTAGTCAAGCATTACAACCCACTCAAGACCTATGGCCTTTCTCCCAATGGGGATTAGACCTCATTGGGGCCATCAATCCCAAGTCATCTCAACAACATCATTCCATTATCATAGCTACTAAATATTTCACCAAATGGGTTGAATCTATCCCTTTGACATCAACTAAGTCAGGACCTATTATTAATTTCATATATCAACACATTATATGTCATTTTGGCATCCCATATAAACTTATCACAGATAATGGAAAATCTTTTAAAAATAAAGAAGTTAAAAATATCTATGACACCTTCAACATTAAACTCATATTTTCATTGCCATATTATCCTCAAGAAAATGGGCATGTTGAAGCCTCTAATAAAACACTCAACAAAATCCTTATGAAAATGGTAAACGATGCAGGCAAGAATTGGCATCTCCAAATCCTATTTTCTCTTTGGGCTTATCGGACTAGCATCCACACACCTACAGGTGCTACACCCTATTCACTTGTCTATGGATTCGAAGCCATTGTACCTCTTGAAATCCAAATCCCATCACTTTGTGTATCCCTCAAGGACTTCATCCCTAATAAAGAATATCGACAAGATCTGTTTAGCACAACTTGAACTATTAGATGAGAAATGTCTAATGGCCCTTGAACATCATCAAGTTTATCAAGAATGCATTAAACGAGAATATAAAAACATATCAAAGAACATGAATTTAAAGTTGGTGATCTTGTGCTTAAATAAAATCAAAATGTCACTCAATTAGAATAGAGTAAACATGGAAAGTTTTCCCCCAATTGGATTGGTCCATACATCATTACTCATAAATATGGATCAGGAGCGTAATGTCTCTCTTATCTTGATGGTAAACCTGAAGTGGAGCCTTGGAATGCCTTTCACTTGCAGCCTTTCTAAGGTTAAATAATTGGTTGTCATGACATTAGTTACTCCATTAAAACCATCCACCCTGTATCAATTAAGGAACATGACATGGGGTACGAATGTGTAGAACATATATGCACCTTTTTTTCCCTCCTCAAAACAACTTATTAGGTATTTTCCCTTAGCTAAAAATATATGTAAATCATTTGGATGCATTTCTCAAAATTCAAAATAAATGGTAGACTGATCCCTTGAAGGACAAATATCCATCAAAATGGTAGACCAATCCCTTGAAGGACAACTATCGGTAAAAAAATCAAAAGTAAAAAGTAGATTGATCCCTTGAAGGATAGCTACCAATCAAAAGCGTAGACCATACCCTTGAAGGATGGCTACCCATAAAAAGGGGGATTCCCGCATTGATCAGCCTTCAAAATAAATACATCAATATCAAAAGCATCCAAGAAAGCTTCCCGCATTGATCAAATTTTCCATTATAGTAAACTTCTCACATTGATCAGTTTGCTTCAAAATCAAAATAAAGTTGGGGCATCTCTCTTTAGACCTATAGAAAAGGAGAATATTTTTCCTTCATTGATCTATACATGTTCAAACCCCTTTCATGTCCAAAAAGAAGCATTCATCCCACATTTTATTAAACGTTGTAACTACCCATTGATGATCATATTTAACATTTGTTAAAGGTTATAAGTGCAAGAGTATTCAAGCTTTCAAAACCCATCGTGTATGTACCAAATCCATAGTGGGATGATCATTTCATGTTTATCCTATTTCATTGAGCCACATTTTGATACAATATAATTTGAGATCACATTTTAAGTTGTTTAATTTCATCATATTTTTATAATATCATATCACATCTAATAACCAACACATCCAAATTAAAACACACAAATTAACACACACACACACACACACACACACACACACACACACATTGAGATCAAATACAAAATACACATAAAATATGAAAAAATAAGCATCATAAAACCTCATCATCACATCATCATCATATATATCGATCAAGTCCATATACATCAATATAAAAAATAAGCTTCTAAGAGCCACATCATCAAAATACATCATATCAATGTCATATAAAAATAGGCTTCCATGATCCATACATCTACTATCAAATACATATATCATGAGTCAATAAACTGAAAATATCCAAGGGAATGATGAGGAGGAGTTGTACTCCCCTCTCCTCCCTCAACACCTCTACCTCTAGCTAGGTACTCCTACACCACCCACAACACCAACATCTCCTCTAGCTCCCCCTCACTATCACCCACTCACTCAGGTCTCTAGGTGGGTGACCCACACTCACACCACTAGTAGTAGGGCATGCTACCTCACCGTCCAAGTATTCAACATACATAATGATTTCAAGATAATACTACATAATCATATAAACATAATAATCATGATCCACCCATACTGCCTCATAGTGAGCCCTAGAAACTATCCTAGACCTTGCAGGTGGCCTCGATCCACTAGTATGTGGCCTCGCTCCACTAGTCCCAAGTCTCTTCCCACTATCCTGCACTATATGATCCATCTCCGCTAACTATGCAATGGAAATAGAAGGTCCGACAATCCTTAAGGCCTTCCTCATTTCCATCTATTTGGACCTTTACTATTTCTATCTCGTAATGGCCAAGGACAACAGAAGCTTTAAAATCCTCTCACTTCACCATAATGCCATCCCTCGGTGATTAAACTATCTTTCTCACAATCAATGTGTCCCAAACACCAATCAGGTCATCCCTCTTTCTCTTGGCCACATCCCTCTCCCCTCAACTATGACCTTCTCGGTCCGTCACTATTGCAATAGCTACAACTACATCATCATCACCCTCCTCCTCACTATCATCCTCTGCACCCTCCATTACCTCCTATGCCACTACTCCTCTCGCTACCCGAGCATGTACTCATTTGACTCTATGTACTTCTCTCTCTCTCGAGACTCAGTGCTATCAAATCTCCTCAATGCATGATTCCACCATACTATATAATCAAGGATAACCCCTGTGTCATCAATTGAAAAAATCGACCCTCATCATTAGGACCCATGACCCCCTACTAATCAAAAATAACCTTGGTCTCTCTCACAACTTCCCTATGGGTATCTTTCTCTCCATCCTCCCATCTATACTATACGAGATCCTCTAGCACTCCCTGCACAAATCTAAACTATCTCCTAACATGATCAAAATAGAGCATCTCATGCTCACCTAGTTAGTGAGCCTGTACCCATATAGGCTATTGTAAACTAACCAACTCACTAGCAAACTTAGGCCAAATAGGAAAATCTAGATATGACCTCCATACCACATCTCCCACCTGTAATCCAGATAATAGCTCTCTATAGTATCATGACCTCCTCCTCTTTAGCCTATGGCCAAAATCCTCCCTCCATCTCATAAAACTAGGGTGCTCATCACCAATCCCACAAGGTAATCCCACTAGTCGAGCAACTGTAATGTGCTCAAAGGCCCAAGCCTATAGTAAAAATGCAATATCAATACCATATCTCTTGTGGACCTTCTAGGCCCACAACTCTCTATATATTTGTGTAAGTAGGGTAGGACCCCACTCAAAAATAGTATAGTGCTCCATCATCTTAGCCACAACCCTTGTCATCATCCAAGGAAATCAACCACCTTCTGAATCTGGTAGAGCATAACAAATTATGGCCATCATCATCATGGTCATCCAAGTACGAACCTCTGTGTAAGGTGAATAAAATTGCCATAGGAAAATTCTCCTGACTCATATCTAACATCAGCTGCATCTATTCCATACAACCTAGTCATCACCCCATCCCTCTCCTCCTCAGTAATAATATAAACCCCATCTCCTCAGATGGGTACTCTCAGGATGTGGTGCAAGTCCTCAAAAGTAATTGTGATCTCACCAATAGTAGGCAAACCATAAAGTATTGGTGGAAGGGTTCCACCGCTCTAATAAGGCCAACATAAAACTTTGAGATATGTGTAACTGATGATAATACCTCATGGCACCAAAGCCTATGGCCTTAATATGCTCCCAATAGTCATCATACATATCATCCTTCACCTCATCTAAAAGAAATGGTACAAGATCACAGAGAATCAACTTTGCATCCACTTAAAATGAAAACAAATCAATAATTAGTATTGTTATAAAAAATGAAATGATAAAAATCATCATCCAAAACATATCAAAAATTCATCTCGCATCAACATCTAAAACATTAAAATTAAATGGTACATCACCATCTAAAAACAAAAATTTTTTTCCATATTTGAAAATAAAAAGCAAGTTACACAAAATTGCTTAATATCAAATTTAATGACATCATAAAACAAAGTTTCATCAATATCAATCACATTCAACACTAATGGAACTGAGAACAACATGTTAAAGCCCAAAACATTACTTCAAAATCATGACAATAACTACAAGAAGAAAATTGCCAATAAAGCAGGTGAATCGCTGATGATTCACTTTGATCACTAGTGATTGCATGAATCACTTTGGTGATCCGTGTGTTTTTCCTAGGGCATCCACGCCACCCCCAAAAATGGCAATACAACCCTAAAAGTACAAAAAATCCATAAAAATGACATTAAAAAGGATAGATCACCTACCTTGACCATCGTGGGATTCCATTACCTACCCGAAGTCGCCATTCCATCCAAATTTCACCATTTTACCCATGAAAACATGTTTTACTCGCATGACTCGCTATGTCAATTTTCTTTCACCGTATGATGAAATGAGCCTGTGAATTGGTTTTTTATAGCCAAATTTTTTCATTTCGGAAATAGTCAGTGATTCCCTTAATCTCCAAAAATTTTACTTTAATCACTTACAAATCATATCCTATTGGCATGAGTGCCCAATTTTTCCCTAAATCTTGGTAATCAAACTTTTCCACAAGAGTGTCCAATTTTCAATGGACCCTAGTCCTTGAAATATTAAAAAAATGAAATTTACATCAGGATCCATCATTCGTCTATGGGATGCATGCCCTTTGACCCCCATCAATTGGATTTCCCATCCTTTAAGCCTACTTTTACGGATCATATGTCTAGGTGTCAAACTCCTTGGTTCCCCTATCATTTGACTCGTTTGTAGCACATCTTGTTTCGGTAACCCCTAGGACTGGGGCAACGTTTTACGAAACACATGACACACAAACACTGGTGTTCCCCGTGGATCACCCATAAACATTTTCATTATTTTTGTCTAATGCTACAAGATTAGATCCACTAGAAAAAAGCAAATGTAGACACTAAAAATTTACACTTGCCTATCTTCATTTAATTATCCTATTTGCAATATATCGCCACATTATATTAATTATGTCAATATGATCAAATAAAATATTTCCTCATATACACTAATATTATATCCCATGATATTTTAATTCACCTAAGTAATCTCTCTAAATATTATTTAAAATTTCCCTAATTCCTTATCTCGACACTCTATCATGGGTATTTTTATAAATCCCCCATTATCTTATCAAAATCTTATATTATCACAAAGAATCATATATTTGTATGTTTGATATATCTTAATCAAACAACCTAATACATATCCTAAACAAACCTAGGCTAAATTAGAACATATCTAACTAATAAAATCCTTTCCCTGACACCTCATTAGATAACACAAAACTTTCAAAACCGACCTAACAACACATTCTTCAAAATTTCAAACAAAAGGCTCAAATTAGGAATTTCTTCCCAAACAAACTCAAGAATCCCAAAATTGTCGGTGATTTGTTAAATTGCCAACAATTATTTAAGCCCAAATTGTACCCTCCATACATAATCATCTTCTCATAGTCTTCTATTAGGGCATGTTATTTCCATATTACATCAATGATAACACAATATCATCCAGGTACCAGCATTCACTCTCACCAAGGAATCCTGAGAAACATTTTGGAGTTTACTCGACAGCCAACATTTCACCAGTCAGCTTCAAGCCCCATCCTTCACACTTGTTTAAGGTCAGGTTTCATCCTACAATCTTGTTTTCTCATTTCAAATGCTTTATTTGATTTATTATCCCTTTGAAAGTTTGTAGCTTTGAACCATATTGATCAAAAATTATAATTTTATTAGGTTTTTAATATCTTCCAAATTGCCAGTGGTTCATTGAATCACCTACAATTCCTACACATTCTACTCACTTATAACATTTACCCAATTTTATCTATCTTTTCTATTATATCTTTATTGCTTCTAACACCTTTATAAAACATGGATTGTTTAGATGGCTTTAGGTGGTCAAGGTCATGAGATAACCAACATCCATTCACTACCTGTTATCCATCATCCCCTACACTGGGAACAATATGATGTTCTCCAAAACTTGAAATTGTGCAGGATTCACTTAGCCCCTTTAGAACAGTGCAAAACATTCGTATCCACTTAGAGGATTGGTGAGGCCAAAATTAGTTTTGGGAGGCCTATTTTGAATTTTACGCCTTTGAGATGACTTGGAAAGGTTCAAATACTAGTATTAAGTCCAACAAGAAGAATTAATATCTAACGTCAAATCTAAAGATCTAACCGATTCATAACAATCTGATTCTGAATCTGATTCCAATATAGAGGAGGAAGAGCCTAATTATATTTCTGACTTCTTTAGGGAAGAATTCAAACTATCTAAAAGACAGTGATTTTACTGAAGAGGAAGATTCACCTTAATTTGAAAAATCTTACACATCTTTAGACTCTGAATTTTGAGCCATAGTCTATATATCTCATATTTCATCATCTATTATATATATTTGTAATAAAATATGAATTTGTTAGAACATTTACCATCAATTATATCATGTTTCATTTTCAAAACCACTTGATTGTGTAAACAACAAGTTGACATCCTTGTGAGGAAGTCTTGTGGCTTCTAGGGACTGCCTTTAGCAAGTAACCTGATTACTACTTTTACTAATAAATTTTTTTGTGTAATGTCTCGTGATTATAATGTCATTTTTAGGACCATAGTTAATTCATTTGATACACAAAGCACAAAAGTCAAACATTGACCATCAACATCCATGGGTACCTCTAAACCCTGTCATTTTGAGGTTTGGTAAGTTTTATTATCTTTCTTATTAGGTTAATTTGAAGAGGTAAAATTTACTCTAAACAACCACACACATTTATAGTATCTATATTCATGGCCGAATCAGACTACAAACATAATACAAAGACCAACTCTCACTATAACATCATCCATCATAGCCAAGAAAATGGGCTATTACACTTAACACACTTTTGACACATGATGATAAGACTAAAAACACAATCTTAGATCTTAAGAGAATCGAAACAACATGTGACCACATGATATCTCTTGAAATTTGTTAGAATTAGACTCATCAACTAACACCTTCAGAATATTCTTGAAATACCTTATGACAACATGAGTAAAGAGATGACCTTGAACTCAAACTTTAACAGATTAATACATTTAAGACATCAACAAAAACACCTTTTCAATACATGATAATCGACACTCATACATGAAGCCATGACTATCACTATATCTTGACCTTGATAGATAATTAGACTTAATGATTATAAGGACTCACATAGGTTGACATCTGATGGGATCATAGACTCTACCAAGACAACAATGATATGAATGACACATGATAACAAGATACATACTAGAATTTGACTGTGAGGACCATTTGAGAGCATCTTGGCATTATGATCTTCTAGATTTATAGGCTTTGCAAACTTCCATGCACATCTTGAAGCTTCACACCATGTCATTTACACCTTCTTCCATTTATCAATAGTCCTATGATTCCTTTGTCTGACCAAGACAATATACTCATAGGGAAAACATCCATATTTTGTATGAAGACATGTGAGATCACCAACAAGCTTCTTTGTCAAGTCCTTTTTGACCTCAAACCCTACATAAGTTCTTAACTCATTGATTTTCTTCTCATGAATGATGACTTATCCCACAAGACACTCTTAAATCCTTTCATAGGAAGATTTCATGATTAGGGATTCTTGAGATGATGAATATTCCATTATAGGTCCTAATTCATCTAGAACATCCTTAACCTCTTATTATAGGGAATCTTCAGTAATTTTACCATCTTCTCTATAGTCATAAACATTAGAATTATCTTCTAGTTCATATTTATTGTTAACTACTAGGCATTCATCATTGTCATTAGGAAAATATTATTTAAGATACTTCACATCAACTATACTCAATGGAGATGGTGTACACACTTCATAGATGGATTTCCATATGTCAAACCCTAGGGGTTTCAAGAAAACCCTCATTCTAACCAATGGATTCACTTGACCATTTTCCACTATCAAGTCATATTCTTCAAAATCATAATCATCTTCTTCACATGAATTTCTCCTTAATTATTCATATATTTTTAGGTCTGCATGTGCTTCCTCCAGTTGAATTAAAAAACTTTTGACTTTTTATTCTATATCCATCTTGTGCTTTAAGGATCTCGTTCAAGTGGTAAAAATTTCTTCTCAAGGGCCTGCTCTGATACCAATTGTTGGAAGTAAAATGGACTGAGAGGGGGTTAAATTAGTCCTAAAATTTTCATTTCAGTTTCCATCCATTATTCATTAGCATTCATGCAACCATTTATTCAATTATAAACCATATGTATGTTAATGTAAGGATATTAACAACCATACACAAGAACGACAAATATATGTGGGAAACCCTTAAGGGAAGAAAACCCATTGAATTTTTTTTGTATTAAACACAAAAAAGATATTTAGTGAAGCACCAAATTCACAAGGAGCACAAACCCCATATTTAGTGAGGCACTAACCCCACAAAAACACCAACCCCTAGTGTAGTAGAGCACCAACCTTACAAGGAGCACCAACCCCTAATTTAGTGAAGCACCCACTCCAAAAGGAGGATAAAACTCACTAAGGATGACCAAGCACAATATTAGTCACCTGAATATATGTTATCTCTTATTTTGTTGCTTCCACAACTGATTGAGATTACTAATTCAGCTCACAAACCCTTAGACAAACCCTAGGTCTTCAACCTTGCTTTTTCTCCTTCTTTCTTCACTTGTCTCGGATATGAATTATTGATATAATGTTTTCATATATTAATTAATATGAAAAAAATCTTATCTACCTTAAAATCATGCCTTTATACCTGAAAATAACTTTCCTCTAGGTCACACTACTCCCCCATGCAAGACTAGCTCACCAAATGAGTCAAAACATTAGTTTTATATGAAAATCAACTCAAAAACCTAAACAAGGTCAGTACCTCATGAAAATTCAACCCATAAAAATTCAATAATTACAATGGTCACATATGACCCAAGTAGGTCTGCCTATCCAAAAGCCTCATTATATGTGCTAAAAATGGCTCAAAACCCTATTGGCACAATCTTAAAATTGCACTAACATTAGTACCATAATTTTTCATGACCTAAAACTCATCAAAAATTATTAAAATATCATTTAATATTCATACATGGTCACAATTAATATCAAATACATTGTCACAATTAATATCAAATAATCAAATTATTCCATTTATTGGGCCTAGTTCCCTTTAAAATTCTCAAAACAACTGTTTCCTGCACCCTTCAACACCCTGGAAACTTCATCTGATCACCAAATAAATTATACTTAACCAAAACATGCCACATGAAAAATAAAAATAAATGGAACAACCTTTATAAAAATTATAATATAGTTTTAATTCATGAAACATCCTTCACTTAGAACCACAACAACATTTGCCTTCAAAATATCAACCTGCCAAAAAAGATGTTTCCAAGGTTAGATCATAAAATAATTTATGCATATATTAAAGACCTATAAATGGATTCATTTGATCCATAATTCACCTATATTCACATTATAGGTGATAGTAATCATCACCCAATCAATCACATGCTTCAAACAACATCAAACTTGCACTAAATCGATGTTGTCTGAACTACCAAAAATATTCCTACTCAAAGAATTCCATTTAAACCCTATAAAATAACTTATTCATGAGGAAATTAATATATCAATAGAAATATATCCAAATAATTTTTCCAATTCAACTTTAATCATCTTAAAACCCTATGTGTAGCTCATTTATGCTCATTTTATAGTAACCCTACTATTTGAGATCCCAAAACTACCTTTTGACCAATAATGACCTATTTTGACCTCAAACACCATGAACATGCATGAAAATGTCCTGAAACCTTCATGTAAATCAATAAAATATCCCAATCATAATGCACCATCAATTTTTTATGCTACTCCTTTGGACGATCTTTTCCTAAAACCTTCTTCTCCAGAAATTGTATTTTTAAGTGGGGCCCACATATCACCATGACCTCAACCATACATTTATGGAAATAATGAGGAGTCATATACAACATAAAATCATCATAATATTCAATAAGAACACTAAAAATATACTCTTCAAGGTGACCTTTAGTGTCGTGTGATGCATTTACTTAGATTTCTACGGTCATTGTTGATCATTAATACACAATCACAAAGAAATACCTTCGTACACTATTGTATCCCCGAGTACTTGCACCCATTGATAAATACCTTAGAATTATTACAGAAAAAAACCTATATCATGATATATTATGAAGATTATGTAGCATTAATTTTCAATTGTGTTGGCCATACGAACCTTTAGAGACTTGACTTAGTCTTGGGAACATTTACATCTACTAAGAAGATGTGTCTTCCAAATGCATACCGAGTCTAACCTTGGTTGTTTTTTTCAAGCCCTTCTTGATCACATTCAGTTATGAGTCAACCAAATTGTCATGATAACACTTGATGAATCTTTAAAGACTCTTCATAAATATTAAGAACTTCTCTTTAGTCCTCGTGAGCCCATACACTTGTGCACAGTTCACAGAGTCCATAATTTCATTCAAATTTTGTTAACATTGTTCATAATACCATGTAGAAGAACTTTTATCCTTGGAGAGGAGTGATGGGATTTTCAAATTCAAACCCTTTACCATGAAACCCTTACTCATTAGCACATGAATTCTCAACTTTGATTTCTTCATCATCACGTATACTTTGTTTTATTAAGCTCAAACTTGTGATCCTAATATGAGATATTTTAATGACGCCCACCAATAGGATTGAATGAATTTGAAGAGCTTAGAATTATTCCTCAAACTAGCTTACCTAACTTTGACTTGTTCTAAAGGATCAATGTAGAAACATTCACTTACCTTGTGCTCATTACATCTTGGTGACACTTATTTCAAACATCATGCATTTTGACTTGACCATACACATTCACATGATAGGGATTACCTTCTTTGACCTCATAAGAGAACATTTTCTTCAATATCTTGACAAGAAAAAACCTCAAGAGACATTATAAAGACTGAAACACATTTTTAGCATGATATTTAAATCCAAGACAATATTCATAATGAATGACTACATAGATCTGACCCGAGGTTTGCAATGTTGAGACTTATTCTCTGTACATATAAGTAAATTTGGAACAACTTCTTATACCCAATCAAAAACATGCTAACCACCTTTAGTAAAATTTGATGGAGAGTGTCGTAACTATATTATTGACATGAAACACCATATATATTCCAAACCAAAACTTTAGAAGCATATTTAAGACACAACCACACCTATTTCACACTTTGAGAATTGAATTTATCTGAATAAGACATACATGGGGTTTTCAAGATCTCATATATAAATATTTTGACCTTTCTTGTAAGACCACACACATTTATAGTATCTAGATTCATGGAGGAATCAAAGCACCGACACATAATAAAAATACATATTCTCACTATAACATCATACATCATAGCCAAATACATGGGCTATTACACTTAACCAACTTTTGAAACATGATGAGAAGATTCAAAACACAATATTAGATCTTAAGAGACTCGGAAACAACATGTGACCAAAAATAAATTACAAATTATGCATAACTTTATCTCTTGACATTTTTTAGACTTAGGCTCATGAACTAACACCTTCAGAATATGCTTGATAGAACTTATGAAAACATGAGATAAGATATGACCTTGAACTCATAATTTAACAAATTAATACATTTAAGACACCAACACAAACACCTTTTCAATACATGATGATTGACACTCATACATGAACCCATGATTATCAATATATCTTGACCTTGATAGAAAATTATACTTAAGGATCTTCAAGGACTAACATAGGTTGACATCCGATGAGATCATAGACTCTACCAACACAAAAATGCTTATGAATGACACATGATAACAAGATACATACTAGAATTTGACTATGAGGACCATTTGAGAGCATCTTGACATCATAATATTTCATATTTACAAGATCTACAGACTTCCATGCACCTCTTAAAGCTTCACACTTTGTGTCATTTACACCTCTTTCCATTTATCAACAGATCCTACGATTCCTTTTTCTCGACCAAGACAATATATTCATAGTGAAAACATCCAGATTTTTATGAAGACATGTGAGATCACCAAAAAGATTCTTTGTCAATTCCTATTTGACCTCAAACCCTAAATATGTTCTAAACTCATTGATTTTATTCTCATGAATGATGAATTCTCCCACAAGACACTCTTAGATCCTTTCATAGGAATATTTCATGATTAGGGCGTCTTGAGATGAAGAATCTATCATTATAAGTCCTAATTCATCTTGAACATCCTTAACCTCTTCTTCTAGGGCATCTTCAACAACTTTACCATCTTCTTTGCAGTCATAAACATCATAATCAAATTCTAGGTCATCTTCATTTTCAACTACTAGGTCTTCATCCTTGTCATTAGGAAAATCTTCTTCAAGATACTTCACATCAGCTATACTTAATGGATATGGTATACACACTTCATAAATGGATTGCCATATGTCAAACCCTATGGGTTTCAAGAAAACCCTCATTCTGACCAATGTATTCACTTGATCATTATCCACTATGGAGCCATATTCTTCAAAATAATCACCATCTTATTCACATGACTTGTTCTATAGTCATTTTTATGCCCGTAGACCAATAGTATAATCCCATGCATGTTGGTCTATCACCCAACGGCACTTTGGTGCTCACCCGAGGAACGCGCGGGTGCTCGAGTATTTCATTTATGTGAATCTTATGATAATGCATCATCTTATGATAGATAATAAAATGTAGAAGGACAAAAAAGAACTATAAAAAATCTAAGAACCTAGAACGAGTTGTCATCTTATTACATCCAGAAAGAGAAATAACAAGTAACATGTATGTAAATGGTCCATTCATAAAGGAAATGCATAAGGAATATACTCATGAACACATATATGGTTTATAATAGAGCCTTATATTCATATCAACATGTTTAAGTACCACATTACATTCCATGAAACCATTACAGACCTTCATATCACAATGCAGAGCCAAGTCATGCATAAAAATGGACTATGTTCCTTATACCTAAAGGATAATCACAAACCCATCCCCCTAAACATGTCATCACTCCCATAGTTCTCCTAATCCCTAACCCCTAGAACCCTCCATTTTATTTCTTTAGAGATTCACCTTTATTCTCTATATCTATCTTGGAACTCTCTAGTCCTCCCCTTCTACTATCCACACACCTCAATATATAGCCCTTTTCCCTTCATTGTCATGCCTTTTGAGGTAACAGATCGGCCGCCAAGAGTCTAGTGGTACTCTAATGGAGAATTCCCTATTTGATTCAAGCTCTCCAATCTATGTAATGATTCTATTTTGGAACCTTCCATCGCATGCCTAGAATATTCCCTTTTTGATCCTATAGTCACTAGGATGACACCTTATCCATAAGGGTCATGCTTTTCTCGTGTGCTTCATGGATGTTGAATATGAATAAGTCCAAATCCCATCTCACCTTACATGCATGTGCTCGTATGTTTTGAAAAATATACTATAACCTTTCCCGCATATCTTTAATCCCCACACGCCCATGCACCTTCTCATCCTTAGCCAATATTATGGGGCCCAACATCACCCCACACTACGCCTGTTCTCCGTCCTTAGAAACACTTTCTTCAATGAATAAATAATGAATGGGCTTTAAAAATTTGAATAAAGAATGGAGTGAAGAATTGGGGAAGGAATGAAAGAATGGGGGGGAAATCATGATCAATGTTGAAGGAGGAGAGGGAAATCCTTCCTCAAATATGCCTCCAACTTATCCTAGGCATCAACCTCATTCTGTGCTTATTGACAGAGGTCACCTACTAGGGTGCTTACCTCCTCAAAGTCTATCCCTTATCCTTTAACATCCATTCTCTCTATTATCCCCTCTAATTTATTTCCCAAATCCTCGAGTGTGTCCATTCTCTCGAGTAATTTGGGGGTATAATTCTTTCATCTAGTTTTTGATTGAGCTTTGCAAGGTCTCAATGGCCTCTAATTTCTTCTCCACTTTGGCTAGGATTTTGTCTCACTCATCCCTGTTCCCCTTATTATTTTCTTGGAACTCCTTGAGTTCCATTTCATGGGTGGAAACCAAGATAATTTCCACTCTATCTCTATCCTTGCAATTATCATAGGCAGCCTCAAAGAAACTTGCACGATGACTTTTACATCGGCAAGGATCTTGTTGTACTAAGAATTTTTTTCTACAACCTTCATCTTATCCTCTTTTTCTTGGCACACCAACACCTCTTCTATGGATTCTAAGGAAAGTGGTCACCTCTCCATAGTGATTATGTAGGTCAAGTTATCTAGGCACTATGAGGATGATCCATATTTTTGCACAGGTGGTGTTAAGTTTGTATGCTTCAAGACAATGGAATCTATGATCATATCTATCTTCTTATATACCTCACGCACCCTTTCCTTCTCATCTTTTAACTCATGCCTTAACTGAACGCTGATTATCCCCTCTTACTATAGGTCATTTATTTTATAAAGGATATCCTCCACCATTTTCTCCAGCTCTCCGCCTCAGGAACTTCACCTAACATTTCTTCCGAAGAGTCTGGCTTTAACCTCAACTAAAAGTTTTTTGAGCACGTTGCAAATTTTCTCATCTAATAATTGTTGAGAATTCAACAAGGCATTTATCCCTTTTGTTTATGGCACCTTCATTAATGCCCCTTGGCTTATTTCAAATTTGGGCTCATCAATGTGGGACTCAAATGCCCATGATAGCATTTTCCTCATCTGAGGGTATGCACCTTCCTCATCAAATGAAGCCATGGCCAAGAGTTATTCCATTGGCATGGTGCCCTGAAAGTGCACACACAACACCTTGTTCAAATCATTGATGAAGCCCATTATTTGACCTTGTGGTGCTTCGTGTTCTTCCTCTTGTGCATGTGGCATTTGGAAAACTTACAACTAAACTAGGATCTCTCCCCATGTTGTCATATTATTTTTCTATGCTTTCCTCCTCAACTTCCTTCAACACCTCATCCACATTGGGTTCCACTTCAAGTCCTTGATGATTCCCACCACCTCTCTCTCTCTGGCCTCTTCTCTTATTCCTTCATGAGGCTTGGGGTCCTATGATCCTTTGTATTTACTTATCCACTCACCCCCTTGCCTTGAGCCTCAGCCTCTTCTTCATCATTCTTCTCCTCATCCTCTCTATTATACTCCTCATCTCCTTCTTCCTCAGAATCATGTACCTCATAGATGGGATGGTCTTCACCTCCTTCAAGATCATCATCATCATCCTTATCATTGATGTAGGCATCTAGAATCTCTATCTCTTCTGAGTCTACCTCATCTGTCACCTTCTGTTTCTTTCTTACTGGGGATTCTAGTACAAGATATTCTTCTTTTTCTTTCTCTTTGACAGTGATGTCTCCTCGATGACTCCTCATGGGTGAGGTGCTCTTCGTGATTTGATGCCTCTTCTTTTGGGGTTTTTTCATTTACTAGAGAGTTCTTTCTCCACACGTAAGTACTAGGATCAAGTGCTTGCTTAGCCGCCACCAACCGATTCTCAGTAGTTTGAACACTTGGTGCCTTCTTATCTTGCACCTCTTCTCTTTCTCTCTTCCTTGGTGCAACATTCTTCCTTCCTATAGGGTCTCCAGGAATGGAGAAATCATTTTCCAAGTAAGCTCCCTTTTCAATTTTGGCCTTATGCACAGATACACCCTTGCTATGTTCCTCCATGTAATTGGTAGCATTAAAGGCTTCATCATTTGTACTTTGTGGGAGACATATTTCTCCACATATGCATGTTTCTTTGTGTAGATGAACTTCCATCGCAACTCACGGTGGTCTAGATCTACCTCAATAAGGTCTAATATTAGTCTCATGGCCTCCTTAAACTGATTGAATCAAGATTGGAAGTATTACACGTGAAGGAGAAGGGTAGATTGCACCATGGGCTCATAGTCCCATCTATCAATGTAAATCTGCCAATGCAGAAATGTTTATACACTACAAACTCTACCTCTCCATCCACGAGTGTTGGTAACTACTCTAGGATCCTTTATTCTTCACCAAATTCATCGCACATTCACTTATACCACTTTTCCAAGTGCACCTTGTGAGTGGCCGTCATGGTTTCACAAGTGTACTTTGTAAACCTTTTTGCAGGTGAGGGATCCTCTTTTGATATTCCCAAACAAAATTTTCTGGCCCATCGGGCACTCAAATCTCTAAAAATATAATGGTGAGGAGGATGTTACCGAATAATATATTTTCTCCCTCCTGCGCACTACTTATGATCTCATCCATGATGAAAGTAGACAAGTTATAGATTGTTCCTTCTGATATCTTCTCGACATACATTTAGCCATGCCTTGTTCACTTGTTTCCATCATTCTTGATCATTGAGCTTAGTCACCAAGCACACAACCATCCTCATAACATGGTATGAAATCTCAAATATGCCAAAGTATCATGACCCATTTTTGTATTTGTACATGGCTACGCTCCTTGATATCCTCCTTGTTGCCGAGATCATCATCAATCAGTATCCTTCACAAATGAGGCCTGTGAACTTGGATATCAACTACGGTGTTATGTGCATCTTTCACCCCACAAAATAAAAGTGATCCTCATGCACACATGACATCAACCATTGATAAAGGTGTTCAGGATTGCCAAAGTAAGGCAACTCATACAATTGTAATAATCCAGCCTTCTCCAATTTGACCTTCACCTCATCGTTGTAAATAGGTATCCCATCTAGCGTCCTCTTGTTAGCTAGATGGACCAAATCTAATGCCATTTCCTTCTCATTTGTGCTTTTTCAATGGTTATAATCACTCATGACCATCTTTCACAAGTGTGATGACAATGATTTTCTTTCCCTTTCCCTTTCCCTTTGTTTTATTTGGTGAAATGATTGGCTTCTTGGGTGCCATATTTTCTGGTTTGGGTAAACTTAAAACTCCTTCCTCTTACTCTACTCTACTACTTTGTTCAATCCCAGAGCTCACTCTTGCGAAGAAATCCTTTTCCTTTGTGCCTTGGCCACCAAACCCTAATCGGGAAATATTTCCACAAGATGACACTTCTAAACCAAATTTCTCCACGTTTTGTGCTCATTCCACTTTGGTTTGTGGATCTATTCTAGTCATGCACTTTATATCTCTCTAATTCTTATTCACACAAATCTTTCTGAATGCCCTAGTTCACGAGAGATTCTTTCACTTTGTAATTACAAGGTAAAATAATGATTTATCCATCTTTGTATTTATAGTTTTTCCTTCTTCCCAATGTTAAATGCTCTACCACCTACCACCATACTTGACACTAAATGCAGATTTTTTTACTAATCCAACTTCAAGTGCTTTTACCCACGCACCTAATCCTATGTGAAAAACTCGACAACCTTCCTCGCATGCAAAAATCCAATCCGATCAAGAATATTGCACACATGTCTACAATGTCGAAGGCAATTCTTCTTTCCTTTACCTGATTTTTTCCCTTTCCTACCTCATGTTGTTCCTGCACTCTTCATGATTTGTACATGGTCTCTGTTATATCCTTGACACCATACTTTATCATCCGTTGTTTCCTCACATGCTTTCTCAACCTTACATGCTTCCTTCTACTTGACCACTTAACTTGTATTATAGACCTATACTTTGCATTACTCCACCCCAGGACTAAAACAATGCGGTCCTCTTTCGCGCATACACAACCTTGGAAAAATATTGTGGTTACCAACACACAAGGTGTAAAATGAAACAAAAAGAAAGGAACAAGCAATGAGAAAGGGAAACAGAAGAAGAGAAAATTATAAAAGGAAATTCTAAGCTAACTAGCAACACTGTCTTATTAAAAACACCAAGAAGACTTATTTATAATAGGGATTCAACCTACTCCCATTGAAATGACCTAGTAATCTCGTCCCATCCAATAGTTGTAACTGGAAAGTGCCTAAATCAAGAATGTACAAGATGATGTAGGGTCCTAACCAATGGAATTTCAATTTCCTGGGATGGAAAAGATACTTGGAATCATACAAAAACACCACCTACCCAACCTCAAACTGCTTGTTCTTGATATGACGATCATCTCCTTTATGTGATTCTTGTTTTGCCAAACACCAATTGAAATGGTGTGGCCTTGTTTAATATTTTTTAGGTTGTCATGCATGCCCATATAACAGATGATACTCTTTCATCTCAATCATGTCTTCCAACGTCACATATCTTAGTCAATGTGTGACTTAGTATCTTGTTAAATGCCTCAACAATTCAATTTTCTTGAGGGTGATAAGGGATAGTCTTTTGATGGGCCAACATAAATTCTGCTAATAGAATCCTGACCATTTCATTGAGAAAGTTTGTACCTCTATCACTTGTTAAACTTAAAGGACAACCATACCTTCTAATTATGTTCTCCCATAAAAATATAACATCTATCATTGTGGTGCAATCCTTTTTAGGTGTTGCCTCTCGCCTATCAGTGTCAAGTAATCGGTGCAAGTGAAGATATACAACAAACCAGAGTCCTTCATGTGGCTAGTGAAATTGGCCCTATAAAGTTGATTTCCCATTTTTAAAATGGTTTAGCACTAACTATTGGTCACAAGGGAATTTCATCTCTCTTTCCAGGTTTTCCAAGGCATTGTAATTGTTACAAGCCTTACAAAACTCAATACAATCCTTGTAGATGGTTTTCCACCAAATCCTTGCTAGTAAAATCTTCCATGCGGTAGCATTTCCTACATAGTGTCCTCTTGTAATCCCACCATGCACTTCCTCCATAATTTCCATGTGCTCATGCTCCTCTACAAATCAGCGTAGAACCTCATCATGACATAACTTATATAGATCCCCACTAATCAATATGTAGGGTGTGGCGTGTATTGCTAACTTCTTTCTCTCTAGATCCTTCATGCCTTTCGAACCATACCTATTTTCAAGAATAATGCGATATATTCCAAGTCTTTGGGCATGTGTCGCAACCTAAATAGTTTCACATCTGGCATGGTATCCTCAATGCTTTGCGTGTCCTCCCCGAGTTAATTCTTGATAAGTGGTCGTCCCAATTGATTTTTCCTGGTTTTATGACCATCGTGAACTCAAATTCTTGAAATAATAGGGCCCAATGACATATGCGCCCTTGTAGCATAAGCTTGTTGAGTAATTAATTTAATTCCATGTGGTCTATGTAGAATATAAATGGTGTTGCTAATGATACTTCCTAAACTTGTGCAAAGCGTAAATCATAGAAAATGTTTCACACTCGGTAGTTGTGTAATTCTATTATGTTTGGTGTCAAATTTCTACTCGTAAAGAACAAGGGATGATCAACAATTACCTCACCAGTGTTATTAATATCGCTCCCATAGTTGTCCCCGAGGCATCGACATACACATGGAAAGGCTTATCCCAAAAGGGGAAACGTAGTATGGGTTCCATGACAAGCCTATCCTTTAAAGTGTCAAATGGCTTTTTCGCACATCTCCCCATTGAAAGGCACTCTTGTACTTTTTAGCAATTCCTCCAAAGGCGTAGAGATCTTGGCATAACCATTGATTAATTTCCTATAATACCTCGTATGCCCAAGGAATTTGTGCACTTTGTGCTTTGAATAGTAGGCTAACCGCAACTTTGGCGGGATCTACTAGTAAGCCTTCTTTGCATATAATGTGTCCTAACAGGGTTCCAAATGGAGTAAAAAGATACATTTCTTAATGTTGAGGGATATCCTCAATTTCTGACACCTCTTAAACATCATCCTCAAATTGTCACAATGGTCTTTCACCAACCCATACACATTCTAGTCATCTAGGTAAACTTGAAGAAACTTATGGATGAAGTCCTGAAATGCTTGTACCACAATGCGCGAGAACATAGTAGGCACATTCTTTAATCCAAAAGGCATAATCGTAGGAAAAAAATCCCCATTCAGTGGAAAAAATTGTCTTTCTCTAGTCTTCCTTTGCAATCCTGACTTGGTGATACCATGAGAACCCATCTATGAAAGAGTAGACTTTGCGCCCATGATACTCCTCCAAAATTTCCCCCAATAAAGGGGGTTGGAAAAGGATCGATAACACAAACCGCATTCAAATCTCTCGTAGTCAACATATATTCTTATCATACCATCCTTCTTGATACTAATGAATATTGGGCTTATCCATTATGATTCTCCCACCGCCTAAATGATACTAAATGTTATCATCTTGTCTATTTATTCCTTGACCCACATGTGAAAATTTGGATTCATCCAATAAGGCCTTTTCTCAATCATATGTACACCTTCCTTCAACATGATCTTCATCTCCCCCAAGGAATGGTGAATGCCTTTGTGTTCATGGTTCCCATGAGGGAAAAAATCATATAATTCACACAACAGATCAATGATGTTTGAAACTTATTTTTCCAACTAATAATCCCTAATGATGGTTTCCTTAGGTTCTATTTTTGTCCCAATGTTAACCTTCTTTATTTTCAAGGGCTCATGGTAGGTGCATGCTCACTCATCAACGTTGTCTTTGAATTTATGCGTACCTTCAAAATGGTTAGTATCCAAAGTCTCCATTTATTTACCATCTACTACATAGACCATATTTCCTTTTTCTTTTTCCATGCATGCTCTCTCAAGCTGTACTTCTTATTCTTTTCATTGAGGTGCGTCTCCAAATCAAGCTCACCTATTAATTATATTAGCCTATCCTCTTCCATAACACTATCTCCCATCAAAAGATGTTTGATTACTTATAACGCCTTATCTACTAGTGGCTTGGTGCTCCTATAATCAAAAGTTTGAATGATTTAAGCTACCAATTCCTTTGCCAATTACCTTTTTGATGGCACATCTCAGAATGAATATACCATGCATGCACACAACCTTGTAAGGTGTAATATAACTTATGTACCCATAACAAAGGCATTAAAGCTTCTGTGCTCCCATTCAAGCCTTTTCACATGTTTGGATATGAAATGAGGTGGTCTCTTTACCATGGTAGTCTTGTATGACCATGGGCGTGTTACTCCTAGAGAACCTTATAGAAAATGTGATTCTCACCTCGCGCCAATCTAGGAGGTTCTATTGATGTGTATACCACCAACATGATGTAGTTATGAGTAGGTTATAATTGAGCATTTCCCTCCTCTCGTCCTCATTTTTCCACTGAGCTTCCATTTCTCGCAAGAAAGTTCAGGGTATGCTCCTCTAGATTATCTTGGCAACTTCTTTCCCCTTAGGCACTTGAATGAGTGTGCCTTTGTTACCCTTATTACAGATCCTCTCAACTATCACCAAATCAACTCATAAGTCCTATGCACCCAATCATCACATGTCATGCTAGTGGTGTTACTCAAGGACTGAGCATCTTCAAATTGGATAACTCCCTACATGGGATGAATTATCTCAAGATCTCTCGATGGAATGCATAGATTTTATCAAGGACTTCTTCTCCTAAGGGATCAGTATAGGGCTTTGACTTCCCATCTATTAAAGGGATGATCACCCTTTCTTCCTTGTTCTCAAATCTGATATACCCCTTGTTAAACCACAGGTCGGCATTATTCTTATAACACTATAGGTGCCTAAGAAATGCTTTGGAAAGTTGTCTGCCTCGAAATTTCCAAGACTTCAAAGTCTCTAGTGAACTTGGCCCCTTAAATGTTGATAACTACATCCTTCAAGAATCCAACTGGAATTTCCTTAGTCTTGTGTTCCATTTACAACACATTCGAAGATGGTTGTAATGTGGGCCTTCCCATTTGATGCCATGTATCTAAGGTAAGAAAATTGAACTCTTCTCCCATGTCGATGAGGATATTACTCAGAAGCCATCCATCACCAAACGCATTCAAAATAATCTCCTTGTCATAGTCATGGATGTGAGGAGGAAGGTTTGCATGAAAAACTTGTCTTTCATGCTCTACTTTGGTGCATGGTACCTTCTCTCTCAGCCATTCTCCTAGTAAGGGAATAATATTCTCTTGCCTTAACATCTTACACAATTCCTTGACCTCATCCAAGTCATCCTTTAGAGCTTCGACATTCTTCCTTTGATCCAATTGCTTTGAATGCTCCTTTAGACATTGGATCTCCCCGCAAACTCTGAATTACGTCCATAGTCTCTTGAGACACCTCCTTCTAATGAGTAGGGTTTGGATACTTTCCATGTACCACTTCCTCTCTTGAAACCAATGTCCTTTTTCTTGGCATTTCCCTAGAACATGCGGCCTCTACTCGCATCCTCACTAATACAGTGTTCTAGCCCCGACTCACGTGCCATTCATGGCATCCACTATGAATCATCCTTCTTGATGCTCACCATCCCAACAACTTTATCTTTCTAGTGCTACTTTGGTTCATATTCTCATAAAGTTCGGACATTCTTTGTACTTGTGTGTTTTTTTCTACACCATGAGCATTATAAAAGATCATAACACTCATGTTTGTAATGCTCTGTAGATCCACAGTTATAATAGGTTCCTCACGTGAACTCACTTTGTCATCTACCATGGTTACCCCGACCATGTAATCCTCCTCAAAACCTCTTCCACATTCTCATTTATCTATGTGCCCTTCATAACAATGATCATCATCCTAGGAACTACTTGCAAGGCTAGTATGGCACACACCAAGATCAATAAAATAATGTATATGATCAATCATCCGTTATCTTTGGTATCATGGGTCGTACAGTATAGATCTTGCAATAAAAGAAACATTATTTCAGATTGTGCGTTGTAGTAGAGTGCACCTACTTGCATCATGGTCCCCATGTAATATTTTAGTCTATCATCATAAATAAGATACCAATTTCCGAGGGTAATTATCCTTCACATTTCCTTCTACTTCACAATCTGTACACCAAATCCCAGTACAAACCTCATGCGCCGAGCTCATAGACAAATTCTCAAACTACTTAGCCATTATAGTAATTTGAGTCTCCGTAAAAGAAATAATGCCAGTGTCAATGCTCTCAACAGCTTCAATGTGCAGGGGAGCTTCCAACGCCTCGCGGGTCTCATAAAGTCTTATGTTACGGATCCTTGTAAATGGTGTTATCAATCCTCCAAAAAACCATTGAGCATGTTGAGAAGGATTAATTTAATAGGATAGTTTAGACAAGAGAGTCTTGAAATGTGATGCCCACTTAAAAAACCACTTGAGACCTAAGAACAAACTAGGATTAGTTAGGAAAATTATGGAATAATTTTCTTTTGTTTAATAGTATCAATAATTAGGTTACAAGGCAACATTTAGCTCAACAAAATTTAAGATCAACTACAAGGAATGGATTACATAAATACCTCTTACATTTAATAACAACAAAACACAAGGTCAAACAAGGGATAAGATTAACCACATAGGTCGAGAGTAATTTCTCACTCACCCACTCTCTAAATGAATCATAGAGTTTAACCTATTTTTTCACACAATTAAACCCTTAAAAATTTCCTAAATCATTTCCATTGGATAGGAAATTTTCTCACCTTTCCAACCATATAAATAAGTCCTCTTAACTCCTTATATTTTGCAATATATGAGCCGCGAACTTTAGTGGAGAAATTTTCGAAGGGATAGTCCGTGGGCTTAGGGAGGAAAATTTTCTCCATGCCATGGGTCACAAAGTTGGTAGGGAATGGAAAAAATTAACACAATTTCCCTCCTTTGGCGTAAAATTGAAAATTACCTTCACGCACCCGCGAGCCTAGCTACAGGAGACACGTGTCACCCCCTAGTTGGTTGGGAGAAACAATGGGTTGACGGAGTGGGTTGAGACTTTAAGTCTCTTTCACCAAAAAGTGTAAGGGAACCAAATTGTTCTGCACCCACGCCGATGCCGTGATGCCATGTGTCACTCGGGAATGGGCTGCGGGAGACGGGGTGGTGGAAAAACCTAAGGAATTTAGCCAAAAGGTTTCAAAGCTCAAAATGCTCGCATGAGCCCGTGCATCTGTAGAAGGAATATTTCCAAGCAAGGTTGGGGTTGCAGGCCGTGGAGTTTAAAAGGGAAATTTTTTTCCAAATGAGAAACAAAAGCATTAAGTCCAAACCCCCTCCCAATGCACTCCCGCCTGACATGTGTCTACACGTGATTGGCTAGGGGTTAGTGGGGATGTGGGGAAAATTAGAGATTTTTCTTGAGGTCAAAAACTTAAACGTTTAAGTTCAAAAGGGTCTGCCCCTCCACCATGCCACATGTCAGCATATGATTGGCTACGGGCCGGCGGGGATGTAGGGAAAAATGGGAAAATTTTCCCAAGGTAAAATTTTCAAAAGATAAGTTTAAATTGGGTCCGCCTCCAAGGTGCCATGTGTGAAGTAGCAAGTCCTGATTGATTACGGGATGGTAGGGGCCATGGAATTTTTGTGGAAATTTTTCCAAAGTTAAAAATTAAATTTTTAATAGTTAGATTTATTTATTTATTTTGAATGCCAATTTGAAGTAAAACTTCAAATGGCCATAACTTTTGATAGGAAGCTCAGATTTTGGAAAACTTGGACTTTCTGGAAAGATCTCAAAGCTATATTTACAAAGAATCATCAATTTTAGAATTTTATGAATTTTTAGAGGTAAAGTTTGAGAAACCAATCTGCAGGGTTTTGCAAAGCAAACTGGCAATTTCTAACTTATAATTATTTTTGTTCAATTTTGAATTCCTACTTTCTCAACATGTCAAACAGACATGGAGACTTGTTTTTAGATGAATTTAGGAAGGTTCCAAGATTTAATTTTTTTAGGAGAGTTATAATTGAAATTTTACATCACTTGATAGTAGGATGACTGCACAAGTTTTGATTTTGATTTTACAAAGTACTGAAAGGTCTTTCTTAAGTTTTATTGTCAAATTGAGTTCCTTGGGAGTTTTTAAGTATCAAATTAAATGTCTCATATCATATTTCTTGGTGCAAGTTTGAATAGCTCATTTCTTTGATAAATTTGATTGCCAGATTTAGAAAATAAAACAGAGATCAAACATTAAAGGTTCTCAAACATTTTTCCATTCTCCAAGAGTGGGAGTTCATTCCATGCAAGTCTATTATATTTCATCAAATTCACACAAACATTTAACAGTCCATATACAAAGTCTGATTTCCAATTTCAACACCTTTCAAGGGAAATAACACATTGTCTCTTTTTCCTCATACACATCTTCCTTTACAAATAGAAATTTCAATCTTTAACAACAAATCAAATCCAATACACAATACAATTTTGAGAAATAATGCAATCCTTTATTCATTTCCAATACAACTTTACAATTTTCTCTTTTCCATTTGATTTCTAAATACAAAATGCAATGCATGTAACATCCTTTCACATTTCTTTTCAAAACAGAGAGTAGAATATAACTCCTCTACATTTCAAATTCCAATTTTCAATCTTAAATTACCACCACAAAAGCCTTCTCATTACAAATATTTATACAACTTATCCACTTCAAAGTGGGAAGGGTTACAATGAACTTGCTCAAAAGAAGGGACTGTCAAATAGTATATTCCTCTTGCTCCAAAACAACAACATGCTAGTTTCTTCATCTTTTCATCTTGATCACAACAAGGAAGGGGTAAAGGCAATACTCTCCACCTAACCAAGACATCCAATGAGAAAGGAGAATCCATCCTTCCTCATTGGCCCCGAGCCCCAACCATATTGAAATAAGAGATGCAATCAACACATGGCAATAATGGCTTCCTCAATAAACATGCAACATTTTCACATTCAAAAACACATTTCAAGAAGAATGTAGTTCTCAACTACATTAAACAAGTGCAAAAAAACTGAGGCTTCATCAAGCAAGCCAAAAGAGCAAGGATCTATGGGAACTACTTATGCCTCCCAATGGGAAATGGGAATCTACCAATACAACCCACCAAAATAAACCATCTCACATATCCTTATGCCCCCAAATTTCCTCCTTATACCCCCAAAGTTTCTCCCTTATGCCCCCCCCAAGAGTAAGAAATGCAAGCTATTTCTTTTCCATGGTGGATCCCAATCCCAAACTCCCTCCACAATAAAATTGATGCCATTGGCATTCCCTTATGCCCCCCATTTGAAATCCCCATAGCCTTCTCCTACACCATGTCCTAAGTAGTCTACCCAACCAGCCAACACACACATAACAACATTCACCATTTAAACATGCATAGAAAGAGAAGAAACATTTTCAAAAGGCTCAAGTTCCTACCTCTCCATAATGGAGTTTGTCCCAAGATCAAAAAGCTTCCCAATGCCAAAATACAGTCCCAAAATCAGCAACACACAAGCATGCAAATGACTCCAAACTCCTTTCACAAGCAAGGCTCCAAAACAACAAGAAAATTCACCCCAAGAGGAATAAGCAAAGTTTCAACAACCATCAAACAAGTAAATAGTTCAAATTTTAAAGGAGAGGGAAGAGAAGAGGATGATGTGGATCCATGTGGGATGCCACATCATTCTTCCTCAACCCCAAGATCAAATTCAACATCATTCACCTAAACACAATAAATAAAATGAAAATTAACTTACACACTCCAAAATAACCCATACCCCAAAAGGAATGAATTTAAAACATGTAAGAGAAGTGCAATTAAAAATTACAATTAGTCATTTCAAAATGCATTAAAAAGACCTAAATTTAACCTCCAAACCATAGGTATGGTTGGTGAATAATTTTAAGAGGTGTGGGACAAGTTTAACTTGTCCCACAAGCCTCCAAATATAGCCCCCAAGGACAAATTCGAATTCCCAAGAGGATGAAGTGTTTAAATCTCTGCCTTAATTCTTAATATATCTTACATATTTCTTACACAGTATTACATTTTTCTTACACACTCTTACAACATTACATTTAAGGGAAACAACTTCATTAATTACATTCTTATGACATATTGATTTATTTATTTTAACACATGATTATTCACAACATTAACTCAACATATAAAAACTAATGAAAGGGGTAACACATCACAAAATAAACACATGCAAACATTAATAAAAGAAACCACATTAAAGAAATACATAAAATCCCATGGTCACATATAATGGTGATTTCCCCCATGGGATCCCTAACAAAATACAACACACAACCCAAAATAGTTGCCATGGTGACCTTGTTGAATTCATCCAGAATTCTAATATGGTTGGTCTCAATCCCCCGACATTGTTGTGATATTTTAACCTGCAAAACACAAATACCTCCTTTGGCCTCATGGCCATATCAGAACATCCAAAATGATATAAACAACATCTCAAGATCATCTAAACATATGAATCACAACAACATCAAGAATTCAACATTATCATTTTCAATTAATTAATCAACTATATCATCATCAATAATCTTCCATACTAGATCTACTCACAATATCCAATGTCACATGTCCAAATCAACATCTATAATATGTCCATGTCAAACAGTATATCATCATCCATATAAAAATGTCTCTAATAATCATCATGCATAATAATTAATCCAGATCAATAATAATCCATGATCTAACATCTAACCTTCATACTAAATCAAAACATAATAATGTCCATAATAAGATCAATAGTATCAAGATCAGTATCTAAAGGTGTCAAAGGGAAGTGGGCACTACATCCCCTCCCTTATACTCGAATTCCTCCTAGAAGTTACTTGAAAAAATGTGAATCTTAACTGGTAATATCTCGTGGCATCCTCCTAAGTGGTCAGCAGCTCATCGTATCTATCCCTCTGCACTGCCTTACTTGATCAATCTCTCTGCCTCAAAGGCCTAGGGTCCTGTGATCTATGATACTGATGGGCTCCACCATCACCTACCCCTGATCCTACACCTACAAAGATGTCCAATCCAGCACATGATAAAGATCTGCAATATACCTCCTAAGAACAGAAACATGAAACACATCATGTACTTGAGACAAGTTGGGTGGCAAAGCTATATGGTAAAACCAAAGGGCCGATACGCTCCAAGATCTCAAAAGTACCAATGAATCGGAGAGATAACTTGATCCTTTTCCATAACGGATAGGGCTCTTATTTGTGGCTAACACAAAGGAAAACCTTCATGCCCACATCAAAATTACATTCGGTCCTATGCTGATCTCGCCTACTTCTTTTACCCTCCTGTGTGCCTCCTACGGTCTCTATCCGATCATCACTACCTACTACTCCATGTCCTACAAAAGGGATGGTCTAAGAGATACTCTATCTTCCAACCTATTCCAGCTAAGGGGTGTCCTGCAATCTCTACCATACAAATCCTGAAAAGGAGCCATGCCTATAGAACTTTGAAAACTATTATTGCAGGAAAACTCCACTAAGTATAGGTACTCCCATTTAGACTGCTGATCCATCACATACATCCTGAGCATATCCTCTAAAATATGATTCACTCGCTCAGCCTATCCATCTATCTCGTGGTGATAACCTATGCTGAAATTAATCCTCATCCCAAGGGCATGTTGCATAGTAGTCCAGAAATGGGAAGTGTACAAAGGATCGCGGTCATAAATGATCTTCCATGGAATCCTACATGTAACCTGACAATCTCATCCAAATAGACACGTGCCACTACACTAGTTTATATAAGTGGTCTTCACTAGATAAAAGTGAGCCACTTTTGTCAATTTATCAACCGTGACCATAATGGTGTCATGGTGATATCTCGACATCGGTATCCCAACAATGAAATCCATGGAAATGGTGTCCCACTTCCATTCTAGTATAAAGCATGAGGAAAAGAAGACCCACTGGATATGCGATGCTCGCCCTTCACCCTTTTGGCACTCTAAACATCGTGACACAAACTGAACCATGTCTCTATGAAGTCCTCTCCAATGATATAACTATCGTAAGGTGGCGTGCATCTTCTTCACCCCGGATGGGCTGAATAGGGTGCATGATGTGCCTCTACCAAGATGTCCTACCTCAAGCCTCCATCTCTGGGAACATATATCCAACCTCGTGCTCGAGAAGACCATCTTCCTCTAGGAAAATCCATCAAACTTCCCTCAAGGGTCTCAAAGACTTTCATCTCTCTATTCATAATGTAATGTAGAAGTTGTCAAGAGGAAGCTCGCCAAGATAACCTACTCCAAGAAATTTGTGCCCACCGAGGGCCATACTCACATGTCTCCATCTCTTTGAGAGATTTTTTACCACATTCTCCTTCCCTTTCACATGCTCTATCTCCATGTCATACTCACAAAGAAACTCCATCCAATGCCGCTGACGAGCGTTGAGATTGGGCTGCGTGAAGAGGTGGCGAAGACTCAAATGATCTATCTTGAGTGTGAATCTCCATCCAAGAAGAAAATGTCTCCATCTAACCAAAGAATGCACAACTTCTGTAAGATCAAGATCATGGGTTAGATAATTAAGCTCGTAATCCTTGAGTTTGAGAGACTCAAAAGCCACTACTCTGCCCTCCTACATCAGTAAACCTCCAAGGCCTGCCAACAAAGCATCTGTGCATAAAAAGAACTCACCATGTGGATCCGACACTGCAAGAATAGGTGTTGTAGTGAGACATTCCTTCAGTGTCTTTTGCTCACATCTATCTAACCAAACAAACTTCTTCCCTTTTCGCTGAAGGGAAGTGATGGGGTTCGCTATCTGAGAAAAGTCCTGAAAAAATATCCTATAGTAACCTTGCTAATCCCATGAAGCTGCACACCTTGTCACCATAGTTGTTTCTGGCCAATCCATAATGACTCTAATATTGGAAGGATCGATGGTGATACCTTCCCCAGAAATGATATGACCCAAATACTACACCTCTGCCTCAAATAAAGCACACTTCTCCAAGTTCTGTAAGTTGCTACTCACGAAGACACTCAAGAACCCGAGAAGGTGCCCTCATGCTCCTCAACGTGTACGTGAGTATATCAAAATGTCATTAAGGAAGATGAGCACGAAGAGATATAATAAGGTCCTAAATACCCCATTCATCAAACTCATAAACATTCATGGGGGCATTCGTCAAACCAAAAGGCACCACTGTGAACTCATAGTGCCCATATCTCATACAAAGGTGGTCTTATGAATGTCTACCTCTGTAATCCTCAACTGATGATAGCCTGACTTGAGATCAATCTTAGAGAACATTGTGGCTCCCTTCATCTGATCAAACAAGTCATCAATACGTGGAAGGGGATAACGATTCTTGATCATTACCTTATTCAACTAGCGGTAATCGATACACAACCGCAAGGATCCATCCTTCTTCTTTACAAAAATCACGTGCACCCTAAGGGGATACACTAGGATGGATAAGGCCATTCTCCAAAAGGCCCTCAAGCTGCATAACTTGAGCTCACAGAGCTCTAGGGCGGTCATCCGATAAGGTGCCCGTGAGATAGGCTCTGCTGCTCCAAGAACTAGGTCTATATGAAAATCAATCTCATGTGGGGGTGGCATCCCCGGTAGCTCCCCTAGAAAAACATCAGAAAAATATCTTAAAATGAGATGATCATCTAACGATGGTCCATTAAACCCATCCTTTGATTTGTCACTAAACTATACATATACATTTGACAACCCAGTCGCACACACCGCTTAAGCTACATAATGAGATGGTACAAATGGAAATGGGTCTTCTAACCCTCGAGATCACCGACTCAACTCCCAAATCATTTTCAAAAAGCTATAGTCTTGTGATAACAATCCATCATGGACCTGTGTGCAGCTAACCAATCCATACCAAAAATGACTCCATACTAGCCCAAAGGAAGGATACGAAGATCTCGAGTGGTGGTGAAAGGTCCCAAATCTACAACACACTCCTTAACCAAGGAGTCTACAAAGATCTTCACTTCTAAAGCCATCTCAACGTCCCAACAATGACCCTACCTAACTTCCACCAGCCTGCATTTCTCTACTAAAGATGGTGCAATAAAAGAATCAAGAACTAGAGTCAAACAATACAGAGGTAGGAATACCACCAATGCTACCTGTGGTCTCAATGACTATGCTCTGTTGCTCAGCCTGGTGGTTCTCAACCACTACATAAATCCTATGGCTATGCCCCATGTCACCAACAGTCGGCTCTAAAATATGTGTCTTACCCTTGTTGTTAGGGTTTTGAGGGTAATCTCTCCAAAAATGTCCCGCTACTCCACATCCAAAACAACCACCTGATCCTCTCCAAGGAGTAGCACCTCCAGTAGGTGCTCTAGAAGTATGTGATGTGGATCTTGATGATCTAGCTATGGTCTCTGTCAGCAGCCTCTCCTGGAGAGCTCCCACCGATCGAGCTCTAGTTCCACCCTATGTCCTGATGGGACCCTAGGAGGAGGCCCCATACTCTGACCTCTCTGTGCATCAGCTCTCTGTGGAGGTCTATAAGGTGGGCGGGACTACTACTACTATTGGGGTCTAAAGGATGACTGTGAGAATGTTAACCACCACGAGGAGGAGGAGGAGCTGACCCCATCGATCTACTATCCCGCATTTGTTATGTGGGTCCTAACTCGCCTCTAGCCTGCTAGGTCTTCCCCGAGTCTCCTCTACTATGTAGGCCTTCTCAATGGCCTCTACTAAAGTCTATGGGTAGTGGATCCAAACTACACCTCCAATGTCTAGATTTAGGCCCCGGATGAACCTGTGGATCCGCACCTACTCATCCTCGTATGTACTCAACATACTGGAGTAGATCCAAAACCTACTCTCATACTCTACCAATGAAATGGATTCCTGACAAAGGTCATGGAACTCATCGATCTTTTGCTATGAAAACCTCCATGACATATATCTACTCCTGAATCTCTCCTCAAATAGCTCCTAGGTGACTGTCTCAGAATCTACATGGAGCTTCTACTCCTCTGTCCTCCACCATACTCTAGCTCCATCCCTCAGTAGATGGATCAAAACACGAGATTTCATGTTACTAGAACAAGGAAAATCTTGAAGCAACCACTCAAGCTCACTAGCCAGGCCTCTGCCTAAAATCCACCCATGTCACCTAAGTAATGTGATGGCTGAAGCTTCAGATCTCCTTGATGTGATCCAAAACTATGGTCTGATGGCCTTTAGGCCTCTCTACATGCTCGTCCCCGAGCCTAGGGCTCTGAGACCTCTCTCTGTGTCCCGAAACTTGGTCACCATGTCCCTCAGAGGTGACTCTGCCCTAGCTGATTCTCCCTAAAAATTATCTCCTCCATTCTCCTCACTAGTGGAGGAGGTACATGTCCCTCAATGGAAGTGACTCTATCATGTATATCTATATGCCCTCCTACTGATCCTTCGTGTAAGGTGGCATTAACATCCTGAAGGGTCTACAAGATCTGTGGCAGGATGGCTGCTACATCATGATCCGGTGGTGGTGGTGGTGGTGAGTCTCGAATCTATGTGGAAAGACTCTCTCATCTTCTCGAGCCTCCCGCATAGAACAAAGTGAGAGTTAGCTCATTTTTAATTTTTACTTCAACTTCCAAGTTTACTAAAATATACAAATTATAATAGTTGTTTTCTAGATTTAAAATTGTGCTAGGTTTAAGTTTTCATGTCTCAAGTTTTCTAGTGTGCCCAATGGTCCAAGATTTTGAACCACTGCTCTAATACCAAATGTGATTCCCACTTAAAAACCACTTGAGACCCAAGAACAAACTAGGATTAGTTAGGAAAATTATGGAATAATTTTTTTTGTGTTAATAGTATCAATAATTAGGTTACAAGGCAACAACTAGCTCAGTGAGATTTAATATCAATTGGAAGGAATGGATTATAGAAATACCTCTTACATTTAATAACAAAAACACAAGGTCAAACAAGGGATAAGATTAACCACTTAGGTCAGGAGAGTAATTTCTCACTCACCACTCTCTAACTGACTCATAGGGTTCAACTTGATTTTTCACAAAATTAAAGCCATCAAAACTTCCCTAAATCATTCCCATTGGATAGGAAATTTTCTCACCTTTCCAACCATATAAAGAAGTCCTCCTAACTCCTTATATTTTTCAAGATATGAGCCGGTGGACTTTAGGGGAGAAATTTTCCCAAGGGATAGTCCACGGGCCTAGGGAGGAAAATTTTCCCCATGCGCGGTCGGCAAGGGGAAAAAAATTAATGTAATTTCCCTCCTTTGGTGCAAAAGCACAAATTTCCTTCACACACCAACGAGCCCAGTGAGGGAGACATGTTTCTCCCCGTTGGTTGGGAGAAATGGCGGGCCGACGGAGCGGGTTGAGACTTTAAGTCTCTTTCGCCAAAAACGTAAGGGAACCAAAATGGTCCACACCCATCCGATGCATGATGCCACATGTCACTCAAGGATTGGCTGCGCAGGAGATGGGGTGATGGAAAAACCTAAGGCATTTAGCCAAAAAGGTTTCAAAGCACAAAATTCTCATTATGTCCGTGGAAGGAAGATTCAAGCAAGGTGGGGTTGTGGGGCCATGGAAGTTAAAAGGAAAAGTTTGCCAAATGACATGTGTCCGCACATGATTCGATGTGGGTTATCGAGGATGTGGGGGAAAAAATTGGACATTTTCTCCCAAGGTCCAAAACTTAAAAGGTTTAAGTTCAAAAGGGTCCGCCTCCACCGTGCCACGTGTCAACATAGGATTTCTTTGTGGGCGATGGGGATCCACGGAAAAATGGGAAAAATTTCCCAAGGTAAAATTTTCAAAAAGATAAGTTTAAATTTGGTCCGCCCCTTTGAGGTGCCACAAAGGTCCCAATTGGTTGTGGGATAAAGGGGAAAAATTTTTGTGGAAATTTTTCCAAAGTTAAAAATTAAATTTTTAACAGTTAGATTTATTTATTTATTTTGAATGCCAATTTGAAGTAAAACTTCAAATGGCCATAACTTTTGATAGGAAGCTCATATTTGGGAAAAATTGGACTTTCTGGAAAGATCTTGAAGCCCTATTTACACAAAATTCATAAATTTTGAATTTGATGAAGTGTGAGAGGTAAATTTTGAGAACCAATCTGCAAGGTTTTGCAAAGCAAACTGGTAATTTCTAACTTATAATGTTTTTTTGTTCAATTTTGAATTCCTACTTTCTCAACATGTCAAAAAACATGGAGAATTTTTCTTGGATGAATTTAAGAAGGTTTCAAGATTCAATTTGTTGAGAGTTGCAATTGAAATTTTCATCTTTGACAAGCAGGATGACTGCACAAGTTTTGAAGTTTGATTGGGTTTTATAAAGTTTTGAAGGGTCTTTCTTAAGTTTTATTGTCAAATTGAGTTCCTTAGACTTACCAGTCTCAAATTCAATGTTTCATATCATATTGCTTGGTGCAAGTTTGAACTGCTCATTTCTTTGATAAATTTGATTGCCAGATTTAGAAAATAAAACAAAGATCAAACATTAAAGGTTCTTAAACATTTTTCCATTCTCCAAGTGTGGGAGTTCATTCCATGCAAGTCTATTATATTTCATCAAATTCACACAAACATTTAAGAGACATATAGAAACTCTGATTTCCAATTTTAACACTTTTCAAGGAAATAACACATTGTCTTTTTTTCTCATACGCATCTTCCTTTACAAACAAAAATTTCAATCTTTAACAGAAATCAAATCCAATACACAATACAATTTTGAGAACTAATGCAATCCTTTATTTATTTCCAATAACAACTTTACAATTTTCTCTTTTCCATTTGATTTCTAAATACAAAATGCAATGCATGTAACATCCTTTCACATTTCTTTTCAAAACAAAGAGTAGAATATAACTCCTTTACATTTCACATTCCAATTTTCAATCTTACATTACCAACACAAAAGCCTTCTCATTACAAATATTTATACAACTCATCCACTTCAAAGTGGGAAGGGTTACAATGAACTTTCTCAAAAGAAGGGACTATCAAACTATATATTCCTCTTACTCCAAAACAACAACATGCTAGTTTCTTCATCTTTTCATCTTGATCACAACAAGGAAGGGGGAAAGGCAACGCTCTCCACCCAACCAAGATATCCAATGAGAAGGGAGAAGTCATCCTTCCTCATTGGCCCCCAAGCCCCAACCATATTGAAAAAGAGATGCAATAACACATGGCAACAATTGATTCCACAACAAACATGCAACATTTTCACATTCAAAACACATTTCAAGAAGAATGTAGTTCACAACTACATTAAACAAGTGCAAACAAAATTGAGGCTTCATCAAGCAAGCCAAAAAGAGCAAGGATCTATGGGAACTACTTATGCCTCCCAATGGGAAATGGATTCTCCACCAATACAACCCGCTAAAATAAACCATCTCACATATCCTTATACCCCCCCCCCAAATTTCCTCCTTTTCCCCCCAGTTTTCTCCCTTATGCCCCCAAGAGTAAGAAATGCAAGCTATTTCTTTTCCATGGTGGATCCCAATCCCAAACTCCCTCCACAATAAAACTAATGCCATTGGCATTCCCTTATGCCCCCATTTGAAATCCCCATAGCCTTCTCCTACACCATGTCCTAAGCAGTCTACCCAACCAGCCAACACACACATAACAACATTCACCATTTTAAACATGCATAGAAAGAGAAGAAACATTTTAAAAAGGCTCAAGTTCCTACCTCTCCATAATGGAGTTTGTCCCAAGATCAACAAGCTTCCCAATGCCAAAATGCAGTCCAAAATCAGCAACACACCAGCATGCAAATGACTCCAAACTCCTTTCACAAGCAAGGCTCCAAAACAACAAGAAAAATTTTCCCCAAGAGGAATAAGCAAAGTTTCAACAACCATCAAACAAGCAAGGAGTTCAAATTTTAAAGGAGAGGGAAGAGAAGAGGATGATGTGGATCCATGTGGGATGCCACATCATTCTTCCTCAACCCCAAGATAAAATTCAACATCATTCACCTAAACACAATAAATAAAATGACAAATTAACTTACACACTCCAAAATAACCCATACCCCAAAGGAATGAATTTAAAACATGTAAGAGAAGTGCAATTAAAAATTACAATTAGTCATTTCAAAATGCATTAAAAGGCCTAAATTTAACCTCCAAACCATAGGTATGGTTGGTGAATAATTTTAAGAGGTGTGGGACAAGTTTAACTTGTCCCACAAGCCTCCAAATATAGCCCCCAAGGACAAATTCGAATTCCCAAGAGGATGAAGTGTTTAACACTCCAAAATCTATCTTACATATTTCTTACACATTCTTACAACATTTCTTACACACTCTTACAACATTACATTTAAGGGCAACAACTTCATTAATTACATTCTTATGACATATTGATTTATTTATTTTAACACATGATTATCCACAACATTAACACAACATATAATAACTAATGAAAAGGGTAACACATCACAAAATAAACACATGCAAACATTAATAAAGAAACCACATTAATAAATTACACAAACCCATGGTCACATATAATGGAAATCCCCCATGGGGATCCCTAACAAAATACAACACACACACACAAAACAGTTGCCATGGTGACCTTGTTGAATTCACCCAGAATTCCAATATGGTTGGTCTCCAATCCCCCGATATTGTTGTGATATTTTAACCTACAAAACACAAATACCTCCTTTGGCCTCATGGCCATATCAGAACATCCAAAATGATATAAACAACATCTCAAGATCATCTAAACATATGAATCACAACAACATCAAGAATTCAACATTATAATTCTTAATTAATTAATCAACTATATCATCATCAATAATATTCCATACTAGATCTACTCACAATATCCAATGTCACATTTCCAAATCAACATCTATAATATGTCCATGTCAAACAGTATATCATCATCCGCATATAAAAAATGTCTCTAGTAATCATCATGCATAATAACTGAATCCAGATCAATAATAATCCATGATCTAACATCTAACCATCATACTAAATCAAAACATAATAGTGTCCATAATAAGATCAATAGTATCAAGATCAGTATCTAAAGGTGTTAAAGGGAAGTGGGAACTACATGAAACATACTTCATACTCCCACACACTCTATTCCATTCCCTGTTGATCTCTTTTAGCGCCTGATGCTATCCCGTTCAACTTGAGGGATATGGAACTCTACTAGGAAGGGTTTCTTTAATGCAAAGTGTATTCTACCACCTTTTGATGTGAGTCATACTTCCTATACCAACTATGCACGTGTACTTGCAACGTTGTTGCAAACTCGACTCACCTTATGCTCTGGGGTAGTGATCCCTTTCATGCACCATAGTAATTCACACTTATGCACATGCTCTGCAACATATTCAATACCCCTATAGTATGGTAAGTGCAAAGACATCTCAAAAAACACTTAGGGAGGTGGTTGGGGTCCTTGTCCTCCTGATCCAGAGCCTTGGTTCCCTCCGGTGTTTCCTCCTCCACCAGATCCACTAGATCCACTAGGTCATGTTCCTCCTGACCCACTAGATCCACCTCTTATGGTCAGAAAAGGACATGAAGTGTTTGTGTCTAGTGTTCCCAACTTCCCACCGAACTACGCAATGATGGCTTGTGATGTTGTCCCACTTCCTCGTTGTGTGTCCCGCATCACCCCAGCACGTGATACCCAAACCTTACATACTCAAAATTTGTCCAAAGATTCCTCCAAATATAGGAATGGCTTGTGCAACCATGGATGTTCCAAATGAGAAATTATACCTCCCGGATTTAGATCGATTCTCCCACCGATGCCACTTGGGTTAAAAAATACTTCTCCCTTGATATGGAAAACCAAGCTCTAGGGATTAGTCACTAGGTGGGTTCAGATGCATGCAAATAGCTCTCCTTTCTCCATGTGATGAAATATCATCAAAATTTAAAATTGATTCTCTCCCATGCTTTCCAAGATGGGGTAAAGCATAGACTCGCTTAGGTTCTACATCCTCTATATGAACCTCAACTCCTTCCCATAATGTCTTGCCTCCATAGATCCATCAAACTTGTAACCTCACATTGTTTAGTCATCTCCCTTTCATGAGCTTCACTATACTTTAGTCATCTCTCCTCCCTTTCCTTTTCAGCCGCAATGTCCGCCATCTTCCTCCACCCAAGCTTCTACTCCCATCGCTTAGAGAAACTTATTTGGCCATGGGAAATGATTCTAAACTCAAGGTAATGATCAAGATGTTCATAGCCAAAAGAATAACACACAAAAATAATCCTCTGGGCTCTCTCAGAAACTCAAACTCAACAACTTCTGGGCAAGAATATGTAGAAATGACATATTCAAGAGTATAACTGGTCAACACTTTCTTCCACTAGTGATTAACAACACACATCCAAGTCAGATCTACATCCTTCAACCTCTAATAGTCATCTTGGGTCCATACAAGTGATCTATAGTACCATATAAATCTAGATGCATATGTTGAAAGCCATTCATATATATCTACTAGGCAACAACAGAAGAATGTCTCATACAATTCATGGTATAGGTTCTCTTCTACCCATCTACGCGTATTGAACACACAGCCCAATGTTGAATCTTTGAGAAAACTCATCCTCCGTGCTCTTGAACCATGTTTCAACACTTTCTAAGGTTATACATTCTATCATCACGCATCACAGGGACAAAGATGCATGCCATTTCTCACAAAAAATTTGAAAAGAGGTCCTGAAAATAGAACCAAGATGTAGTCATTTTTATGCCCTTAGACCAATAGTCTAATCCCATGGATCCGAACTATCACCCAAGAGGGAATGGGAACTCATCCGAGGCATGAGTGGGTGCCAAGTCTCTCCTTTATGTGATTCTTGTGAGAATGCATCATATTATGATAGATAATCAAATAGAAAGGATATAAAATAACTATACAACATTCTAAGAACCTAGAATGAGTTGTCATCTCATTGCATCCAGAAAAGAGAAATAACAAGCAACATGTATGTAACTGGTCCATTCATAAAGGAAATGCATAAGGAATATACTCATGAACATGTATATGGTTTACAATAGAGCCTTATATTCATATCAACATGTTTAAGTACCACATTACATTCCATGAAACCATTACAGACCTTCATATCACAATGTAGAGCCAAGTCATGCATCGAAATGGACTATGTCCCTTATACCCCAAGGATAATCACAGACCCATCCCCCTAAACATGCCATCACTCCCAAAGTTCTCCTAATCCCTAACCCCTAGAACCCTCCATTCTATTTCTTTAGAGCTTCACCTTTCTTCTCTATATCTCTCTTGGCACTCTCTAGTCCTCCCCTTCTACTATCCGTACACCTCAATATATATCCCTTCTACCTTCACCATCATGCCTTCGAGGTAACGGATCAGCTACCAAATTTCTAGTGGTCCTCTAATGGAGCATGCCCTATTTAATTTGAGATCTCCACTCTGTGTAATGATGCTCTTCTAGAACCTTCCATCACAAGCCTAGAATATTCCCTTTTTGATCCTATAGTCGCGGGATGACAACTTATCCACAAGGACCATGCTTTTCTCATGTGATTCTCGGATGTTGAATATGGCTAAGTCCAAAACCATCTTTCCTTGCACCCACATGTCATGTGTTATGCATTTTCTTCCTCCAATTGAATTAAAAACTCTTGACTTTTTCTTCTATATCCATCTTGTGCTTCAAGGATCTCGTTTAAGTGGTGAAACTTGATTCTCAAGGACATTCTCTAATATCACTTTTTGGAAGCAAAATGGACTAAGGAGGGTGAATCATTCCTAAAAAATTTCATTTCAATTTCTATTCATTATTCATTAGCATTCATGTAACTATTTATTCAATCAGAAACCATATGTGTGTTAACTTAAGCATATTAACAACCATACACAAGATTAAGAGAAAGAGAGTACACAAGAACACCAAATATATGTGGAAAACCCTCAAGGGAAAGAAAAACCATTGAAAATTTGTTTATATTACACTCAAAAATAAATTTAGTAAGCCAACAACTTCACAAGGATCACTAACCCTTGATTTAGCGAGGCGCCAATTCCACACCAACCCTTAATTTAGTGAAACACCCACCCCACAAGGAGGATAAAACCCCGAGGATGACCAAGCACCAAATAAATCACCTTTAGATATCTGATCTCTTATTTTTATCATGCCACAACTGATTAAATAACTCAACTCCTCCTAAGACAAACCCTAGGTCTCCAACCTCGCTCTTTCTCCTTCTTTCTTCACTTGTCTTACATATAAATTATTTCTATCAATTTTAATATCTTCCTTAATCTGAAATACAACTGAGCCTTGAAATCATGCCTTCATACCTGAATAACTCTCCTCTTTTATATGAGTCAAAACAATCACTTTTAATCAAATCAAATCCCGAAAGTAGGTAGGAAAATAATGAAAAATTAGACCCATACACCTTAATTACATTCAAATAAAATAATTACAACCTTTACATGTGACCCAAGTAGGACAACCTAGCCAAAAACCTCATTACATATGCCAAAATTGACTCAAAACCCATGCAATATTAAAGTTGCCTCTAACATTAGTCACATAATTTGTCATGACCTGACAACTCATCACACATGATTGAAATATAATTTAAAATTCATACATGGTGAAATTAATATCAAACAATAAAATTATTCCATGTACTTGGGCCGCCTTCCTTTACAATTCTCAAAATAGTTGTTTCATGCACCCTTCAACACCCTGGAAACTTCATCTAATCACCAAATCACTTAAAATCAACCAAAAATTCCATGTGACCACTAAAACTAAATTTTATAACCTTTAGAATAGTAATAATAAGTTTATAATTCATGAAACTAAAAGGAATGATAACCGAGATCATGCCAAGCCAAGAACACGATGCTAATCAAACATCACGATCAATAAGATGAAAGCAATTCGCCAGAATAACTTTACATAAACCTTTGCAAACAAATGAGTAGCAATATCATATATTATTATGGAACTCAATGAAATACAATGAGAATGGGCCTTGCTTATATAGGCGGGAATAACAATCTAAGTACCAAATCAAGGTCATAGATCAAGCCATAAATCATGGAAGAACTAGTCATCAAAGAACTAGTTAAGTCCATAGATTTATGAAAGAACTAGACATCAAGGATCTAGTCAATACCATAGATCTAGGAAAGAACTAGTCAATACCATAGATCAAGGAAAAAAATATAGCTAACAACTAGATAATATCTCCTAATATATAAATAAATAAAAAGAAATATCCACACACATAAGTGGGTGAGGATAAATACAATAAAGGTAAATAATGTACCTAGGTGAACATGAGCTAAGGTAAATACCTACTCTAACACCCCCTCAAGTGAATCTAGGGGCCAAAATAGAAGTGGCATGTCCATAGTATGAGTCCCGAAACTAGGCCTGATGAGGTACTCATGTACAATATATCCATGAAGAAATATCGAATCAAAAGAAGGAAAGAATCCTACTATAAGGAAAGAGAAATAAGAATAAGGAAGATTTTCTCACGAACACCCCCCAAGAATAACTTCTGAAACCCCAAGCATTCCATGCAACTCAAGGTAGCGAGGTGATGCAAAAGGCTTCGTAAAGATGTCTATAACCTGTTGTTGAGTCGGAAGGTACTCCAAGCAAATAAATCCATCCTGAATGTGTTGTCGAATGAAGTGGATGTGTATCTCGATATGCTTGGTCCACTAGTGCTCAAATGGGTTACGAGAAATGTGAATTGCACTTTAGTTGTCACACCAAAGTACACTTAGTGAATCCTATGGGAATCCAAACTTTGTTAATAACTATGAAGCCAAAGAATCTACTAACTCGCTGTAACTGGTGCCCTATACTCTGCCTCTGAAGATGAAAGTGCAATAGCCTTGCTTTTTTTACATGCCCAAGCAACTGGAGAAGAACCAAGACATAAAAGATAGCCGAAGTAGAATTCCGTCATCAATAGAACTCCGCCAATCCAAATCTATATACCTAACCAACTGAGTAGAACCCCTAGTGTAGTGTAGGCCAAAGTGGGAAGTGCCCTATAAATAATGCAAAATCCTTTTAGTAGCCTGCCAGTGACTACTATGAGGAGAATGTGCAAACTAAGATACAAGCCCTACTACAAATGAAATATCAGGGTGAGTATGGGTCAAGTACATGAGACTCCCAACCAACTACCTATACAATGTAGGATCACAAAGTGGTGTGGTACATGTGGATGTAAGAGTAACTCCAGACTGAAAAGGAGATGGACTTGGCTTGCAATCAGCCATATCAAAGTGCCTAAGAAGATCATGGGTGTACTTTTGCTGACTCAAATGAATCCCTGAATCTATCTGAGAAATCTATAAACCAAGGAAATAATGCAATAGCCCAAGATTTGTCATGTCAAACTGTGTAGAAAGAGCCCTCTGAATGCTCTGAATGTGGGAAGAAGAGCTTCTAGTAAGTAACAAATCATCAACATACAAGACAAGTATCACAATATCCTCACCAACATGCTTGGAGATATACTATGATTGGAATGACAATGAACAAAACTAGTAGATAGAAGAAAAGAATCCATCTTCTCATACCAAGCCCAAGGGGCTTGTTTGAGACCATAGAGAGACCTTCGGAGCCTACAAACAAGAGAAGAATCCTAAACAAATCCAATCGGCTGCTCCATGTATATTTCCTCTTGTAGATCTCCATGTAAGAAGGCACTCTTCACATCCATCTGGTATATGGGCCACCCCTGTGATGTAACAAGAGCAAGTATAAGGCATACATAATCCATCTTGGCAATGGGTGCAAAAGTCTTAGAGTAATCAATACCTTCAACTTGTGAAAAACCCTTTGCAACAAGACGAGCCTTATACTTGTCAATGGACCCATTAGCTACGTATTTGGTTTGGTATACCCACTTACACCTAACCATCTTTCTTCCTTTAGGAAGAGATACCAAATCCCAAGTATGATTCTTCATCAAAGAAGAATACTCAACTACCATCGCATCATCCCACTCACTGTATCCCATGAGCCTTTGAAAAGATTGTGGATCCTCAGAAACTACCTAACACAAAAGTCCAAAACCTGTAGAATGTGCGTGATGATGCCTAGTGGGTGGAAGATCCTCTATGAAAGGTGCTACCTCAAAAACTATAGTACGAGCCCACTTAGGCATAGTGACAACATTAGTGGGAATAGGATCCTCAATGGCATCTATAACCTCCTCATCAATCTCCTCAAAGAAAGGATCCTCAAGATGAGATGAAGAAGAAGAAGGAAGGAATGGAAGAAGATGAAGAATCATGAGGAGTGAAATGCTCATCAAACTGAACATGTGTTCAAAAAATAACATCATGTGTATCAGGATCTAAAAGATGATAAGCTCTCATGTCCTCACAATACCCTACAATGATCAAGGGTTTACTCTTCTTATCCAAAGCTTTCCTTTTCTTCTTTAGCACAAAGGCCCAAGCATGGCTCCCAAAGACTCAAAAAATGAGACATTTGGCTTAGTGTTGGACCAAGCTTCCTTTGGAGTCAAATGCTTAAGTGCTCTGTGTGGTGTGTGATTCTGAATGTAGTTAACACAATTAACTACTTCTACCCAATAGATAGGAGGTATATCTCTAGAATGCATCATACAGTTAGCCATTTCCTTCAAAGTTCTATTCTTCCTTTCTGCTAATCCATTCTATTATGGAGTATGAGGAACAAAATGTTGGTGAATAATGCCTTGAGTTGCCAAAAATTTAGAAAACTCATTGTTGAAGTACTCCCCCCATTATCAGTACGAAGGTTCTTTATGCAACTAGAAGATTGTTTCTCGACCAAAGCCTTGAAGACTTTGAAGTGTGAAAAACATCACTTTTGTACTTGAGAAAATAAACCCAAGTATGCCTCAAGAAATTATCAATAAACGTAAGTGCATACTTAGCTCCATTGAAAGATGGGGTAGGAAAACCATCAAATCACTATGCACAAGCTCAAGTGGTGAAGAAGACTCTCTTAGAAAAATTATTAGAAAAGGATCTTGATGTTGTTTCCCTAATGCACAACCATGACAAACTCCTCAAGACAAGAAAATCTAGGAAGACCATCTACCATACCATGAGTGCTCAACTCTTCAAATATCTCAGAATTGAGATGTTCAAATATTTCATGCCAAAGCTTACTCTCTGAATCTGCATGAGAAACCAATCCTAACCCTATAGAAGAAGTTTCATCAAAACCCTCAAAGTGATATAGTCTAGAACTATGATCAACAATACCTGAGCAACCAAAGTGAATGAGGCTCCAAAAAGTTTCATACTTCTGCCCCATGTGGTGTAAAATTCACTATTTTTCCTTTACCAGAATGACAAATTTGATATACAAAAAGCAAATTTGTAGTGATGTTAGGAACATATAGTGCATCTTGGATACTACCACCATCAAGTTATATATCACCTTTTCCCTCAACATAAAGAAAGGAAGAATCTCCAACCTCAATTTTGGAAGTAGAACTCAAACCTAGAGAAACAAAATACTCCTTGGAAGAATTCATGTGATGAGAAGCACCAGAATCTATAACCTAATTGTTTGCAAGTGGTGGCTGAGATCTTCCAACAACATTAAGTGCTTTTCCATGCTAATTGGAAGGAGTTGGAGTGGAGATAGAAATTTTTTGTTTCTTGACTACATTAATTGGAAGGAGTTGGAGTGGAGATAGAAATTTTTTGTTTCTTGACTGCATCCTCTAAGGCTTGCATTCACTTATAACACCTATGTTCATCATGATTACTACCCCCACAAAAAGAGCATGAACGACTAGACTTATTCTTGGATTTAGAAGAATCCTTGGTTTTGAGTTGGTTTCTTTGGGTTTAGGAGCATTTTGAGATGGCGAAGGTGTGGATTTGGTTTAATTGTTTGGTTTTCCTTGCCCTTAGGATTAGATGAAACTAATGCCTTTTGAGATTTGGAAGACTCAAGGTGAGACAATTTGGATTCTTCCTTGTAATTCTTTCACAAAATGTTTCTAAGTTACCCATTTTGAATGTGTAACCTAAGGCATCCATGCTAGAGAAAAATGTAGAAGCAAAAATTTGGAATGGTCCTCTCAACTTGGATAGAATCAAGTAAACACACTCTTCATCTTTCTTATCTCTTCCACTCCCTTCAACTATGTCAACAAATGCTTGAACTTGGTAAGATAGTCTATAATTGTTAGAAAATCTTCAAGATTAAGAGAGGTGATCTCAATTTCAAGTTTCATGGCTCTCATATGATCCACCTTACTAAATAAATCCTCCAATTTCTCCCATATTTTGAAAGGAGAGTTACACTTTTCTAAATGAAACAAAATATTATCACTTACATAAGTTCCTATCAAACCCATACACTCATCAAATTTGCATTGGTACTGAAATTTCTCATATTCTCTAGTGAACACTGGTTGTTCTGAAGAAGTTAAAGCCCATAATCCTTTCCACTTAATTATTGTTTCCATTCTTGGTTTCCATGTGTGGTAATTATGTGTTGTTAATGGCTCAACATGATCTAATGTAGAAGTAGATAAAGATGCCATCCTCAAAAATCACCAAAAGAAATCCAAGAATATCCACACACATAAGTGGGTGAGGAAAATACAATAAAGTTTAAATAATGTGCCTATGTGAACATGAGCTAAGGTAAATACCTACTCTAACATAAACATCCTTCACTTCAAACCACAACATTTTCCTTCACCATATCAACCTGCCAAAAAATATGTTTCAAAAGGTTAGCTCATAAAATAATTTCTACATAAATTAAATACCTCCAAATTTATTACTTATATGTAAAATTAATCCCTCTTAACATTATAGGTGATAGGAAACATCACCCAATCTATCTCATGCTTCAAGCAACATCAAACTTGCACCAAAACAGATGTTGTCTTGAATCGCCAAATATTATCCTACTAAAATACTGCTCAAAACCTTGAAAAATCATCTTATCATGAGGCAAACCATATATCATAGGAAATATATATGAATCCTATTTCCAATGAAACTTTAATAATCTCAAATATCCTCATGTAGCTCAAGTTATACTCATTTTATCAATCAGTACTATTTGAGATCCCAAAACTACCCTTTGACCAATCAACCTATTTGGATATCAAAACACCATGAACCTATATGAACATGTCCTAAAACCTCAATGGATATCAATAAAAATCCCAATAATTATGCAACCTCAATTTTACATGTTACTCCTTTGGACCATCTTTTTCTAAAACCTTCTTCTCCAAAACTACTATTTTTAGTTGGGGCCCACATATCACAATGACCTCAACCATAAATTTATGGAAAGACCAAAGAGTCCAATACAACATTCAATTATATATTTTGATGAAACAATCAAAAAAGCTGGTCGATATAATTCATTCTCTCAGAAACCGTCTGCTCTAGCTAGGGTTTAACAAGGGTTTTAGACCACTTTACATTCTTAACATTTGTTCATAAAATTATGACTATAAAAGAAACACATTATTTTTTTGAAACCTTCTAAAATAATATTATAAGAATACCTAAAATCCATAAGGTACCATGCAAAGCACACAATTCACAACAAGCACCAAAAGGTCCAACTTTGCTTGAAAATCACAGTGAAACTTACTCTATTTCACTAAAAATTCCATATCTTCAAAATTATTCAGCATAATGACCTAAAACTTGGCATAAAGCACCATGAAAACATCCTATAACTTCTCAAAGTCATCAGATATCCCAAGTATTCTTGAAACTCTCCATGCACAATGAATTACTTATGTAAATTTGTTTGTTTCTCACATGTAGATTCCCAAGGACCTTAAATATGCATTGAATCACTTAATGTAGACCTAAAACTAACCATAAACCTTAGGTACACTGTCAAAATGCTATAACCATGCTCCAAAAAGACTGATTTTGTCCAAAACTGACATCTCTACCTCATTCTACTTGCACCAGGGCTAGAAACATGCCTGAATGAACTGACTCAACCATGATCTAACCATGCTAACTCAATGCAGACCCATGTATACTCATGACACATCATATGGACCATGTATGACCTCATGAAACACTCCAACCAGCTTGGGAAGACTCATATTATGATTCAACTTACTAGACCATGCACCAAAACACCCAAGAACAACACCAAACTTGACAATTTCATGCTTGACCATTGACTAACACCATATGATGACTCACATGACTACATGACACCCTTTTCCATCAATGGGGGTTGACATCAATGAAAACACAATCACACAATGGAAAACACTTCTAACACTCTAATGGATATGGCCCTTGTTTTTCTTACCATGTACAACACATTTGAAGATGGTTGCTTGATGTTGGCCTTCCCATTTGGGTCCAAACATCCAATGTTAGAACATTGACTTCTACACTTGATCAATGAGAATGCTACTCACCACCTAACCATCACTACATCTAGTGTAATCTCCTTGTACTATTTATGGTTATATGGTGGTAAATTTAAATGAAGGATATGACACTATCATTCAACCCCTATGCATGGTATATTCTCACACAACCTCTCTCTTAGCAAATGAATAATGTTCTCTTATCCAAGCAACTTGCACACTTATTTCAAATCATCCACATCCTTTTGAGGAATTTTGGTACTCTTTACACATTCTCTCAAATGTTTGCTCCTTTAAGCCTGGATATCACCTTGTAGCTCATGGATAACTCCTATGGTATCTTAATAGATCTCCTTCAAGTGTGCCATGTCCGATACTTAACATGTATAACCTCCTCTTTCCTAATAATGGATTTCAATTTAATATGCTCACGTGTGCGTGATGATTTTGTATGCGTAGTTACTAACACAAGTTGAATTTCTAGATCAACCATCTTTATAGGTGTTCACTATTTAGGCTTTGTTTATTTTACTTTAATCATCCCCATGCCTTTGTCCTTATTTTTATTCTTACACATATCGGCATAGAGGTATGGGTAATGCTCAACCTTGTACGACTTCCCACAATACGTGCATAATTTATTTTTAGGGAACTCATGTTGATAATGATATGGTGATCCACAAGTATAACACATCCCACATGCAGATCTTCCTCTACCCCCATGACCTTTGATTTTGAATCCACCTCTAAATCCTCCATTCCCATTGTTGCACACCTCACTAGTCTATCCTTCTTACTTTTGACACATGATCACCACAATGGTCTGATGTAACCAAGTCTCACATGATTCATGAATGTGATTGATCAAATGGAATTCAATAGTGTCATTGGTATGCACATAAAAAATAGTGCAATACATGGAGACACTCTTCTATGTCATGCGCTACAAAAGTGGACAATTCCTAACATCATGATTCTTTTGGAAAATATCACAAGATGTCAATAATGTGCACACAATTATTCATGGGTAGATATCCTTTGTATGTCCTTCAACCTCACAATCATTACATAATAATCCACTACACATCTCACAAGATGAATTAGCAAAGATCTTTTCCAGCTAAGAGGCCATAACTACAAAACTGGGATTCAAGGAAAGGGCTTACCCTCAGTATCAATGCTTCCAATCTTTTGCATGTAGTTCTACCTCTAGTGCCTCACGCAGAGAATAAATGTCTCATGTGACAATTCTCTTCAAAAAGGGGTAAAAATCCTCCAAAAATCACTAAGCATGTTAGCTTTGATGAATATCATAGGATATATTTGACAAAAAACATTTTAAAACATGCATCATATTCCCTTACACTTTCATATAAACCATGTTTGATGTCCTTAAGCGCACTAATACTATGCTTCTCAAACTAAGTGTAGTCTTTTATTGTACCAAATTTCTCAAGGCTCACTAGCACATCACTCACCAGAACCGAGTGCTCACTTGATGCACGCAAGGGTAACAGTCCCTCTTTTACAAAAAATTGTTCAAGGAGTTAGCATGATCATACAAATATTCCAAATCTATAATATCCATTCAATAATAAAACACAACATGAACTAGATCTAGATCTTAACCATATGCAAGATTAACTCATAAAATAATTAAGATTAAATTCATCATGTAAGAACCAATACGGATGTGTCACAAGAAATATCCAACCACAAATATTCATTATATTAATTGTTGTAGAAAACAAGTTGAATACATACATAGTAATGTTACCATGAGTCATGCACACATATAAACTAGCAACATAACTCTACTAAACATGGATGGTGATCTATTAACCATGAAAATCAATACATATGTATAGGGGTGGGTACTTTCCTTCACTACCTATGCATCCTCAAAATATGTCGCATGCTAAGAATAACCATGCACCACTATAAGATAGTAAAAAAGTATGCAAGATTTCCTAATAATATATTTTCTTTAGTTAACTCCTAGTTCAAATCCTATTATTATCTCTAAAACTATGCATGTAGCTTGATATTCCTTTGCATGAGATCTATCCTAAAATATAATTTGTTTGAATTACAAGTCTTATTGTTTTAATCTTATCTTTAAAACCTTTCTTGGTCACTAATCTAATTCTATATTTAGTTTCTTGTTCAAAACTGGCTAAGTGTTCGGTCTATCCATTCTTCCGCCTACGTGCATCCTTGTCCAACTTCAACGCACAAACCCTATTCTCCTTACATGTGTATCATCATCCATCTTTCTTCTCGCAATGCCTCTTGTACACACTAACCTCTGTTCTTAGGGACTTAGTCATTTTACATGCTCAACATTACCCCAAACTTGCTTCATTGCCACCCCTAGTAATGGGTAATCTGATTAATATCTCCATGAATAAAGAATAAAGAATCTTACAACCATGAAGAATAAAAGAATGTCTATCATCACCAAAGAATAAAATAATTTTTTCATTATGTAAGGAGGATGGGAAAATCCTTATTCAATGATGCTTCAAATGAATTATCTCCTCCACCTCACTCTACACTTATTTGAACAAATCCCCCATCATTGTAATGACTTATTCAAATGTTATCTCTTCACCCTTGGCCTTGAATGTGTCAACCAAATTTTCCAACTGCTTTGCCAAGGTCTATCAGCACATCCATTTTGTGCATTACCTAGGGATATAATTCCTTGAGATTATTCTTTATAGAGGTCCTTAATATATCAATAGTGTCACTCTTATTCTCGACCTCTGCAAGGATCCTATCTCATTCCACTTGATTTTCTTTGTTCTTGGTTTGGAAATCCTTTAAATCTACCTTATGAGTTATAACCAAAGACGCTTACCACCCAATCCCTATCTTTGCAGCTTGTCATAGAAAAATTCATCCATATGAGCCATGGTATTAATTGATGTAAGAAGCTTAGTATATTGATTTATGGTCACCTTGATCTACTCCTTCTCCTACTATTTCTACCATGCCATAACTTCTTCCGTAGACTCTAGTGCTAGGGGTTGATTTTGCATCATGATTATGTGTGTTAAATCCTCCAAACAATGCAGGGTCGTCTCATACATTTTTATAGGGGGATAACTCCGAGCGTGCTAGTATGATAGAATATTCTATCAATTCTATCTTCTTATACGAATCGTGTAACTTCCCCTTTTCCTCCTACAACTCAACCTTTAACTGCGTAATAATTTTTTCTTTCCCTTTATCTCCCTATCCCTCTCAATAATCTCCTTATTATTCTCTTCTAACTCCTTTTCCAATGATTTTATTCTAGTTATTCCTCCCAAATAATTTGGCCTCCACTTCCACCAATACCTTATTCAATGCATTACATGCTTGTTCATTAGTTAATTGTTGAGAATCCACTATTGGATTCATCTCCTTGGAACTCAGGTGAAGTGCACATATCCAACAATGCCCTTGTATTGACTTCAAACTTGGGTTCATCAATGTGGGACTCAAACACCTAGGAAAACATCTTTCTTATGCGTGGCAATGCACCTTCTTTATCAAAATATGACCAACAAAAAAATTTGGTTTTCCATGGTACTATACTTTGGTAATGAGTGTGCAATTATTTGTTGGGATCTACATCATATGACATAATAGGACCTTGCAGATGTACGTGTGTCTACCATCCGTGTGTTCCCTTTGGGAAATCTATCGGCAAACTTTTTTCTCCTCCCAAACTCCCACATTTCTCTTTTTCTTCTTCCTCTTCAACGACTGTGCTCCACCTCATGATCGACCAAGATTTGTATAATCCCTATGACTTTGTGTTCCAAAATGGTCTCTATCTCTCGGTCAAAGACATGTGTACTATCTTGTATATTGATGCAACCTATAATTTACTGTGATAACACCTTATTCGTGGCCGCACATCACTCAAACTTGACTAAGTGCTCACCCAAGTGTGCAAAGGTACCAAGTCCTCTTTAGGGTTGTTGTAGTAGGATGTTAGCATGATGAAGGAAGAAACATATAGATTCATAACTAATCCATCATTCTACAATGCATGCTACCCTCGGATATATGAAAAATAAGCTTAAACAAGAACTACGATTGAATTAATAACATGAACTACTCAACTACACACATAATGACACTTAGATTCAGCCAATATCTTCCATCTATTAATAAATACAGAAGCTCCTTATAGTATTGTCAATCTATACCAATGCACATATGGATCTGATACAAAGAGGAATTCAGTCAAATGTATATATCACACATACATACACACACTCAGTATATTCTCTCGTTAAACTTACACACACGCCTCTACTATGTACCTAACATCCTATATATAGTGTGGGGACTTACCCTTCACCGCTTATCTATTCCGAAATAGGTCGTATGTTAATGATATCCACACGCCATTTACAAGAATACCCACACATTTAGGTGTGTTATCTATAGTCCTCTTGTAGTTAACTTAAGTTTTAATCCTATTCTTATCTCATATCCATGAAAAACACTTTGATCCACTCCTCCAAAGATAGACAATGCATGGCGCACACGTATTTGCATCGTTGGTGTGTTCCGCACACCATCTTCTAAAAATAGGTCTTCATGCTCAAAATTGGCTAAGTCCTGAAAGTTGAACTTGCCTTCCACGCGCAGGTCCTTCCTGTCCTTCCACGCCCTTGGTTCCGGGCCTTCTATCCCACGTGGACTCCTTGTGTGATATTTGACAAGTATTCTTTGATCAACATTACCCCACACTAATCTCATTGTCATCCCAACAATGGGTATCTCCAAAAATTGAAGTAAAGAATAGAAGAATGGAAAGAATAAGAATGAAAGAATGTAGATAAATAAAGAATTTCTATGAGGTTATGAGGCAACCTCCTCTGTATTAGTTTGAAGTATCAACTCTGGATACTCCTCCTTTATTTCGGCCTCCAAAACTTGTCATTCAGTGAGTGCTTGTTCTACTTTTTTTGGGATGTCTAGAAACAATGGATTCCAACTCATCCCTCGCAATCTCTCCTTTCTCATTCTACAGAACTAACACAACACTAGACATTGATGTCATTATCCCTTCTAAAAGATCCATCTTCTACGTAATTAGCTTCCCAAGCTCTTCCAGCCGAGTCTTGTGCGGCTCTTGTGCTATTGTCAGGGCCTCACACTTTTGTTTAACCATTGACAATATTTTTGTGCGGCCCAATGTCTCATCCTTCATTGCTTTCTAGACCTCATTGTTTTCTTCTAGGGTCTTTATGTTGATAAGAACCTCTGGAGCTGTGCATATGTTTAAAGCCTAGTCTGATTTCTTTAATAATTCTTATAACACTTGCAACAACCCTTCATAAGATGCAATATTTCACATCACTGATGCTTTCTCCCATTCGGCATCTTATTCTGACCTTCTTGGTGCTAGCATGTGTAGAGGTTCATCTTCAAGTACCAAGTCCACCAACTTTCCTACATAGTGTATCGCTAAAGGAAATGTCTGTGGTACCTTGGCCTCCAAGTGTGGCCTTGCTCTAATGACATTATCCCCAATCTCCTATGTGATGCTAATAAATATCTCATTTTTCTTCTCGCACAAAGTCCCTCTCTTGTGTTATGTTTGCTATCTCTCATCCTTTGTCTTCAACTCCTTATGCGGGACTCGATCATTGCAGCTTTGTCCATGTTTCTTCTAGCCACCTTACCAGAAACCTTCACCAATGCATTATTGACCTTCTCATCTGACATGACAATAGGCTTTACTATCATGTGTCTAGCTTGGGGTGCCTTCTTCAGTCATCTCGAAATACATGACTCTTCACACACATCAAAGTTAGGCTCATCCATGTGGGTGTGCATTGACCACGATAGTTACTTTTAAGTGCACACAGTCATCATATCCTCATCCATTAGCTCCCATTCGAATAAATCCTTATGTGTTATCATGCTCGGAAGTGGGCACGGATAATTTTTCTTACATCCTCTGCATACCCCATGGTCATGGAATATGCTCTCCACTTGTTCTTCTAGACTGCTTCTACTTAGAACTTTAGCTTCCAAATTTGGGACTTGTGTCTCCATGTTCTAAAAATTCTCTGTAGCTATCTACTCGGGTATTTTCTCATCCTCTTATTTTTCCTTTGATTCCTCACCCTGTTCTTTTATGTTCTCTGGAAGTGTAGGAGAATTATGCATGCTTTCCTCTGACTCTTCCACCTCCTCATTTGACTTCATTTCCTCCTTTACACGGTTTCCTCTTTCTATGGAGAGATTCTGGGTGATTTGCATACCATGGTTGGAGTAACACCTTGGGTCCTTATTCTCCTAAACACCCTCTTAAACTTGTGCTCCCCTTGGAATGCATTCAAGTCCTCATCATCCCCCTCTTATGGCTGAGGTGGTGTAATGGCGCGTTTAGCTTCACCCTTATTTGTAGGATGTCTCCTACCTCTATGCTCCAAACCACCACTATCTTCATGCTCCTCCTCCTCATCCTCCACTTCAATTGGCTCTATGGGCTTAGGTGCTAGGATGTTCTCCATTGTATGTTTTCCCTTTGGTGGTGCTAGAAGTGTGAACTCACCTTCCACATACTTGTTATTCTCCATATTTGGCTTCAGCTGAGATACACAAATGTTGCCCCCACATCTGCTATAGCCAAAATCATTGGCTTAGTATTTATTACCTCCAAAATGATCCTCTCTATATAAGCACTTCTACTAGGATACACATACTTCTTCCTCAACATATGGTAGTCGCAGTCAGCTTATCTCGCATTAAATACCAATCAGTGCATGTCTATAAATCTATGAAAATATTCTTGGAAATAAATTACAAAGAATGCGTAAGAAATTTACACCAAGGGATCCAAACTCCATCTTTCATTGGGAAGCGCATGATGAAAAAATGTTGATATACAAAAACTGGACTTGTTTCCTTACCACTCGCTTTGTAGGTCCTTTGGGATGCGCCACTCTTCCCAAAATGTTGTGCGAGATCTGTCATACCATTTCTTCACCCTTTGCTTTACGTCATCTATCATTTCCCCTTTACATATATACTTACCGAATCTTTCAGCTACTAACTTGTTTTCCATGGGGTATTCCCATACTTTTTCCTTTGGTCCATATGGTACTCCAATCTCCATGAATACCAGTGATAGTAGAACAACCCCAAATTTGATCTTTCCTCCTATGTGCACTTCTTTGACTATTTGCTTTGCAATATAGCCTATAATGTTGTGGATTTCCCCTTCGACATCGTACGCATCACGTGTAACCACATAGTATTTACCTATGACCACCATTCTTGATCATTCAACTTGGTAACATGGTGTGTTGCAGACTGCTTGCACAATTGACAGCTTCTTCAATTTTTCTATATCCATTCCAGAAGACCCTTCAGTACCCCAACTCTGTCTAGTTTTTAAAATCATGTCTTTATCTCTAAGATCACTTTTTGTGTCATCTCATGTGGCCTTCAAACTTGTAATCGATGAGATAAGTGCATATGATATTCTAACTCAGCGTCTTCGCAAAGTGGAAGAAGTCCTCGTGCACCCTACTCATGAGCCATTGATACAAGGGATCATACTTCCCGAAATATGGAAGCTCATATAATTGGTAGACCCCAATTCTCTTCATAAGCTTCTCTCATGCATTGTCATAAACTAGCATGTCATCCATCGTGTGCTTGTTCATCTTAGTAGTGAGGAAGAAATTGAGCTCCTTCTTATTCTCCAAAGTCCTATGATTGTATTCACTTACTTTTCTCTTTTGATGGGTGAATCCCATTCCTGGTTGACGATGACTCCTTCTGGTTATTGCATTTCTGAAAAATGGATTTTGGGTGCCATCTCTTCCTCCTCGACGACCACTTTCTTCTTTCCTTTTACTCACTTGTTGCGGATGCCTTCTTAGGTGTCATTTTTACCTTGCAAATGTATCCTCTTCAACTCAGAACTTTGCAAATCAAACCCCTGCTTGATTTAATCATGCCCTAAGTGGAAACTTTGTAACCTAACTCTTTTTTTCTCCTGCTTTGCTCAAACCCTTCACCACTAGGGATGCAAGCTTTTTTTCACACGATCTGGTTGTCACGCTTGGTTTCACACCCTTTTCACCTTAACCCAATCACTTGGCTCTTTGTACTTGGCTCTTTCCCCAAATAGAAAAATCCAATCATTCCATCCTTATGTATTTTTTTCAAATTTTGATGCATTTATTGCTCCTTCACCTACCAAATATCCCCTCATTCATTGACCAAATTCATTCGTTCCACATGGTACATATTCACACCCCATCTATAACCTTCTAGTGCACCTTCCTACCCTCTGGTCACATAATTCTCTTAAACATGGACCCTTGCTCCCAAATACCTCCTCACTATAGCTTCTCCTGGTATCCATCATGGCCTCCTCTTACCTCACGTTATATTGTTCTTTCATTCATCTCCATCCTTGGTTACTTTTGAGAAGCAATCTTATTTTGATTTAAAGCACACCCGTAGACTTATTCCTTTCACCTTTCAATTCCCACAAAGATTTTCTTGGATAACTACAACCACCCCACACGAAAGGTATGTGTAGTCCTCTACACATAAACATTATTCATATAGTAATTAGCTTCATGTGCGCGCAAGCACACTTATTACACAAAAACAACTAAATTTATAAAGCATAGTGACAATGAAGGAAATACATAATTGAAAACCTAAGCTAAATGGAAATAATGACTTATTACAAACACCAAGAAGACTTATTTATAGTAGGGCTTCAATGTACTCTTGTTAAAGTAACCGAGTAGCTGTGTTCCATCAAGTGCTTCTAACTAGAAAGCACTCTGATTCAAGTATAGAAGTGATGACATATGGCCCCAACCAATGTACTTTGAGATTTCCTGGATGGCGTAAGAACTTTGAGTCATAAAGAAGTACCATTTTTCCAATCTCAAACTTTTTATCCCTTATGTTTATGTCATGCCATGCCTTTTTCCTAGCCTTTTCCTACTTCTAATCCACCGTGTTATGGCTCGTTACTCATCTAGTTGAATCATCTTTTTGATATGCTCTTCTAAATCCTATTCATCAGCTAGACCTCTAGCACTGTGCAATGCACAAAGAAGGTAACATAAATTCTATAGGGAGAATAGCTTCCACGCCAAACACCAATTGAAACGGTGTGGCTTTGTTTAATCTCTTGTAAGTTATTCTATATGCCCAGAGAACAATTTGACACTTTTCATCCCAATCCTTTCTTCCAACATCACAATTTTTTGTCAAATTCTAGCTCAAAATCTTGTTGAAGGCCTCAATAGTTCCATTTTCCTGAGGATGGTAGGGTGTAGTTTTATGGTGTGTAACCATAAACTCATCTAATAGGATCCTGATTATCTCATTTAAAAAGTGTGTACCTCTATCACTTTTCAAGCTTAAGGGACATCCATATCTTGTAAGAACATTCTGCCATAGAAACCTAGTTTTGTAGCTACACTGTAGAGTCCTTGGCGGTGTTGCTTCTACCCACCGTGTGAGATAATCTGTGGCAAATAATGATATAGTGTGATTTAGTCTTGCACGTAGATGGCGAAATAGGTCCTACAAAGTCAATGGCCCATTTCTCAAATGGTTTAGCACTAGTATTTTCTCTCAAAGGCATCTCATCTCTTTGCCCTAGTTTCCTAGCGTTGACAATGATCACATGCCTCACAATATTCTTTACAGTCCTTATACAATGTCTCCCACCATAATCTAGCAAGTAGGATCTTCCAAACAGTCATATCACCTACATAATGGCCTCCTATAATACCACCATGAGATTCTTCCATGATATCCTTACACTCATGCTCTAATACACAACGACATAATACTTCATCTCTACCTAGCTTGTAAAGGTCACCACTAATTAACATAAATGGTGTCACGCGTATAACAAGCTACTTCTTTTCTAATGATTTCATTCCTTCTGGTGCCATACCTTTTCATAGAAATACAACAATGTCTTCTAATTCTGTGGGTGTGCATTGTAACCTATATAACTATGCATCTAGCATTGTTTCTTCAATTGTTTGTGCATCCTCTCTTGAATTGATTCTAGATAAATGCTCTGGTCCAAGATTTATTTTCACCGGCTTCACCACAATCAGAAGTCAAAATCTTGAAATAGAGCACCCATCTGCATATGTGCCCCTATAAGACCAGCTTGTTTACCTTGTACTTCAATGCCATGTGATCTGTATAAAACACAAATGATATTGCTAAAAGTATCACAAAACTTGTCCAATGCATAGATCATTGACAAAGATTTGCTCTGTAGTTATATAATTCCGTTCAGTAGGAGTCACTTCCTACTAGCAAAAAAAATTGGATGATCTATAAAACCTTTTCTAGGTTGAGCTACACATCATCAATAGCCATGCCGGAAGCATATGCATGCACATGAAATGGTTTATCCCATGAGGGAAAGCATGGAATGGGCGCGGTAGTAGGTTTCTCTTTTAATATCTCAAATGCATGCTACTGCAGTTCTCCCCAATAAAATGTACCTTTTCCCGTCATTAACTCTTCCAAGGGTGCAATAATTTTGGCATACCCTTTGATGAGTTTTCTATAATATCCTGTATGACCTAAAAATCTGCACACCTCACTTTGACTGGTAGGCACTTCTAGGCCTAAAATGACTGCAACCTTAGCTGGATCAACCGACAAACCTTCCTTGTAGATTATATGTCCGAATAGTATCCCAAATGGGGTAGAAAATATACACTTTTGATGTTCAAAGAAATACTCAATTGTTTGCATCGTTCAAACATTAAGCATAGATTGTCACAATGATCTTTCACAAGCCCATATACTATCCAATCATCTAGGTAGACCTATAAGAAGTTATGAATAAAATATTTGAATTCTTGAACAACTATGCGCAAGAATACATCAGGCACATTTTTCAATCCAAAAGGCATCACAATATAGGAAAAACTACCCCATTCAGTAGTAAATGTTTTCTTTTCTTGATCCTCCTGAGCAATCCTAACCTAATGATACTTAGAAAACCCATCTGTGAAGGAATATATTTCATGCCCTACAAATCCTTCTAGTATTTCCTTAGTGAATGGTGTAAGGAATGGATCTGTGACACATGTAGCATTCAGATCCCTATAGTCCACACATATTCTAATTCATCTATCCTTCTTGATATTGATCACCATTGGGCTAACCCATTCTGACTCATTAAGGGGCTTGATAATTCTAGATTTCAACATTTTATCAATTTCTTCTTTTACCTTTTCGCACAAATTAGGATTCATTCTATAAGGTCTCTTTCTAACTGGTCATGCACCATCCTTAAGTTTTATCTTCATTTCCCCAAGGGATTCATGCACACCTTTAAGTTCATGATACCCTCGAGGGAATAAGTCTTGATAATCCCTAAGTAACTCGATAATATTTTCTACCTACAATTCGACCAAGTAGTCTCCAATTATGGCCTCCTTAGGCTCAAATTCTCCAAACCTATATTCACCTTCTTTGTCTTCATGGGTTTGGTAGGCATGCGTATCCTTGTCTTCACTATCCAAGACCTCACACACCCCTTGTGAATTTTCAATATCCAAGTTCTCAACTTCCTCATCATCCATGACGTAAACCATCTTTCCTTTCTCTTTCTCAAGGAAAGCACGTTCAAGTAATATGGAGTCCATTTCTTCTTCCTTTTCAAAACATGCTCTGAACTTTGCCTCACTAAATAATTCCTAAATATGATCTTCTGATTTTGCACTATCTCCCATAGTTAAGCACTTGACAAATTTTAATGCCTCTTCTATAGGAGGTTTAGTCGAGAAGTAGTTGAAAGTCTAGATCATTCATGCATTCAAATATTGCAGCTTCCAAGATCTTAATGTAGTTCTACATATACATACCACGCATGTGCACATCCTCGTAGCATAGAATACAAATCGATGCACCCAGAGAAGGTGGTAATGCCTCCTATCCTATGTCCAAAGTCTCTCACACTTTGTTGAATGTGATGTTTGAACAGGGTTGATCACCATGATAAGTGTAGATTTGCATAGGTGCATTGTTCCTTATAAACCTAGTAGACAAATCGACTCCAATCTCTTCCCAATTTATAAGATTATCTCTATGGAATACCCACTAGCAAGATGCTATTGTCTAGTGTAGTGTATATACTAACATATCTCTTCTCTTAATTTGATTGGTCTACTATGTTTCCATGGCCTTCAAAATGTAGGAAGATATTCTGCCCCTATATACCAAGGTACTGTGCTACCTATCCGTCAAATCAAATGAAGTCCATTCTTGCATGTAACCATGCTTTTCACCTTGCATCCTACTAATTCATATGTACCATGAGCCCAATTGTCACAAGCAATACTCGTAGTATCACTAATAGAATGAGAATCCTCCCACTATAGGATGCCTTCTTTTGATGGCTCATTGACCTCTGGGTCCTGAATAACGCATACATAAACTTTGTTTAAGTCCTCCTCACTTAGAGGTTCAACATATGGTGTAGAATTTCCATCTGTAAAAGGTATCACAACCCTTTCCTCCATGTTTTCAAAGCTAATATACCCCTTATTGAATCTCAAGTCAACATTATTCGCATAACACCAAGGGCGTCCAAGCAGGGCTAGAAAATTGTCTACTTTTGTAAGTGCTAATACCTCAAAATCCCCAATGAACTTGGCCCCTTATATAGTTATAGATGCATATTTCAAAACTCCTATGGGAGTGGCCTTAGTCCAGTTTTCCTTAAATAACACATTAGATGATGGCTGCAATGGATGCCTCCCCATTTGTACCCATGCATCTAATGTAAGCACATTTACTTCCACACCTGTATTAATAAATATGTTACTCAACAGCCACCCATCCACAACAGCATTCAGAGTAATTTCTTTGTCATAGTCAATTCTATTAGGGGAAGATTTGCATATGCAGAATTGCCATCCGGTCTCAAGACTTGCACACGAGTGTTCCCTTTTAACCAACTTCCTAATAGTGGAATAATGTCTCCTAGCACAACATCTTTCACACCTCTCGCAGATCATCGATATTAGTTTAGATTGTCTCTATTCTTTCTTCTACTCCTTTAGGTACTGTATCTCACCTTGAAGATTCCTTAACACTTGCATGATATCCTAGTAAACTTCCTTCGATGAGCGGATCTCGGGTACTTGCATGCAAAACCTCCTCCTTGGTGATCATAGGCTTTTGGTGCAATGCCTCTCTCATGTGTGTTGCTTCAACACATGTAGTAATCTTCACTATCAATGCCTCAGGTCCTTCTGCTATCTTGGGCATCCACTAATCTTCTACCACACGCTAGATTCTAACCATCCCGACACCTTTGTTTTCTTGTTTATGATGCTTACTTAGATGCCCATATAAGTCTCGGGCACTCTTCATAGCTATGGTTCTTTCCATAGAAATAACATGCAATATTCTGAGGACATTCACACCTATAGTGTTCAAGAGATCCACACATATAAGATATTCTACGAGGAAATCACCTCTTCCTCCACCACGTCCTTGTCCTCCATATCCACTAGGATATCCACGTCCCCTTACATGGCCTCCTTCAAAACGCCCCTCATTCCTATCATAGAATGTTTTATTATGATCCCAATCCTCGGTGCTCATTCTTATGCTTAAAATTATTCATTACACTTGTCTCTTTGTACCCCAAGGTCTATAACATCCTAGATCTCGACCAATCAATTGAAAATTCTCGATTATCATGGGTCATGGACTCTGCAAATTTTACAAAAGCAAGATACATTCTTACTTATCACATGTTGTAACAAAGGACAGTGACTAGCATCATGATTCAAATGATAATCTCATAGTCCAATATTAATGAGTGTATAAATCTGCAAGGGAAACTATCCTTGGTGTGACCTTCCACTTCACAATTTGTACACCAAATTCTTGAGCACATTTCATGGGCTGAATTTGTTGATAGCTTCTCTAACTGCTTTGCCATAGTTGCAATATGTGCCTCTAGGAATGGACTAATGCCAATGTCAATGCTCCCAACTACCTTAGCATGCAAAGTTGATTCATGTGCTTTACGTGGATCAGGTGTTTGTCTTATGTGATAGTTCCCTTCTAAAAGGTGTAATCAATCCTCCAACAAACCATTGTGCATGAATGCTAGCATGAATATCATAAGATATCTTAGATAGAAGTGTCTTAAAACAAGCATCATACTCACATACACTCTTAGTAGTGCCTTCCTTGCTTGATATATCCTTGAGCACACTTATACTCTTATGCTCAAACTAAGGACATGTAACTCTTTCAAGAAAGCATCCTCAATGCTAAATAATCCACACAAGTTTGATTAGGGTCAAACTTCCTGCACTACCAAAGTGCACGCCCGTAATGTAGTGGTGAATTGACTTTCCTTACACTCGTAGTCATGATCCCTTTAGCATGCCACAATATTTCACACATATGCACATGTTTGGCAACATCCTCTATAGCTCTATATTTCGGGAGATGAAGAGACATTTCCATATAGATATTCTGTGGTTGCTATAGATATTTCCATATAGATATTTCCAAAACCTCTTGTGTTCCCTCTACCTCCAGAACCACCAGATCCACCATAACTAGAACCACCTATACCTCCTGATCCTCCACCTATAGTTGGAATAGGACCTATAGATGTACTCCCCTGTGCTTTGATAATAGTACTATACTAAACCCCTATAGTTTGTGAGGTAGTTCCACTTCCAGAGGTGAATCCAAAATTTTGCGCGCTCACATTCTGTGTAGATGATGTGCTTAAGAATGTTGCTCCAAATGACATTGAAGTTGTTTATCCTACCATTGATGTACTTGATCCCTGACTTACTCCTACTCTCCTACTTCCAAAGTTAGCTTCTTGTTTACTTGTCATACTAGATACTAAAAACCAAGCACAAGGGCTAGGTCACCAAGTTGATTAAGATGCGCGCCCGTGGTCCGTAGTCTTTGTTGGTGCATTTATGTGTTAGGATGAGGGGGATCTCTATCATACTTTCCAAGATGGGGAGTTCTGATGCTCGCTCCACATCTTCTATGTGAGTCAGTAAATCCTTCATGAGCTATCTCTCTCCTCCACTCCATACTTTTTCTGCAATGGAACACTACTTCTCTATCTCCCGCTTGCATGCCTCATTATAATTAATCCACCTTTCCTCTCTCTTCCTCTCTGCCACTAGGTCTTCCATCTTAAACCAAACATGTTCCTACCCTCGTGTGTGGTGAAGTTTAGTTAGCCATCAGTTTACTCTCCAGGTTCAAAGTTACCATTAAGATCTTGATCACGAGTGGAATACCTCTCAAATATGCTCCTCTTGATACTTTGTAAACACTAGAATTCATCTACATCTGGCAAATAGTACGTTGAAATTGAATATTCTAGAATATAATTGTTTAAAACACCATGAAACCACGTATCCACAATGCGAGTCCAGATCGATCAGCATCATAAAGGGTCTGAAATTCTTCTTGTGTCTAGACAAGTGTGCGATACCTCCAATTCTATTGAGATGCATAAGAAGTAAGCCACTCGTATAGTTCTATTGGAAAGATAGTGAAAATAATCTCATATAAGTTGTCATATAGATTCTGTTCTACCTAAGTGCATGTGTTAAACTCAGATCCACTGCTGAAACATCATGCATATTATTCCTCTAGATTGTGTATCCATTCCTCAATACTTTCTAGAGTTAACCGGTACGTCTTCATCACAAACCATCCTAAAAAAAAATAAAAAAGAGGTCTCAGTAATGGAACCAATGCTGCAGCCTATAATTTACTAGATAACACCCTATTCACACTGGCACATCACTTAGCCTTGAATGAGTGCTCACTCGAAGCACACAAAGGTACCGGGTCCCTCTTTAGGGTTGATGAAGGAAGAAACATATAGATTCATAACTAATCCATCATTCTATAATGCATGCTACCCTCAAATCTATGAAATAACAAGCTTAAATAGTAATCATGATTGAATTAATAACATGCACTACTCAACTACACATAGAATGACACTTAGATTCAGCCAATATCTTCCATCTATTAATAAATACAGAAGCTCCTTATAGTATTGTCAATCTATACCAATGTGTGTATGGATCTAATATAGTAATTTAGTCATATGTGTATATCACACATACATACACACACACTCTGTATATTCTCTACTTACACACACACACCTCTACTATGTACCTAACATCATATATATATAGGGTGGGGACTTTCCCTTCACCACTTATCTATTCCAGAAATAGGCCGCATGTTATTGATAGCCACACACTGTTTATAGGCATAGCCACCCATACAAGTGTGATATTTATAGTCCTCTTGCAGTTAACTGAAGTGTCAATCCTATTCTTAGCTCATCTCCATGAAAAATGCTTCGATCCACTCCTCCAAAGATAGACAATGCATGGCACGCATGTCTCTACATCGTTGGTGTGTTCCGCATGCCATCTTCTAAAAATAGGTCTTCATGCTCAAAATCAGCTAAGTCCTGAAATATGAACTTGCCTTCCATGCGTGGGTCCTTCCTATCCTTCCACGCCCTTGGTTCTGGGCCTTCTATCCCGTGCGGACTCCTTGTGTGATCTTTGACAAGTATTCTTTGATCAACATATATTTGTTCCAACTTCTTCTTCTCCATCCACTTCTACTTCTCTAACCTCCTCCGAAGGCATGCTCTGCTCCTCATCAGACTCATGCACATTGTACATGGAGGTTCTTCTCAGGATCTCGTTCTTCCTCCCCCTCTGTCTCTTTACACTTCAATCTCTTCATTTCTTCAGAGTCAAAACTCCAAACTACCATTAGTTTCTTCTTCACTAGAGAATTTTCTTTTACTAGGGACCTCTTCCTTTGAGTATAAATACTTGTACCTACACCTGTCTCCTTTTACCTAAGGTCTAGCCTTCTTACATGCTCGAAACCCCGCTCATTGTAGGAGTATCATCCCTACTTCTCTTTTTGTCTCAAATTTATTTCTCCCCGAAGGGTCCTCAAGTACACTTACATCATCCTCTAAATATGTTCCTTGTTCAAACTTTGGCCATAGATAAATAGACACCCTCATTGTAGTGGCCCCAACAATCGGTATTGTAATAGGCTTTATCATTTGTATGTCATGTGAGACATACCTTTCAACATATGCATGATTATTTTGGTAGAAAGTGTTTGGTGTATCTTGCAATGTTCCTAATCTACAGTAATTAGATCAAATATCAACTTCTTTTCTTCTTTGAACCTATTGATCTCACTTTGGAAGTACTATGTTGTAAAGGAAAATGCTATTTTTCACCATGGGCTCTTGGTGCCATCAGTAAGAGTGAACCTGCCAATGTAAAATTGTTGGTAAAATTCAAATTCAGCCTCATCTTTTACCAAGGTTGGTAGTTACTCTGGGATCCTCCACTTGACACCGAAGGAATAGCGCATCTACTTATACCCTATATCTATACATGCCTTGTATGCCAATGTCATAGTATCACAAGTATAAGCCATAAATCTCTTAGCAGGGGAGGGGTATTCTTAAGGTACTCCCATATGTTATTGTTTAGCCCATCGAGCACCCCAATCTTAGAGAATATGATCAAGAGAAATATATTTCCATACATTATCTTGTCTCCATCTTACAAGGAATCAATTATATATTCTACAATGAAGGCCAAGATGTTGTAGATGGTCCCCTCAGCTATCTTCCTACATACATTCAACCACCTCTTATTAACTTGGGTCCAAATTTCCTGTCCACTCAATTTGGTAAGTAGGTGTGCAACCATCTTCATCACCAGATTACTGATCTTTGAGATATCAAAGGCGCACTACCTTTCTTATACTCATATTCCTTAGTTGTTTCTTTGACAAACCTCATTATCACCTAAGTCATCATCAAATGACTCCCCAGTACAGATGAGTCCAGTGAACTTTGAGATTAACTGTGGGGTTATGTGCATTCTCCTTCTAGCAAAGTAAAAATAATCTTCATGTATGCATGACATTAGCCACTGGTACAATCTCTCAGGCTTTCTAAAAAATGGTAGTTCATACAATTGTAATAATCCACCTTCTCCAAAGTCCTCTGCACCAAGTCATCATATCTTTGGTTTATCATCGGCCATCCTCTTTCTTGTAGGTTGAACCAATTCCAAAGTCATGTCCTTCTTAGTCTTATCATTTTGATGGTTATAATCACTTATAACCATTTTCCTTACGTGGGACACCCACTCCATCCCCATCAATACCCCATCTAGGTATTGCATCTCTGAATACCACTCCTCATTGAAATTTGTTACTGCACTTGGTTTTCCTTTCCCTTGCCCCTTTTCTTGGGTGAAATGGTTGTTTCCCTCCTTGGTGCCATTCTTGGTCGAGTACTTGTTAGTTTTACCTTGTGCTTTGGTTTCCTTGATGCCTCAAACCTTTAACGCAACTCTCTTATGTAAATTCTACAATTCGTGCCCTATTTTTCAAAACCCTAACTAGAAAACCTTCCTTTCTTCACACTACACCATTCAAACCCACATAAATTATTTCACAAACTCACTCTACACATAACCATGTTCTTCTTCGTAATCTGGTTCTTAAATATTTACCTTTACAATTGATCTTTCACCAATACTCTCAAGGATTCCCTAGTTCACACAAGATCATTCACAATTTTCACAAGGTAAAAATGATTTACCATGACCCCTTATTTATAGTTTTTCAATTTTTACCACATTAATTACAATGCCACCTATTACTATCTTTGCTGCAAAATTTCAGCTTTTCCTACATTTCCAAGCATGTTTCCACTATGCGTCTGATGCACGTAACCTCTTCAACCTTTTGGCACACAAAACTACATTGACCGCAAACCTCCTTACGTGTGCCCTCAGTGCCAAAGTACATCAACAACTACATCCTATTCCAATTAGTTCTCCCTATCATTTTCTACCTCACGTTGCCCTGCGCGTTCATTCTTGTATGTGGATTTTTCCTTTGGAATCATCCTTATAAGCATCATCTTCCTTATGACACCTTATCATTTTATAATAACCATTTTCACCACCCCTACACATGCCCCTCTAGTACTTAGGAATCCTATTGCACGCTCTTGTTTCCTTTTTTCCTTTAACCTACCCCACACTAAAGTTATGCATGGTCCTTTGTGCATGAACGTAATTAGATAATAATCGAGATCGTAGCATCAAGCATGCTTATTACAAAAACATTGAAATAAATTGACAAAGCATAAAAACAATGAAAGGAAACACATATAAAGAAAATACATTAAGAAAATCTAAGCTAACTGGAAATACTTCCTTATTACAAACACCAAGAAGACTTATTTATAGTAGGGCTTTAGCCTACTCCCATTGAAATAACCAGGAAAATGTTTCCCATCCAACACCTCTAACTGTCAAGCACCTTAATAAAGTATGTATGTCATGACATATTGTCCCAACCAATGCACTTGGAACTTTCCAGTGGTGGCGCAAGAACTTTGAGTCATAAGAAGAACCATCTATCTAACTTAAATATTTTTTACCTTTTATATTCCTATCATGCTAAGCCTTCTACCTGGCCATTTCTATCTTCGACTCAATTGTGCTATGAAACACCTTTCATCCAACTGCATCATTTTATCAATGCACTCTTCAATTGCTTTCTCATCAGCCAAACCTCTTACACATGTAATACGTAGAGAAGGTAACATAAATTCCACAAGTAAAACAACCTCTACACTAAACACCAATTGAAAGGGTGTGGATTTGTTCAATATTTTTAATTTGTCTTGTATGCCCAAAGTACAACAGAGAATTGATCATTTGAATCCTTTCTTCCAACATCAAAAATCTTAGTCAATGTATGCCCCAATATCTTGTTGAAAGCCTCAACATTTCCATTTTATTCTGGGTGATAGGGTGTTTTTTTATGGTGTTTCACCATAAATTATACTAATAGTATCTTGATGGTCTCATTAAGGAAATGAGTACCCCTATCACTTGTCAAAATTAATGGGCATCCATACTTGTTGATAATATTCTCCCATAGAAACCTTGATGTCATAGCTACCATGCAATCCTTTGTAGGTGTTGCTTCTTCCCACCTTGTAATATTATTTGTACAAGTTATAATGTAGTGTGATTTAGTCTTGCGTACAGGTGGGGAAATATGACCCAAAAAGTCAATTTATAACTTTTCAAAAGGTTGTGCACTAGCAATAGACCTCAAAATAATTTCATCTTTATGCCTAGGCTTTCAAAGGTGTTGAAAATGGTCACATATCTTAAAATATTATTTACAATCCTTATATAGTGTTTCCCACCATAGGCCAACCAATAAAATATTGCACATGGTATCATCTCCCATAATTTCCACCTATAATCCCACCATGAGCTAACTTCATAATAGCTTCACGTTCATGCTCAAGTACACACTAGTGAAAAACTTCATCTCGACCTAATATGTATAAGTATTCACTAATAAACATGTAAGGTGTCATGCGTATGACAAGTTGTTTTTTCTAAACTCTTCATCCCTTTAGGCATCATACTAGTACGTAAAATAAAACAATTTCCTCTAAGTCGGAGGGCACGTAGTTCAATTAGAATAGCTGGGAATCTAGCATTATATCCTCAATACTCTATGCATCCTCACCCATGTTAATCCTTGATAAATTATATGGCCACAATTACTCTTTCTTGGCTTAACCACCACTTTAAATTCAAATTTCTGAAATAACATAATCCAATGACATATGTGCCCCTGTAAAATGGGATTGTTCACCAAGTACTTAAGTGTCATGTGATCTATATAAAAAATAAAAGGTGTTGCCAAAAATTATTGTCTAAATTTATGCAAAGACACGATCATGGACAAGGCCTCACATTTTGTAGTTGTATAATTTTGTTTAGTTGGGATCAACTTCCTACTTGTAAAATAAATAGGACGATAAACAATAAATTCTCTAGACTAGGATACTAATGTGTCAATGGCCATGCCGAGGCTTCCACATGCACATGAAAATGCTTGGTCCATGAAGAAAAATGCATAATAGGCACTTTGTAGTAAGCCTTTCCTTCAATGTCTCAAACACACGCTATATTGCACTTCACCCCAATGGAAATTTCCATTACTTTTTAATATTCTAAGGGCGCAACAATCTTGGAATAACCTTTGATAAAATTCCTATAATTTCTTGTGTTCCCTAAGCATATGTGCACATTAATCTAGTTAATAGGTTCCTCTAAGCCCAAAATAACATCAACCTTAGCGGGTGTAGCAAAAAAACTTCTTAATATTTAAGGAGATGCTCAACTTCCGGAACCTCTAAAATATAAGTATTAAGTTATCACAATGATCTTTCACTAGCACATACACTATCTAATCATCCAAGTAAACTGTAAGAACTTATGAATAAAGTCCTGGAATGCTTGCACAACAATGCACAAAAATACTGCAAGCACATTATTCAATCCAAAAGGCATAATCGTGTATGCAAAAATCCCCATTCAGTGGTGAAAGTTTTCTTTTCCTGATCCTCTTTAGCAATCATCACCTGATGATATCCAGAAAATCCATCAGTGAAGGAGTAGATCTCACGCCCTATAACACCTTCCAGAATCTCTTTAGTAAAAGGTGTGGGAAAGGGATCTATTACACATGCAACATTTAACTCCCTATAATCCACACAAATTCTTATCCTTCTATCTTTCTTTATGCTAATTACCATAGGGCTAACCCAATCTGATTCCTAAATGGGCTTAATGATTCCAGATTTCAACATCTTATCAATCTCTTCCTTTACCTTGACGCGTAAATTAGGATTCATCTTGTAAGGCCTCTTCCTAACCGGTATGCAACTTCCTTTAGCTTAATCCTCATCTCTCCCAAAGAGTGATGTACCCCTTTCAATTCATGATAGCCTCTTGGAAATAAGTCCTGGAAGTCACGCAATGTACTCAATTATCTCGTGTAACCTCTAAGTCAAACTAGTAATCACCAATGATAGCCTCCTTACGTTCACCATTTTTCCTAATGTTGACCTTATTTATTTTTATGGGATCATGATACACATGTGCCTTCTCATTTAAATTATCTAATACCTCACGCGTACCCACAATGTGATCAAAATTGAGATTCTTCACTTCTTCATCATCAATCACGTAAACCATCTTCCCTTTTTATTTTTCTAGGTAGGTACACCCAAGCTATTCTTCATATGTCTCTTCTTCTTCAAAACACACCTCCAGATTTGACTCACATAGTAACTCCTGAATAAGTTCCTCATCCTTTGCACTATCTCCCATAGTCAAGTGCTTCATAACCTATAATGCCTCATTCACTTGGAGGTTTAGTGAAAAATATTCAAAGGTTTAAATCATACCTACAACCATTTCTTACTAATTCCCTATTTCTCTATTCAAATATTCATAAACATATAATGTTTATGTGCAGCCTCGCAAGGTGAAGTAGAACTTCCGCACCTGAATGAAGGTGGTAAGGTTTCCTGCTCCTCTTTCCGAGTCTCTCACTCTTTGAATGTGATGCAAAGCGAATCCTTCCCATGAAATTCACATTTCTTGGTAGGCATGTTGTTCCAAAGAATCTAGCATAGAAGGTGATTCTCACTTCGTCATTCTATTAGACCATATGTATACCATCCACCAAAGGCATGTTTGTCCCATATATGGTATATACTAGCATATTCCTTCTTTCCACTTGGTTTGTCCACTGGGCTTCCATAGTGCGTATAAATACTTCAGGATTTCCCTCACTAGTGTACCTTGGTACATGGTTACTACCCAACCGTCTAACACAACATGACCTACTTACACACGTAATTGTACTCTTCATCTCATGCCCAATCATTTCATAAGTCCCATGTGCCCAGTTTTCACATGCAACATTTGTAGTATCAATCATAGACTGTGCATCATCCCACTAAATAACTCCTTCCTTTGATGGCTCAAGCACTTCAGGATCTCTAATGGTGCACACATAAATTCTATTCAAATCCTCTTCACTCAAAGGTTCTACATAAGGTGTAGCTTTTCCATCTCATTAAAGGAATAATAACACACTCCTCCTTGTTCTCAAAATGGTTATATCCTTTATAAATGCACAAATCAACATTATTCACATAACACCAAAGGAACCCAAGAAATGATGGAAAACTTTCTACCTATGCAAGCACCAAAACTTCAAAATCCCATGTAAACTTGGCCCCTTGTATAGTAATAGTAGCATCCTTCAATAATCCAATGGGCGTGGCCTTAGTCCTATTTTCCATAAACAACACATTTGAATATGGTTGTAATGGTGGCCTCCCCATCTAATTCCATGTATCCAAAGTGAGTACATTCACTTCTACACCTATATTAATCAAAATGTTACTTAATATCCATCTGTTAACAACTACATTCAGAGTGATCTCTTTATCATAATCAAGATTGTGAGGAGGTAAGTTATCATGTAAAATTTGTCTCTCATGATGAACTCCAGCACGTGGTAATTTATCCCTTAACCATTCCCCCAATAAAGGAATGATGTTTTCTTGTCACAACATCTTACAAACCTCCTTCAAATCATCAACATAATTATGAGGAATGTCAACTAATTTTGGGTGCTTCTGCTTCTCGACTACTCTTTTAAGCATTATATCTCACCCTGTAAGTTTAATAACTTCCATGGTTTCTTGATAAACTTCCTTCTGATGAGTAGGGTCTGGATACTTTGCATTCAATACCTCCTCTTTTGTAATAATAGTATTTTTCTTCGAACTTCCCAGCACGTGTAGCCTCATCACATGTAGTGACTAACACATGCAACATCTTAGGATCAGGTACTAATTTTGGTAGCCAATGATCTCCCACATAAAGACAATGTACTCTAACCATTCACATGCCCTTATCTTGTGTGTTCTTCTTTCTTAGGTTCTCATAAAAATTTGGGCACTCTTCATAATTATGGTTCTTTCCGTAAAAGGAGAAAATAACATTCTGAGGGCATTCACGCTTATAGTGATTAGGGGATCTACATGTGTAACATGTTCCATGAGGGAACTCACTTCAACTACCACCGCAACCTTAGCCTATGAATCCTCCACAATATCCTCGACCTCTACCTCTATCACCTCTAGCACCTCTATCAAAGCACCCTTAATTGTAACTATGATCACAATGCTCACCTTATTCCTTGGAATTATTTGCAACACTTGTTTTACATACACTAATATCAATGGAATCATGAATCTGATCAATAAACCTGCGAGTTTTACTGTCATGAGTGGTAGATTTACAAATCTTACACTAAATGAATACATTTTCTTGATCACGTGTTGGAGTAGGGAGCACCTACTTGAATCATGATCAAAATGATAGATTTCATAATAAAACAATATGGCATGCATTGATTTATGAGGAAAAATATCCTTAGTATGTATTTATACTTCATAGTATGCACCAAACACTAGTGTGCATCTCGTGAGATAAATTAGCTAATAATTTCTCCAATTATTTTTCCATCGTTGCAATCTAAGCTTCCAAAAATGGGCTAACTCTAGTATCTATGCTCTTAACTAACTCAAAGCACACAGAGCTTCCTTAAGCATCTCACGCGGGTTTGTTTAAGTCTTGTGTGAGAGTTCCCTTCTGAAAGGTGTGATTAAACCTCCAATGAACCATTGAGCATGTTGACTCGGGTGGATGCCATAAGACAACTTTGATAATAAAGTTTTAAAGTAGGCATCATATTCCCTTACGCTTTTAGTCATTCCCTACTTTATGTCCTTCGATGCACTCATGCTATTTTGTTCAAACTCGGGTATGTGAAAATATTCTAAGAAATCATTACGCAACGCAATATAGTCCACACAAGTCCGGTTCGAGATCATATTTCATTTAGCAACTATGTTTGTGCCCTTACAAAGTAGCTGCAAACTAACTTGCCTTATGCTTAGGAATTATGATCCCTTTCGTGCTCCATAGTATCTCAAACATATGCATGTGCTCAACTACATCTTTAATTTCATTGTATTCTAGGATACAAAGAGATATCTCAAAATACAATTGTTGGGGTTGGTGCGGACCATGCCCACCATATCTAGAACATGTATTACCTCCTATGTTTCCTCCACCCCTAGAACCACCAAATCCACTAGATCTCAAGCCACCTAATCCTCCTTGATCCCCTCCTATAAAAGGTAACATACCAAAGGATGTGCTACCTTGTGTTCCAACAGTTGTGTTAAACTGAACTCCCACGGTTTGTAAAGTTTTAATACTTTTAGATGTGATACCAATATTTTACACATCCACGTTCTATGCTAATGACATGCTAGAAAATATACTTCCAACCAGACCTCAAAATAACATAGATGATGATTACACCATCATAGATGAATAAGCTACTGATTACCTCCAAAACTTGATGGAAAATTAACTCTATCTATCATTACTCTATTGCCCACACTAGCTTTCTTACTAATGACTGTCGTAGAAATTGGAAAACCAAGTGCAAGGGATAGGTTGCTAGGAGGGATCAAATGCATGCCCATGGTATTTGAAATTTCAATAGGATCACTATCATATGAGGTCGAAGAGGATTATCTACCATGCTTACCCAAATTTGGGAGTTCTAGATGCTTTGGCTCTACTTCTCCTGTGTGAGCTTCAAATCCTTCACGATCCATCTCTCTCCATAATTCCATTCATTCTACAAATTCACGTTGTTTCTCAAAATCCATATCATGTGCGGCCTCATTAAACTTGAGCCACATTTCTTCTCTTTTCCTTTTTTCCATCAGGTCTGACATCTTTCACCACACCCGATCCTTCCCCCATGCATGGTGGGGTTTAGCTAGCCATAGGACGTTGTTCCAAATCTAGAGTCACGATCAAGATCTTAATCGCTAAAGGGATAACACACAAATAAGATCCTTTGGGTTCAAATAGAAATTGAAACTTAGTAACCTCTATAAAAGAATAAGTAGAAACTAATTAATCCAAAATGTAGCTATTCAAAACACCACTCCATCAATGATCTATAATGTGTGTCCAAGTTAAATCAGCATCATACAGAGCCTAGAATTCTTCCCGTGTCCAAAAAGTATTTAAAACCTCTAATTTCTCTTTGATGCATAAGTTACCAACCACTTATACAACTCTATGGGAAAAATAGGTAAAAATGTCTCATATAGCTCATGACATAGATTTTGTTTAACCTCATACGTGCATCAAAATTAGGTCCAATGTTAAATCTCTAAGCATACTCTTCCTCTAAATTGTCTAACCAATATTCAATGCTGGCCAAAGTCAACCATTACACCTTCATCATGCAACATCCTACAAAATAACTAGAAAATAGGTCCTGACAATGGAACTAAAATGTAGTCTTTTATTGTACCAAATTTCCCAAGGCACGCTGAGACATCACTCGTCCAAAACTATTTGCTCACCTAAAGTGCACAAGGGTACTAGGTCCCTCTTTTATGATAGCTTGTTCAAGGAGTTAACATGATCATACAAATATTCCAGATCCATAATATCCATTCAAGAATAAAGCACAACATGAACTAGATATAGATCTTAACCATATGCAAGATTAACTCATACAAGAATCAAGATTAAATTCACCATGCAAGAACCAATCATAGATGTGTCTACAAGCAATATCCAACCAAAAAGATCCATTATATTAATTGTTATAAAAATGCGAGCTCAATACATATATAGTAATGTTACCATGAGTCATGCATGCATATAAACCAACAACATAACTCTACTAAACATGGATGGTGATCCCTAAACTATGCAAATAAACACACACACACACACACACACACACACACACACACACACACACACACACATATCTAGGGTGGGGAATTTCCCTTCACCGCCTATGCATCCTCAAAATAGGCTGCATGCTAAGAATAGCCATGCGCCACTACAAGATAATCACAAAATCATGCAAGATTTCCTAATAATATATTTTCTTTAGTTAACTCCTAGTTCAAATCCTATTATTAGCTCTAGAACTATGCATGTCACTTGGTCTTCCTTCACATGAGATCTATCCCAAAATAGACTTTTCTTGAACTACAAGTCTTCTTGTTTTAATATTATCTTCAAAACCTTGTTTGGCCACTACTCCAAGTCTATATTTATCTTTTCATTCCAAAAGCAAGCTAATTGTTTGATCTATTCATTCTTCCTCCTGCATGTATCCCTGTTTAACTTTATATTGTAAACCTTATTCTCCTTGTGCATGCGTCCTCATGCACCTTTTTCTACAATGCCTCTTACATGTGTTAACCTATGTTCTCAGGGACTTAGTCATTTTCCATGCTAAACACTTAGGGATATGAAACTCAGCTAAAAGGTGGTGTGCATGCATCATAATCCACCAAATTATGATGTGGATCATATTTCCTATACCAGATGTACACAAACCCTTGAAGTGTGGTGGAAAATTGACTTGCCTTCCTATCAAAAGTAGTTATTCCTTTAGCTCTCTATAATAACTCACACTTATGCACATGCTCAGTTGTATCTTCTACACCCCTATACTATGGCAAGTGAAGTGACATCTCAAAGAAAAATTGAGGTGTCTGTTGTTATGATTGATGAGGCTACTTTTGAGGTTTTGTTGTGGACATTTTCTGGAATGGGACCAAACCATGAACTTGATCATGTACCAAGATTACTTCGTGTTTTGGTGGTCTTAAGCCTCCCACCATAATATGGGGGTCTATCAAATAACTAACTTGTGTCCCTATGGTCATGCTAAAATTTACACCAATTGTCTGTCCTATAATGCTACCAAGCGCACTACTCCCAACCGATAGTGCGCCACTTCTTCGCCACGACGATGCACCTACCAAATTAGTTCTAAAAAAACTATGTCCAAACATGGGTGCCTATTACAATGCCATATGTGTGTCCTTAATCTGTTTTTCTTCTTGAAATGATAATAATATGTGCCTACATGTATCTCCTACCCAACATGGTGATACCTAATTACCTCCTTGCTCACCTTCACTATTATGATCTTCTACAAAAAATTTGGATCTTAAACACCTTGCACAAGGGCTAGGGGTCCACGTGGGGTTATATGCATGCCAAAATTTCTCAATATCTCCTCGACTCACTCTCATTAGATGCCAAAGGGAAAATCCTATTTCACCTTCCTAATGTAGAGAGGAAATGATCTTGGGGTCCTTCACCTTCTATATGGGTCTCATCATTTCCATCACTCATCATTCTTGTTGATCTCAACACCTCCTCAACTTCCCTCTCGTCTCACATCATTTTACCTAAGATGTCTCTCTTCCCTCTCTATTTCTTCCACTTGGGCCAACACCATCCTTCCCAAACTCGTCTCTTGTCCTTGTGCATAGTTTGGTTTTAGCCTATCATTGGTAAGTTCTTCATTTCTAAAGGTGGTGCGCATATGTATGATCCCATAGGATTGCAAAAGAATAATAAATTTTCTTCCTTGGGGTATGAATATGTTGAAATCACAAAATTAAAGGTATAATTACGTATCACACCTTCCCACCAGTGATCTACAACTCTTGTCCAAGGTTCATTCAAGTTAACGAGCACTTGATATTTTTCTGATTCCACAATTTCTTTCTTCCAAAACATACACCTCTGTTTTGTGCATACGTTACTAACAACTCATATAATTCTACTAGAAAGAAGATAAATAATGTCTCATATAGGAAATAATTAAGGTTATCTTCCACCCACTTACACGCATTCAAATCAGGTCCAATACTATACCTCTGAGAAAACACATCCTAGTTTTCATATATCCAGTTCTCAATATTCTCCAAAGAAAGTCGGGACGTCATCTTCATACAACATTATGGGAGATAGATTAAAAAGTAGCTCAATGACAACGAGAACCAAAATGTAGTCTTTTGTTTTCCCCATATCAACTAGGTGTGCTATCACTTCATCCGAACAAGTTTAAAAACTCACCTAAACCACCCACAACCTCAAGGTCTCTCCTTTGTTTGATTACCAAGATGTTAGACATGTATATTAATAATTATAACAATAAAACGTATAACCATGGAGAATTGAGATATATCATAGTAATTCAAAAACATATAATAAATAAGTTCAATGAACATAAAGAATAATCAACAAGATTTGAATTTCCATAACTCCATACTTAGTGTAAACACCCCTTTCCCCATGCACTGGAAAATGGCCGCCAACACCATTTATCATATCGACAAACAATCATACACAAAACAATACTTCCTACACCAAATTATACAAGGTAAAAATATTTTCCACATAAAAGAAATGATGACATATTACCATATAACAAATCCTACTAATGTATTATGAACACTTGCATTAACTACCTTATCTTTATAAATATAAAAACATTAAAACAATATTTATATAATGCTAAACTAAAAAGATAAAGACTACTTTTTTAATAATAATAAATAAAACATTATATGTTTAAATAACTCCAACGTAAGTACTTTAGTTTAAAAGTTGAAGTTTTAATTTATTTAACCATATATAGGTCTTAAATATGAGTAAGGATAATGTTTAAATTTGTATAGCGGTTAGGATTAGGTAGTTAAAATTTAGGTTTAAACTTTGTAAGGTTTAGTACTTAGGCCACCAACCCAAACACACACACACACACACACACACACATGTTATAGTTTTTAATTTATATAATTACATGTACAAGTCAAACTAGCCAACACAATAGACAAACCATATTAAAACATTATATAATTCATTACTATCTTAAGTTATAGTATATAGTATAGTATATACATAGGTTGAGGTTTAGAACATGACATGGTATATGTTAGAATTTTTTTAATTAAATATTATAATATGAGAAGGGAAATGTGATAGGGTTTTAGGTATAGTTTTATAACTATAGTATTTAATAAAACATGTCTTTTAAAACGTTTAGAAAGTATGTGGTAGTTTATTCTAATTTAATTAACTACTTAGGTTATAAATTTAAGTTAGGAATTAATATGGTATAACACATAAGTATTAATATTTAAATATATAATTTAATATGCATAAAATAAATGTAAGAATAAACGGGGCCAATAATACACATAGGGTAGTACCATTAAAACATATAGTTTTTAGGATTGCAATAGAAAATTAGAAGGGGGCATAGGTTAGACATAAGAATACTTTATTCCAACATAAATCAAATCAAGTTTATTTAAAGGGGTATTTTCAGACATGGTAAATTATTATTATTATTTTTGAAATAATAAAAATGAAAATACACACTTAGAATTTTACACGGGGAACAAGAGTAAATTACAAACCAATAGGAAAAATTGATTTACTATTCTCAAGGAGAGTTGTCTCCCGTAGAAACCTTATGTAAATTAAATTCACTTGATGTTTTCCCTAGGTGTTTCAACACTAAAACAAACTAATTAAATATAAATATGAATATAAGTCTATAATAAACACAAGTATTAAATATTAAATAAATTCTCTTCAACTATTTTATAATAGTATTTTAATATACATATTTAAAAATAAAAATAAAAATAAAATAAATATTAAACATTTTCCAAAGGAATTTATTAATAAAACCATATTATTTTTCTCGAAAACTATTAAAATGCATGAATTTTATTTAATTTTACTATGCAAGTAAAAATAAACAAAACAAGAGTTAATAATTTTTGACTTAGTAAAATTAAATAAAACAAGAGTTAATAATTTTCCACTCAAGTAAATGTTTGATTTTAACATAAAAATTTATTTGTTTTAAATCAACCAACCACAAAATACCTGTGTAAATTTATTTATTTATTGGAAATCAATTAATATAGTTTCATATCATAATTAAATTAAATATATATTTCACCAAAATAATAAAAGAGCCATAATAATTTACTCTTTTATTTAATTTCTTTCCAAAATTTACAAAGAAGGAACTTATCTCAATTTGGCAATGGACTTTGCTATGCTCAATTCCCGGTCCACTTGGATGTAAGCACCAGAACCATGGCCACATTAATGAGGGGAAGAAAATATGCTTAAAAGCACAAACGATGCCTTGGCCAGGAACCATCCGGGGTTGTACTCTGTACCCCCGATTAGGACTCCTCAGGAGCCCCTCCCTCCTGCCCACAACCCTGCTTACAAACCTAGCTTTCCTGGAAAATTTCCACAAATTCTTTGAAATTTCCAAATTTTTTTTTTTCTTCCCTTTTTCCTCTCCCACATCCTCAATAAGTCTTACAAGCCATTTAAATATTACTTTTTCCAATTTGGTTTCATTACCAAAGGTTACAACGGTAACTTCCAAATTACAAATTTACAATTAGTTTAATGTAAATAATAATGTCCCGACAAGTTCCTCTCTAATTAAACCTTCTCATTTTTTAATTTTAAAGTTACACATCAATATTCCAAAGTACTCAATAATTAAATAATTTTTTTAATAAACCTTCTCATTTTTAAAAATATATTTTAATTCAATAATTTTTTAAAAACTAATATCATATCAGCTATTTTGGCACATCACACTTAGATACAACGATATTAGCAATCCATACATAATCATGCATTATAACTATAATGCATTACATAACATATAAACTTATTGCATCACAAACTAGTACATTCATGCACTTTGGACCATGTGCGCTCACATACCGACTCTAGAATGGGCTTACGTCAAGAAGACCTAACACTATTCAACACTATCAAAACTATCTCACATCTAGCACCCTCTATTACATGGATGCATCATCTATTTATACATGGTGGGGAATTTCCCTTAATTTCTTCATACAAATCTTATTAATAGGCATATTATAACAATATCCTGTATGCTTTTCTAACTTTGATTTACAATAGTTTAAGTTATAACTAGATTGTCTTAACTATGCTTTAATCCCTATTAATATAATTTCTCCAAGTTCTGCTCTTGTCCTTATCTACATGTACTTTATTTTAATAATAGACCTTGCTTGTGTCTCAAGTCATCTTGATTTTCTCTATTTTATCCATTATCCCAAAATTGCTAAGTCTTGAATACTCTACATGCGTGTGTAAGCCTTGCATGCTAACCTATTTCACCGTATCTTTGCACATTGTCTTCTCTTCCTTTCCTTCTTATGTACACACTCCTACATGGTCCTTCAAACTTGTATGCATTTGTTTACCCTCTGCACTCATCCTCATGTGTGCATGAATGATACTTAGTCATTTCTATGACCAACATGGGGCTCACAACATAAAAAAGGTAAAATAATTCAAACAACCACAAAAAAGGCTTAACCACTTTTCCTAACCCCAAATTTTATTTCTCAAGGTAGCCATAGGTTTTATCCCATGGATCCTTCATGTTTTAGTCTCTCCGTCCCCATGTTTGTTGATTTTTATTTAATTGAACATGTTCATCACTGCACACTCCACACACACATTAAATACATATAATAAATATCATAAAACCATGTATTTATGCATATAATTAACACCGTAACCTCAAGATATGAATTTGATAACAATCATCATTACAACTAACATCCATATACATAATTAAGCACAATTTTGTTCTTTGAAACTCGTTATCTAATAATTTAACAAAGGTTTAATGTTAGAATTATCATCATTATCATATAACACATCCATGACTAATTATAACATAAAATGCTAAAATCCTTGCATCACAAAAGTCAATATGATCCACATATATAAATATATATACATCAATATCATCCAAAATGATCCTGTCATGAAGTGCCAAATCAATATTGTCCAAATGTCAAAATAACAAGTGTCATAATCCTGTCAAAATATCCTTGGAGATAGATAATATCCCTAATGCGATTAATATAATGAATTAAAAATTATCTAAGAGAAGTGGACATTACATTCCCCTCCCTCAAACCCAAATTTTTCCTAGAAGTCACTTTGAAATAAGTGAGGGTACTTCACTTGGAGAGTGAGAGTGCTCATTGTATCTATCACACTACACTCTACTGATTAAGCTTATGGCCCCAAAGGCCTAGGGTTTTTCACTCTGGGATACGTATTGTCTCTATCATCACATGTTTTCCCCATTGTACATGAAATCTAGTCCAATCTATCACATGAGATGGATCTGAACATATCTCTAAACACATATACATGAAAATTACATGGATGTGTGATGAGATAGGTGGAAAGGTTAGACGATAAGCTACGGGTCCAATCCTATCAATAATATAAAATGGTCCAATAAACCATAGAGATATCTTATATCCTTTTCCATAATGGATAGGGCTCGTGTGTGGCCTGACTCGGAAGAATACCTTTGAGCTAACCTTGATGCTCTTTTCATTCCTTTTGAATATCCATACTTCTTCTATCTATATTTTACCTCAAAAATTCACTAACGAATGAGACACATGTTGTTCCATCTCATGTACCAAGGTGGTTCTAATAACTACTTGATCCTCAATTTTATCCCAAATGAGTGGATTTTTGTACTCCTTGCCATAAATATCCTGAAAAGTTTCTATGCCAATAAAATTGTGGTAATTTTGGTTGTATGTAAACTCAAACAAGTAGAAGTACTTTTCCCATCTAGATTTTTGGTACATCACATACATATGGAGTATGTCCTATAATACCTGGTTCACCCTCTAAGTTTTCCATACGTTTCGGGGTGATAAGTTGAACTGAAATTAAGTTTTGTTCCCAATTCCTCTGTAAAGTGGTCCATAAATTAGAAGTGTAAAGTGGGTCATGATCATATATAATATTCTTAGGGACTCCATACGGTCTCATTATCTCCTGAAAGTGTTGGTGGTATTCACTAAAGATATAATATTCTTGGTCAATTATTCAATTGTGACCATGATCAAATCATGCCGATATGTGGATATAGGTAGTCCCAAAATGAAATTCATGGATATAATGTCACACTTCCACACTAGAACATTGTGTGGGTAGAGAAGGCCTACAAGATGTTGGTGCTCGACCTTCACTCTTTGGTACTCTAAACATCGAGACACATACCCTGTGATATCTCATCGTAATCATGCCTAATAATATAATTGTCTCATAGTAGCGTGGATCTTCTTAACTCTTGGATGAGACGAGTAAGGTGCATGATGGGCCTTTGCCATAATAAGATGTCATAGACCACCCTCCTTAGGAACATATATCCTACCTCTATGCCTAATAAGTCCATATACCTCAAGTGTAACCCCTATGAAATTCCCCTTAAGGGGTCTCCCTTAATCGATATCTACTCGACTAACATGTTCATTTTTTCGTGAGGAATCTGCTATAGAATCCTGTGACATTGTGACATAAATCTATGCCCACTCGATTATCCATAATGATGTGTTTCATGCAACTCATTACATCAACTAAAGGATTTTCCTTCCCTTTAAAGTGCTCCACCTCCATGTCATACTCACACAAAATTTCCATCTAACACTACTAACAAGTGTTTAAGTTAGGCTGATTAAAATTGTGTCGTAGGCTCATATGATCCATCCTCAAAATGAATCTTTGACCTAGTTTCAAGTGTATCCATCTTAAAAGAGCATGCACAATGATTACTAACTCGATATCATGTGTAGGATGATTGAGCTCATAATCCTTGAACTTCCTAGAATCAAATGCAATCAATTGTCTATCATGCATCAATACTCCTCCTAAACAAGATAAAGATGCATTCATGCACACAAAAACTTCTTTTCTAGGTCGGTACAAAAAGAATGAAATCCATAGTAAGACGCTCTTTTAAGAATTCTAAAGGCCTACTCACACCTATCACCACTCAAACTTCTTCTCTTTGACTAAAAATATATTATGGGAAGTGTAATGCAGAGAAGTCCTATTAAAACCTCCTATAATATCTTGTTATAGTAAGTATCATAATCACTTCCTCATCCGTCCCCTAACACCTTAATCACCCTCATCCTCAACACCTTACCTACCTCCACACATTTTAATTTAATTACTTTAATTAAATTAATGTCATTTATCTCCATACATATTAATTTAATTATTTTAATTAAGTTAATGACCTTTTACCCACACACACATTAATTTAATTATTCACATTAAATTAATTCACTACCCTCACACACTATTTAATATAATTGCCTTTATTAAATGCACCTCACCTAACCACCCCATCATTTGACCCATTAACCTAAACCCTAAACCAATGTCCTAAATAAAACCTAACATTAGACCCATCCCCTCACCTCACATTTAAAAGCCTCCTAAGGTCGGTTTTCACCCTAAGAAAAAGAAGAGACCCTTATCAAATGGCGGAACAACTTCCTAGGAAAATTTTGAACAACCCGAGATATCTCACCCAAACCGAATGTCGGTTCACCCTAAACCGATGTCGGTTCACCCTAAATCGACACCGGTTATACTGGAATGGACCAAATGGCCTATTTAGACCCATCTACAGCTTTGTAATATGGTTTTGGTTGGTTGGTTGGGAAAACTTCTAATCTCGAGTTCGATCTCTTTAGACACGACAGTAGAAACGAAGATTGATTTGTGATCAACAAAGGCAACCAAATACACTAGCACAACAGTGAAAATTTCTTCCCAGCATCCTCCAACGCAGCAAATTCTTCATTATTCTTCAGACCTGTACCTCACAGAAGAGTAAGTATCCTCCTTCCATTTATTTCATTTTTATCATCAGTTGTAGTCTTTGTGGTAAAGGAACCTAGTCTTTTACTCTTTGTCCATTCCCTCTCTCTAGTTGTAGCCACCTTCCATACCCAATCATCTTAATACTTGGCCCAATTTCCCATTTTGACCTCCTCAGTAGTCTCAGACCTTTGCAACATATCTACACCCCTCGTGATCAATCCTTCCCTTCTATCTATCCACTCCACTTTTGCCCCAAAACTCCAAAAACCCAGACTGTGTGATTCCACCAGCCCCTGACTTAACCATCGTCGGTTCTCTCTAACCATCACGGTTATAGTAAAACCATCATCGGTTTCATAAAACCATGGTCGGTCTCTGTGTCACCTAATCTCTACCAAAATAACAACCTATTTCTGACATATACCTACTTGAACACCTATTTGACCTTCAGATCTATATCTAACCTAGCTTGTTAGCTCAGATTCACCTATAACCAACCTACTTGACCTCTGGATCTCCTTCTAGCCTAGCCTATTAGATTAGATCTAGCCTATTACATTTTTATGAGATGCCTAAATCATATTAAACTACAGTAGGACAATATTTACTTTATTTCAGCATTGAATTGTTTTAAACAGTGGATTGAAAGACCATCTAGGAAGTATCGCACTTCTAGGATCTAGCACATGTTAGGCAGTCCACTGCATATATTGTTTAACTCTCTTTGGTGGTCTTGTTTTGGTTCTTATACAGGTAGTTCCTCCTAGCCAAAAGGAAGGTCTCACAATCACTTTGATTCAGAATTCAGATACGCGCGCATATAACCTTCAACCATCCTAAAACAGGTATTCCTCTTACCACCTTTACCTTATCTATTTTGTCAAGTACTTCTCAGAAAAAACTAAGAAATCAGGTGAAACATTTTGGCATGCTCGGTGGGACCCATTCGGGGTTCCTTGCATCTTTCTTCATTCCTAGGTGAAAAATTGTGTGTGTTTGTTTCCCTTCTAATAGCATTCACATTAAAACTTTCTCCTTGGTAACATTCTCTTCTTTCTACTTGCTCCAAAAGACACATTTCTTTTGGTGTATTTAAAAAGAACCTTCTTATTCTTGTTTTCTACATTTTAGTGAAAGAGCATCCCTCTTCCTGTTCATCTATTACTGTCATCAAATATCATACTTTTGATTTGGGTTTAAAACAAGTGCATTGCATTCTGATTTAACTCATTAGCTCACATTAATTGAGGGCAACCTATACATTTGGAAGTCATGACCAGCTGATGGTTGACAAACGAATCGTAGAAAAGCACTTCTATCCTTTTCTCTTTCTCTGAGTCTTACCAAACCACACAAAAATTCAAAATACATACATTCTTAAACAACATCCTACCTAGAAGAAGTTGTAGGTGATCACATGATCACGGTACAGTGGGCACCCAACTCACTGCTCTGTCGAGTCATACTTCAGAGCGAAGCCCGCCCCCACCATAACATTCCTGAAACCTCACCCTTTAGAATTCTTTCTTCATAGGAAGCCTTCCTCACCAAGAAATTCTATTGTTCTGTTCATAACAGTTAGTCCATACAAATAGCATAAGCTGAACAAATGTAATAGAATAGGCACTCTAGGAACGTTCTTTCTTAGTGTTCTGCTTGATTTGCATTTTGAGGTGAGAGCTTTTGATCATTATTTTTGTCTTTCCTTGCACACTCCCAATCATAGTCGGTGTATTTTGACTTTTCATCTGAGTGTGCTTGACCACATCTACATCATTCTCAGACTTTTGGGTTTGATTCAACACCAATTTTTAAATCACAACCATTTTCTTATTCTCTATTTCAATTTCATATGGCAATTATGGTTATCTTTAACCGTCACCGGTTACATTCCAACATCGGTTTAACCCAACCAGCATCGGTCTGAAGTCTTCTTGGATACCTATCCAAAAGACACCTATTTCACTTTCTGAGTTGTAAAAGGCTCCTATCACCTTTCATATTGTCGTTACTTCAATCACAGTCACCTTACATCTCATCTTGTGTGAAAATTGTCAATCTAGGACCATCATTTAACAAAGATGTTGGTTTTCATAATGATAACACCGGTTAAGCCTAACCAGCATCGGTTTACCCAAACCGGTCATCACCTGTGTTGTTTTATAACTCACCAACCAACCTAATTCACTCACCGTTGACTATTTTCCTAGTTCTATTGTGTTACTGTGCCATTCAGACATAATACAGTCTCACCAAATCAGTTCCTACCCACATGGTGCTAACTGTATAGTCAGGAAAGTGCCCTCGTATTTCACACTAGTCAACTACCACTCCCACCTAGCCCTTCATCACCTAGTCCTTCACCACCTTCCATCTCATCATCCATGGATCCCAATCAACCTATCACCATTCCTACAGGTGACACGGAGTTTGCATGACTCTGGATCAAAATCCCACTTGCTTTGAGCCACTACCTCACCCATGCCTCCACTCGAGATGCCTCGGGTCAATTGATCTATGGCATGCCCGTATCCTTATCTCCATCCCTAATGATCACTTCTGCCTCAGCTCCACCTCCTACCATGGTGACCTCACCCATTTTATCCCTAGTTGTGTCGCAGCTAGGTCCCACATGCCAGCTTTGACCACCACATCCGCCACCTCTATTGCACCCATAGTCTCCACCATACCTTCATCCACCACCCAAAACATAGCATCATCCACACTTGTTGTCTCATATATACCAGTCACAATGCTACCACCCTTGGTGTCGGTAACCTCTACCCCATTTCAAAATGTTGTCCTTTCTATTCCCCAATCTCTACCTCCCATCTCTACCAGGGTCACTACGAGTGTCCCACCCTCACATACCTACTACCAGGCTCCCTCTGTTTCATCGGTCATTCAGTCTGGATATATACCCTCTATGTCTCTCTCTCAATTCCCACCTCCTTATTCGACACCACCATATTATGGAATGTCCTATTCTTCATATGTCCCACAACAACCTCCTTTCATCAGGGGTACCCAATCTTCACAACCTAACAATGACTTTATCAAGTTAATGATGGACAAGATGCAGACATTAGAAGCATCTGTTTCTGGCTCCCATAATTCTCTCACCTATGACAAGATTTGTAATGAGCCTATTCACCCATCCATTCCCATTCCCATATCCCATACATTGGGAGATGCCTAAGTTTAACCACTTTAATAGTAAGGAAGACCCATGAAGCAACATTTGTGATCTTTCAAACATGGGTGTTACTTAATTTCCCATGATGATGCTTTGCTTTTGTGAACCTTTCCCATGTCCCTAACTGGTCCAACATTGGACTGGTATAGTGGATTACCTAGACATTCCATCTTCTCATTCAACCAAATAGCCCAAGCCTTCTTGGATCATTTTTGATTAACATCATCAAGAAGGTTACCATGACCGATCTTTATTCCATGCGTCAATATGATGATGAATCTATCATGATTTTGTCACTCGTTGGCGTAGCCTAATCAACCAACTCACTTTCCAATTACCACAAAATGAACTCATAGAGCTCTTCACATGAGCTTGTGCTAGACATATCTCACCTACCTTACAGTGCAAACCTTCCAGACATTCGATGAGGCTTTCACCATGGCACATAAGCTTGAAATTCACACCATCGAAGAGAAGAAGATACAATTACGAAACAAGAACTCCTCGTTTAAATCACACGATACTTCCTCTTCCTCGAAACCTCAGATGAGTTATTCCAAAGCCAAGGGAACTACCAATGCAAAGTGGTACTTAAGGCTAGCCTTGCCCATCCATCCAATCATGCTAAACCTTCATCCAATCATCACCGGTCCAAGCCTTCCAATTCAAATGAGAACAAAATAAATACACCTCAATTGGGAACCATATTCATCTATTTTAGAAAAGCTTATTAAAGCTAATGCCATCACCCTTCCTCCTATCAAACCACATACTGGTTTTGACCCCTCTCACCCCATACCAGGTTGGTATAAGGAAAATGACTACTATAACTATCACCATGTAAATGGTCACAGTGATAACAATTGTATCACCTTTAAAAACATTGTTCAGGGAATGCTCGAGAGTGGCGAGTTAGTCCTGGATAACCCTAATGCACTGCCAATCAAGACCTTCATATATTCAAGAAACCATTCCCTAACCATTCCCCATCTAATGATCAAACTGGTGATGCCTCACACAAAAAAAGTAATACACGTGAGGTACATGTTATCTTTACCACTTACCACTTGATTCCCAAATATCTCTATCCCCTCCATCGAGGAAATCCTAGCCCAAAATCCTCTACCCACACAGGAACCTACTTTATCCATTCCTCTACCCATAGAGGAAAGCCCTTCACCTCCCCATACACCTGTGGAGGAGTCTCTCATTAGCACCGATATCATTTCCCCTTCAGCTTCCCTACCCAGTGAGCCACTACCAATTGTACCTCCTCCACCCATAGAGGAGTACCCATCGTCTTCTCCACCTATTCAGGATCCAATAGATTTTCATTACCACTCGGTGACCATTCTCCATCAGCTACCCAAGATCCTATGGACCTACTTTTGGCTCTCTTACCTATAGAGGCCAAAGCCAGTGAATTCCCTATTTCTCAGACACATTTTATGGGAATCCCACTCACTCCACATCTACCTCATCTACCATAGTGTCATTCTCACGTTTGGTGACCGACCACTGGACTATGTTGATAGGTCTTCACTTTGGGGGTCTCTTACTCCCGGTCTCGACCCAAATGCAATCATCTTCCACTGACACTTCTACCATTTATCCAAGATGTTTCAACAACCCAAACCACACATGAACATAACTCTCGATACATCTTCTATTGCATCATCCTCATCTATACCCACCCCTCTACTTGCTAGCCGACATGTTCCAACATCATCTCTTGTATCTAAACCCACTAGTGTTCTAGGGGTCACACCCACATCAAACCTTGCACATCCTCCTGTCAGGATACACTTGACCACATCTTCCCATATACCTATTGAACCAATCCCTCAACCTAAATGAAAACCCAACCTTCTAATCCACATGCACCGACCTCACCAACTACACCTTTATCACCTTCACCCTTACCATCCATCTTGGGACCTCACCCCTCTACCTTAACAAAATCTACTCTCTCCAGGGGTAAACCTAAAATTCCCTTGACCCCTTTACCACAGCTTGCAGCTCTACCTAGGTGAACCTTGCGTCCTTCATCACCATCTATAACTTCTTTTCCTCCTATACCACCATTACCTTCTATACCTCCTTCACTACCTATGACATTTTCTTCCACCTCACTTATACCTCCCTCTCGACCTCGACCAACACCTACCACTGCACCTCAGTTGTCCCCTTGGGTCACTCATCCTCTCCCACCATCTGCCTTGCCATCTACATCACGTGCTCCCCTACACCTCTACCTAAGAAAAAGCACCAAAAATTGAAAAAAACCATTAATTTCCAAAGAGGTGGTTAAACCTACCCCTCTTTTGTTGTTTTGCACCTACACCAAAGAAAGTACAACCCAAATCCAAGACTACATCACCTCAACTACCACCACAACTACCCAATCTTCCAACCAAACCTACTTTCACTTCACATTGTGATCCACTTGGTGGGATCATACACCACCATCTTGGCTAACCTCCTGGAAAGCTCTGCTATCACCCTCCCTCCTCTTAGACCTTATGACCCTCTTAAACCTAAACCGGAAGGGTTTGATGATACTAAAATTTGTGCTTACCATCATGTGCCAGGACATGATGTTGAGAACTGTAAGGGTCTAAAGGCTTCCCTCATTCAATTATGTCCTTCTGACCCCAATTTTGATGATGATGACCTCCTGGATGATGAACCTATTTCACCCTCACCACCTTCTTCACATCTTCCTCCTACACCTATACCACAACCTCCATCTTCACTGCCACGACCTTCCTTTCCATCTCCAAAATTTGAAATTAACATGGTTCACATCAGAGAACTTGCCACGCCACCACCCAAATGTCATTGCACCCAACTAACCTCACAGGGCTTTTCTCCTCTAGTAGGTTTTTTCCCTTCATGTCGTTATACCACTTACCCTACACCTTCTCCATTTGCCAACTCCCTCAAATCAACATGGTACACATCACTACACATGCATAGAAGGGAAAAGAAAAGGTAGCTGACCCACCAACCAATCCTATACCCAACATACCATCTACACCCATACCTAAAATAACTATCCATGGCCCCGCATACCCCATTTCTAATGGCATCACACATCACACCATGCTCAAACAACTACACCAATCTCCCCTCAAAATGTCCTTATACGACCTCATCCAAACCTCGAGTCACATCGTCAAGCTCTCATGGAGGTCCTTCAATCTATTGAGGTTTTACCTAATGACCCCACACCTGTAGCATCTATTATCACACCTCATCATGTCACTTCTCTCACCAAATTTCCATCTACCTCATCACCTCCACCTATTCACCAAGTTGTTATCCTTAGTTTCTCGGATGACAAAATTGTCCCCCACCAAACCGATGACCCAGATCCTACACTTTTCATCTCCATCCATATCGATAATATACGCATCTGACATGTTATGATCGATGGGGGTGCTAGCATTAACATCATCTCCTCTCACGCATTCGAACAAATGCACATACCCAACAACTACATGCATAAACATCCAGTCATGTTGCATTCATTCAATGATCTTTATCACCTCTACACTCGGCACTATCATCCTCCACATTCGTGTGGGTCCCCGTACTATTCCCAAGTTGTTCTACATGTTTGGAAGGGGAGTTTCAATACAATTTGTTGCTCGGCAGACCTTGGATTCGTGCCATGGGTTGTGTTCCTTCTACTTTACACCGATGTGTAAAGTTCAACATGAAGGACGTTCCTATACCATTCCAGCTGACCCATCACCTTTCAAAACCTACAACATGCTTTACCGGCCCAATGATGTCCTTGTACCTATTAAGGCATCTACCTCCCTACCTACATCTTCTTCACACATGACCCCATCCACCAGTGTCATTGCAACCTCACCTTCACCCAAATCTTCTATTCCCACCATTGTTTTTGTCACTTCTACCAGTCACACATCAGCTTCCCAACTAACTAACACCTCCACCGATCTAACTTCTAATGCTTCCTCCATTCCAGCCACCAATATATCAACCACTGATCCCTTGGAAGGTGTTTTTCAATGCCTCACTATGGGGAGTATCACCTGTACAATGTCAATACATTCCTTACTCCAAGAGTATGGAAACCTTCACCAGCATCCTCACTATGATCACCATATAGGTGAGCATCTCCTTTATGGTCCTCCCCACCTCCATACCCATCTTACCTATGGGGGACTTGATATTTCCACTTACACACCCAAACCACCATCACAAACAACCTTTTTTGGCTGACCTTCAGTCACTTACCAACCACCGCTTTGCTCACACTTTCCTACACCACTGTGCCTGAAGGTTTCAGCTTTGGCCTTTATGAGCAAGGTCATCACACCATTATTTCATGTACCACGCATAAACACAATGATCGTAGTGGAATCGGTTTTACCAAACTACCTACCAAAAAGCCCCATATTGAACTCATTGAAGACATTGACCCCTCTCCACCTTCTTCACCTACCCCACCTTCACCACCTTCACCAATGGAGTCGATGGATCCTGAATCTATCCCTCCTACCTTTTTTTTTTCATAAATACCATTTCCTTGGGGCCTCTGACCTATCACCATGATGGCGAGGCTCCTTCCTCTCTTCCTTTCTTGTATCCTGACATGATAGGGGATGATACTCCTATTAATGTCATTCAATGTCAGGATGATGAGTCCATACTCACCTACCTTGGTGTTGAAGACTCTTATATTCACCGGTTGTTACCTTCTGAGATGCAAACAATGTTGAATGAATCGACTATCAAAGTCAACATCCACACTCAGGATGACCCCCACATTCTCAAGATTGGCCAATCTCTGGATGTTGCTGAACAGGAAGCCCTCACTTCTTTTCTTAAAAATCATAGCCATGCTTTCACTTGGTCTATCTTTGACATGCCTGGCATTGATCCCACTATCGTGGTCCACAATATTGTAACCATTCCCGATGCCAAACCCATAAAACAAAAGTTGAGGAAAATGCACCCTCACATTGCTCTTCTTGTCAAAGAAGAACTTCAATGCCTTCTCTCAGTTTCCTTCATCTTACCCATCGATTACCCCTAATGGATTTCTAACATCATCCCTATCACTAAGGTGATAGGGGACTTCACATTTGCACCAATTTCCGTGATCTCAACCTTGCTTGCCCAAAGATGATTTTCCTCTACCTGGTATTGACCAGTTGGTTGACCTTACCATTGCCATGAGATGCTATCACTTATGGATGGTTTCTCGGGTTATAACCAAATCTTGCTCACTCCAGAGGATCAACACAAAACCATTCATTACCCCTTGGGGACCTTCTACTATCGAGTCATGCCTTTTGGCCTTAAAAATGTTGGTGCCACCTATCAGTGGGCTATGACCTACATCTTCCATGATATCATGCATCACATATTGGAAGATTATGTGGATGATCTCTTGGCCAAATCTAAACATCGTCATGCCAAGCACCTCACCATCCTCAAAACCATCTTTGACCACCTCATTAAATATTGCATTCTCCTTGACCTAAAAAGTGCATCTTTCATGGTTCTCTCGGAAAGCTCTGGATTTATTGTTTCCCTCGTGGTATAGAAGTTGACCCTGCTAAAGTCAAGGCCATTCTGGAAATGCCTCCACCCACTAACCTTAAACAACTCCATAGCCTGCAAGGTAAATTGCAGTCCATTCACCATTTCATTTCACAATTATCTAACCATTGTCAACCATTTCATCACCTTCTCAAAAAGGATGTCTCTTTCAAATGGGATGATGACTGCCACAACACTTTTGAGGCCTTAAAACAATACCTTCTCCAACCACCCATACTCATTCCACCTAAAGATGACCAACCCTTCTACCTATACATCTCTACTACCGATCACTCTTTAGGGGCTATGCTCACTCATCGTGATGAACAACATAGGGAGTAGGTGGTTTATTACATAAGTTGTACCCTTCTAGACTACGAAACCCATACACTCACCCTAAAAAACTTTTTTTTAGCCTTAGTTTTTGTTGCCACCAAACTTCACCATTACCTACTCAACCACAAAACCTATGTTGTGACCAACACTGACCCCTTACACTTCATGTATGCTAAACCTTACCAAAATCAACGTGCCACACATTGGCTCATGCTTCTTGTTGACCTAGACCTCAAATTCATCCACCAAAAATCTATCAAGGGCCAGGCCATTGTTGACCAGCTCGCTGATGCACCTCTTTCTGGGAATCAATCTTTGAAACTTTGATTTCCCTAATGAATCCATTGCTAACCTCTCTTTGGATGATGACCCTTACCAAATGACCTTATTCTTTGATGGTTCCAAATGTCAGCATGGGGGTGGTGCAGGCATTATCCTCATTCCTCTTGATGGTGAACCCATGCCCTTATCATTTAAACTCGACTTCAAATGCACTAATAATATCACCAATACGAAGCACTCGTATTGGGTCTCATGACTACCTATGCCTTAGATGTCAAGTCCATTAATATCTTTGGTGATTCTCAACTGGTAGTAAACCAAGTCAATGGTGTTTATCAGTGTCATAATGAAATACTTCAAGAGTACAAACATTACATCGGCATCATGTTGACTACCTTTGACCATGCTATAAAATTCAAACCGTTCATGATCCACCAATAAATTCACGGATACCATGGCCTACCTCACTTCCCAAATACCTACTTCACCTGCCGATTCAGACATCTTTGTTACCATAAAATGCATACCGAGACCTTCTTATAAATCTTGTTGTGTTAACCTCATCCAAACTACCTCACTAAACACACAAGACCTTTGGTATAAGCAGCTTGCGGACTACCTTTCCCTTTCTATATTTCCTCCTGATCTCACATGTAATGGACAACATGCCTTTCTCAAAAAGGCCTCTCATTATGTCATCATGGGTGGCCTTCTCTATAAATGTGGCTTTGATGGTATTCTCTTACGATGCCTCACCAACTCAAAATCCCCTATACCATTAAAGAAGTTCACGATGGCATATGTGGAGGTCACTTCAGTGGCCTTGCTATTGCTAAACACATTCTTCACCTAGGCTATTATTGGCCGACCCTCAATCATGATTGTTGTGACTACGTTAAGCATTGTGTAAAATGCCAACAACATGCCAATCTTCATCACACACCTAGTCATGCCTTACAGTCGCTCGTGACCTTTGGCCCTTCTCTCAATGGGGTTTGGATCTTGTCGGAGAGATCAATCCTCACTCTTCCCTAAGACATCAATGGATCATCACCACTACTGAATATTACACCAAATGGGTTGAAGTCATGTACCCCTCATCTCCACTAAAGCTGAGAAAATATGTGAGTTCATCAATCATCACATTATTTGTCACTTCGGTGTTCCACATCACCTTATCACTGATAATGGAAAACAATTCAAAAACAAAACTCTATAAAACTTTGTGACACTTTCGGTATCTAGCTTAGCTTCTCCTCACCATATTACCCACAAACCAATGGCCAAGCTGAATCCACCAACAAAACCCTAAACAAAATTCTCATGAAAGTGGTTAATGATACTGGGAAGGATTGGCATACGCACATTCCTTTCGCCCTTTGGGCATACCGTACTAGTATTCACACCTCCACCACTGCCACTCCATTTTCTCTAGTCTATAGTACCGAGGTTTTTTTCCTCTCAAATCTAGATCCCATCTCTCTCGTATCTCTCCTTCAAGATATGCTCACTGATGATGACTTTTTCCAAGACCATTTAGCATAACTTGAGTTATTAGATGAACATCGTCTTCATGCCCTCGACCATCTCCAAGTCTACCAAAAATGCATCAAGCATGCCTATGAAAACATGTCCATGAACACACCTTCAAGGTCGGTGATCTCATCCTCAAGGAAAATCAACACGTAACCAAAGCAAAAAAAAATAAACCGGGAAAATTTGCTCCTAATTGGCTTGGACCATACATCATGACCCATGACTATGGATCAGGTGCTTATCGCTTGTCTTCACTTGATGGTAAGCCCAAACCTGAGCCCCTCAATGCCTTGCATCTTCAACCATTCTACTATTGACTTCTAGTCCTACATCACTATTTATCTAGTTCATGCTCATCCCTTGAGCACCATTTACCTTTTTCTTTTCCACACCTCATCTCCAATGACTAAACAAGAATCATGTGATTACCCATCACCCTTTTTCCTTATCTTAAATATGTGCACCATGGCTCTGCACATGGCATGATTCTCATGGATAATTTTCATCTTCTTTTAGATGAGATCCCATGGTCATTCACCCTTGCCTTCTCAACAAGAACCAAATGCTTTGTTATAGTCTAGTCCATGACTTAAAAGCCAAAAAAATTATTTCCAAAAATAAGGGATTAACTCCTTGAGTCAAACTTCTAATATAAAAGATGAATCCCTCAAAAGGACATCTTCCGCCTTCAATTGTCACTATAAGTAGACTACTCCCTCAAAGGACAACTATAAAAAGCTCACAATTCTCTACATAGTCTTTCCAAAAAAGACTATATTTTTTCTCAAAAAATAAAAATTTTAGAAGCTTCCCACATCGATCAACTTCATGAAGACCTCAAGGAGACATATATTCATCCCATATAGACTTCCCGCATCGATCAGTCTATCTAAAAAGTCAAAAAGAAAAGGAAAAAAAAGTAAACATTTTTGTCATGGACTTGCCTATTGTGATCTTGGCTCTATTTCCCAAGGCATTCTCTTCCCATCTTATGACCCAATTACCTTCACCTCCTTACCCGTTGTCTCTTCACCTCATACTACCTCAAGGGACCTGCTAAACCTATGACATTTGGTGATTCTGTGACTATTCTTCACCTTTAGAGTAATCAATCATGCAATGTCTTTAGGGTCTTACGTTCACTAGCCTATCTATAGATGTGTTTCATACATTTTGATCCTTTCCAATCGGGTGGCTTTCTTGCCCCCTCTTATCTTTTCTCTTCTTCATTACCTTTTGATCCTCCTATATAGGACTAGACCCTCGACACCTTTGTCTTTTGGGATTTTCTTCTCCCACCTTAATCGACCTAAAATCACCTTTACCTATCTACCTATTCTCAACCCAACCATCAATGACCTCAACCTAATTATACCTATGACCTGGAATCAACACTACCTATCGACCTAAAATCACCTTCACCTATCTACCTATACCCTACCCAAACTTAATTGACCTTGACCTAATCATCCCCATGACCTGGACTCAACCCTACCTATCAACCTACCTACCTCTTCTTCTATCTTCTCATATTCTTCCCTAGCTTATGGGAGAACTACATTGGTCTGAGGTCCCTTTTCATCGAGACTATGTAGGCAACACTTCCAGGGCATGGGGCCCTGGAAGGTTAGCTCGACCACTCTTTATCCTCACCATTTTCCCCACCTTTACCTGATTTCCTGTTCATATCACAAACCCAAAATATATCCCATATCCACATCATTCACCTACATACACTCCTCACCTCTCACATATTTCTTATACTACCATTATTCTATATATTTAAACATTGTACACCATTAAATTCATTTACATTAACATGTATTACCAAAATATTTAAAATGCATCCATGCCTAAACTAACCCGACCAAAATATTTAAACCAACCTGACTCATCCATGCCTAAACCAACCTGACTCCACCATGCCTAAACCAACTTGACTCAATCCATGCCTAAAATTAACTTGACTCGTGTCATGCCTAAACCAACCTGACTCGATCCATGCCTAAAATTAACTTGACTCGATCCATGCCTAAAATTAACCTAACTCGATCCATGCCTACATCGACCTGACTCGATCCATGCCTAAACCAACCTGACTCTGTCATGCCTAACTCACCTAATCCATTCATATCATAATGAAAGTAAAATAAAATACACATCAAAACACATAATCAAATGAACCTCATATATCTCCTCATATACATCTCAATGTCTCAAACAATGTACACTCATCTCAAAAATACATGTGTCTCTCATACATACATTTCCAGCTGTAGCCCGCTATCGCCATAAAAATATCTTTGGCTCGCAGCCAATATCATGTACAAATAACAATAATAATAAATACAAAATCTCTTTGGTATGTAGGTTGGTCTATAACAAGCCAATCATCATCCCCATCTAATATCGTGGAATGCTCCCTATGTCTCGTGTCTCTCTACCCCCTCTCACACCTTTCTAGTGCCCAAACCCTGCCTCATCTCCTGTTGATGGCCCTCACCTGGGGCTGGCCTCTACACACTAGTGGCCTCACCACGACCCTGTCCCTAGGCTCACCGGCCCCCTGTACTCTCCACACTGTAAGTGTGGGATCTAGTCCTCTCACTGGAGGCCTGTTGTGTTCTGTAGTCATTATAGGAGGGCACATCTATCCTGATAGCTAACAAATGATCCTAATAATATCATGCCTCTACTAGGGCATCCCTAAATTGGACCATGGTCACTGTCTGTGGGGGTGCCATGGGTCTTTCTACTTGCGTAGGTACTGTGTAATGGACCTATCCCGAACCTACACTGAGCCCTATGCTGGTACTAGAGCCTGAGTCGGCCCTAGAATCTATACCTGTGCCTGTATTTTGGCTTGCAGGGTAGTAATATGTGCTTGTGCTACTAATCGGTGGCCTCAGTAGACCCGTAACCTACCCCTGCGCATGTGCCCAATTGGCCTCAGAAATCCAAGTACCTATTCCCCGTAGGGTGGTTATCTACTTTCCATCTCCACCTACCTCCTCTCCATCTCCATCTCCCCTACCTCTGCCTATGTAGGTACTGTCCCCCTCCCTGCTGAGCTGCAACATCGCTATCTGGGCCTGTAATGTGGCAACCTATGCCTATGCCTGCCTACTGTGCCATTGCCCCTGCATGATCCCAAGTTGCGTTACCAAGGTAGCCACCTATCCCTGTAGGGCATCTCTCTGAACTGTGATGGTGGCTAAGTCTGTCTTCCCTAGCCTGGGTGGTACTACTCTCAGTATCGTGCCACCCACCACTACTTATACCCATCTACAACCCCAACATCATCAATCTGTGTATCTACATGCTGCTCATGTCTAGTCAGCACTATGGGTCATGGTGGAGATATAGGTCTCTCCACGTCATCTCTCCTGTACTATGGGAATGGAGGCGGTACACCTTGGACTAACCCGAATTGGTGCCTAACCCGCTCTATGGGTATCCGCTCATGCTCTCCCACTCTCCTCCGCTCTATCCATGGTAGAGCTATATCCCACCTAGCTCTGTGGCCATCTGTCTATATGAAGGAAAGCCCACATACGGCCTCCAAATGATGTCCATCCCGGACAACCCCTCCAACAACCTCCTATAATAAGCTACATCATGAGTAGCTCTGGCACCTCAGGGCCTCCCATGGTTGGTACCCACTTCCTGTACTCCAACCCTCAATACTCTCCATGGAAATGCATCTACCCGAGGCATACCCACTGGTCGAACACAAATAATGTGCTCGTAGACCCAACAATGCAATAATACGATGCAACAGATGTTGAACCTCCACAGCTGCTCGTAGGCCCATATCTCTTTATACACTGCATGTAAATGTAGGTGCCCATGCGAACCATATCTCTGTCATATCATCATGTCATGAAAGACTCCCATTGGTGACCTTAGGAATCTCCCACCCTCTCGCATCTGCAATGCGAAGTAACACACTACTCTAGTCCGTCAAGAGTACAACTAACCTCATCTCCTCTGGATGAGCTCTATACATAGGTCCATAGCTCATGCTAGTGCTATCGAATGTCGTCTGCTACACCTCACCAAAAATGGATGCTAGTAACTCCTCGTACACCTCTAAAGAGATAGAATAAACTCCGGGCCCCAATATGGGAGACCACAGATCTCAGACATCCTCTGGGGTGATCATCATCTCACCCGTTGGCAAATGGAAGGTGTTGGTCACTGAGTCCCATCTATCGATAAGGGCAAACCATCGACTTGCTCTCTAGACTACATGTCAGTAGCACCGCACACCTATTAACCCCACCTCTACAACATGCTGCCACTCCTCCTATGTCGTGCTCCCCTGTACTATCAAAAATAAGGGTGGCACCCGGGCCCTCATCATCACATCTTATCTTAGGATTGCATCCCACAAAAGCAATGTATTAGTACACCTTCCCAACTTACCCTATTTCACCCCACATCTTGACCTAATCTCTTTCCCCACCCCCATCCTATTGGCATCGCTAATCCAACCTACCCAAACCTATCTACCCTAACCCTCACCCCAACCTACCCTAACCCACCTACCCAAACCTATCTACCCTAACCCTCACCCAAACCTACCCAAACCCATCTACCCTACCTATCTCCCTACCCCTCACCCAAGCCACCCTAAACCCGTCTCTGCCTCCTTTTTAACCCTTTTCCTCTCACCTAATCCTTTCCCACCTACTCTACTTTCTCACCCTACACACTTCCCCTCTCACCTAACTCTTCCCCCACCTAACCTACTTTTTGGTCCCTAACTTACCCTTAGGTTAACCGATGCAGTCATCATCGACCGACCCCCCGGTTATCCCCGACCAACCACACAGTCTCCACTTGACCAGCATCGGTCACTGTTCTTGTGACCAATACCAGTCTCTACCCACCGACGCCACCACAAGCCGACCGACCGATCACCGTTGTCACCCACCCCGACTTCCCAACCCTCCTTTTTCCCCTCCTACTCCTTCTACCCACCAAAATCCCTCTTTTCACCTCTACTTATTCCTCTCTCTCCCTTTTAACCTACCCCCTACCCTTCACTATCCCCATTTCCCTCTCTTTTTCACTTATTTTCATTTCTTTCCCCCAACCCCCATTTTTAAACATTTTTTATATTTTAACCAAATTAACTCCAAAATCAATAACACAGGTTCAAATCCTACTCGATCCCGCCGCCATGCATCGTGGTGGAACCTCTGCCTCCGCCATCCTCAAATGACCTCCAACTCTCTCCACCAATCACCTCGCTTGATCCAATCTCACGGCCCCACCTCTCACCCAATCAATCTCGCCTATGTGGCTCGCCAACTCAGCTCCCTGATGCTCTCTTTTGTCCTCTTCCTCTTTTCTTCTCTCTTCTTGTCCTTTTATCCTTTTCCAAATGCAGAAATGAATTTTCAAAATGCGGGTTTTTCAATTTTTATAACCTACCCGACTCAAACGATGTCGGTTAACCCTTGACCGATGCCGGTCTTCTACCCTATCCAACTACCGTTGGTTCTTCTCCACCATCCTTGATTAATCCCGACCGATGTTGGTTACCCTACATACTCATTTCCCTCACATTTACCTAATTTTCCTTACCTCCCCTTTCTTTTTCCTCCCCTACACCTACTTGGACCATTTTACCTTCCCCTCTGGCCCTCCACCTTCTTCAACCTCACCTCATCACCATTGCAGCCTCATTATTTTACCCCTACCTCATCCTTACCCATGTCGTGGCCTAGAAATTTAGACTGGACCATCGCTAGTGACCTTTGACCTCATGTGTTTGCTATACCTTGCAGCACTATTACCTGTGTTGATTGACCCGATGACCTTACCTAGCCTATTACCATGATGCTTGTCCCGACCCTACCTTTGGTGTACTGGAACATACCTAAATGTTCCTGCACCTAACCTACGTTGTGCTTCTTGACCTTATCCTATACCTTGGATACCAGAATCACTTCAACCTTGTTTGGATAAACCTATCGACCTTAGACGATGTAGAGTTTGCAAGCTCTTCAACTTGGTACCATGTCATAGTTTATACGTGTGCGTGCATTCAACTACCACTACCTTTGACCTTGGCCCGTTTACCTGTTTACCTATATGCCCGATTTTCCCTTTACTCCTTTCCCCATTTTTCACTATTCTTCTTCACATCCACTTTTATCAAACCACTCACCGATGTGCTCTGCCACCTCATCAGTTCTGGTTTGAGGGGGATCACCTCATTCACACTTGGGAAACCACACTCTATTTTTTTTTTTCCGTTGCTTACCAATACAAGCTACAAACAAAAAGGGGAAAAATATAGACACCGAAATCATGTCATAATCACCTTGGTCCCCTAGTGTAGCCCTCTAATCACTTCCTCATCCTTAACACCTTAGCACCTACCTCCTACACCCCACACATTTTAATTTAATTACTTTAATTAAATTAATGCCATTTATCTCCATACATATTAATTTAATTATTTTAATTAATTTAATGACCTTTTACCCACACACACACACATTAATTTAATTATTCACATTAAATTAATTCACTACCCTCACACACCTATTTAATATAATTGCCTTTATTAAATGCACCTCACCTAACCACCCCCATCATTTGACCCATTAACCTAAACCCTAAAACCATGTCCTAAATAAAACCTAACAATAGACCCATCCCTCACCTCACATTTAAAAGCCTCCTAAGGTCGGTTTTCACCCCAAGAAAAAGCAAGACCCTTATCAAATGGTGGAGCAACTTCCCAGGTGATTTTTGAACAACCCGAGATATCTAGCCCAAACCAATGTCGGTTCACCCTAAATCGATGTCAGGTTCACCCTAAACCGATGTCGGTTATACCGGAATAGACCAAATGGCCTATTTAGACCCATCTGACTTTGTAATACAAAGTTTTGGTTGGTTGGGAAAACTTCGATCTCGAGTTTGATCTCTTTAGGCGTGACATTTGAATGAAGATTGATTGGTGATCAACAAAGGAAACCATATGTACTAGCACAACAGGGAAAATTTCTTCCCAAAGATCCTCCAACATAAAGCAACTTCTTCATTATTCTTCAGACTGTACCTCACAAAAGAGTAAGTATCCTCCTTCCATTTGTTTCATTTTCTTATCATCAACTATAGTCTTTATGGTAAAGGAACCTAGTCTTTTACTCTTTGTCCATTCCCTCTCTCCAATTCATGACCACCTTCCATACCCAATCATCTTAATACTTGGCCTAATTTACCATTTTGACCTCCTCGCAGTCTCAAACCTTTCGCAACATATCTACACCCCTCTATGATCAATCCTCATCTTCTATCCACTCCACTTTTCCCCAAAACTCCAAAACCCGGATCGTGTGTGATTCCACTAGCCCCACGACTTAACTGTCATCTTTGGCATCTCTAACCATCGCCACATGATAAAATCATCATCAATTTCATAAAACCATGGTTGGTATCTCTGTGTCACCCGATCTCTCGCTAGAATAACAACCTAAATATGACATACATCTACTCAAACACCTATTTGACCTTCAAATCTATATCTAACCTAACCTCGTTAGCTCGATTCACCTATAACCAACCTACTTAACCTCTGGATCTTCTTCTAGCCTAGCCTATTAGATTAGATATAGCCTATTGTGTTTTGTATGAGATGCCTAAATCACATTAAACTACAAAAGTAGTACAATATTTACTTTATTTCAGCATTGAATTTTTTTAAACAATGGATTGATGACAACCATCAAGGAAGTATCACACTTCCAAGATCTACCACATCTATGTAGTCCATTGCATATATTTTTTAACTCTCTTTGGTGGTCTTGTTTTGGTTCTTATATAGGTAGTTCCTCCTAGCCAAAAGGAAGGTCTCACAATGACTTTGATTCGAATTCGATATACGCGCATATAACATTCAACCATCATAAAATAGGTATTCCTCTTACCACCCTTTACCTTATTTGTTTCGTCAAGCACTTCTTAGAAAACTAAGAAATCAAGTGAAAACTCGCAAAACTCAAGAAGGTGATCCTTGTGCTCCTCCCGAGTCCCCTAATAGATAATAATTTCATCTATAAATATTAGTATGAAAAGATCCAAGAAGTTCATGAATACTTTGTTCATCAGACTCATAAACATTGCATGGGCATTGGTGAGTCCAAAAGGAACAATCGTGAACTCATAATATCTATATCTATTATGGAAGGTTGTATTATGTATATCCACCTCTGCATTCCTCAATTGATGGTATCCTAATTTTAAGTCAACCTTAGAGAATATGGTTACTCCTCTCATATGATCAAATAGGTCATAAATACGAAGAAGAGGATAGCGATTCTTGATCATCACCTTTTCTAGTTTCTTGTAGTCAATACAAAATATCAAGGACTCATGCTTCTTCACAAATATAATTGGTGCTCCCCATTTTGACACACTAGGGAAAATGAGTCCCTTCTTTAATAGTCTATCTAGCTATAACTTGAGCTCACAAATCTCATGAGTGGTCATATGATAGGGTTCTTGGGATACGAGTTCAGCTCTTAGTACAAGGTCAATGTGGAAATATATCTCCCGTGAAGGTGGTAAGCCTGAAAAATCATTAGGAAATACATTTTCAAACTACTATAGGATAGAGTGATCATCTAAAGATGGTCCTGAACACTCTTCCATCTTATCACTCACCATGATGGTAAAAACCCAACATCCCTTCCACATAATCCACTTAAGGTGCATATCGTATATAGTGTGGATGGATATAGGTATATAAATACCTACAACTACCTTATCCAATCCAATGTCATCTCTACACTCAATTACCTTAAGATGAAAATCTACTCTAGCCTGATGAGATGATAACTAGTCCTTGCCCAAAATCACATCATAGGACCCCAATGGAAAAATGTGAAGGTCAAATATAGTGCAAAAGGACCCTACGTCAAGTACACACTCCTTAAATAAGGAGTGTGTTGAAAGTATGACACTTGATGCTAGCTTAACATCTCATCTAAGACCTTATCTCATGACCACTAGCCTATAACAATCCACTCCCAAAGGAGATATAAACAAGTCTCAAGACCCCGAGAATAAAAAAACATAGAAATGGGGGTGCCTCTAGTACTACCTGTTGTCTCAACCATGATAGCCTTTGATGCTCTACTTGGAATTTATCAATCGCCGCATGGATTTTGTGTTTCCATCTACATCAAAATTATAGCCACCGATAGTGGATATTTCGTGCATTTATTACATCTAGATTCTCGTGGACATCAATTCTAATAGTGGCTTGGGTCACCACAACCATAACAAGTCGAGTAGTCCTCCACTTCCTTGATATACCTCCAGGACCCCTAGTACCCATAGTAGAATATGCTTTCAATTTTGCCCCAAATGGCTACTATGATCACCTTCATACTAGGTGGTAACTATGTCCTCTGTGGTGCCCTAGGTGGCGTTCCACATTATGACCTCTCTCGTGTGTATTGTAAAGGTAATCCTTTACTGTGTATGTTGTTGTTATGACTAACATGCCTATTGATTTAGATATTGTGATAGTTGGGAGATAGAAAATGTGGGTCTAAATCCACCACAAGGGGGAGGTGGTACACATATTGACCTACTATCATGTAACTATTGAAGGTGAGATCTCACCTTCTCCCTAGCCTATTATGTCCTCCAACTTATTTTTATGTAATATAGGCCTTCTCCATAGCCTCGCCTAGTTTCTCGTGGGATATGAATCCTAACGGCTCCTCCAATATCAAAATTTATACCTCTAATGAATCAATGTACCCTAACCTTCTCATCGTGCATATATGCCACATATTGTAACAGTCTAGAAATGGCACTCATACTCCACCACTGTCATTTTTTGTTTCCTCGCGATCATGAAACTCATCAATTCATTTTTGTATGAAGTTTCTAGATATATATTTGGCCCTGAATCTTTCCTCAAACATGTCCCAAGAGATAGACTCGGAATCCAACAATAACTTTGTTGCTTAAATATCCACCATACTCCATCTTCGTCTCTAAGTAAATGAATATCAACACATTCCTTAGTCTTGCTTGAGCACATATATAGCTTGAAAATTCCAGTCAACCTCATAAGTCATGCCTCCACATGAAACCCTATGGTTTCTCTAGAATAGGATGGTGGATGTACCTTTAGAATATCCCTAATATGATCTATAACATATATGTGGTGATTTGTGGGTCTCAAAAATAGTGTAGGCATATGTGCAGGATGACTCCTAAATGTCTCCCTATGACATAAAAATCCCTCTCTCTACTCGAAATGGTACCTTCTCTTTTGAGGCATGATGTGAAGCCTCTCTTGGCTCTACCGGATGGTATCTATCTCTCCATCTCTAAATGCAACAACCACCTCCCGTAACTCCTATAATATATGTGGGGCTATGGGTGCAATGTCTTCTCGCATGTGGTTTTCTTGTCTCTAGTCCCCTTTTCATGCCTCAATAACTTCCTCGACTACCTAACTCATGCTCCTCAAAATATTACTCCAATCCTACCACCACCTCATCTACCCCTAGCTCATACCACATTACATATTCCATGAGAAATCCTAGTCTCAACTCTATTGGACCTTCTCTTGGTCCCAACTATAATAACCTAGGACTTTACATGCACCCCGTAAAAATAAGGGAGGGAACTAGGAAATTACCAACAGCTTTACTAATAAGTTAATCTTACTATTTATAGCAATTAAAATTTCAAATTAGTTGGTTTAAATTATCCCCGAGCTTGGGTGTAGCAAACTTACACTCGATACAAAGTGTCATGCCCGATATTTTTGACCCAAAACCATGTAAAATAATTCTATGTGCACCAATAAGATGTTTGAGTGGACCCTTTCTCGATTTTTGTGTGTCATTCTTGCATAAGGGCCATTCTAGAATTTTTTTATCATTCCAATATATGTGATGGCTCAACTAAATTATACGTTACTTTAGATATCATATTTTATACATGTTAGGTTACATTATATCATTAGAACAATATTATATTATAAGTATGATAAACAAGATAACAACATAATATTATCTAAATAATAGCATTATATATGATATAATACTATAAACATTATGAATATTATGATAATTTCTTTATAACGTTATATATCTTATAACAATATCATATCATATATAATATCAATATTATAAAAAAAATTGATTCGATTAGGTAAAAATAGGGATCACCTCCCGTGAGGCCTTACATAGGAGAATACATCATGAAAGCACAAAAAACAAAAAAAAAAAGTGAGATAGGACCAAAATGAGTTAAACATACTTAACTCGAAGAAAGAAGGTGTAGGAAACATAGCCATGAAAGATACAAAATAAAACAGGTTTGCTACCATACCATGCGAACAATTACCAAAAGACAAAGAAGAAGTTATAGAATATGAACAAAGAAAACTATTCTATCTTTTCATTTGGGGGAATTTCCCAAAGTACTAGCATGGTCCACTTGTTTGTGCGCGTGCTCTAACTCCTTATGGTTCTTCCCACCATCATATTCATCCTCCAAGCTGCCGATGTTGAGCTGGAATTTCTTTTTCTACAAGCTCTCTTCCATTGCCTCTAACCGGACCCACATAGCTTTAACCAAATTTTCCATCTCCATGACTTCCCCTCTAATGTTCCTCTAAGACATGAAGATCTGCTTAGTGGCCTCAATGTTTTATATCATCCCTTCCCTCATATCAGAGTTAGCTTTTTCCATGACCTACACTACTATCTCCATTTGCTTCATTCTTTTACCTAGGTCTTCATAATTCTGACCATCATCCTCCATGCACTTGCATTTCCCTTTGAAGGCCCTTCACTATCATTATCCTTATTATCCCTAATATGCTTGTCATTATCCTCCTCAAATCTATTAGAGGGCTCCTTTCCCGCATGCATCTTGGTAAGGCACTTAGCCAAGGTGATATCTTCATCCTCCTCATTAAGACCCACTATTTTGGCCTAATAGGTTTACCATTCTAGAATAGAATAAGGATGATACCTTCATGAATTGGGAACTCCACTTTCCCCCTTAATATCTCTCACATGAAGCTAGAAGATACATATAAATAAAAAAAAGGTACACTCATCATAATTTTGTGCTTGAACATGTTCAATAATGACAAATGGTGTGTACATATCTTTTGATACTTTCCTTCTAAAGTAATTTACTTCATAATATAAAGACATACCTCTTTCCAAATGTTATGAATAAAACTTAGCTTAATTCATCATTAGTTGATATTTGAATAAATGTAATAAGTTAAAGTATTTAATTAAATACTTTAAACTTATGTCAATAGATATTAGTTGTCCTTAGTTGTTAGTTAACTAAGTGATAGTGTTATCATCCCAATGTTTGTGGGATCATGTTCTATCTTTTACATATTTTGTTCCCAGATGATTTCCATGAGGGGCAATATGCTATTTATGCATATTTTCTCAGATTAGATGATTTGTTTCCATATATTGTGGATGATATAGAAGTTGTCCAATATCTATAAATATTACAGCTCTCTCATTTTTTTCGTAATGCTTGAATTTTATATTAATAAAATATGCAAGCACCGCTTGTTTCTCAATGCAAAGCTTCGTGTCAAATTTTTTTTCAAGTATTCATTGTCAAGATTTGATATCAAAGTAGTATTCTGATCCAGAGAGGAGTGTAGGAAGTTTTAGGGAAGTTTAGGGAGATCTGGAGAAATTACAAAGCTAGGAGGAGCCATAGATGCCCCTAGCCATTTCACAGCCCCTACCTGGCTCCACACCCTGAATCATGGTTGATTTGTAGTTGAAGAACACCGGAGTGCAATCACAGGCCTTTGCAGACTTGGATGCTAATTTGTTGTAAAAGGTGAAATTGTTTCATTCTCTGGTTTTTTTTTTTTTTAAATTGCATGTACGTGTTTTTTTTTAAAAAATTGGAAGCATTTAAATATAATATATATATATATATATACAATATTTTTGATCTGTGGGTACCTAAGCTTTTCAAGCTCCCCACATTAGTTGTTCTTCCTCTTATCTATACTATGTATTTGAGCATTTGAAAAAAGGATATCTAATCAAACGTGGAAGGTTCTCTGTGAACTTGCATTTGCAAAAGAGTAGAAGATCACATATTTGAATGATCTGCAACTTTCCTGCATCCAAAACGAAGACTACAAATTAAACAGGGAGAAGATTTGCAACCTGCAACAAAAGAGCTGCATTGGAAGAAGGAAGAACAAGCTGCCTCCAAGCAAAAGAAATACCTACGTACAAAGAGAAACAATAAAAGAAAAGTGTGGCCAAGGGTTATTATAACGCATATGCAAAGTAGATGAACTACAATTGCACCCTAAAATGCACTACGCATGCATGTAAGTCGTTACTGCGTTGATTTTTTAAAAAAATGATTTTAAAAAATTTCCTTTCTTGAATGTCGTGAAAAAAATTAGAAGCAAAAAAATTTTCCAATTTTGGAAAGGGGCCTAAAAGATATTAAAATTGTAATTTAAAAAGGCATAACTTTCAACTAGTACCTCAGATTGAGGTGTCATTTTTTTAAAGTGTATGTTTTTGTGAGCTCTACGTCTTGGTCTAGTTTTTAATCAGATTTGGAAAAGATTTATCTTGTAAAAATTGCAAAAATAATATTTTTGTATTTGAAAAGAGGCCAAAGAGTCTAAGAGATCCATTTTATTTTTAAAAATCGCCATAGAGCCAAATTTGTAATAGGGCCAATAGTGCAAAAAAATCATTGTACATGGCCAAAAGGAGCCCAAAATAAATAAAATAATATTTTTTTTTTTTTTTGGGGGGGGGTGTGCATGCTTTAAGGGGGAAAAGTGTTCAATTTTTTCTTCTATTGTTTATCACTTTTCACAATGGCTGCAATTACGGCACCAAAGTTATTTTTTCCAAATTCTCAACTTTTACGTTTTGATAATTATCTAGCATGGAAAACAAAAATTCATGCACAACTTGATTTTGAAAATCTATGGACTATTGTTTCTGGTACATTAACAAGATCTGCAACAAATGTTACACAACAAACTACATTTGATCGTGCAAATCAAAAAGCAAATTTAATAATCTTGTTTAGTGTTTCAGATGAGGTACAACCTCATATTTGTGAGTCCACAATAGCAAAAGAATCTTGGGACAAGTTGAAAATGGTATATGAGTCAAAAAATAAGAACACAATACTTCATCTCCAAAGTCAACTATTAAACTTGAAAATGCAACCAACTAAGAAAGTTGAAATGTTTTTTAGAAGAGTGGCAACTTTGTGTGCATCACTTCAAGCTTTGGAAGAAGAAGTAACTGACACATCACTTGTGCCTATAGTATTGAGAGCTCTTCCTCCTTCTTATAGGATTTTTGTGACCATGTTAAACATAATTGGTCAAACAACAACTTTTGAAGAGTTAGTGAATATGCTCCAACAAGAAGAATCTATTCACTCAACTATTGAAACTGAAGAGCAGGCACTTGCTTCTAATCAAAAAGGGAAAAATAGGTGAAGTCTAGTAAACAGCCTCAGAAGCAAGGTAATTCTCAACAAGGCCAAAAGGACCAAAAAATGTCTTATTTGTGGTCAAAAAGGACATGAGTTAAAAAAATTGGTACAACACATTCCAACAAGGATCATCAAGTGGTAAAAAGACTAATTACCAACAAACAAAATCAGGCCAACAACAGAGTAAACAGGGACAAAATTATCAAAAGTGGAAGAAGAAACCAACTCAACAAGGAAATGTAGCCGAACAGGAAGATCAATTTGATGATGATGACTTCCTCTATTCTGCACAGTCAAATGAAGTATCCAATTCTACAAATGAAATTTGGTATGTCGACTTAGGTGCAACTCAACACATGATAGGAAAGAAAGATTGGTTCTTCATAATGAGTAAAACACCCACCAAAAATCATGTCTCTTTGGGTGATGATAAATCATATAGTGTTGAAGGAATTGGTTCCATTTCACTACCACTTGGGTAACATAATTGTAAAATTCTAGATGTTCTTTATGTCCCTTATTTAACAAAAAATCTGTTATCTATGAGTCAATTATTAGATCACAATCTCAAAATTTACTTTGATTATAAAGGCGGTAAAAAACATGTGCCTAGTTTGAGATAAGTCACGAAGCTCAAATTTTTTTATAAAATCTTCGAATGTTGGAAGAATGTTTCAGTTGGATTTTGTTCAATGAAATGATCAAGCACTTTTAGCCAAGGATACATCATCAGCTCAACTATGGCATCGAAGACTTGGACATGTGAGTTTTGGATATATTGACACACTTCGTCGATATGATATGGTTAATGGTTTACCACCTCTAAAAAAGGGTATAGATAAATGTCAACATTGTTTGGTAGGAAAATAAAATAGAGCACCATTCAAACATAGTACATTTTGAGCTAAGGAAAAACTTGACTTGGTGCATACCGATTTGTGCGGACCAATGAGACCTAGCCACTCTGGGTTTCAATATTTCATGCTCTTTATTGATGATTTTTCAAGAAAAATGTGGATATATTGTCTTTCTACAAAAGACCAAGATTTTGAAACTTTCAAGAAGTTTAAAGCCCTTGTTAAAACAGAGTCTGGTAGGAAAATAAAAACACTCCGCTCTCGATCGGGGGAGAATACACCGAATGAGTTTAATGATTTTTTAAAACACATGGCATTCGTGCGTCAAATGGCTAATCCTCACACACCATAATCAAATGGTGTTTTTGAGAAGTGAAATCATACTATCATGGATATGGTGTGATGTATGATTGATGATGCAAGTTTATCAAAAATATTTTGGGCCAAAGTAGCTAAAACAACAGTGTATTTACTAAACAAAGTTCCCACTCGTAGCTCTTGATGGAGTAACACCACATGAAGCATGGTCAGGCATAAGCCATCTATTTCACACCTTAGAGTTTTTGGATGTAAAGCAAGTATGCACATTCCTAAGAAACAAATAACTAAGCTTGATATGAAATCAAAAAAACTTATCTTCTTGGGATACAATGATGAAGCACTTGGCTATAGACTTATGAATCCAAGAACAAGAAGGGTATACACTAGTTGGGATGTTGAGTTCTTTGAGAAGAAAGAAGAAGATGCTCCTTCCATACACTCACATGATGAAAAAATCATCCCTATAGTAAAAACAGAGGATGGTAATCACTTTGATGATGACAGTGATGATGGGGAAGATAATGAAATTCAACCTCCCACAGGAACCACAAAAAGTATGCCTAAATGGTATACAAGTATGATTAGAGATGCAAAATTAGATAGTGTCCCTGACACATCTACCACTAGAATGAGGACTCGCAGTATGGCTCAAAATGAGGTCAATTTTTCCTTAATGAGTAAAGTTGTTGAAACTATTGAGCCATCCTCAATTTCAGAAGCCCTATAGTCTAAACCTTGGAAAGATGCTATGGATGTAGAATATAAGTCACTTATGAAAAATAATACATGGCAACTTACAGATCTTCCACCAGGTAAAAATCCGATTGGATGCAGATGGATCTTCAAAACGAAGTACAAAGCAGATGAAAAATTGATAAACATAAGGCTAGACTAGTTGCTAAGGGATATGCTCAAAAAGAAGGCATTGATTATGAGGATACTTTTGCTCCCACAGCTAAGATAAAAACTTTCAGGTTAATATTCACTCTAGCTACACAATTTGGTTGGAAAATACACCAAATGGATGTGAAAAGTGCCTTTCTTAATGGTGATTTACAGGAAGAAGTTTACATGACTCAACCAGAAGGTTTTTTCATACTAGGTAAAGAGGAAAAGGTATGTAAACTAATAAAATAACTATATTCTCTAAAGCAGTCTCACAGGGCATGGTACATAAAAATTAAATAGCATCTCATTCAACATGGATTCAAAAGGAGTCCATACGATCCTAATCTCTATCTCAAAAAGAAAGGGGGATAGTGATCATTGTAGTATATGTTGATGATCTAGTCATCAGAGAGGATCAGTGAGGATGATTGAATCAACAAAGAAAGATATAACATGAACATTTGACATGACCGATCTCAAGATTCTGCATTATTGTCTTAAACTTGAAGTTTGGCAAAAATAAAATCATATCTTTGTGTCACAATTGAATTACGCCAAGACAACGCTATAGAAATACAATATAATGGATTGTAAGCTATTTTCCACACCTATGGAGACAAGACTTCAATTGTCTTGAATAGATCCATCACCAAAAGTAAATGCAAATCTCTATCAGCAGTTGATCGAGAGTCTCATCTACGTGACTTACACTAGGCCGGATATCAGCTATGCAGTCAGCTATCTTTCACAGTTCATGCAAGAACCAAGGGTTTCTCACTGGAAAGTAGTAAAGAAAATACTGAGGTACATCAAAGGAACTATGGACTATGGACTAGAGTACAAGAAGAATAATAACTTCTTCTTAATAGGATATTCAGATTCAGATCATGCAGGAAACATAGATGATAGGAAATCCACTTCAGGATTTATATTCTTTTTGGGATCTGGACCGATATCATGGGGGAGTAAGAAGCAGACTTGTGTTTCAAGATCCTCCATAGAATCATAGAATATCGTGCAGTAGGTGGAGCTATCTGTGAAGTGATATGGCTCCGATGTATACTTGAAGGATTGGGAATACCATAGAAATATCTAACTATCCTACATGTTGATAACGAAGGAGTAGTAAAAATTGTTCGGAATCTAGTTTTTCATGAGCGCACCAAACACATTGAGGTGCAGGTACATTTCATTCATGAACATGTTTAAAACAAAAACATCTAGCTCCAATATTGCCCAACAGATATGCAACATGCAGATGTCTTCACAAAGTCACTTTCTCGAGGTAAATTTGAGGGTTTTAGAGAATTTCTCTCATGTTCACTTAAGACCATGCTGAATTAAGGGGGGGAATGTTATGAATAAAAATTAGCTTAATTCATCATTAGTTGATATTTGAATAAATGTAATAAGTTAAAGTATTTAATTAAATACTTTAAACTTATGTCAATAGATATTAGTTGTCCTTAGTTTTAGTTAACTAAGTGATAGTATTATCATCCTAATGTTTATGGTATCATGTTCTATCTTTTACATTTTTTTTTCCGGATGATTTCCACGAGGGCAATAGGGGCAGCTTAGGGGCAATATGCTATTTCTGCATATTTTTTAGATTAGATGATTTATTTCCATATATTGTGGATGAGATAGAAGTTTTCCAATATCTATAAATATTGCAGCTCTCTCATTTGTTTGTAATGTATGAATTTTATATTAATAAAATATACAAGCACCATCTTGTTTCTATGCAAATCTTCTCAGTGTCAAATATTGTTTTCAATTATTCATTGTCAAGACCAAACCCTTGGGATACAAGACCTAGCAATGTCATCAGTGAAATAATGGAATTTTTCCTTACGAAAAGAAAGTATTGATTTCGTACTCCTTCCTATTCATGTCCTTGAAAATATTGAGACCCTTCATCTCCATTTTGGTGACCTAGGCAATGAACTTGTTTGTGACATTATAAACTTTATAAAAAATTATATAATATTATAAACTTTATAAACATTGTAATAATAACATTATAAATATAGATTATAATAACATTTGTAAATGTTATAACATTATGGAAATATTATATTACAATAATGTTATAAACATTTTAGTAATAAACTTTATAAATGTTATGAACATTATACAACCATATAAATATTATAGAGGTGGCCATTCTAAACATTGTGACCGTTAGTAATAATATTATGCTATATATGATAATAATATTATATATATTATAATACATTATAGTTTATATTATATATTCATTATAATATTCTATAGGTATTATATTACATTTTTGTACATTGTTTATATTATATTATATTACAACTAATATCCTAGAGAAATATAATTTATATATTATACTATAAGTTATATTATATACATTATGATACACTTCCTATATTATATTATATACTAATATTCCTATAAATAAGCTAACCCTAATCGATCCTGAGAACTTGTGAAATATAGTTTTAGGTTTGTCTCTTTTTTCTTTCATTTTGTTTGGTTTTGTGTATGTGTGTGCGTACATAGGTGAGGAGAATGGATGAGGAGGGAGGGGATAATGGAGAGGAAGGGAGGTGATGGTTGTGAAGGGGAAGAGATGAGTGGTGGGCATGTGGGAAGAGGGGACGGGGGTTTGGATTTTGGGGAAGGAGGTGGGGCCTTAGTGGATGTGACAAGGAAGAGACAAAGTTGGGAGGTAGGGTGCAGGGAAACATGGGGTGCGGTGAGAGAGGTGGGGTAGGTCACTAAGCTTCCCACCTTGCCAAATTTTTATTAATCCCCTTTTTACTATATGAAATCAATCCGGTTGGTGGGTCAGCTAATCCACCCACCGCTTTGTGTGTGTGTGTGTGTGTGTGTGTGTGTGTGTGTGTGTGTGTGTGTGTGTGTGTGTGTGTGTGTGTGTGTGTGTGTGTGTGTGTGTGTAATCTAATATATAGAAAAGGGGAGACCATATTTTCAATTACACACACACATAATTTAATTCATAAATTTTCAATAAAACTTTGAAGGAATTTAAAATATATTAGGTTTCAATGTCATTTTATGGAGGAATGACATGAAAAATGAAACATTATAGTTGGATTTTCAAGAAGTTTATGTTTCACAACAACATGATAAAATATAAATATATTATCATTTTTATTCTGCACTAATAAGGTTCCAAAAATATAGTTTATATAATGCAATTAATTAAATTTTGAGTTCTAAACAAGCTCGGTACCTAAAATAATTTCAATAATTTCCCTTAAGTCACGAACTTATACATACTTTAAATGACATTAAATCAGCATGCCAAAATTATAAACCTACAATTTTATTTTTCATTCATCAAGGCTAATTTCCTCTCCACTTTATTAATATGTCAAATGAATACAATAACAACAATGGAAATTTTTACTAAGATATACAACAAGGGAATGAAATGCTAGAGTGGTGTATCATGGATATGACCTCCCTTTCATGCATTTTTGCATGAAAGGATGGTCATACACATGTGTATCTCACCTAGTATGGGTCCACTTCACCAAGAAAGTGTATGTATTCTAGTTGGGATGCACCAACTGAAATATTTTGATTCTTAAACTAATTTACTAACATAATAACATTCCAAAATCTTTCCAATAACCATCATTGACACACAAAACTCCCAAAATCCATTTAAAACAAAAAAATCATTACATTTATGATTTAAAATGGGTATTACATTGCTAAATATGACACTAGTTTCCACTTAAAATATTACAACAATATTTCCATCACAAATTCCTTTGAAAATTTAAAACAATACTTCTCAAATCTAAAAACTAGATTACACAAACATTTTTCTCGAATACATTCTTTTCAAGTTTACAACACATTTATCTCATAATAAATCTCTTTCAATATTAATAAGTTAGATAAAGTCTTCACCAAAAACAAGGATTTACATAGCTGCAACAAGGAGCAAGGGTCTTCAACAAATTGTCCAAATCACACAAAGGGAAGCCAAACAATGCTCACCGCCCAACTATATCTAATGGGGAAGGGGAACACTTCCCAATTGGCCCCCGATTCCCAATACATGAACCATGCAAGCACTAAAACCCCTTGAGTAACACACCTTACTCCTATAGGCCCAAAACAAAACATAATCAAACAATAATGCAACAAAATATAAGCAAGCAACACAATGGCTTAAATGCAAGTGAAGTGGGAGGGAGGGATGAAATTTTGTCTCCTTATCTCTCCACATGGGTAGTGAATTAGGCCTTGAAACCTTCATAAAACCATCCCTCCTTATTCCTCCAATACACCTTATACCTACAATAACCACCCCTTTTCACTCCACCAAAGGCCTAATTCCTAACTAACCCATCTCCTCCAAACAAAAACACAATAAGATACCACATCCATAACAAGAATCCTAGTTTCCTTTTCCCTCCACTAAACCAAACATTTAAAATCCTCTCTTACACCCATCCTATCACCTTCTACCATTCCCAAACACAAACACAATTCAACAAGAGAAATATCCATAAGAGTGTTAAACAAAAGATAAACATTATAAACATACAAGCCCAAAAGCACCATTTATCAAGGAATAAAACAATGCAAGATAAAATAATAATACAACATCAATGCACCAACAAGAATTCTCAAGACCCTACGTTCAAACCATTTCAAAATATTCACTTTCTCCGAATTCCCCATACTACTCCAACCTCTCCTCCAAGCCCAAAGAACTCTAAAAATCCAATAGTGTGTAGCTAACCCCATTTTAAAAACCCATTTCTTTATTTATAGATTTAAAAAAAAGAGGATGATTTGGCTCCATATGGATGTTTAATTAGATGTCCTCTCTCCACCTCAACCAAGGGGTACACACCAATCTCCAAGGAAATTAATTTCTTCAAAATTTTAGTCAAACATCCATTACTCCACCAAACCCATGAGTACACAAACAATATCCAAGAAAATAAATTTCCAAAAGATAATTCAAGCAAGAAATCTCAATTTCCATCCATCACTCAAAGAGTTCACATCAATATTTAAGGTAATAAATTCTCCAACAAGATTATTCAAGCAAGAAAACTCAAGTGAAATAAATATCAATAAAAATGGACAATAAAAAGGTCAAAATCATAATAAAACTCTACCCCATGATGGGTTTTGGGTATCGGCTCATTTTAAATGATGAGGAAAAGGTTAGGTGGTCCTTTAGTTGTCCAAAGTATCACATCAAGACATGGGAAGAGGGAGAAATTAAATAAATTACAATTTACAAAAAATAAGGGTAAATTTCCAAATGGGGCTCACAACATAAGAAAGGTAAAATAATTCAAACAACCACAAAAAAAAAAAAGGGATTAGCCACTTTTCCTAACCCCAACCAATGTTGCTCAAGGTGGCCATGGGTTTTGGCCCATGCATCCTTCGTGTGTTGGTCCCTTGGTCCCCATGTGTGTTAATTTTATTTAATTGAACATGTTCATCACTGCACACTCCACACACACATTAAATACATCCAAGAAATATTGCAAAACCATGCATTCACACATATAATTAACATCATAACATCAATATATCAATTCAATAACAATCATCATCACAACTAACATCCATATACATAATTAAGCACAATTTCGTTAGTGTAAAACTCACTACCTAATAATTACATAAAGGTTCAATGTTAGAATTATCATCATTATCATGTAACACATCCAAAACTATTATAACATGGATGCAAAATCTCTTGCATCACAAAATTCAACACAATCCCCCACACACACACACACATATGTATATGTATGTATGTTTGTTTGTTTGTATATATATACATCAATATCATCCAAAATGATCTTGTCATGAAGTGCCAAATCAATATTGTCCAATGTCAAAATTATAAGTGTCATAATCTCTCTCAAAATATCCTAAGAGATAGATAATATGCCCAATGCAGCTAATCTATTGAACTAAAAATGGTCTAAGGGAAGTGGTCATTACATATTGAGTTTGTATATTAAACGTGGCTGGATAAGTCAACATAAAAATAGTATGATCATTATGAAACAACAAAAAAGTGTGTTATCCGCAAAATAAGTATATGTGAATATTTTTAGAAATCTAAAAACTCATTTGTCGAGCATAACAATGAGTCTCATATAACTATGTTATCAAACTTGACTTGACATGAATGATCCTTTAAAATATGTGATATGTTAGTGCTTGAGACAACATATTTGATTAACTTGATAACTTAATTATGTGACAACTCAACAATGTGATGACTCAAAAATAATGATATTAATAACAATCATGTGAGTAAGAAAATATTTATAGACACAAAATCATATACTTTTGGTAATTATCTAGTCCCGATTACATACTACTATTTATATGATTCCTAAGTAAAAAAATATTAATTAACCCTATAAACACCTAAAATTTGCACTTTCTTCCTCTTTTAAAATTCATCATTTACACTCATAAAATCCCTTATCCTAAGTCATAATTCCCTCATCATATTTACCTTATGTAAATACCCATTTTCACAACTATTAAATCTATCCTTAAACCACCTGGAAACCTCCCAAAACCAAAATTAAAAAAGACAAACCACATTTAAACCATTCTACAACCCCCTTAACCATCAAAAATCGACCCCAACAAATTGCTACATCATTTACCCGAACAAAAACCAAAACAAATTCATTTAGAAGTGGTTTTAACCACTTTTCCATCCCAAATGCCAAAAACACAAATCGCTACAAATTCTCGTAATCATCAACGATTATAAATAGAAGTTTTCTAGCCTTCTTTCAGGATCCTCAATTTTGAATCTCAAGGCCCTATTTTTGCATTATTCTCTAGTGTCTTACATCTCATCGCAATACAGATACCATAAGATTATCACCAAGCAATATCAAGCATTATCGAGCCTTCATCATCAAGTTTTCAAAGCATCTGGAGATCATTCTTCATCAACCGAGTTGTAGATTACACTTCCAATCAACCAGATCATCTTCAAGCAAAGGTTTGAGGCATATTTTAGCTTCATGACACTTTCAAGGTGTTGGTGCTCAAATTAGTCTTGCCCCATTTTTCATTGAAATTCCTCATTTTGTGGCCTCTATCATGTTTTCTATCTCCCCGTGTTAGTGTTTGAAAAGACCCTATCCTCCATTTGATTTCCGTGATCAGTGCCTTCCTGGGTCAAGGATTACTTAAAGGTCTAGAATTTGTTTTTCATTTCTCTATCCATCTGAAGGAGACTGCCTAAGACCTTACACATGGCGTCATTTGCTGACCTTCAAATTTTTACAAACTCTTCCTGGACTCGAGACACGTGTTGATCCCGTGCTTGTTTGGGGTCTCTACTTTTCGGGACCATCTCAAAATGCACCATTGAGACACGTAGTAGGCGGAAAATGGAGAAATGGAGCATCGTGGGTCATTTAAGGTTTTTTCCTTTTATAAAAAGGAATAAAATTTTAAGTTGAAGCGCGGCCCTAACAAGAAAGTAATGCTAAAGTTAAATAGTCAAAAACAAACATGCGGGCCTTTGGGGAATATTTGAAAAAAATCCTTTTTCCAAAAGTTATAAAATGTCAAAAAGGTGCTCCCATGCTGTTTCCAATCACATTTTGCCATGTGGAGGGCTCAGATTAAAAGTTGAAAAGCAAGATCAATGGTAGCTATGCATTTCATTTGATTTTTCCTCCATTAAAGCTCCAGGATGTTTGGAGATGCATTTTTTGCATCATTCTTTGTCAATTTTTGGAAAATTTGTGTCGTTTTGGTCTGTAAAGTTCAATTGAATCAATTTGGGAGCTCAATTTGTAAATATGAAGTACTCTTGAAGTGGATTTTTGCTCGAGGCTCATGAAAAAATGCAAAATTCTAGATCCAGAAGTTCTGAGTAAAATTTTAGAGGAAAAGGAGGGAAAATAGATGAAATGATGAAGGTACAGGCACAAAAAGTGAAAAACACGTTGCCTTGAGAGAAAAAAGTGGATGACCTATCAAGTCCAAATTATATGCGAGGGCTCAAAAATGATTAAAAAGGGGATTTCTCACATGATAGAATCAGAATGATTAAAGGGACTCCCGAAAATTTGTGGCATGGCATCCTAGTCATTAGTTGAGGGCCCAAGAAACGTGAATTGTTCACAGTTGGTCCACCTGGCAGATTTCGGATCCAAATATGTTAAACATCACTGTTTGAAACAAATTGGTAACAAGAAAATTTCCCTTGAATATTATTCTCTTTTGGGGGTAAAATTGAGTGGGAAAAAATGTATAAATGCAATGAGAATACTCTTGCAAATGGTCGAGTATGAATTCTTGAGAAAAAATTGAGAAAGTCGTCTTCCCAAGAGACCAAAGCTGAGATTACCTATTATTTTCTTTTGTGTTAGATTTTCTGTCATGTCAAGTTGGTTGTAGATGTATAGCCATTGACAAGCTCTAAGATTGCTCTGGAAGCTTTCCCCTGCTGATGAATCTAAGAAATTTTGGAATTAATTTGTGTCTAATCTCTAACAATTTTGTGTCTGCTTTATTTTTAGAATGTTTACAAATAGTTTCTTTCATTCCTATTAATCTTACACTTTGAAATTTTTGTGAAATCACACATGATCTCATCCCTGTGATAGTCTAATGGTATTTGTAATTTCATTTCAAGAAGAGCCTTCATCTTGGATGAGATAAACAAATTTAAAATCAATTTACTGTCATTTGTTGATAAAGATTGTCTGTAAGTCTTCGGGTGTACCTTAGGTGTGATTAATTAGAAACTTTAGTGTTTAATTAAGTCTTCCAATTCGAGCCTTCGTGTTGGAGTCTCAAAGATTATGTGAAAATGTGTTGATCTCGGGCCTCCATTGAATTAAACCTTTTGATTAAAGGAACGTAGTGACTTTTCAAGCTTTTTGTTGTTAATATGTTCATTATTGTGAAGTCCCTCCAAAGATCTAGCATAATTAACTTTATCCCGCTTCATCTCCCACCAAAATCATTTAAAACCATTGATCCACCACTGAACTACCCTCGTTTGCCTGTGTATCAACAAAGGAACAAAATCTACTTGTAAAAATATGCAAAACAATCACGATCTCTTAATTTTTTTAGTAACCTTTGCCTTGTAATGAAAATATCTCCATAATCTAGAAGTGACAACTCGTGAGAGTCAGATTTGGTGTGTTGATCATATTTCCCAAGGTTTTCTTTATAAAATTTATGAAAAAGAAAGGTATCTACATCTCCTTTAATAACAGAGGTTACAAAATAGGTTCTCTTACCTTGGTTGAAGGCACGACCTAAAATAGTTAGGATAATATCAAAAAAATTTAAGGTGCCACCCATCTCTTCAAGGAATGAGTGCTAAAAAGTTAGATAAATTACTTCCCCGACTAAAAAATGACATACATAATCATTTATTTTCTTTTGAGTGTCTTATGAAATCCATGATACTTCTCGGTTTGTGAAGAAGAGTAATTCCAAGTATCAACACAAAAATGGTGACGTTGTCGGGGACTATTTGAAGTTAGTTTCCAGTAAGTATAAAGTATTTGAAACATTTAAGCATTTGAGCATGTCATCCCTGCTACTGGGACTTGTTGAAAATATTTGAAATATTTGGATACATATCAAACCCTGGTAATGTTTCTTACAAATGTTGTGTGTAAATACATTGTTAAGAAGTCATTCTATATGCAGATTTGTGAGATTTGTTCAAAGTTATATGCTCTGTCTGTAATTTTCCCAATTTCCAGCAGTTGTTGCACTTTGCTTACATTGTGATTGATAAATTTGGGTAAAAAGATCAAATCTGATCATTTTTACAAGATTTTAGTATTGACAAACATTTGACATATTATATTTTATTGCATTTTAACAACTAGCATGAAAATCCTTAGTGGCAACTCCGTGTTGATTTGTTTTTGGTAAATGCCGATTGTCTTAACCTCTCTGTGAATGTAAATTTTTACTAATCTTTGCAAATCTAGAAGGAAGAAGATATTTCTTCTCTACGGACCTTAGTAGAATGTTGTTTCCAGAGTTTAGAAAGTCTAATTTAGAAGGAGGAAGAATTTGGAAGGTTTTGGAGATCAAGCATCAAGAAAAGATATCTCCATTGGTGAAATTGATTGGCACGTGATTGAAGATTGCAATGCTTCCTCAACTACTTCTAAATCAGGTAGTCTCTTTGTAAATCTGAATTATCCATCTAGAGAGGGGCCTTCTCATTCTACCCCTATATTTGAAATATTTGCATCTCATTCTACCCCGTATTTTCCAAATTTGGTAGTGTCTACCGTGAAAAAGAGCCATTAGGGGATAGTCATTCTAAAAATTGTATCCCTGTACCACACAGACCCCTCACTCCTCATCACTCTATTTCCCTTGTAAGATCACCTCCTCATAATAATATGGCTTAGCCTCCACCTAGACCTCCATTTGTTGTTAATACTTTTGGTCCCATCAGCTTTAGAGGTATGGATGGCTATCCAAATGTTATGCCTCAAGATGTAAGAAAATAATTGCCTAAGTTTCAAGGAAATAATGCAATTACTGGTGATCAACACTTGAAACTCTTTGTCAATATGATGGAGGATTTTGAAATAGATTTTGAAGATGTATACATTAAATTATTTATTCATACTCTAGAAGAGGATGCAAGGGACTGGTATAAATATCTTCCTGATAACTCTATTAATTCTTGGACTGAAATGAAGAATGCATTTAGATTGCAGTATGGTGGCAAAACAGACCCTAGGTTTATTTTGTCAGAATTTGAGAATATTAAAAATAATCCTAATGAGCCAGTGCATGACTTTAATATGAGATTAAATAAGACATTGAGAATATTTCCTTTGAATTTGAGGCCATGTGATGAATCTTGTCTTATAAAGTATGCTTGATGCATTTGACAAGAAGGTCTGCATACTATTTGAGGGATAAAAACCCTGGCACTTTGAGGTAGGCCTTTACTATGGCTCTGTAAATTGAGAACAACATCAAAGCAGTTGGAAAACCTCCTAAGAGGGAGGGTGTCAAACTGATAAACCCAAAAAAACCTCAAGCAAGCAAGAGTGTGGATCTTGAGGAGGCTGTTAAAACTTTGGTAGGGGTTGTCAAAGAAATCTCTTACAAACTAGCTCGGGCAGAGAAAGGAATTGGGCAGAGTTCACAAGGTCAAAAAGGCACAAAATCATGACATATTTGGCAATCATCCTAGGGGTGATCAGAGGTCAGATGACAGAGGTAAATGACCCATGGGATCTGCAAGTAGACATCCCCAAGCACATGAAAGTAGAATGGTTCCTGATCCTCGATTTCCTAGGTTACTACTTGTTGATGAAGCCAATGAGATTGATTGGTGTGATAGATTCTTTCTGCCCCATCCTCCATGTGAAGTAAATCAGCAAGAAGAAGAAGTTGATAATGATGATGGTACTGATGATGATGTTTGCATGATGGGTTGCTCTTCAAGATCACAACAAGGAGCAACTTCAACCGAAGTGATAAGTGCTTGAACTGCTGCAAATTTTTGGGATTGCATTCACCAAGTACCACTTCTTCCTCCTCATACTTTTGAAGTAGATGTAGTGTAAGATTTTGAAATACCTAATAATGACTTTGAGTATTTAAGAGCTTTAATGATAAAGAAGTATGATGGAGGAATCCCTTCGAGGAAGCTAGGCAATTATTGATGAATGTTGTTGTTGCTCAAGAAAAGGGTTATAATACTAGGAGTAGAGTTGTCAAAGGAGCAGGGCCTTAAGAAAAACCTAAAACTCCATTGCTAACTAGTATTCCTAAAGAGAATCCTAAGAAAGATGCACCTTCCAAAGGCCTTGATGTCCCAAACAAGATTCATACTTCTCCTCATGCCCAAACTATCAAGAATCCCATACCATCTAATGATTTTACCAATCTCCCTTCCAATGTTGTTGTTGTTGCAAATCAGCGGCACCCCTGGATGTTGATCAGATTTCTAGTTTGATATTTTAGACATCCAGTGTGATTACACAACATTGAATCCTCTCCCCAAGTGTGGGACTTGTAAAATGGGAAAGGAATCTCTAGATTAGAGGCTAGTTCCTCAACTCCTCTGATCAGATTTATCACTTACAAGTTGCAGAGGTTTAAATTCCTAATCCTACCCTAAATTCCAAAGGAGACAGAGATAGAGAATGCAGATAAACTAAAACTAATGCTAATAGGTGATGCACCAAAGGAGTGGTGAGCATTTTTTACTTCTGCAGATTGACACAAGTCATAAAATGCAACAAAAAAACAACATGCACAAGCTGATAACTGTAATGAAGAATCAGAAATTAGTCAAACAACACAAGCAGAGGATGGAAAGTTAATCACAGGGCTTGTATTGTTATTTTAACATCAAAATCACTTGCATTACAACACCTGAGAGGCAAAAATAGGTTGCAATTCTTAGAAAAGGTCTGATATTCCACCAAAATCACTTCCAAGGTGAGAAAGGGGACCTGCAATACACAAAAAATGTTCAACCCTTTGAAAATGAGCCAAATCTGGCTTTTACAGTGCAAGGGACGAGCCCAGGAGAGAGAAACATGGGAAAACATGGAAGGGATTCAACCATTGACCAAAATGCATTCAAAACAGCATGGGCATCCTTACAAACCCATCCCCTGACATTTTTAGCCATGCTGGGAGAGAATGCGAGCCATTCTTCATTAAAAATGGTGGTTGAAACGTCATTTCTATCCATGACCACGTGCCAGAGGAATTTTTTTATTTTCTCTCTCCAAACTCCATCAAAATGCAAAAATGACCCTAGAATCTTGTAGATAATTTCACCACTTTCCATTGATATAAATAACGTGAAAAACCAAGCTCTGGATCGAAAGATATGGCCATTTGAAGTTTTAGGGAAAATAGGGCCAAATCGGGTCAAGGGCAAAAATTCAAATTTTTGCACCTTTTTGGTCATTTGGAAAATTTTCCAAAATTTCCCCTGCACTCTGCCACTCTAGGTGCCACATGGCAGCATCTCATTGGCCGCGGGCCTTTCAGGGGAAATTTTTTCCAAAAAACTCCGTTGAGCCATAACTTCAAAAATACATGGAGTTAGGAGGAAAACTTTACCTTTCTGGAAAGCTGAGAAAGAGCTCTATCCAATGGTGTCATTTCTAGAAGGTTTTGAGTGCCTAAAAAGCAAAATATTATGACTGAGGCACAAGAGAGGAAAAAATGAGAGGAGTTAGCCACAAAAAATGAGCAGGGGCACATTTTGGATAACAATTTTGGCGACTCAGAGGGGTCATCTGCCTGCTGGATGAAGTTACCAGTTGCCTGAAGCAATCCATTGGGTATGGAGTCATTGAATTCTCTGTTTGATACCCCAACTGACTAGAACACTGCAAGGAGGAAGATGGAATATCACCTGATGGAGCAAGGCCTGCAAACACATCTCCAGGAACAACAAGCTTGTGCCAAAGCACTTAGGGAAAGAAAAACTAATCTACAACAAAACAATGTGCACAAGCACTTGGAGGAATGAAAAACCTAAACTAATATGTACAGGGTGAAGCATTTCCTTCAGTAGCAATGCTTTAGATGGATTCCATTGACTGAATCTGTAGTTCTTCGCCATCCAATGAAGACAACTGAAAGCATTGTTGTCCTTACACTTTGTGACCATGTATGGGCCACTCCAAATGGCATCAAATTTTGAATGCCTTCCTGGTTTTTCTCTATCCGCATCCCATTTTAACACTAGATCTCCAACTTGGAAGGATCTGTTCTTGGCCTTTCTATCAAAGGTCTTCTTTATCAAAGCCTGATCCTTCTCCATTGCTTGGGATGCCTGATTTCTGATTTCTTGGAGCTCCATCAATTATGCATATCTGACTTCCATGGGCTCAAACTCCAACAACTCCAATCTGTTTCATGAGTTCCAATGTTGGCAACTCAAGTGATATGGGAAAATTGCCTCTCTTCCATAAACAAGCTTGAATGGAGAGTTACTTGTAGATCTTTTAGGAGTTATCCTATCAGCCCATAAGGCTGATCTCAATTTGGTATGCCAAGACCTCTGATTCTCATCAAGAGTCCTCCTAATGATCCTCAACAAGTTCTTGTTTGTAGATTCAGCTTGGCCATTACCCTGGGGGTAATAGTTTGATGAAGTACTTAGGTAGATCCCGTTCTTGACAACCAATTCAATTCACCTTGATCCAATGAATGCCAATGCATTATCTGATATTATTGTAGCTGGTATGCCAAATCTGGTTACTATTCCCTCATAGAAGTCTAGGATGCTAGATTCATTTGCTTCCTTGAGTGCTACTGCTTCAGTCCATTTGGTGAAGTAATATGTGGCTGTTAAAATCCACTTGTGCCCTTGGCTCGAATTGGGATTAATAACTCCAATGAAGTCTAAACCCCATTGCATGAATGGCTGGTCAACTAAAATTGGATGCAATGGGAGGGCAGCTAGCCTCTCTTTACCTGTGAAAAATGCACAATTCTTGCACCTCTTGATCCATGCATAACAATCATTGAAAATCTTGGGCCAATAATAACCAGCCCTCATGATCTTTAGAGCTGTCACTCTTGGTGCAAAATGACCACCAGCTGGTCCACCATGGAACTTTTCCAGCACCTTATAAATCTGATTTGTACCAATGCATCTCAGTAGTACTCCATTTACATCTCTTTTGAATAAAACACCATCAACAAGGGCATATGGGACAACCTACAATCTGAAGTGTCTTCTTTGGGTCTTGTTCATCTCTGGAGGGCATAGGCCTGTGCTTAGGAAGTGCATTATACTTTGGGTCCAGCAAGGAGTGGGGACACCATTATTTTCCTCTTGAGTGCTTCCTTGCTCACGGTTGTCTTGCAACGCCAAAACAGCCTCCTTCTCGTTGCATGATTCCTCTTGTTTTCTCAAGATCAGCTACTCACACAATCCTTTTCCTCTTACCAACTTGGTGACTTTGATCTCAATGTCATACTCCATGACATGAGTAATCCAACCTGCCCTTTTTTCATTCAAGTCTTTGTTGAGGAGGAAGTCTTTAACCCCCGCATGAGAAACCAGCAATTGGACCTTATTGTTTGAAACTAGATGCTTGAATTTCTTCAAGCTCCTGATTACTGCAAGAACATGCTTCTCAATGAAAGAATATCTCACCTCATAGTCCTCCAAGATTTGGCTGAAGAAAGCAATTGGCTGCTCATCATTGTCTTTATTCTGCTGTACCAAAATTGCAGAAATAGTATCATCACCTCCAAACGCATAGAGGATGAAATCCTTGGAGAAATCCGGGTTGATGAGAGTTGGGGCTTGAGAGATGGCTTCTTTGATTGCTTCAAAACTTTCCTTTCCTTCTACTGTCCATTTGAAAGCCATGCTTTTCTTTAGCATCTTGGTGATAGGTCTGACAAGGGCTGCAAAATTTGGGACAAACCTCCGAACAAAATTTATTCTTCCCAAGAAACTTTGAAGGGCCTTCTTGTGGCTTGGCAATGGTAGTGCTCTTATGGCTTCGACTCTTTCTGGATCAATTGCTAATCCTTCTTTGGAGACAATGTGGCCAAGGAGTTTTCCTTCATGGGCTAGAAAAACACACTTTTTAGGATTCAAGGAGACTCCAAATCTTCTACACCTTTGGAACACTTGTCTCAAATGAAAGAGGTGGTCTGCTGTATTTTTTGAAAAAACAGTGATATCATCAAGATATATCAGTACAATGTTGTTAATCAAACCTTTGAACACCATGTCCATTGCTCTTTGGAAGGTAGCTCCAGCGTTGGATAGCCCAAATGGCATTTTCCTGTATGCATAAGTTCCCCATTTAGTTGTAAAGGTTGTCTTGAACTGATCTTCTTCCTTCACCATAATCTAATTATACCCTGAATAGCCATCAAGTAGTGAAAACCTCTCGGAGCCAGCAACAACTTGTAAAATCTGCTCCATGGAAGGAAGTGGATAATGATCCTTGAGAGATGCTCTATTCAAATCTCTGAAGTCAACACACAATCTGATTTCCCCACTCTTCTTTCTGACTAGAACCAAGTTGGCAACCCAACTAGAATGCTTGATAGGGAATATGATTCTTGATTCTATCAACTTATTCAATTCTTTTCTCATGAGAGGCTCCATGTGGGGGTTGACTGGCCTTTGTTTCTGCCTGATGGGCTTAGTATTTGGATCCAATTCAATGGTGTGTTGAGCTAACTCGGGATTGAAACCTTTCAAATCTTCATAGCTCCAAGCAAACACATCAGGGAATTCTTGACAAAGTTGTATGAACTCATACCTTTCTTTCTCAGTTGTCATCTTACCAATTTGGAGTGATTTGCCTCTTTCTACTGAGATGGACACTGAATCTTCTCCCTTCACTTGGATGTTTTCTTTCTCCTTCCTAAACTGATCATTAGGATTGAAAATGGACTCCAAAGTAATAAGTCCCTTTGGTAGTTTGTTGGTTCTCAGCTGCACCACTTGGTCACCATACTGCTGCTCCAACTTTTCCTGATTTTTGGCTGAGAATTCAGCCTCTTCTTGCAAGAAATGGATGATTTGCTGATCATTTTCAAACACTTGCCAACTTACATTGTTATTTGGCACTGAAGGCCTCACAATCACATGGATGTTTGGCTATACCTTGTCCTTTTGAATGCTCTCCACAACGTCAAAGGCTGCCCCAACTGTTGTAATCCTGTCAGCGGCTTGGTTCTCTTTCCTAGGAATGGATTTGATGCCAAAACCCTCAAAATCTTCAATGAGGTCCCACACCCTATTCTTGTAGCACTTGAGTAGATCATTCTTGACAGCATGTTGCCCCTTGACTTGGTTGACAATCAACTCACTATCACCAAAGACTTGCAAGTTCTTTATTCCTCTCTTGATTGCCCAATGCGCATCCTTGCACCAAGGCTTCATATTCAGCAGAGTGTTATTAGAGCATGCAAACTGAAATCTAAAAGTCAAATAATACTTAACTCCTTGAGGTGAAACCAGCATGGATCCCCTCCCGCACCTTGTCTACTCCTTGATCCATCAAAAAACAACTTCCATACCTCATTGTCATCTTTGTGGTTTGGCTTGGTGATGCTAGGAATAGGTTGATTTTCTTCATGTATGCAATAGACTCCCAGCTCAGATTCTTCTATTTCTTGATAAGGATCAAAAGCATGCACCTTGCTTGCCCATTCATCAAGAGTTAAATCTGGGATGCTTCCAACCTTGGTGTCAGCTTCATCAGTGCTTGGATAATCCTCTTGATCAAATGTTGAACAATTTGTATTGATCTGGCTTGGAGTGTAAGGCTCAATGTGGAAGTTTGCAATAGGTTCAGATCTGATTGTGGCCTTGGTTCCATATCTTGTTCTAAACAACATGTGTGACCAATCAACAGATAAGTAACCTCCAATCTTAGCAGAAATCCTCGACAAACATAGGGCAAAGAGTGGTGGAAGGTCTATTACTGAGACATCTTGCAAAACAACCACGTTGGGACAGGCATGCAAAGTAAGACTCAAGTTTTTAATCACCCCGACTGTTGTTACTGCTGTCCCATCCAACTGCACCACCCCTTTGGATATGGTTTCATACTAAATTCCCAACTGATCAGCTATTTGCTTGGGCATTACTGAACTACTTGCCCCGAATCAATCATGCAATTGTGTACTAATTGATTTCCAATAATCAATGAAACATAGAATGGAGGGGGCTTCAATATTTTACCTTGCTGTCCTCCATGATTCCCCTCAGGTTGGGCAACATTTGTGAGCACCTTCTCTTGCATTTGGACTTGTTGATTTGAAGTTGACCAGTCCTTCATGGCAGCTTGTAGCAAATCTCTTTGGCCTGGGATAGATAGTGATTCCCACATTGATATGTTTACATTTGTCTTCTTCATCTGATCAATGATACTAAATGGAGATGAAGTATCCCTCTGCTGTCCCTTGGCCTGCACATTCATTCCTTGCACATGGGCAGCAACAACTGGCATTTGGGTTGGCCTAGGGGCTGTTTTAGGCAATCCTTGCGTGCTTGGGATTGCATTTTGTTTGCCAATAGTTTGTGGAGTGACAGAAGGTCGTGAATTACTTGGGGCCAATGGCTGTTCTTCACCCAAATTTCTTCTCTTTGACCTTGTGTTGGCTGCAACACTTTGGGAAATCATTTGATTCATGCCACAAAAATCTTCTGCCTGCCAGTTTACAAGTGTGGTATCATTTGGAGCTGATTGCTTGCTGGAATGTTTCTTGTTGCTGGTTATTTCCTTGACTACCTTCACCCTCCACACCAGTTGTTGTCACCATTAATGCTTGATTCAAGGCACCATTGAAGCACATGGACTGGTTATGAGGTTCATTGCATGGGAAACACCAATCATACTCTTGAGCTATATTGTTTTGTACTGGCACTAATGCTTTAGATGCAGATGTAGCATTGGGATTATAGGGCTGAAATGGTCTGTGAGGCCTTGCTTGATTTAGATTTGCAGCTGGATTGGGTGGTCTATGAGGTTGATATGGCTGCCTGTTAGGCTGAGCTTGAGGCTGGAAGGAAGGTCTAAAACCTTGAGCTTGCTGCCTTTTGAGTGTAACCAGCTCATTACCTAGATTTTGCAATTGCTTCATGACTTCTTGAAGTTCATTTGAGGCACTAGAAGATGAAGTGGAAGCTTCACTTGAATTCTAATTTCTAGGAGTGGGAATAGAAGCTAAATTAGGCACTTGGCTAGTACTTGGGCTCTCTAAACTTGGAAATAATGGCATTGAGGCCTAGGAGCCAGCTTGCCAACTTGAATCAAACAATTTTCAGCTCTAATGGCAATGCTATAAGCAATGGGGATAGTTGTGCCTCCCATGGACTGAATTAACATAGAAATATCAGAATTTAAAGCTTTAAGGTAATAAAGAAAAGCACCTTTCATTGTTGGCCCGACCGCCACTGAATTCTCTCCCAAGTCCTTTGAAATCTGAAATTAAAATCACCACCGCTGCTCATTGGGAGCTCTTTTGATGGTTGTCAACCGCTCCAAAAGGGACAAGTTGTCTCCTTTTCCCCAAACTACTCATGGAGGGCTATACATAGCTGATTCCAATTTTGAATAGAACCCGAGGCAAGACTCTCAACCATTACAAAGCTTTCCCTTTGAATGAAGATGCCAAAGCATTTGTGAAAAAGAATCTTGCATCTCATTGATCTCATGGATTGCACAAATGTTAACAATATCCTTAACATGATCACCAAGTGAGGTCTGATTTTCTCCAGTGAAGTATGGAATGTTCTTCAATGCTGCAACTGGGATTGATTTTGGGCATTGAGAGCAAGTGGGCTGCTACCAGTGAAATTGACATAGGGGTTGTTTTGTGCCATTCTGATTGGCCTTAGAACCCTTGTTGATTGAATGAAAGGCCTACCAGGTGGAGGAGTTGAGAGAGTTCTGTTTGGTGGAGATGGAGACCTTTGGATTCTCCTCCCACTTTGCCTTATTCTTGGAGATAACTGCAGATATTCAAACAACACCTCTTCCTCTCCAACTCTTGACCTTGTGTTGATTCTTCTCATGAGTTTTCAGGTCTGCACTACTAAAACCAGCTGATTCTTCTTCCTTGGAGTCGCCAGATGTGTAATTTATAGCTCTTTTAAAGCAAGAAACTTGCAACAAATGCACATCAATTTTGTTGCAATGAAGATGAAGACCTCTAAGGTCCCACCGGCATGCCAAAACTGTTGTTGCAAATCAGCAGCACCCCTGGATGTTGATCAGATTTCTAGTTTGATATTTTAGACATCCAGTGTGATTGCACAACATTGAATCCTCTCCCCAAGTGTGGGACTTGTAAAATGGGAAAGGAATCTCTAGATTAGAGGTTGGTTCCTCAACTCCTCTGATCAGATTTATCACTTACAAGTTGCAGAGGTTTAAATTCCTAATCCTACCCTAAATTCCAAAGGAGACAGAGATAGAGAATGCAGATAAACTAAAACTAATGCTAATAGGTGATGCACCAAAGGAGTGGTGAGCATTTTTTACTTCTGCAGATTGACACAAGTCATAAAATGCAACAAAAAAACAACATGCACAAGCTGATAACTGTAATGAAGAATCAGAAATTAGTCAAACAACACAAGCAGAGGATGGAAAGTTAATCACAGGGCTTGTATTGTTATTTTAACATCAAAATCACTTGCATTACAACACCTAAGAGGGCAAAAATAGTTACAATTCTTAGAAAAGGTCTGATATTCCACCAAAATCACTTCCAAGGTGAGAAAGGGGACCTATAATACACAAAAAATGTTCAACCCTTTGAAAATGAGCCAAATCTGGCTTTTACAGTGCAAGGGACGAGCCCAGGAGAGAGAAACGTGGGAAAACATGGAAGAGATTCAACCATTGACCAAAATGCATTCAAAATAGCATGGGCATCCTTATAGACCCATCCCCTAACATTTTTAGCCATGCTGGGAGAGAATGTGAGCCATTCTTCATTAAAAACGGTGGTTGAAACGTCATTTCTGTCCATGACCATGTGCCAGAGGCATTTTTTTTTTTCTCTCTCCAAACTCCATCAAAATGCAAAAATGACCTCAAATCTTGTAGATAATTTCACCATCTTTCCATTGATATAAATAACGTGAAAAACCGAGCTCTGGATCGAAAGATATGGCCATTTGAAGTTTTAGGGCAAAACAGGGCCAAATCGGGTCAGTGGGCAAAAATTCAAATTTTTGCACCTTTTTGGTCATTTGGAAAATTTTCCAAAATTTCCCGCACTCTCGCCACTCTAGGTGCCACGTGGCGGCATCTCATTGGCCGCGGGCCTTTCAGGGGAAAATTTTTCCAAAAAACTCCGCCGAGCCATAACTTCAAAAATACATGGAGTTAGGAGGAAAACTTTACCTTTCTGGAAAGCTGAGAAAGAGCTCTATCCAATGGTGTCATTTCTAGAAGGTTTTGAGTGCCTAAAAGCAAAATATTATGACTGAGGCACAAGAGAGGAAAAAAATGAGAGGATTTAGCCACAAAAAATGAGTAGGGGCACATTTTGGATAATAGTTGCCTTCCCAAATAATGTTCCATATGACATTGCCCAAGTTTTGATTCAAATAAAAGTGTTATCAAAAATAAGCCCTCGCTTATTTTGGCTAACTTTCATTCATTCTTTCCTTCTTTGTGCCTCGGTCAAATTTTTCCACTTTTCAAGCACTCAAATTTTTTTGTATTGCTTCATCGGATAAAGTATGTTCTCCCCTATCCGAAAAGGTAAAGAAGTCCTCCTAACTCCTTGTATTTTGCAAGTTATGGCTTGGTGGAGTTAGGAGAGGAAAATTTCCCAAGGTGGGCCCAGCAGAAAATTTTTGGCACTTAGTCTTTTGGAGCCAAAGGGGGAAAAGGAAAATTTTGGCCCGAAAGCCCAAAAAGGACATAAAAAAGTGCCACATGGTAGCACGGGTTAGGCCGGTGGAGTGAAACTGAAGAATTTTTCAAAGGGTGCAAAGGGTGCAAAGGTGAAGTTTTTCCCGGGCCCACGGAGGAGAAGGAAAATTTTGGCACAAAAGCCCACCGAGCAATAAAATTCCACCACATGTCCTCTCAAAAGCATGGGGCAGAGCGATGGAGGGACCTTGGAATTTTTTCCAAAGTGGTCGATGGCGCAAAGGTAAAAAATGAAGTGAAAGCCCACGAGCAGCTAGGTGGTGACACGTGTCCCGGAGTGGCGGGGCGCGGAGTAATTTTGGAAAATTTTCCAAATTCAAAAAAGAAATAAAATGATTGTTTAAACCCGCGGAGCAATCAGAATGCGCCACGTGTCAGTGGAGGTTAGGGTGGTGTATATTTTTGGGGATTTTTTTCCCAAAAGTCAAAAAGGGGGAAAAATTCAAATTTTGGCCCGTGAATCCATTTTTGCCTAATTTTGCAAGTTTTTTCCTAAATCTTTGGAGGGGCATAACTTTTGATCCAGAGCTCAATTTTTTGTGTTCTTGGTGTCATTGAAAGATATTAAAGTCATCTACATGATGGAGTCTTCAATTTTTTTGGTGGAATCTAGTGGGATAAAATAAAAAACACCTTTGGCACAAGAAAAAGAGCAGAACTGACATTCAACCACCAGTTTTAATGCAGTATGGCTTCCATTCTTCTCCAGCATGGTTGAAAATCTTGGGGAATGAACTTTTAAGGGTACCCATGCCATTTTGATGAATCTGGTTGGTGGTTGAACATTCATTTCAACTTTCCCACGTTTCTCCTTCCTGGACTTTGTTTTTCATTGTTAAAAGCTAGATTTGGCTCATTTGTAAAGGGTTGAACATTTTGTTTCTTGCAGACTCCCCTCTTCCCCTTGGCACATGAATTTGAGGAGTTTCAAACCTTCCATGGAACCTGTGACATGTTTTTTCCTTTCTGCCAATGTAATGCATTGTATCAAATTTGGGAATGGTAATGCATGTTTTGTGAATGATTTCTTTCAATCCTCTCATGCATATATTATTGTTTTTGGTCTTTCATTACATTTTGGAAATTTTTGCATGCTTGGTGTTACATCTCTATGATTTGTGTTTATTTTCAAGACAAAATTTCATCACTCCTTTGGTGTATCACCATTTTTACTCAGTTTTATTTCCTTTTGCATCTCTTAACTCTGCCTCCTTGGAATTTAGAATAGGAATCAGTATTGAACCTCTGCAAATTCATGCATACACCTAAATAGAGGAGTAAGAACTAGATTTCTCTGGAGATTTTTCTCACCTTGAAAGGTCCCAAACCTTGGAGAAAACTCAATGTTTGTAATCACACTAAATGACTCACCTCGACAGTAGATCGAAGGTCATTTAAGGGGTACCGTAGATTTGCATTAATATTTTTGGCACACACGGTGGGACCTTAGAGGTATTCATCTTCATTAAAAAAATTTATGTGCATTTGTTGTAAGTTTCTTTCTTAAAAAGAGCCTTGATTTGCACATCTGGTGACTCCAAATGGATAGAATCAAGCGATTTTAGTAATCTAGATCTGAAGATTCATGAGAAGAATCCAAAAAGGTCAAGTGCTAGAGAAGAAGAATTTTTTGAGTATCTACAATTATCCCTAGGAAGAGAGAGGGGAAGGAGGATTCAAATTTCTCCATCCCCACCAAATTGAACTCCATCAACTCCTCCACCTGGTAGACCTTTCACCCAATCAACAAGGGCTCTCGGTCAATCATAATGGCACAACCCAATCCTTATGTCAACTTTATTGGTAGCAGCCCACTTGCTCTCAATGCATAAAACCCGGTTCAATTACTGCATTGAAGAATATTCCATATTTTACTTGGGAAAATCAAACCACTCTAGTGATCATGTCAAATACATTGCTAATGTTTGTGCAGTAATCCATGATATTTTTGAGATGTAAATTGTTGGCATCTTCATTCAAAGGGAAAGCCTTGCAATGGTTAAGGAGTCTTGAGGCAAGCTCTATTCAAAATTGGAACCAGTTGTGCATAGCTCTCCACAACCAGTTTTGAGAAAAGGGATACAACTTGTCTCTATTGGATCAACTGACAACTATCAAGAGAGCTCCCAATGAGTAGCTAACAGACTTCAATTTCAGATTTCAAAGGACATGGGATAGAATCCCAGTGATAGTGAGGCCGAAAGCTCAAGGTGCTTTCCTATACTTTCTCAAGGCTTTAAATTCTGACATTTCTATGCTAATCCAATCCATGGGAGGTGCAACTATACCTGCAGCTTATAACATTTCCCATTAGGGCTGAGAATTGTTTGATCTAAGCTAGTAAACTTGCACCTAGGCCTCCTATGCCCTTATATCTAGACTTGGAAAGCCCAAGTACTAGTCAAGCACCTACTTTAGCTCCTATTCCCACTCCTAGAAATCAAAGTTCAAATGAAACTTGTACTTCATCCTCTAGTGCCTCAAATGAGGTTCAAGAAGATATGAAACAATTACAAAATTTAGGCAATGAGTTGGTTACACTCAAGAGATAGCAAGCTCAAATTTTTAGGCCTTCTTATTAGTCTCAAACTCATCCTAATAGACAACCATATCAGCCTAATAGGCCACCCAACCCAGCTACAAATCAAAATCAAGCAAGACCTCCTACCAATAGACCATTTCAGCCTTATAACCCCAATGTTGCATCCACCTCTAAAGCCTTAGTGCCAGTGCAAAATAATGTAGCTCAAGAGTATGACTGGTGTTTCCCATGTAGTGAACCTCACAACCAATCTATGTGCTTCAATGGTGCTTTGAACCAAGCTTTGATGGTGACAACAACTGGGGTAGAGAGTGAGGTGAATGAAGAAACAAACCAACAACAAGGAACATCTTAACAAGATACAACTCCAAATGAGACTACACTTGTGAATTGGTAAGCTGAATATTTTTGTGGTGTGAATCAAACACCTACTCAGAGTGTAGCAGCTAACACATGGTCAAAGAAGAGGAACATTGGTGAAGGGCAGTCATTAGCCCCAGGTGATCCACAACCTTCCATCACTCCACAAGGTGTTGGCAAGCAAAATGCAGTTCCAAATGTGCAAGGACAGCCCAAGCCACCTTCTAGACCAGCTCAAATACCGGTTGTTGCAACCCATATACAAGAGAGGAATGTGCAGACTAAGGGGTAGAAAAGGGATGTTTCAACCCCATTTAGCATCATTGAACAAATGAAGAAGACAAATGTGAACATATCTATGTGGGAATCACTATCCATCCCAGGCCAAAGGGATCTACTACAAGCTACCATGAAGAATTGGTCAACCTCAAGTCAGCAAGCTCATATGCAAGAGAAGGTACTCACAAACACCACTCAGCCTGAGGGGAAGTTTGGAGGACAACAAGGTAAAGTTTTGAATCCCCCTCCATTCTATGTTTCATTGATCATTGGGGATAAACTAGTACATAATTGCATGATTGATTCTAGGGCAAGTAGTTCCATGATGCCCAAGAAAATAGTTGATCATCTGGGCCTCCAATATGAAATCATATCTAGGGGGATAGTACAATTAGATGGGACATTAATAGCCATAGTTGGGGTAATTAAATATTTTAGCCTCCCTTTGCATGCATGCCCTAATGTCACTGTTTTGCAAGATGTGTCAGTGATAGATTTACCACCACTCTTCACCATATGTTTGTCAAGGGATTTCATAGCTAAAATTGGAGGCTACTTATCTATTGATTGGTCACACATGTTGTTTAGGAAAATATATGGAGCCAAGGCCACAATCAGGTCTGAACCTATTGCAAAATTTCACATTGAGCCTCATACTCCAAGCCCAATCAATGCCAACTGTTCAACATTTGATCAAGAGGATTATCCAAACACACATGAAGCTGATACCAAAGTTGGAAGTATCCCAGATTTGACTCTTGATGAATGGGAAAGCAAGATACATGATTTTGATCCCTACAAGGAAATAGAGGAATCTGAACTAGGAGTCTATTACATGCATGAAGAAAATCAGCCTATTCCTAACATCACCAAGCCAAACCATAAAGATGACAATGAGGTATGGCAGCTATTCTTTAATGGATCAAGAAGTAGACAAAGTGCGGGAGGAGGATCTCTACTTGTTTCACCTCAAGGCACTAAGTATTATTTAACTTTTAGATTTTAATTTGCATGTTCTAACAACACTGTTGAATATGAAGCCTTGATACATGGGTTGCATTGGTCAAGGAAAAGAGGCATCAAGAACTTATAAGTCTTTGGTGATAGTGAGCTGATTGTTAATCAAGTTAAAGGATAACATGTTACCAAGAATGACCTGCTCAAGATGTTGACACCAATTTTGGGTCCGACGACATCATGTGCCCCGTATCTCATCTCACAACCTAACCCTACCTCACCACCTAAACCTTACACACTTAATTATTTATTAATTACTTTATAATTAATAAATCCACATCTCCAACCCTACCACCTCACCTCCACCTCACCATGACCTATCCCTAACCCTAAACTAACCTAATTAAGACCTATGACTTGGTCCAGACCCACACCCATGACTCATCACCCCTCACCCACACCAAAATGAACCTAATAATGACTTGACCAAGCCCACAACTAACCCCTTAGGAGAAAAGGAGGGAAAGTTGGCTATTTTACTAAAAATAACCAACTTTGACCTAATCCAACATCGGTCCCTACTCGACCGACATCGGTTAGGTAACCGCCATCGGTTCCTCAGTAAATGACCTCCCCCAACCAAAACCAAAGGATCAGAATTCATTTGTAAGGATCCAAATTCATTTACAAGAGAGAGACAAATGAGAGAGAAAGAAGAGGTTGCAGAGAGGAGTATTGAGCCAAGACTGAATCGAGCAACTAGATCACTGTCACACTTATCCAAAAATTAGGGAGAGTCGGAGGATAGTTTCATCACTCACTTCCGATTCTTGGATCATCCTAATCGAGCCTTGCCTTCGTCACTTTGCATTCCTTGACTCCGCATCTACATTAAAGCTAGTAAGTAGTCTCTTTTATTACCTTGTATGCTTCTAGACACTACTTTGTGAACTTTTGATTCATAGTGATTATAAGCTCACTCCTGGATCTACCACCGGTAGTACCCCACACCTAACCTTCATTCATCCATCTCCATATTGCCCCAAAGACAACTTTCTCACTCTCCGAGTCTTCTCTATCACCCTACTACTCCCTCAACCATCTACCAACCTTCTAAACCCCATAACCACCTTACAACCAACCTCCATTTAAAATCCCTAAATTACGCCCCCTACCGATATCGGTTATCCCCTACCAAGACCGATTTTATAAGCGTGGTTTGGTTATCCAGATGACCGGCATCGGTCACTGTGACTTATACCAAAAACCAACCTTTCACCTATTTATCTCCAAACAATCTCATATCCAGCCTTATCTATCCTCTGTAACTTGATCTGAACATATCAATAACCAGTGACCAAACAAATAACATGACATTTTATTATTGGTAATTTAGTCTCTATTACTTTTAGTAACAAGGTACCTAAATCGTGATTTCGTAATAGCTTCTTTATTATCATTTGCATTAATTTGTATTAAAAGGGAACTGACCACCTTCGAAAGGAAGTCTAATATTTCCTAGGCCCAAGGAAGTTCCCTCACTTATTGTTTAATGAAAATCTGGTGGTCTTGCATTCTTATTTACAGGTAGTCCTTCCCAGACAAAAAGGAGCTCTTCACAATCAATCTGATCTCTCTACGGTACGCACACACCTTCCCAACACTCAACAGGTATTCCTCCTAGCCCTAACCCTTATTTGTTTCTCAAGAGAATGAAAAGATAGAAATAACTCTATTCTGGAACAAAATTCTGTGTGAAACATTTTGGCATGATTGGTTGGACCCTTCTCGGGTTTCTTTCTTTCTTGCTTGTTTTCATATAGGGAGCACACTTGTTGTTTCTTTCTTCTAAATATTCACAAAATATTTTGTCATTTTGGTAAAATAACTTGTCTTTCTTTCACATATTTGCATTAGTGAAAGTCATCTTCTTAACCTCTTCTCTTTCTTTGCTTCATCGAATATCATTTTCAATTTGGGTTTAAAACACGTGCATCACATTCTTGCTTGCTATTTTTAATTCTAGTGAATGTAGATTAAGTAATAGGTCGTACACGTGGGGGTGATATCCATGGTATTGATGAGAAATTAATCTTACTCTCACTGCACAACACATACCAAATCACATCATAATCTACACAACATCTCAAACATCCCCCTTTCCCATGGTATTCCTCCACCCGATTGAGGTAGCCTTACAAGCCAAAAAAAACTTGACATCTCCCTTAGGTCTTTTTTAGGATTGGAATCATCTTGTGTCTAAGGCATAAGCCCAAAGTGATTAAAACTAATCCTAGGGTTAGTCTCTTGATTTTCTTGTGTATCTTGCTTGTTTTTTTAATTTCAGTTCTATTTCTCTGTTATACCCTGTCTCAGTGATCACTTCAGATAGTTTGGTGGGTATACTAAGCCTTGTTATCCCCAAACCAGCAGCCTCTTACATTCTCTCTTTTCCTTCACACCGACCAAAACCGATCCTTTTCTACCGACATCGGTTACACCGATCGATGCCATGCTACCGTCGCCTCGACCGACATCGATTCTGCGGACCGATATCGATTCTTGTGTTTCATAGTTCCTGAAAAACCAACAACCTACCAATTCCAACATTTTGTTGTTGTTTCTGTTCCTGATTGACTAATTCCCTCTTTTGTATCCTCTTGTCCATGGTTGTTATCACCCAAAGAACAAGCCATGACCATGGTTTCATATGCTTGTTCTGTGTCTTTTCCTGAGTCACCCCCTTCACATCCTATGGGGAATCCTACGGACACCAGTGCTTTTCCCAAGATCCCTGTAGGAGATCCAGACTTTGCAAAATTTTTGGATACTAATGCTAGCACCATACAAAAGATATTATTTGTCTCATACCCTTGACCATACACCGATGCTCAGCTACTCTTTGGTATGCCTATTAGTATAGCCACTCACTTAGCCCCTTCCCCAACTAATAACTCTACCTCACCGTCTTCATCCTTAGCCCCATCTCCCGGCTTAGTGGCTTCGGTGGTTCATCTTGCACCAATTGGCCTTCCTTTGGTTAATCTGGGGCCCCACATATCACTACTATCCACTACCCCTACCTCATCTCTCCCGCAGATTGCCTCTTTTTATAACTCACTCTCTACCATCTATTCACACGAGCTTTCCCTCTTAGGCTCTGCCCACCTTTTCATTTCCACGACTCATCCGGTGGCCTCAACATCTTATATAGGACACCCTTACTCGGCCACCCCAACACATTCATCATCATTACCTTATCAACATTCAACCCCACCATTGTCTAGTAGTAGCTCTTGGCCCAATCCTCCTCTATTTATGATGACAACACCATCATCTAACCCAACCAATGATTTAATCAAATAGATGATGGACAAGATGCAAAATCTTGAGGCTTCTATTTCAGGAAGCCGTAACACCCTGACATATGAGCAAGTTTGTCAGGAGCCTATTCATCCTTCTGTCCCCCTTCATACATATCCTCCTCAATGGGAATTACTGAAATTTACTCACTTTAGTAGTAAGGAGGACCCTCAACAACACTTGTGATCGTTTAGACATGCCTGCTATCTGATTTCTCAGGACGATGCCTTTCTACTCCATACCTTCCCCATGTCCTTATCAAGACTTGCCTTGGAGTGGTACAGTGCTTTAGCCCAGCACTCAATCTTCTCCTTTAACTAGTTATCCCAATATTTCTTGGATCAATTCTCCATCAATATTGCTAAGAAAGTATCCCTTACCGACCTCTATGCCATCCAACAATTTGAAGATGAGTCTATCACAGATTTTGTTGGACGATGGCGGGGCCTCATCAACCAACTTACTTATGCCTTACCTCAGGCCGAGCTCATCAAACTCTTTATGTGGGCCTATGCTAAACACATTTCTCCCACCCTCCAAATTCAAACTTTCCACACCTTTGATGAGGCCTTTACTATGGCTCAGAAACTAGAGATTTGAGCCTTAGAGGAGGAGAAATTGAAGTTGCGCAACAAAAACTCAAATTTTGAATCCAAGACTCCACCAACAAACCCAACACCACCAACTCTCACGCATCGCTGCTTTGAAATCAAAAGGATCCATACATGCGGTGACGGTCAAATCTTAAGCACCGTCTAATACCCAACCAAAATCCACCTATAAGTATAAAGTTGAGCCCATCAAGTACACTCCCTTGGGAGAAACTTATGATGTGATCTTGGAAAAATTGCTTAAAGTAGGAGCTATCACCTTGCCTCCTGTTAAACCTCACTCTGGGTTTGATTCCACCCGTGCTATACCTTCTTGGTATAAAGAAAATGACTTCTGTAACTTCCATCACGTGAAGGGACACAACCACGAAAACTGCAAGATGTTGAAAAACATAGTGCAGGAAATGGTTGATGCAGGGGATATAACCCTTGATAATCCTAATGCCCCTACTAATTGAAATTTAAAAATCTTCAACAAACCATTTCCAAACCATTCATCTAACAGTAACACAAACCAAGAAACCTCAGCCGAGGAGAAGAGTGTGCATGAGATCCATGTGGTTTTCAACTCCCAACCAAGGGCTTCCATCGAGGAAATTCTGAATCAAGCCTCTTCACCAACACAGGGGTCCTCACCCCCTTCTCCTTCATTAGGACAAGAGGACAGCCCCGCTATTCCTTTACCCATAAAGGAATCAACTACCTAGAGTTCTCTTCTCATAGAAGAGCCTTCTTACACCACATCCCTACAAGACTGTGAGCGGATGTTATCTAACCTATCTATTTCCCAAACATCTCCTTCCACCACTCTTGCTACAAAAGAAGAAGGATCGCCACTTTTTCTGTCATCCTTAAAGGAGAAACCCCTCAAGCTTACATCACTAAACTCCTTAACCATGATGGATCCTCTAGAACATGCCCTCCTTCCTATCAATTCTTCATCGCCTAAATCTTTCCAAATGACCGGTTGACCTCTTAACACCCATTGATACAATGCCTCATTCTCCCCTTTATCACACCCACAGTGGACCAAAATCACAACCCTACTTCTCTTCCATACCAAAATTCCCATCCACATGTGAATATTTTCATCCCCCGGAAGATGACAAGTCTTATGGGAACGTTTGAGTACATAATGCTCTACTCAAATGTAGATGACTAATCCGACACCTCTACCATATGCCCGAAGTTTTTACAAAAGCTCAAAATTACTATGTCCTCACCGTCACCCCCTCATCTCTATCGAATACCTCATCCACCTCTATCAACCTAACCAAACCTTCCCCTACGCTTGGGACTTCACCAATACCCAACTTTGACACACCCACCTAAACGGTTAGATTTAACCAAAAATAAAGCCGTCAATCCACCTAGGAGATAGACCCAATCTCCTCGAGTCCAATCTATGCCTCCGCCACAACTAAAACCCTTGCCCCTAATCACACCAGTACAACTGGGCATGGTTTCAACCCTCGCCATCACACCTACCTTCTATATTGGGGCCTCACCCCTCCACCTTGCCTCAATACACCATGCCTCCCATGTCTTCTTTAACATGACCTGCACCTTCTGCACCCATACAAAAATCCACGGGCATCTCAACACCATCGCCCCAAGTATCCTGCCTACCTACCAACCCTAAGAAAACTCGATCATCAAAGGACTTGTTTGTTGTCGCTCCTCTTTCCCCGTGGTTATTTCCTGCCACCACGTCATCTGTGGCCTCATCATCTAACCAGCTAAACATGACTTCTGCGTAGAAGAAGCCACACCTAGTTAAACCCAATCATCAAAATCCCTTACCTAAACCACCACCCATACGAACCACTCATACCCAACCATTACCAAAACAATCAATAATCTCACCCACTCAATCAATAGCCTCATCTTCATCTGAATTTGACCCACTCAAAGGATCTTACGCCAAGATCCTTGATATGTTGGTAGGGGATGCGACCATTTCCCTACCCCCACTCAGACCCTATGATCCATCTAAACCTCGACCTATAGGTTATGATGAATCTAAAATTTGTGCCTACCACCGCACACCAGGACACAATGTAGAAGGATGCAAAGCTTTGAAAGCCATCCTTTTCCAGTTGCCTATCTCGGATGGAAAATATAAAAAAGACAACTTACGGAGGGAAAATCCCTTAGCTTTGATCCCTTCTCCTATACCACTTGTCCCCGCCTCACCAAAATATATCATCATTGCAACCCCTCCTCTCGAGAACAATGACTTATCCCTACCATCTTCCTCATCTTCGTATTCACGAGATCAACATGATTAGCATTGCTACTCGAGGTCAGAAAAATAATGGAAAGGCTAAAGAGAGCACACATGCGGCCTCTCTTTCTCCTTCTACCATCCCGATCACACCAGCACCTAAAGTGGTTATTCATGGACTGCCTATCCAGGTCTCAATGGAGTTGCCCATCACACCATGATCAAACAACTTCACCAATCTCCCGTAAAAATGACACTCTATCTCATCGACAAGCTCTAATTGAGATCCTCCAAGGCATAGAGGTCCTACCTAACGAAACCCTTCCCATCGCCTCCATCTTAACACCCAACCATGTTGCTTCTCTCACCAAAGAACCTACCTCCACAACTACCTCTGTCCCTGTATGCAAAGAAGCCACTTCGTCAATTTTTCCAACGAAGAAATTGTTGTCTTTGGTGTAGAAGATCCCGACCCCACTCTTTTCATCTCACTTATGTCCGAAAATCCGGTACATCGTATTATGATCGACAGGTGCTAGCCTAAACATCATCTCTTTCAAAGCCTTCCAACAGATGAATATTCCTCCTAGCTGCATGTGTGCCAACCCCACCATGTTGCATTCATTCAACGATGCTATTACTTCTACCCTAGGCACTTTGTGATCCTTAACATTCATGCAGGGCCATGTACCCCACCCGAACTCTTCCATGTCCTTAAGGGAGAGTTCCAATACAACATCTTGTTAGGCCGCCCTTGGATCCGGGCTATGGGATGCGTTCCTCCACCTTACATAGATGCATAAAATTTGAGTATGAGGGAAGTCATACACCGTCACGGTGATGCTTCCCCTTCAAAACCTACAATATGTTATATCACCCTAATGATGTTCTTGTACTAGTCAAGGCACCCATTGATCTGACCTAACCATCTACTTCAACCACGCCTCAACCATCCACCTTAGCCACACCCACACCTTTGACCAATGAAACCACCGACGCGAATACCTCTTCCTTCCCCGAAACAACATCCCAACCTTGGATCCCTTGATAGATGTTTTTCAACACCTTATGTTGGGGAGTACCACCTATACAATGTTAGCACCTTCCATACCCCACAAGAGTATGGACAGTTACATGCGCATCCTACCTACGATATCGTGTGGGTGAGGTGATCTCCTACGGACCACCTAATTGCCGCACCAACCTAACATATGGGGGTGTCGACGCATCCTCTATCACCCCTGAACCTCCCCTTGGTGTGGTTCCCTTCCAATCTGATTTTCAATATCTAACCAACCATCATTTCACCCTCACCTTCCTAACTCACTATGCTTGGAAAGGTTTTGGTTTCTGTCTTTATGAACAAGGCCGACATACGATCATTCCCATGACTACACACAAACACAAAGATCGTAGTGGTCTTGGATTTTCTGAACCACCTACACCGAAGAAACCTCATGTCAATTGTATCTAGGAAGACGACGAAGTCACCCCTTCCGAACCATCATCACCCATTTTTCCATCTTCACCCACGGATTTGATAGACCTGGAATCTATCCCTCCTAACTTTTTTTTTTCATGAATGCTATCTTCTTAGGTCCTCTCACTTATCAACGCGATGGTGAAGACCCATCTTCTCTTCCCCTTTTTATCCATACATGATCAAGAATACTTGCCTTTGATTAATGTTGTGGAGTTCTAGGATGACGACTCCATTCTCACCTACCTTGGTGCGGATGACTCTTATATTCAACACTTACCATCTCGAAACCCAAACCATGTTAAATGAGTCGAATATAGAAATCAACATCCACACGAAGGATGAATCCTCACATTGTAAAGATTAGACAATATCTCGATGCATCAAAACAAGTTGCCTTCACTACCTTCCTCCGTTCCCGCAATCAAGCTTTCACTTGGTCCTACGCCACATGCTAGAAATCGATCTTGACATTCTATCCATAACATCACTCAAAACCGCAATCTAAACCGATTAAACAAGCAACCGAGAAAAATGCATCCATGCATTGCCCTCTTAGTTAAAGAAGAGCTTCAATGACTCCTTTTTATTTCTTTCATCTTACCTATTGACTATCCTCAATGGATTTCTAATGTCTCATAATATCTCTCCAGGATATTCTCACCAATGATGACTTCCGCCAAGAGCAGTTAGCCCAATTGGAGCTTCTTGACAAGCGTCTTATAGCTCTTGACCACCTTCAAATTTATCAAAAGCGCATCAAGCGTGCTTATGATAAGCAAATTCAAGAGTGTACCTTTAAGATTGGTGATCTTGTCCTCAAAGAGAATCAACATGTAACCAAACTAGAAAAGAGAAAATGTGGAAAATTTGCTCCTAATTGGATTGGACCTTACATTATCACTCACACTTATGGATCGGGTACTTATCATTTAGCTTCACTTAATGGTAAACCCGAGCTTGAACCCATTAATTCCTTGCATCTCCAGCCATTCTACTTTGTTTAATTTAGTGTTACATCACTTCTTATCTACCTTTCACTCATCCCTTGAGCTCATTTACCACCTCATACACCTTGTTTCATGCATCTCAAAGTAGAATCAAACTCACGTGATTTGATCATCACCTCCTCTTAAAGATGCCTTCCCCTTTTTATTCTAGTCCATGACTTAAAAGTATCAAAATAACAAGTTCTCAATTATAAAATTACGGATATTCTTGAGTCAAATTTCTGCAAAACTAGATGCTTCATGCCAAATATATATCTATACTTCTAAGCTATAAACTAGATTGCTCCCTCGAAGGACAGCTGACTATGTGCAAAGCCGCATTTGCTACTATAAGTAGACTACTCCCTTGAAGGACAACTATACAAAGTCACCTCTATCGAAAAGCTTCTCACATTAATCAGCCTTCATGAAGACCTCAAGAACAACAAAATGCATATCCCATATAGACTTCTCGCATCGATCTGTCTATATCCAAAAAAATAAAATTAGTATTCAAAAGCACTTTTGAGTCATGGACTTGTCTATTTAGGTTTGGTTCTCTTTCATCGAATAATCACCTTATAACAAGTTCTCTGCACCTGCCTATATACATCCAACTCACCTCACCATTCTTCAAAACAACAAAACTCAAGGGACGTGACATATATCCGATATATTGTGATTATACAACTCTTTTCACCTATCAACTTCTCACCTATGCATGGTACCTAGGGATTCAAGCTCATCCTATGATAATACATGGTTTTTTAGCTCTTTCCAACTATGGGATACTTTTGCCTCTCTTACCCAATCTAAGATTATGTGTTAACCTTAATCGGACATGGTTTCTATGCTTGGGTAAGCTAACCCTCACTTTACCTATACCCCCACACCAACACCAACAACATTACCCTACCAACATCAAATTTTTACCAACCAACAAAAATTGCCTAACTACATCGATCCGAGGCCCCTCCTTGCTTTGTGCAATGGGCTATGTAGGTAGCACTTAGGAGACATGGGGTCTCCCAAGGTTAGCTCGACCATACCCTACCATAACCTATCATGTGTTGTGTTTTCCTTAAAAATATAAATATTTTCACGTATTTATATTGATAACACTCACCTTTGTCCTTATCAATCCAAACATTCAAAACACAAACATTCTTATTATTATCATAACTCAAATCAACATACATATTCAATCATCCCGACCCAAGGCCACAACCAATCAATCGGCCCGACACAAGGCCGCAACTAACCAATCGGCCCGACCCAAGGCCGCAACCAATCAATTGGCCACCCAAGGCCGCAACCAACCAATCGGCTGACCCAAGGCCACACCCAACCAATCAGCCCGACCCAAGGCCACACCAATTAAGTACCTCGACCGAGGCCCACAAATTATGATTCTATCCACCCATCATGTAGCTATTTGTTCAATCGATCTCACCTGTTCATGTTTTAGCATGACTAGGATACTTGAATTGATCAGCCAACCAGCTTTGCCTAGACCGAGACCGTGATGTTTATCTCAACCAAACCAACCATTTGGTACTGTCGAACATGCCTAAACGTTCGGTACCTTACCCATTATATCCTGAGCTACTTCCTATGCCTTGGATACCAAGATTATATCAACCTTGTTTGGATAAAATATCGACCTTTGCCTATGAATTGCTTGTTTTCTCTTCATATCATGTACCACCGGTCGCACTACTACTACATTTCAATGTGCGTCTGCTTCCTTGCACTTACCCCATCATCTTAACATCATCTCATCATCATTCACCCTTTATCAACCCTATCCTGAATTCACGTCACCTCAATCTGTGATAGATTTGAGGGGATTACCTATACCCTTAATTGGGCAACCACTTCTTATTATTGTCAGTGCAGCTTTACAAGACAAGCTACATGACAACAAGGGGCAAATGTAGACACCAAATTTGGGTCTTACGACACCCTGTGCCCCGCATCTCATCTCGTAACCTAACCCTACCTCACCACCTAAACCTTACACACTTAATTATTTATTAATTACTTTGTAATTAATAAATCCACATCTCCAACCCCACCTCACCTCACCTCACCACCTCACCATGACCTATCCCTAACCCTAAACTAGCCTAATTAAGACCTATAACTTGGTCTAGACCCACACCCATGACTCATCACCCCTCACCCGCACCAAAATGAACCTAATAATGACTTGACCAAGCCCACAACTGACCCCTCGGGAGAAAAGGAGGGAAAGTTAGCTATTTTACTAAAAATAGCCAACTTTGACCTAACCGACATCGGTCCCTACTCGACCGGCATCGGTTAGGTAATCACCATCGGTTCCCTATAAATGACCTCCCCCAACCAAAACCAAAGGATCAAAATTCATTTGCAAGGATCCGAATTCATTTATAAGAGAGAGACAAGTGAGAGAGAAAGAAGAGGTTGCAGAGAGGAGTATTGAGCCCAAGACTATAACTGAGCAACTAGATCACTGTCACACTCATCCAAACATTGGGAGAGTCAGAGGATAGCTTCATCAACTCACTTCCAATTCTTTGGATCATCCCAACCGAGCCTTGCCTTTACCACTACATTCCTTGGACTGAATCTACATCATAAGCTAGTAATTAGTCTCTGTTATTACCTTATATGCTTCTAGACACTACTTTGTGAACTTTTGATTCATAGTGATTATAAGCTCACTCCTAGATCTACCACTCGGCGGTACCCACTTACACCTAACCTTCATTCATCCATCTCCATATTGCCTCAAAGATAGCTTTCTCACTCTCTGAGTCTTCTCTATCACCCTACTACTCCCCTCAACCATCTACTAGCCTTCTAAACCCCATAACCACCTTACAACCAACCTCCATTTAAAATCCCCTAAATCACTGCCCCTACCGATATCGGTTATCCCCTACCGGTACCGGTTTTATAACACGGTTGGTTATCCAATGACCAACATTGGTCACTGTGACTTATACCAAAAACCAACCTTTCACCTATTTACCTCCAAACAATCTTTATCCACCTTATCTCTGTCCCTATAACTTGATCTGAATGTATCAATAACCAGTGACCAAACAAACAACATGACATTTTATTATTGGTAGTTTAGTCTCTATTGCTTTTAGTAACAAGGTACCTAAATCGTGATTTCACAATAGCTTCTTTATTATCATTTGCATTAATTTGTATTAAAAGGAACTAACCACCTTTGAAAGGAAGTCTAATATTTCCCGGGCCCAAGGCCTCACTTATTGTTTAACAAAAATCTAGTGGTCTTGCATTCTTATATATAAGTAGTCCTTCCGCAGACAAAAAGAGCTCTTCACAATCGGTCTGATCTCTCTACGGTACATGCACACCTTCCCAACACTCAACAGCTATTCCTCCTAGCCCTAACCCTTATCAGTTTCTCAAGATAATGAAAAGATAGAAATAACTCTATTCTAGAACAAAATTATGTGCGAAACACAAGAGTTATAAAAATAGGGTGTGGGACCTCATTGAGGATTTTGAGGGCTTTGGCATCAACTCCATCCCTAGAAAGAAAACCAAGCTGTTGATAGGCTTGCAGCAGTTGGAGAAAATTTTGATGTTGTAGAGAGTATCAAAAGGGATAAAATGCAGCCAAACATCCATGTGATTATGAGGCCATCGGTACCAGAAAATAATGTAATTTGGCAAGTGTTTGAGAGTGACCAACAAATCATCAATTTCTTACAACAAGAAGTTGAGTTCTCAGCCAAAATTCAGGAAAAGTTAGAACAATAGTATGGTGATCAAGTGGTATAGTTGAGAACCAAAAAGCTATGAAAAGGACTTGTGACTTTAAAGTCTATCTTTAATCCTCAAATGGTAAAGTGACAACCGAGAAAGAATGGTATGAGTTCATGCAACTTTGCCAAGAGTTCTGGATGTATTTTCTTGGAGCTATGAAGATTTGAGAGGTTTCAATCCCAAGTTAGCTCAACACACAATTGAACTAGATCTAAGTGCTAGGCCCATCAGGAAAAAATAAACACCGGTCAATCCACACATTGAGCCTCTCATGAAAAAGGAATTGAATAAGTTAATAGAGGCAAGTATCATATTCCCCATCAAGCACTCAAGATGGGTTGCAAACTTTTTCTAGATAGAAAGAAGAGTGGAGAAATCAGGCTATGTGTGGACTTTAGAGATTTGAATAGAGCATCTCTCAAGGATCACTACCCGCTTCCTTCTATGGAGCAGATTTTACAAGTTGTTGTAGGCTCTGAAAGGTTTTCATTGCTAGATGGTTATTCAGGGTATAATCAGATCATGGTAAAGGAAAATGATCAATTCAAAACAGCCTTCACCACCAAGTGGGGAACCTATGCATATAGAAAAATGTCATTTGGGTTGTCCAACACCGGAGCTAATTTTCAAAGGGCAATGGATATGGCGTTTAAGGGATTGATCAACAAAATAGTGCTGATATACCTAGATGATATTACTGTATTTTCTAAAAGTGCAGCAGATCATCTCTTTCATTTGAGACAAGTGTTCCAAAGATGTAGAAGATTTGGGGTATCCTTGAATCCCAAAAAATGCATTTTTCTAGCTCATGAAGGCAAACTCCTAGGCCACATTGTTTCCAAAGAGGGATTAGTAATTAATCTAAAGAGGGTTGAAGTAATAAGAGCACTACCATTACCAAGACATAAGAAGGCTCTTCAAAGTTTCTTGGGAAGAATCAATTTTGTTCGAAGGTTTGTTCCAAACTTTACAACCCTTGTCAATCTAATAACTATGATGTTGAAGAAAAGTATGTCATTCAAATGGAAAGATGAAGGTAAGGCAAGTTTTGAGGCAATCAAAGAGGCTATATCACAAGCTCCAACTCTCATTAACCCAGATTTCTCTAAAGATTTCATCCTTTATGCATTTGGTGGTGATGATACAATTTCTACAATTTTAGTACAACAAAATGAAGAAAATGCAGAGCAGCCAATTTCCTTCTTTAGCCAAAGCTTGGAGGACTATGAAGTAAGGTATTCCTTCATTGAGAAGCATGTTCTTGTAGTGATTAGGATCTTGAAGAAATTTAAGCATCTAGTTTCAAACAACAAGGTTCAATTGTTGGTTTCTCATGTGGGAGTTAAATACTTCCTCCTCAACAAAGATCTAAATGAAAAACATGTAGGGTGGATTACTTGTGTCATGGAGTATGAAATTGAGATCAAAGTCACCAATCTAGTCTGAGGAAAGGGATTGTGTGAGAAATTGTCCTTGAGCCAATAAATTGAAGCAAGTAAAGAGAAGAATGTTGTTTTGGTGTTGCAAGACAACCAAGAACAAAGAGATGTTCAAGAAGAAAATGGTGGTATGCTCACTCCTTGCTGGACCCAAGACATAACACACTTCTTAAAAACATGCCTATGCCCTCTAGATATGAACAAAGCCAAAAGAAGACACTTTATATTGCAAGCTATTCCATATGCACTTGTTGATGGCATCAAAAAGGATATCAATGGAGTGTTGCTGAGGTGCATTGAGACAAATTAGATTGAGAGAATGTTAGAAGAGTTCCATGGTGGATCAGCTGGGGGGAATTTTTCTCCAAGAGTGACAACTCTCAAGATCATGAAGGCTGGTTATTATTGGCCCAAAATGTTTAGTGATTGTTATGCATGGATCAAGAGGTGTAAAAATTGTGCATTCTTCATAGGCAAAGAGAAGTTAGTAGCACTTCCATTGCACCCAATCTCAGTTGACCAACCATTCATGTAATGGGGTTTGGAATTCATTGGATTCATTAATCCAAACTCAAGCCAAGGACACAAGTGGATTCTAATAGCAACAGACTACTTCACAAAATGGATTGAGGTGGTGGCACTCAAAGAGGAAAATGAATCTAGCATTCTAGACTTCTATGAGGGGATAACAACCAAATTTGGTATACCTGCCACTATAATATTAGATAATGCATTGGCATTCATAGGATCAAGGGTCACTGAATGGGCTGTTAGAAATGGGATCTATTTGAGCACTTCATCAAATTATTACCCTCAAGGTAATGGCCAAGCTGAATCTACAAACAAGAATCTATTAAGGATCATCAAGAGGAATCTTGATGAGAATTAGAGGACTTGGCACACTAAGCTCAAATCATCTCTATGGGCTGATAGGATAACTCCTAAGAGATCCACAGGTAACTCTCCATTTAGACTTGTTTATGGGAGAGAGGCAATCTTGCCTATGTCACTTGAGTTACCAACATTAGAACTCATGAAGAAATTGGAATTGTTAGAGTTTGAACCCATGTGGGTTAGATATGTATAAATAATGGAACTCCAACAAATCAGAGAGCATGCAGCCCAAACAATGGAGAAGGACCAAGCTTTGATCAAGAGAAGCTTTGATAGGAAAGCTAAAGCTAGAACCTTCCAAGTTGGAGATTTAGTGTTAAAATGGGATGCAGACCGAGAAAATCCAGGAAGGCATTCAAAGTTTGATGCCATTTAGAGTGGCCCCTACATGGTCACAAAATGCAAGAACAACAATGCCTTCCAATTGTCTACATTGGATGGTGAAGAACTGCAGATTCCAGTTAATGGAATCCATCTAAAGCATTGTTACTAGAAGGAAAACTTCTCACCTTGTACATATTAGCTTATATTTTTATTCCTCGAAGTGCTTATGCACATTGTCTTGTTGTAGCTTAGATTTACATTTCCCTAAGTGATTTGGCACAATTTTTATTACCCCAAGGATGCATCTTTTACAAGCCATGTTCCAAATCAAGTGATGATTCTACTCTCACAATCTTCATTCTAAGAGATTTTCTAATGAGTTGAGAGTAACAAGTAGTTAAGTTGATGACTCCATTACCAAATGGATTGCTTTAGGCATCTAGTCACTTCATATATTAGGCATATGACCCATCTGAGTCGCCAAAATTGTTATCCAAAATAAGCCCCCGCTTATTTTGGCTAACTTTCCTTCATTCTTTCCTTCTTTGTGCCTCAATCAAAATTTTCCACTTTTCAAGCACTCAAAATTTTCTAGGTATTACTTCATCAAATAGAGGATCTTCTCCCCTTTCTAGAAAGGTAAAGAAGTCCTCCTAACTCCTTGTATTTTGCAAGTTATGGCTCGGCGGAGTTAGGAGAGGAAAATTTCCCAAGGCGGGCCCGCGGGAAAATTTTTGCACTTAGCCTTTTGGAGCCAAAGGGGAAAAGGAAAATTTTGGCCCGAAATCCCACAAGGAGATAACAAGGTTCCATGTGGAATCATGGGTCGAGGCCAGCGAGTGAAACTGAAGAATTTTTCAAAGGGTACAAAGGGCACAAAGGTGAAGTTATTCTGCGGGCCCACAGAGGAGAAGGAAAATTTTGGCACGAAATCCCGCCGAGCAATAAAATGCCGCCACGTGTCCTATTGGAAGTGGGGGTTGGAGCAGCAGAGGGACCTTGGAATTTTTTCCAAAGTGGTTGATGGCGCAAAGGTAAAAATGAAGTGAAAGCCCGTGAGCAGCCAGGTGGTGACACGTGTCCCAAAGCGGCGGGCGTGGAGTAATTTTGGAAAATTTTCCAAATTCAAAAAAAGTAAAATGACTATTTGAGCCCATGGAGCAACCAGAACGTGCCATGTGTCAGTGGAGGTTGGGGCGGTGGAGATTTTGGGGATTTTTTCCCAAAAGTAAAAAGGAAAAATTCAAATTTTGGCCCACGAATCCATTTTTGCCCTAATTTTGCCAGTTTTTGCCTAAATCTTCATAGGGGCATAAATTTTGATCCAAAGCTCATTTTTTTGGTTCTTGGTGTCATTGGAAAGCTATTGAAGTCCTCTACATGATGGAGTATTCAATTTTATTTTTGGTGGAATCTAGTGGGGAAAATAAAAACTCCTTTGGCATGAGAAAAAGAGTAGAATTGACATTCAACCACCAGTTTTAATGCAATATGGCTTCCATTCTTCTCCAGCATGGTTGAAAATATTGGGGAATGAAATTTTAAGGGTACCCATGCCATTTTGATGAATCTAGTCGGTGGTTGAACATTCATTTCAACTTTCCCACGTTTCTCCTTCCTGGACTCTGTTTTTCATTATTAAAGCAGATTTGGCTCATTTGTAAAGGGTTGAACATTTTGTTTCTTGCAGACTCCCCTCTTCCCCTTGGCACATGAATTTGAGGATTTTCAAACCTTCCATGGAACCTGTGACATGTTTTTTGCCTTTCTGCCAGTGTAATGCATTATATCAAATTTGGGAATGGTAATGCATGTTTTGTGAATGATTTCTTTCAATCCTCTCATGCATATATTATTGTTTTCTGGTCTTTCATTACATTCTGGCAATATGTGCATGCTTGGTGTTACATCTCTATGATTTGTGTTTATTTTCAAGACAAAATTTCATCACTCCTTTGGTGTATCACCATTTTTACTTAGTTTTATTTCCTTTTACATCTCTTAACTCTGCCTCCTTGGAATTTAGAATAGGAATCAATATTGAACCTCTGAAAATTCATGCATACACCTAAATAGAGGAGTAAGAACCAACTTTCTCTAGATATTTTTCTCACCTTGCAAGGTCCCACACCTTGGAGAAAACTCAATGTTGTGCAATCACACTAAATGACCCAATTCTAGACAAGTAAATCAAGGTCATTTAGGGGGTGCTATAGATTTGCACTAACAAAAAGTTAGTTTTACAATTTTTGAGTTTCTTAGGATTCCTAAGAACAAGAAGAGAGAATTTGAGTACTTGGGATTGAAAGAAGAAAAGAGTACCCCAGGTAGAAATGTAAACATTGTAGAAACTCCTCCTCCAACCATTACAGACCTTAAAACACCACCAACATTGGAAGATCTTGGAGAAGCACCTGAGGTTTACTTGGGGACATATTTGGTTGAATCCCAATTAAATTTTGATCCATTTTTTACAACTTTGATCATTAAGGACAGATTGTTGCACAATTGTATGTTTGATTCCGGAGCATCATGCAATGTCATGCCTCTTGAGGTCATGAATGAGCTGGATATCAAAGTGACAACAACATATGGAAGATGCACTACCATGGACTCTAGAGAGGTTCCCGTTGTTGGATGTGTGAAAGGATTGGTGGTACAACTTGCAGCTTATCCAAGTAAGAACCTGAAACTTGATGTTGTCATTGTTGATTGCCCTACCAAATGGGGCATGTTGTTATCAAGAAAGTGGGCTGCAAGTGTTGGTGGAAGTGTTCAGATGGATATGTCTTTTGCCACCATTCCAATTGAAGGCAACCTTGTAAAGTTGTATGGAGAGAAGAAAATGTTGCACCTCATTGAGGATCCAAATAATGCTTCTTATGAAGTGTTATATGTTGATGTGGATGTAGATAAATTTGTGGGGTTTGTTGATGACATGGAGCACAAGATTGATCAGTGTGAATGTCTTGAACAGGCTGGTTTACCTTGGACCTTGTTATTTGATGGAGCCTGTTCCAAGTTTGGAAATGGTGTCGGCATTGTTCTGATCTCCCCAAGCCAAGAAGAGTTTGTATTTTCTTTCAAACTTAACTTTGAATGCACTAATAACATTGCTGAGTATGAAGCATTATTATTAGGTTTGAGAATTGCTTGGAAGTATCATATTAAAGATATCATTGTCAAAGGAGACTCATAACTGATTGTCAAACAAATTAGAAAATTGTATGCTACTAAAAATCAGAGAATGAAACAATACAAGCATGCAGTTTGGGATTTGATTGAAATGTTTGAATCATTTAATATTGTGCATCATGATAGAAAGTTCAATACTATTGTAGACTAGCTTGCAGTCTTGGGATCTCAGTTTGATGTTTGTTCAATGTCCCCCAATTGTGAATATAATGTTGAAGTACTAACAAGGCCATCTATCCCTGACAACGTAAAAAATTGGCAAGTATTTGATGATGATGCCCAGGTGAAACGGTTTCTACAGAACAAAGGGGATTTTTTATCAGTGTATTGATTGGGAGCCAATGGTGTGTGCATCAGAAGGAAAAGAAACTTTGTTCGGAAAAGACATCATCCAATTGAAAACTAATACCATTCCTAGAGGGCTGGTTTCTCTTGAATCAAACTTTGATAATGTTGATTGCATTATTAACAGACATGTAGCAACCTCAAGGATGTTGAAGAGCATGACCTTGACACAAAGGAAAAACCAAGGAAGATCTGGTTGGGAAGCAATCTGAACAAAGAAGAGAAATAGTCCTATGTCCAATTGTTAAAGAAATATCAGGATTTCCTTGCTTGGTCCTATTCTGAACTGAAAGCATACAGAGAGGACTTGTTTCAACATGAGATTCCTTTGGAATCTAATGCAAAACCATTCAGACAAAAGTAAAGGCCGATTAATCCACTCCTCTCCATGAAAATGCAAGATGAATTGAAGAAGCTAAGAGATGGAGGGATCATTCAGCCAACAAGGTATTCTTCTTGGGTTGTAAACTTAGTGCCAGTAAGAAAAAAGAATGGTGATATCAGTTGTGTGTAGATTTTAGAAATATGAACAAAGCATCAATGAAGGATAATTATCCTCTACCAAACATGGAAAATATGCTGCAATTAGTGACTGGATCTAAGTTTCTTTCTACTTTGGATGGTTTCTCTAGATACAATCAAGTTGTTGTGAAGGAGTCAGAAAGAATAAAGACTATCTTTACCACTCCATGGGGCACATATGTTTATGTCAAGCCATTCGGTCTGATGAATGTTGGAGCTACCTTCCAAAGAGCAATGGATTTTTCTTTTGTTGGTTACATTAATGATTTTATTGATGTTTACCAAGATGATAAGATGTAGAGAGTATGGAATTTCACTCAATCCAAAGAAGTTCCATTTTGGAGTGCAAAAGGCCAAGTTGCTTGGTCACATTGTATCAAAGGATGGTGTCATGATCGATCCCAAAAGGGTAGAGGATATCAGCAAGGTTCCAATTCCAAGAACCAAGAAGGGAATTCAATCCTTCTTTGGGAAGATCAATTTCATTAGAAGATTTGTGTCTAAATTTTTGAGTTGACTCTCCCCATCACTTGCATGTTGAAGAAAGACCAGATTATCAAGTGGGAAGAAGCAGCCATTCAGGATTTTGATGGGATCAAAGAAGCACTAAAGCATGCCCCTGTTTTGGTAGCCCCAAATTACAAGAAACCTTTTCAAGTATTTTCTTTTGCTTCAGAAAACACCATTGCCTCTATTTTGTTATAGAAGGATGATGAAGGGGCTGAGAGACCAATTGCCTTTTTCAGTAAGGCATTGTAAGAAGCTGAGTTAAAATACACCATCATGGAGAAGCAAGAATTTTCCTTGGTGAAATCAACAAAGGTTTTCAGACCCTACATATTGAGTTCTAAAGTTGTTGCTTATGTTCCCCACACCATGGTGAAATACATCTTATCAGAGATGGAGGTCTCAAGCAAAAGATGCAGATGGGTGAACAAGTTGTAGGAGTATGACATGGATATCCAAACCATGAAATTGGTAAGAGGTTTAGGTCTAGCTAAGCTTATGGCTGAGAGCAACCTGCAAACTATTGAGGTAAATGAAGTAGAAGGAGAAAGGGTGGATGTCCTTGAAAAGTTGGTAAGTTCTGAATGGTACAAAGATATAATCTTTTATCTCAGACATCTATGCTGCCCTAAAAATATGAGTAAAAATCAGAAAAGAGCTCTTAAGTTAGCCTCTTAGAAATATGTCATTACTAATTTTGGGTTAGCTTGGAAGAACCCCGAGTGAGTGCTCTTGAGATGCATTACTGAAAATGAGGCCCACAAAATAATTGTTGATATCCATGGAGAGGTCTGTGGGGGACATTTTTTTGGGAGAGTTAAAGCACATAAAATCTTGAGGGTTGGTTATTGGTGGCAAACTCTCTTCAATGATACGACTCTATTAGTGAGGAGATGTGAAAGTTTAGAGTGTTTTTCTAGAAGAATGAAAGCTTCAAGATCCCTTCCTTTACTGACTGTGTCGATTAAAGCCCCATTTAGACAATGGGAATGTATTTGATAAGGGAAATTTTTTATCCTTCCAATGCTGGTCATAAATGGATTCTTGTAGCCACCGATTATTTCACTAAGTGGGTAGGAGAAATTTCCACTAAGAAGGCAACACACCAAGTGATCATGGACTTCATGCTGAATCAAATCATATGCATATTTGGAGTGCCAACTAAAATTTTTGTTGATAATGCCATGAGTTTCAGAGCCAAACCTTTGGTGGCAATGTGTAAAGAGTATGGGATCAATTTGACATATGCTTCTAACTACAATCCCCAAGGAAATGGACAAGTTAAGTCTAGTAATAAAAACTTGTTGAAGATCATTAGAAGAACCTTGGAGCTGAACAAAAGGAAGTGGGGTGAGAAACGAAGTTTTCTATTTGGGATGACATAATCACTATCAAAAGAGCTACTAGTAAAATCCCGTTTGAATTGGTATATGGAACTCAAGCTCTGTTGCCCCTCCATTTGCAATTGTCTTCATTTCAGTTTGTTCAATAGATTGAAGACCAAGAAGTTAGTTCATATGATGCTCGAATCAATCAAATTATTGAGTTGGATGAAGAGAGAAGGGCATCCCATCAGCGACATGTGAAGTTTAGAGAAAATTTGAAGAGGCTATTTGACAAAAAGGTGACACCTAGAGCTTTCAGCATTGGGATCTTGTGCTTTTATGGGATAGCAGGCATGAAGATAAGGGAAAGCATGGTAAATTTGATGCATTGTGGATGGGCCCTTATTCAATTGATATTTGAATTGGTGAAAATACCTTCTTCCTAAAATACCTAGATGGGGAACTACTTGAATTGCCTATTAATGGTAGGCATTTGAAGCATTTCCTTGATTAATTTCTCAGAATCAAGGTATATTCCATTTGTACAGTGTATAGTTCTTTGTTCTCGTCTATTTTTGTGTTTTCTGGTCCTTGGTGACCTGGTTTTGCTAGTTTCTTAGTTCATTTTTTTGGAAGATGGTTGTGGTTGTTCTGCTCTGAAGCTTATTCTTTGACTCTATTGCCCAATGGTCTATTTTTGGCACTTGTCTACGCTATTTGTTCTTGTGGCACTCATAGGGAGTGCCCATCCCTAAGTCAGAGCTGATGTTGGTGCTCAAATTAGTCTCACCCCATTTGTCATTAAAATTCCTCAATTTTTAGCCTCTGTCATGTTTTCTGTCTCCCCGTGTTGGTGCTTGAAAAGACCCTGTCCTCCATTTGGTTTCCGTGATCAGTCCCTTCCTAGGTCGAGGATCACTTAAAGGTCCAGTATTTGTTTTTATTTCTCTGTCCATCTGAAGGAGACTGTCTTGGACCTTAGACACATGGTGCCTTCCTTGAACCTTCAAATTTTTGATAGACTCTACAGGAGACTTTCCGAGATACATGTTGAGCCCGCACTTGTTTGGGGTCTCTACTTTTCGGACCATCTCAAAATGCACCATTGAGACACGTAGCATGTGGGGAAATGGAGAAACGGAGCTTCAAGGTCATTTAAGGTTTTTACCTTTTGTAAAAAGGGATAAAATTGTAAGTTGAAGCGCAGCCCCAATAGGAAAGTAACGCTAGTGTTGAATAGTAAAAAATAGAGGTGCGAATCTGCGAGAGAAAATTTGGAAAATTTTCCTTTTTCCAAAAGTTATAAAATGTCAAAAAGGTGCTCCCAGGCCCGTTTCCAATCAAATTTTTCCATGTGGAGGGATCGATTAAAATTTTAAAGGAAGGATAAATGGTAGTTGTGCATTTCATTTGATTTTGCCTCCATTGAATCTCCAGGATGTTTGGAGATGCATTTTTGCATCATTCTTCGTCAAATTTTTGGTAAATTTGTGTCATTTTGGTCTGTAAAGTTCAATTGAATCAATTTGGGAGCTCAATTTGTAAATCTGAAGTACTCTTGAAGTGGATTTTTTCTCGGGCTCATGCAAAAATGCAAAATTCCAGATCCAAAAGTTGCAGAGTAAAATTTCAGAGGAAAAGGAGGGAAAATGGATGAAATGATGAAGGTGCAGGCACAAAAAGTGAAAAAGGCATTGCCTTGAGAGAAAAAAGGGATGACCTGTCAAGTCCAAATATGCGAGAAGATCTGGCCCGATTAAAAGGGGATTTCTCACATGATAGTATCGAGAATGATTAAAGGGACTCTGAAAAGTGCTTGGCATGGCATCCTAGTTATTAGTTGAGGGCCCAAGAAATGTGAATTGTTCACGGTTGGTCCACACGACAAATTTCGGATCCAAATTTGTTAAACGTCCTTGTTTGAAAAAAATTGGTAACAAGAAAAGGTCCCTCAAATATTCTTCTCTTTTGGGGGTAAAATTGAGTGGGAAAAAATGTATAAATGCAATGAGAATACTCTTGCAAATGGTCGGAGTATGAATTCTTGAGAAAATTTTTGAGAAAGTCGTCTTCCCAAGAGACCAAAGCTGAGATTACCTGTTATTTTCTTCTGTGTTAGATTTTTTTCCATTTCAAGTTAGTTTTAGATGTATAGCCATTGACAAGATCGAGATTGCTCGGAAGATTTCCCTGCTTGATGAATCTAAGCAATTTTGGAATTAATTTGTGTCCAATCTCTAGCAATTTTGTGTCTACTTTATTTTCAGAATGTTTGTAAATAGTTTCTTTCATTCCTATTGCAATCTTACACTAATTTTTTTGTGAAATCACACAGGATCTCATCCTTGTGATAGTCTAATGGTATTTTCAATTTCATTTCAAGAAGAGACTTCTTCTTGGATGAGATAAACAAATTTAAAATCAATTTGCTGACATTTGTTGATAAATATTGTCTGTAAGTCTTCGGGTGTACCTTAGGCATGACTAATCAGAAACTTTAGTGTTTAATTGAGTCTTCTAATTCAAGCCTTCGTGTTGGAGTCTCAAATATTATGTGAAAACATGCTAATCTTAGCCTTCATTGAAGAACACCTTCTAGTTGAAGGAACGTCTTGACTATTCTGGAGCTTTATGTTGTGAAGTTGTTCATTATTATGAAGTCCCTCCAAATATTTGGTATAATCAACTTTATCCTGCTTCATCTCCCACCAAAATAATTTAAAAACCATTGATCCACCCTGAACTACCCCTGTTTTCCCTGTGCATCAACAAAGGAACAAAATCTCCTTGTAAAAATATGCGAAAGATCAAGATCTCTTATTGTCTTTAGTAACCTTTTCCTTGTATTGAAAATATCTCCATAATCTGGAAGTGACAACTCATGAGAGTCAGATTTGGTGTGTTGATCATATTTTCCCAAGGTTTTCTTTATAAAATTTGTGCAAAAGAAAGGTATATGTGTCTCCTTCAATAACAGAGGTTACAAAATAGGTTCTCTTACCTTGGTTGAAAGGCACAACCTAAAATAGCTAGGATAAGATCAAATCATTTTAAGGTGCTACCCACTTCTTCAAGGCCTGAGTGCTAAAAAGTAAGATAAATTGCTTCCCCAGCTACAAAACGACATACATAATCATTTATTTACTTTTGAGTGTCCTATCAAATCCATGATGTTGCTCAGTTTGTGAAGAAAAGTAAATGCAAATACCAACACAAGGTACTCCTGAAATCCTCTTTTATCTAGTATCAATCTTAGTTAGCCATCAATTAGTCTAAAATATCATTCTATGTCATCAAACACTCATTTTAATTAATTTGTCAAAATTCACTAAAATTTCCAACAATTCCCTTAATCACCAAAGTTGATTGGTATAATCACCGGCGATTCATGTCAAACCTTATTTTTATCAAATTTCTTAGGTTATATCATTATCATCTATCATTTTTCATCATATACATTGCTTCTAACATGTATTTGAGAATGGATCTCTATTAGATGGAAATACCTAGTCATTCACATGAAATCACAAGAATTCAATCACTTCCAATAATCTGACAACCTTTCTATTGAGAACAATTTTAAATCATTCACAAATTGAATCTACGTGCAATCCAATTTGTTGACACCAAATAAGACATCGAAGATCATATTTAATTCTTACACAAAATTGAGAAATAATTTGACAACTTCTAGTACAACTACTTTGAACATGTCTAGATCATATCCACCCTTGCTTGGGCTACTTTTAAAGCCACACATGACCTTCCCATCCAAATTAGAGTTCTATAGCTTCTTCCTTTCTATCTACGCATTTACTTTGGTTGTATATCTTTATCTTCATCCTTATCATTATTTTAAACTTAATTAATTGTTACAAAACGGGTTGACATCCTCTAAGGAAGCCTTCTGGATTCCTATAATCGGCTTTTGATGGGCAACTCATCTATCCATTTGTCTAATCTCTTATGTTTTGTGTCTTTGAGTGTAGGTTGATTCACAAGACAAGACGACACACACACATATATATTCAAGACTTGATCAAATTCAATTGAACATCAACTTCAGCATCCATCTCTATGGGTATAGGTAAACCCCACATCTTTTAAGGTCGATTTTGTTTTTATTATTTCACTGCATTAATTTGATTAGAAAGGTAAAAACATCTCTAAACATTCTGGCATGTCTGGTGGGACCCTTATTTCTTCTTTTCTTTCATTGAAATTAATTTTATTCACTTCGGCCTTCTTCTTTGTAATCGCCAATGATCTAGTTAAATCGCCAATGATTGGGTGAATCGCCAGTGATTCTATTAATCATCAACAATCTCTATGAGTTATTTTGATTACCTAGTCGGTTAGCCTCTAACGTCATTTTCTTGCTATGTTTTTGTTCTTTTATAACATTTTTATAGGTTTATGATTTTGGAGGCTTTTCCTTGCTACATATTTCCTTGCTAAAAAAATAAATAAAAAATAAAAAATAAAAAGGGAGCATTTTCGAGGTGAGTCATTTTCCTTTTTTTTTATCTTCCTACATTGCTTTTTGTTGTCTATTCTCTTTAAAGTAGACCTTTTATTTTGTGTTTAAAAATAAAATTGCATACTACCTAATCACATAGACCAATTAGAAAAATTAATTTGTTGCATTTACTTAATTATTCCCTCACACACAGCCAAACCACATCAAATATCAAATCTACATCAAACACTTCTACCCAGGTGATAAATATTGGTATTTCATCACCCAGTAGGGAAATTGACTTGGTGTTGTGGTCGAGTATAAACAATTGGTTTTCGGTATATTGGCTAAGCACTCGACTCAATTATCATTGTGGGACTATGAAGTGAGAGGGTAGGCCCTAATACTAGGCCCCACATCGCACCAACATAGATTTACTCCTTACATACCTTCGGGTATATCGAGGACTCTAGCCTTAAACATTCCTGAAACCATCCATAGACAACCATTTCCTATGATCTTTTACACGTTTTTACACATTCCACTTTTTTAATTAATCAAGATAATCAAATTCATTCTACGTGTGATTTTATTTGTTGTTTGTAATCAACCCATTTAGATTTATTTTTTTGTTAGGTGATTGTGTGTTTGTTAATATGGTACTTACAAGACAACAATCCCATGTCCATACCTCAGAAAACATGTCTAGTCCATTCCAGCAATCTACACCACAATACCATAAAACTTTGCAACAAGCTCAAACTCAACTAGATGAATCCCAATGACTCATTGATCAACGTCAAGAACTCCTATCAACACCCCATATTGAAAATATGATAAACAATATTGAATGTTCCATTGATAACACTCAATAATGTCTTTAGAACACATGTCATTCCTTCCATGCATGAAAAAATTCTACCTCACCCCCACCCAAAGATCTATAGCAGCCCCATTCTCCCATTAGTTAATCCACTTCTTCTAAAATACTTGAACTCCTTAGTCCACGGTTCTTGATAGAGGGGACCTCATCTTCTTAGAAATCATTGACTCAAACCCCATGGCTCTTAATGCATACCTTACTACTAGGGGTGTCCATATTCAATCATCATTACCTGAACCACTACCATATACACCCAATCCTTCATGCGGTTTTTCCCATCTCATTGATCCAAACCACGAACCTATCATTCAAAAAATATATTCCTACCTTACTAGTAGTCAATCGAAACATCCACCATCATGTCTTTAGTCCCCATGATTACCTTTGATCTTAATGTGATTTCCTCATAAGACACGACCATTCAAAAACCTAATCCTTCAACTGGTTCAACACCCCCTCAAAATAATACAAACACCTCTTCATCCATGCAAACCCCTCTAGCTTCCTCTACCATTCAAACACCTCCTGTGAGTTTTGATGTTTTCTCTATTTAGCATACCTCCACCATTTTCATCTCAACAAACCACACCACCCCTTTAGATTATTACCATGTATCTTCCTATATTTTCACCTTTAAATCCGACTTTGCAATAGTCTTCAACCCCACTTATATCACAACACATACCTCATCCGTCACAATCATTTACTTACTCCCAAGCTATACCACAACCATATCAACCTCCTATCCATATGTCTATTCCCATTCATAATATCCCACAATCATCGCAACCCCTTATTTTCACTTTTGTTCCTCTTCAACAAGCACCTCAGCATATTCTCATAACCTTATCCACGCATATATTCCCTTTCAACACACTGCAACAATCATTACCTCCTTTTAATACATCCATCCCTCCTCAGTATCAATATGTCCAACCATCACAACCTTTAATATCACCACCTACCTATAACATTCCTATGAACATCCCTCAACAAACAATTAATAATTTCCAACAAATTATCCCGCAACAATAGCAATCATATCAATAACCTAGTCAATCCTCATTCAATCAAATCGAGATCATCCTCATATAATAAACAACTATAAATTGGCCCCTTCAGCCTTGATGAATAAAATTTCCAACCTTGAAGCCACATCTATGGGTCCCAAGAATGAATTATCATATGAATAGATATTTAATGATCTTATTCATCCATCTATACCTTATAAGGCTTACCCTCCTCACTAGGAGCTCTCAAAATTTATCAAATTCTACAATAAGGAGGATCCTCAGTAGCACATCTAAGCCTTTCACCATGCATGTTATCTTATATCTCATGACCAGGACCTCATGTTAAGAAAATTCCCCATGTCATTGTCAGGCCCTACCTTAGACTGGTATAATAGAATTCTAAAATACTCCATCTTCTCATTCTCTCAACTCACACAACTCTTTCTCAAACATTTTTCAATCAACATCACCCGCAAAATCACCATTGTTAACCTTTATGAAATCAAAAAATTTGAAGATAAATCCATTACACATTTTTTCCCACTTAGAGGGGTATAATCAATCAATTTTCAGTCTCACTCCAACAAACAAATTTGATCGATTTGTTCTCCAATTCATGCACCAAACACATCTCTTTTATGCTCTAAATCTAATCTTTGATGCGGGAGCATAACTTGCAAAGACCATAACTTTTGATTCGACCATTGGATCATCTTGAAATTTTATAGGATGGAAGATATACATTAATACTATGTTGGGGTCAAATTTTCTTGTAATTTTTGATCATTTTGGCACATTTTTAGGCTCGTATTCCTTTGTCTAGTGGCTTAATTGCCTCTGAACGTTTTTTTCACTTTTGACTAGGTCTTAGAACTGTAATAACTTTTGTTGTGCTTATTAGAATAAGTAAAAATTTCACACGATCCTTAATTCATGAAGTTATATTTGGCATGAAAATTTTTGGCCCATCCGAGTTGTTTTGCTAGTAGATAATTTTTGGCATTTTAGGGTTTTTGGCAATTTAGGGATTTTTGGCATTTTAGGGTTTTTAGAGTAGACATGAAATAAAAAGTGGATTTTAATGATGTAAAATATTAGTGTGGATTCCAAAATGAGAATAAATATATTTTGAAACTCCTAGTTTTTATTTTCAAAGCTTTTATGTGTGTTTTGGAGGTATTTCAACCTCTTGTAGTTGGATTCACATCAATTGGTATTAGAGCTGGATTTAGATCTTGCGGAAATAGTTAAGGTAACATATTAAATTGTAATTTTTACCTCTATTTTATATAATCATGGCTAGATGCGGGAGGGGAGGTTATGCCTAGATGAATATGCATATGCAAGAGCTACAGAGACAAGTTATTGAGCTCACATGAGAAGTTACCCACCTTAAAAGGAGACATGCAAATGGGGATGCGGACCCGATAGTGACATTTGAAGAAGTACCTCCATTAATGAATTAAGGAGGATATGAAGAATAAAATGAGAGAGATGAAGAAATCGTGAATGAGATACCATTTGAGGAGAGATTGATCTAGGCTTTAGAGGGAAAGAATAATGACATCAAGATTAATGTTCTTGATTATGGTGGAGGGTTATGACCAAAGGAGTTGATTGACTGGTTGAATCACATGGAAAAATTATTTGAGTGGAAAACCCTTTTAGAGGAGAAGAAGGTTAAGTTTACATGCACTAAGTTGGTCGGACATGCATTGATCTAGTGGAACCACATACAAAATGAAAGACAAAGGAATGGAAAGGGAAAGATCCAAAACTGGAATAAAATGGTAAAGAAGATGGAATAAAAATTTCTTCCCTATATTATGCTCAAACACTCTTTCAAGGTTCCAAAACTAAGACATAAGGATCTCAACATTAAGGATTACACCAATGAATTTTACAAGTTGTCAATCGGGGTGAAACAGAGAGAGTCGAAGAACGAAGGCTACGATATATAAATGGGTTGAGTTACACCATACAAGATGACATGAGTATTTACTAGATCCATAGCTTGGATGATGCTTATCAACTCGCATTAAAGGAATAAGAAAAGAACAAGAGGAATAACTTTAGAAAAGGTGTGAGGATGATGTTTTTACTAGGTCTTAGATCTTTAGTAACTTTTGTTGTGTTTTTAGAATAACTCAAAAAAATTCTTGATCCTTTATCCATGAAGGAATATTTGGCACACAAATTTTGGGGCTAATCGAGTTGTTTTGCTTTTGGGTACTTTTGGCGAGTTTAGGGTTTTTTGGCAATTTAGGGTTTTTAGAGAAGACGTGAAATAAAAGGTGGATTGTAATGATGTAAAAGATTAGTGTGGATTATACAATGAGAAGAAAAATATTTTGAAAATCTTGGTTTGTATTTTCTAATATTTTTATTTGTGTTTTGGAGGTATTTCAACCTCTTGCAGTTGGATTCACATCAATTAGTATTAGAGCTGGATTTAGATCTTGCGGAAATAGTTAAGGTAGCATATAACATTTTTCTGAGTAATTTTTACCTCTATTTTATATAATCATGGATAGGCATGGGAGGGGAGGTTATGCCTAGATGAATAGGCATATGCAGGAGCTAAATAGACAAATTAATGAGCTCACAGGAGAAGTTACCCACCTTAGAAGGAGACATGTAAATGGGGATGCAGACCCAAATAGTGACATTGAAGAAGTACCTCCATTAATGAATGAAGGAGGAGATGAAGAAGAAAATGAAAGAGATGAATAAACCATGAATGAGAGACCATTTGAGGAGAGATTGATCTAGGATTTAGAGGGAAAGAATGATGAAATCAAGATTAATTTTCCTGATTATGGTGGATGGTTATGACCCGAGGAGTTGATTATTTGGTTGAATCACATGAAAAAATTATTTGAGTGGAAAAATATTTTAGAGGAGAAGAAGGTTATGTTTTCATGCACTAATTTTGATGAACATGCATTGATCTGGTGGGATCATCTACTAAATGAAAGAAAAAGGAATGGAAAGGAAAGATTTGAAACTGGAATAAAATGGTAAATAAGTTGAAAGAAATTTTTCTTCCTATACATTATGCTCAATCACTCTTTCAAAGGTTCCCAAACATAAGAAAGAAGGATCTCAACATTGATAATTATACTAATGAATTTTACAAGTTGTCAATCAGGGTAGAACAAGGAGAGTCTGAAGAACATAAGGCTACACGGTATATAAATGGGTTGAATTACACCATACAAGATGAGATGAGTATGCTTTGAATCCATATCCTGGATGATGCTTATCAACTCGCATTAAAGGAAGAAGAAAATAACAAGAGGAATAATTTTAGAAAAGGTGTGAGGAGAGGGCCATCATCATCTCCAATGAGAGGCGGGGTATATTTGAATCTCTGAAGGTTAATCCTCTAATGCAAAAGGGCATGAAGATTCTAATCAAAACCATGATAACTACCAAAGAGGTAGGGGGTTTCAGAGGGGAAGAGGTTATAATGGAGGACATGGATGGAATATCCCCCAAAGGTAATATACATGTTATATATGTGGTGAAAAGGGGCAGAGATATTTTGAGAGTCTACACTATCCTACATAATATAGATGGCAAGGAGAATAACCACAAGTAAATATGGTTAAAGTTGAAGAGGAAGAAGAAATGGAGGTTGCTGCAAACTTGGGTGAAATCCTCATGATAATGAGGATGATGATTGCCCCAAGAAATGAGAAAGAACATGATGCTTTTGGTGTCAATTCATGGCTGTGAACAAATATATTTCAAACAAGATACACCTCTAGAGGAAAGGTTTGTAAAATTATTATTGATGGTGGTAGTTGTGAAAATGTGGTTTCAATTGTGATGGTTGATAAACTCAAACTGAAATTGGAGAGGCACCCATATCCCTATTTTATATCATGGTTTAAGAAAGGGAATGAAGTAATATAGATAAAATATGCCTTATAAATTTATCGATTGGGAATACCTACAAGGATGAGGTGTGGTGTGATGTTATCCCAATGGATGCATGCCATATATTACTAGGGATGCCTTATAAATATGATAGAAAGATTACACATGATGGAGGAAAAATACATATACTTTTTGTAAGGATGGTGTAAAGATGGTCTTGTTACCCTTCAAGGAAGAAGAGAAGAGTGAGGGCTTATTGACTACAAAAGAGTTTGTTACGAAATGGAAGAAGTTGGCTGGTGTTATGCACTGATGTCAAAGAAGGTGGAAATAGAGGATTTTAATATACTTGTTGTTGTGGAAAAGGTACTAAATGAATACAAAGATGTCATACCAAATGAGCTACCAGATGGGTTACCTCCAAAGCAAGATAATCAACACCATATTGATTTGATACCATGATCAGCCATTCCAAACTAGGAAGCCTATCAGATGAGTTTGATACATAGTGAAGAGTTGAACAGACAAGTGATAGATCTAATATAGAAAGGGTTAGTGAGAGAAATCATGAGTCCATGTGCAACTCCAACACTATTGAATCTAGAGAATGTGTGTAGATAACAAGGTCATAAATAATATCACAATTAAGTATCGGTTCTGATTCAAATATTAGATGAAATGATGGATGTGTTAGTGGGAGCCCAATATCATAGCAAGATTGACCTACGAGTGGGTACTACTACCAGATCTGGATCTATGAAGGGGATGAATGAAAAATGACTTTCAAAATACATTAAGGATTTTATGAGTCGATGGTGATGCCATTTGAGCTATCTAATGCACCCATTTATTCATGAGGATGATGAAAAGAGTACTTAAAGAATACAATGGTAAGTTTTTTGGTGTCTATTTTGATGATATTGTGATATTCAATAAGATAGTGGAAGATCACTTGTTACATATTAAATTGGTGTTAGACTTGTTACGTAAAGAGAGTCTATATGCAAACTTAAAGAGGAGTAGATTTCTTCAAAAGAGTCTTGTTTTTTTGGGGTTTGTCATATCACAAGATGGGGTGAGGATGGATGAGGAAAAAGTAAAGGCAATTATAGAATGGCCTATTTCAAGGAATGTGACAGAGGTTCATAGTTTTCATGGATTGGAAAAATTTTGTAGGAAGTTCATCAAGAATTTTAGTAACATTGATGCACCCATAATAGAGTGTACAAAAGGGAGGGAGTTTGTATAGACCAAGGAAATAATAGATAGTTTTGAGTTGTTGAAGAAGAAAGTGTCGAAGCACTTGTTTTCGTATTGCCAAATTTTAGCAAGGTCTTTGAGGTTGACTGTGATGCCTCACATGTTGGGATTGGAGTTGTACTAAGTCAAGAAGGATGACCTATGGCATTCTTCAGTGAAAATCTAAATGAATTCAGGAGGAAATATTATACTTATGATGTGGAATTTTATGTTATTGTTTAGGCATTAAGGCACTCAAAGACATTACTTGGTAGCAAAAGAATTTTTACTCTTCATTGACCATGAAGCCTTGAGGTATGTAAACACACAAAAGAAACTAAATAGTAGGCATGCAAAATGGGTTTCATTTTTACAAGAATATACTTTTGTCTTAAAGCATAAGTTGGGTAAGAAGAATCAAGTTGTTGATGCCTTGAGTAGGTGTGTAACACTTTTGACAACAATGGAAAATGAAGTAGTAGAGCTTGAGGAAGTTAAGGAATTGTATGAAGGTGATCCAGATTTTGGTGTGTTAGAATATTAATTTGCACACAAGAAAATGACATGCAAAAGTATGGGAATAAAGTCCCTCCTCAATGAAGGTGAGGCCACCTTTATTGAAAACCAAAACTATATTTACACATGTACATTCAAAATTGTATGTAGGGGTGTTTTGGAACATCAATGGAAAGAAAAGTGAATGAGGGAGATGGAATGGAATGAAGGAAAGGAATGGAAAGGAATGAATGAAAGGAACATGCAAGAGTTAGGTAAAACCAAGCCTAATATTGCATGGAGAAGAACAATAAATAACTAACACAAATAAAACGTTTGTTTGCATCAGATAAACGAGAATGAGTAAAAGGGAACACACGTGAGCAAGTAGATAATCAGAGCTTGATCACTGTGGACTAGAACAACATATTAGTAGCATTGAAAATAAGATCCAAGAAAATATTTGCATGCAAGATTAAAACACTAACATCTAATGAACATAAGAAATAAAATGCTATAAGAGACAATGAATGGGACACAAAGTTCATATTTCATTAACTCCAAAATGTCTTCTCAAAAGAACAAAAGTATTTTCTTCTCCTCTCTCTCTCTCAAAGCTACCCTTACAAATGAGCCCCTTAATTTCTTTTATAACCCAAAAGTTGGTTACAAATTAGTTAGGGTTTACATGAACATTAAATAGGGCACTTAAGTGACTTTGACTTTTTCAACCAACTTTTAAAAAGTGACTAAAAATAGAAACCACTTAAGTTATCAAAAATTTCCAAAAGTGAGTTAAATAACACCACTTTATAACAAAAAGAAATGGGTACATGTGGACCCCACTTAAATGACTTGGACACACACATAGACATCTTAGTCGCAACACACCACCTAGATCAATATACCTAGGATCAGTTATTTATCCATTGGGCCAAGATTCCGCCTATCCCGTTGTATGGGAATGAACATATTGAATGTGCTCCGTAATCCTCCAGATGACAAGAGAGTCGAGCTTGAAAATTGAGAAATTCATCCACCTCTCCGTTTGAGCAACATCCTGGTGTGAGAAATTTTTCTTTATTCGCATTCACATTCACAATTACACAAAATTATCCACATGCTATTAATACTTTTACACGGTGCATTCTTCATTTTTTCGAGATCGTATTCATTACGCCACCTTGTCTTATCAGAATCCAACTCCTAATCTTTCTCCATTGAGAAGCTCTTACAAGAATCGATATTGCAATTCACTTCTTGAAGTTATGTCTTTCATCTTTGTCACCATCCTGAAGTGTTGTCATTCTGATCTAATCATGATCATCCAATTAGAGAACGATCCAAATTTAAGAATGGTCAATGAAGTATTGCTCCTGCTACTAAGCGAGAGATGACATGGACACTGGAAACAACCACAGGGGAAAAATAACAAATTTTGTTTTAAGAATCTCTCACCGGACGAGGGTCTATTAAGGTACCAAAAGTTTGTGTGTCAAAGGATTTTTCCCAATAAAATTATTCAATAAAATATTAAAAGTCAAAGTTTACTTTTATGAAACTACTAGGAAAATATAGGTGTAAAACTACGAAAAATCCCATTTGGTTTTAGCATGGGAAAAATACCAAACGTCACCCTGGGAATATAAAAATTGGCAAGAAAACATATGAATGTCAGGAAGAATTTAAAAATTAATATTTTATCTAAAATTATCCGAGTTCAAAATATCGACCCTCAAAGTTAGTCTCCTTGATAGGCTGAAAAAATGCGCACACGCGGTGAAATCATGCAAGCTGCATTTTATTTGACTCTGTGAAAAATATAAAAAAAAGTTTTGTACATTTGAATTTTGGTAAAGAAGTACATAAATGTGGAAATAATTCAATAAACTAAATTTTTCTTTTGACGATCATCTAGGCTTGAGATATGGATTCTCAAAGTAGGCCTTGAAAAGCTGAAACGTATGCGTGTGCAAAAACAAGCAAACTGAGTTTTTCTTGGGTTCGTGAAAAATATCAAATAAGGTGTTGTGAATTTAAAATTTTGCAAACGAGTACATGAATATGGGAAGAATTCAACGAACCAAACCATTCTTCCCGAAAATCATTGAGCTTGAGATATCAAGCTTCAAAGTTGATTACTTTGACAGATACAACCCACGGCATGTTCTGTCCGCATCTATCGTTTTCTTCATTAAATTCTTTTTTTTTTGTGTTGATATATATCTTGTTTGACATTTTTTCAAATGTTTCACGTATCTCTCTTCAGGCACAATATTCCTCTTCTCGCAATTGCGTGGCTCTTGTTTTGAATAAGTGAGTATAGTTATTTTCTTTACAAATGCGTGACAACTATTTTTTTTTAAAATCTCTAAATGCGTGGACTCCAAACCCAAATGCATGAATCTTCTTTGGCTGCATATTTTTTCTGGTGAATGCTTGATGATGAGATAAATGCATTTCCTTTCTTTTTTGGCCTGTGTAGGCTCTTGCTTTGACTTCTCCTTGTTTTGGTTTTGGTTGTGCTCTTTCTTCTTTCCCACGTGGGCAGCTGTTTTGGATTGATATGGATATATTTTCCTTATGCATTGAAAACTCTTATTCCTCCTGGCAAGTGGCATTTTCTCTCCTTTCAAAAAGCTAGGCATTGAATTTTATTATTATTATTATTATTCTTGTTTAGCAATGCGTGGGCTCCAAAAACTTTCTTATTTTTTATTTCTTTTTCCTGATTGTTGAACTTTGCTTAATGGACTGCCTTCTATTTTTTAAAACCTGATTGGATCTTTTCCTTTCTTGGCTGCGTGGCTTCTATATATTCTCTTTCTTTTTTTAAAAAAAAAACATGAGTATGATCTGGAGAATGCATTGAACTTCACCTTTTTGTCTTTGTTGCATGCGTGGGCATTTCCTTGGGCTTTGATTAATTCCTCCTTGTGCATGCGCTGAAACGGTGGTCTTGTCTTCTCCTACGCGTGGGCTTATGCTAAAACCAGCACATGGTAATAAAATGTGTGGGCTTTGTTCTTTGTTATGGCAGTTGTCTCCTCCTGGTGGCCTCTTCCAATTGTTGTGTGGATCTTCTTCCAATTGTTGTGACAACGTGGATCACAAACAGACTCTTTGGCAGTGAATGAGATTTTCCTAGACAACTCTCTAAGCACATGGGCCTGCTATTTTGCTTTGTATTTAATAAAATGTGGGTATCTCCATTCACCCTTGGTGTCCTCTTTGAGAACACTGTTATTTGCAGACTTTAGGAAATGTGTGGCTTTAAACAGCCTTTACCCACGTTGATCTCAACCTCTTTGACAGCGAATGAGGCCTCCACTTCCTTCTTCATTCCAATCATTGGTCTGGTTTTTAGTATGTGTGCATCAATGGATCAGGAACTCTGCACAGAGCACAGAGGATCCAGAACAATGGAGAAATATGGCTTCTTGTAAGCTTGGGATCCTAAAATGGAGACAACTACCTGGAGCTCAAAAGGTTGTCTAGCTCTAGCTAATGCTCGTGCAAGTTTCCTTGTGAAAGTGGTGGTGAGTTCTGTAGAATAAGCTTTTCCTTCTTCTGGCTCTGGATATCTGCAATATTTCCTTGTTTCTCCTTCTTCCCAATTTTCCCGCTTCTGCAACCTCTTGTAACCGTCTCCTTCTCAATTTCCAGATGATAGAAGAAAAATTAAAATTTTCTATGGCAATTGGAAGCAGAAGAATAATTGCCCCCGACAATTGCTCATGGTAGTTATGGAAAAAGAAAATTTCTTCCAAGTTTGTTGAACAACTTTCATGAGTATTAAATTAATATTTATTAATTAAAAAACCTAAAATTTAATAAATATTAATTTTATTAAATAACAAGGTAAATATTAATTAAATAATTAAAACACAGTTTGCGTCGTAGCGGGAGAAGGGCTTATTCAAAATGGATGAAACGAAAACCAAAATGACCATGAGAATAAGATGATTTGATGAAGGATAAAAATCACATGAAAGAACACTTTGAAATTTTTATATATTTTTTAAAATTAGGTTTATTGATTTTGCAAAGTCAAAATCAGTTGACAATAACTGACTCTAATTGGGGACAAGGACTTCACGAGACAGCAAAGAATGGACCTGACCCAAATATTTAATGAACAAGATCCCAAAAACGATGGTTCACAAAATGGGATGACTAAAGAGAGGAAACCGAAACAGGGAAAAGAAAAAAACCAAAATCCTAATTACCTATGTACATACGGGGGACAATCCATTTTCAATTTTGATAATACTTGAGATATTACCCACTTGTAGGGCAAGGGAAAATGAATTCCATTGGGATATGCCAAGTAATAGGTGTTATATCCACAAAATGTCTAATCTTGAAAGGGCCCAGCCATAATGAATCAAAATTTCCATGCTTTCCTTTTGGTTCATATCTCTTGTCCCAGAGAAGAACTAAGTCATTAATTTTAAATTATCTCTCCTTAGTTTTCTATCGAACAATTTCTTTACATTGGATTGGTGTTCCTCAATCCATCACTACTTGACTTCTTTGTTCTTTGATCTTTCTTAGAAACATGATACTTCTATCTAATGCATTGGCAAAACATTCATCATCAATTACTCGAGTCAATCATAATGCTGGTAACTCCAATGTGATGGTAATTTGAGCATTGGTTCCATACAAGAGTTGGAATGGAGACATCCCAATTTCCCTTTTTGGAGTTATGTGGTCAGCCCACAATGCGTCATATAACTTTTTGTGCCAAGTTCTTTGATTTTCTTCTACTAACTTGCACGATAGTAATGATGTTTTGGTTACTAGATTCTGTTTGACCGTTTCCCTGGGGTGGTAATCTTATGAATGAGATAAGGATATCCCATACCCATAACAAAAACTTATCATCTCTGCAGAAGAAAAATTAGAGCCATTTTCTACCACGATCTTGTGTGGAATTCTATAATGAACCAATATATTTTCTTTGATGAAGTTACAAATTAAAGAAGTAGATGTTTGTTTCACCAGTATAACTTCTACCCACTTCGAAAAGTATTCTATTGTAGTGAGCACGTGAGTATGACTAGAACTAGAATTTGGGTTTAGGACCCCGATGAAATCCAACCCCCATTATTGAAAGGGTTCTTTGATGACCACTGACTTCAAGGGAAAAGTTACCAATTTAGGTCTTCCAAAAAATTGTTGACAAGCTTCGCATTTGGCTACCCATTTCTAATCATCAGAAAACATAGTAGGCCAGTAATAATGTGATCGAAATGGCCAACACAAGCATGATTGTAAAAGGCTTTAAACAACCTGGGTTGTTGTTCTTTATCGACACATTTGAGGAACATGCCATTAATTCCTTTCTTGAACAAAGTGTTGTCCCAAATTATGTAATTGACAAATCTTAATTTGATAGCTCACTTTTCCTTATCTATTAAATTCTCAGGGCATTTTCATATGTGAGAAATTAGGCTATATCAGAATACCATTCATCTATAAATCTTGACAAAACTACCAGTGGTAAACTTTCTTCAACTGGTTCTTCATTAGAGTCATCTCGTGGCTCATTCTCTGCGATGAGTTAGTAAATTTCTCTTCCTCAAACTAACTTGGTAGGCTTGATATCTAAATCATATTCTTGGATCTTGGAGACCCAGTTACCTCTTTTAGATCCTAGTTCCTGTTGTGTCAACATTGATTTAACTGTGGTGTCTGGTACTAAGGCTTTGGTGTGTGAATTCAACACATAGTATGTGAAATGTTTCAAGGCTCTCACCACCATATATGCATTCCTATCAAGGGGAGTATAATTGAGTTCATGTTTCATAAATCTAGAACTCGTGAATGCAATAGGAAATTCGATTCCTCTTAATTATGTTGATTCAGGATGGCAGAGATTGTGTACAGCGAATCATATCAATAGATTATGAAATCCTTTTTAAAATTGGGACACACTAATGTAGGAGCTTTTGCAATATCACCCTTGATTTGTTCAAATGCTTCTCTACCTTCCTTTGACCATTTGAAATATTATTTTCCTTTCATCATATCAGTAATTTCTTTGGTCAGCTTAGCGAAATCTAGCACAAACCTTCTCAAAAAATTCACCTTCCCAAAGAATGTGTGAACTCCAGGCTTACTTGTGGGTAAGAAAATATTCTTGATAGATTGAATGCGCTCAGGATCAATCTTAGTTCCTTCTTTAGAAACAATATGACCTAGGATTTTTCCTTCCGTAACTCCAAACACAGAATTCTTTGGATTCAGGGAGATCTTATAAAGTCTACACCTTTGCAATATTTTCTCCAAATCTCTTAGGTGATCTTCTCACTTCTTTGAGAACACCGTCAAGTCATCTAGGTATATCATGATGATCTTGTCTTTATAATTTGTGAATTCCATATCCATAGCCCTTTGAAAGGTCACACTAGCATTGATCAAACCAAAAGGAATTCTTCTATACGTGAATGTACCCCAAAAGGTGGTGAATGTTGTTTTATGTTGGTCTTCTCTAGCCACTTTGATCTAATTATAACCAGAGAAACCATCTAGCATAGATATCATTTCCGATCTAGTTACTTCAGAATATGGTCCATGACCGGTGGATAGTTATCCTTCAAGGAAGCTTGATTAAGATTGTGGAAATCCACACAAATCCTAATTTCTTCATTTTTCTTGTGAACCGGTACAATATTAGCTATCCAAGTTGAATTTTGAATAGGAAAAACTATTCGTGTGTCTAACATATTTTAAACCTCATGAATATTGACCATGTTATCTTGGGATTATATTGTCTTTGTTTTTTCTTGAATGGATTTGCACTAGGTTTCAAGGGTATGGCATGTTCCGTTTCCCTAGTTTGGAAAGACTTCAAGTCTTTATATGAGTAAGCCAAGACATAAGGATATTTGGTAAGGAGGCTTACAAATTTTTTGTGCTCCTCAGGTGAGCAACACTTACCAATGTTAACTAGGTGAGGTTTGTCCTTGGTACCAATGTTAAATTTCTCATAGTTAGTAGAATTTACAGGTCCTTCCTACTCTTTCTCTTTGATAAACCTATCATGTTTATAAAAAAGTTCTTCAAGTGAAGCCAATCCTTTTGGAATTTCATTTCCTTTGAGTTGGATGATTCCATCACTAGGATCCTCATTCTCAACTCCTTATTGAATGGTCGAGGTCATCAATTTGCAAAATTCATAATCACTTCCTTTAAAGTACAATTGTTCAAAATTATCTCTCTTTTAATAAGGTGATAATTTTTTGATCATCATTGAAGACATGCCAATTTTCTGCATTTCCAAGAACACTTGGCCTAAAACCATTTCAATGGTGTATTTATCTTGATTAAACTCGAATGAGGATCATCAATGAAGTTTTGAGATTGCTATGGAATCTACTTTTCATTCTTTCCATGAGGGACGGATCCTATGGAAAAAGCAAAAAGACTTCTATCGCATCCCACACTTTATTTCTGTAGTGTCTCAAATGATCATTCTTTACTTGAAATTGATTTTTAACTTGTTTCACAATCAATTTTGCATCTCCAATGAATTTCAAATTCTTGATTCCTTTCTCTTCTGCAGCTTGGAGGCCAAGGATTAATGCCTCTTATTCTGTAATGATGTTAGTATTTGAAAATTGGATTTTGTAAGAAAAAGGAAATATTTTACCATTCGGAGATATGAGCACCACTCCTGTGCCAAAACTTGTTGAGCAACAACTTCCATCGAACTCAAGAGTCCAGATCTCATTAGAATCCTAGAAAGTGATCTAAGTGATGAACCTCTGCAGTCATCATATAATTACCCATACTTGAGTTTTGAAACAAGACGTGTGTGTGTGGGGTCGTCGGTTTTCGTTACGGTGAACTTTGTCTGATTTTTTGGCATTAGCTTCTTCATTTATCCACTAATAGAGATCATAGCATGAGACCAGTCCATTTGAATCTCACCACCCAGATCTCTACAAAATTTCTGCTCAACAACATACCATATGAAGTAGGAATATCGGCAACTAGAATGGTTACCTTGACTCACTTTTGAGGAAATTGAGCTAAAACCATTTGAGCATCTTTAATTTTCTCAATCAAAGGAAATTATCTTGTCTCCATTGAGTAATAGGATCCGAATGTTCTCGTACAAGTCAACCCAAGAGCATGTGTTACTTTTGCAGGCATCACATTATCTCGAGGCTCCAAAATCTATAATGCAATTACTTAATTTGCATCCGTTGATCAGAAAGGACACAAAGAAAGGTTCAATCTTTTCATTCGAAGGTGTAGTGGCTGCCACAATATTTTTAGTCTTATCATCTTTGGGAGTTTTTAGAATTCCTTTGGAGGAATGAACTATAGAGTCACCTTTGTAAAAATGGACCAATTTATTGAGTTGATCCTTATTGGACTTTGAGTACTCCTCCGGTGATATGGAAATTTTTTTTTATTGATATGATCAATAATATCAAATTTGGGAAAAATGACTGTACTTGATGTCTCATATACTAGTTCTTTCGAACTTGATGATGACACACTTTTGACCTTTGCTTCGGGCTTGGTTGATACTAATGTGGAAGAAGAAAATTTCTTCGTAGCTGATTTATCAATTGATTGACTTGACAAAGGCCCTCCTTTATTTAAGATATTTTTGACCTTGGAAACCTCAGTCGCCTTGGACTCTTTAGGAATTTTGGTTGTCTTGGATTCTTTGGAAGTTTCCTTAGTCTTAGATTCTTTAGGAACTTCCTTGGAGCTCTTTTTATCTTCCACCTTAGTGGTACTCTACTCCTTCTTCTAAGAGCGTGTGAAGACAATGAAGGATTGACTATTCATATCTTCTATAATTTCTTCATATTCATCTTCTTATTCGAATGGTACTCAAATAAATGATTATTACTTTCTCCTTCGGGATATTTTACTCCAGTTCAAATGTCCCAGAGTCTGGCTCTTCTTCATACACCTCAATGACCTCAACTTCACCATTGCTTTCTTCAATGACGTCACATTTTGACTTAGTTGCGGGAGCTGCTTCAATAGCAAGCCTCATTGGAGCGCCTGCAATTCTAGATTTGTTGGGAACATAGCCTTTTCTTTTGATGTATTTGTAAGAAGTAGGTTTACTACTTTGAGCAACTTGTTTTTTCAAAGCTAGCACATCATTAGCCAACTTAGTGAGTATAGCCTCTGAAGCATTGGGGGTTTATATGTTACGGTACTTAGAACTTCCCAACATGTGATTAGGGTTAGGGAATGCAATAAATTTGCAAAAATATGTAGATAAAAGGTAAGAAAGTGTGCTCACATGATGTGTAGATACATAAAATATAGTCTTCATGGTGCCTAGGAAAATTCATGATCTATAATTTTTCTCTAGGTGGTTTCATAGCATCTTGGATGATATCCTCACTAATTGTGTGTATGCATGAAAAGTATGATCCAAAGGCATCCATAAAGCATGGAAATATTTATTTTATAAACATATATATGTGTGTGATCACCTTTTTGTATAGTTTTGCATGTTTTTGTAAGTATTCTTTTCAAATCTAGAATCTTATGATGACTACAAGAGAATCATGTATTGTCTCTCCTTTTTCAAACCTTATTTTTTAAGATTGACCTAAAAATGGGGTTACCATGATTGGGTTGGACCCTTATCACACTCTCATGATGTGATGAACATTTTCTATATACCAATACTCTAAAGTAGGATCAAGTTTCATGTTGTTCTCCCAAGCTTATGACGATATGTAACCAAAAGAGAATTTTTAATATTTTAGAATGAGCCATTGATTTACCCCTAAAACTTGGCTATGTGCACTTTATACATTGTAATTCATAATTAATATCGATGTGTGATACATGATAATTTGGATACTTGTAGTTGTTGTTACGAAAATAATTCATGCTCACATTATTCAATATGTGTGTGTGAGTAAATAACTAAAGATGAAAATGAATTGTTATTTAAAAACTCATATATTAGATAGAAATATATTTAGGTTAGTATGTTATAGTTTTTTTTTTTTTAGTTATAACTCACATTAATAGATTAGATGTTTATGAGAGATAATATAGGGACCTAGTTGGTATGCCACGACTCCTTGAAAATAGGATGTCCTTAGCCTATATAACTATAATATATGAATATGCATAATTAATAATTAATTATTATATGAATTAAGGTTGTGAATAAAGTAATATTACATAAATCTATACTAAATATTAGATAAGTTTAATGAAGTCTTTAAAAACTATGGAGTTTTGAATTTATTCAAGGGTGGTGCCATAATCTATATTTTTGTCCTAAATTTATGAGTTACTCCTCTATAAAGTTTTTATTCATGAGAGACCAATGTTGAGAAATACCATAGGTTAGCTATGTATAGATTTAGGTTCACTTGTGCTTAAAACATGCAATTCTAATATTTTTGTTCATCTATTTTTGGGATGATTGTGTGGTTCTAGATTTGATGAGTACAAGATTGCTACCATCATTGGTGAATCCGAATAGACCTCAATATTATTTGGTTGATTGAAACATGATTATCCTCCTTGTGAATAACATGTGGTTATTCTGCATCTTAGCTTCAAAGGAATTAATTTTTGGAAACCAAATAAAAATAGTGTGTTTGCTTCTTCTTATGTTGTTTTCGAAGATAAATTATTTGAGTATTCAAAGCTCATTTCTTACTTATAGCTCTACCTATGATGGATCTTTACAAATATTCCTTTATATTTTTAAAGAGAAGTATGTATCTAGGTATTCATATATAGTTTTGGCAAATTTTAGATCCATTCTATATCATTTTTTAATACATAAATAAATCAAAATTTTCCTTGTAACTAGACACATTATAGTTGAAACTAACATTTTAATTATGGGGTTATACAATTTGAATTCAAATAAAATCCTCTAAGTAGTGAGAGGTTAGAGGAAAGAGGAAATAGAGGAAGGAGTTAAAACAAAGGATATCTCATCATACACTAGTCATGGGAAACTTGATATGTAATGGAATATGTTTCATTATTTTCTTTATGTTTTGTTGTGTTGTGTTGATACGTTAAGATTTCATATTTTTTTCATTTAATGAATAAACCTATAGAGTGACATCTAGAGAAAGAAGAAAATTCAAAATAATCTAGCGTTTTGGGAGCGGTAGAATATTTTAATGTAAACTCGATATGGATTATTTTCCAGTGTAGTTACGAGATCTAAGAATCTAGAGAGATTCATAATTTAAGGCTCGAAACCTCAAGAAATTCAAATCATGGGAGTTATAGGAATTCAAGGGAGATTCAAATTTTGGGGCCTAGAAACCTCAATGGAATTCATCTCAAAGATATACCTTTCTAAGGGTAAAGAGACATCTTGAAGGATTTGTAACTGGTCTAAGAAATGTTTTCAAGGAGCAGAATTTATAGAATATGCTTTCTCTTCTCCCATGTTCAAACTAAGTGGGGATGTTAGGAAAATAATTAGTGTTCCCATTATTTAATAAGTATTGTTTTTTAGTAAATAAGTAAATATGTAAATCAATTTTTATTTAACAACTCATATATTAGATAGTTTTAAATTTAATTTAGATGTTAGAGTGAGTTATTATGAATTATAACTCATGATAATAGATTAGTTGTTAATGAGAGATATTATAGGGATCTAGTGATATGGAATGAATCCTTGAAAATAGGATTTCCTTAGCCTATATAATTGTAATCTTTTCATATCAAAAATTTATCATTTATTATTGTATGAATTAAGATTGTGAATCGAGTAATATTATGTAAGGATCTACCAAATTTATAGTTATATAACGTTTTTTTAGTAATTTTCTCTAAGGATTATAAGGTGTTTCAATGATGCAAAAATGTGTCTCCCCTTAATAGGTTGTGTTTGTATGTATAGATGATATTTTATTAGTTTTATTATTCAACTAAACCTATAATCTTACCTATGTCATCTAAGACAAGTTACCCTTTTGAAATTTTGATTGATGTAGGATGTGAGGATGGGTTCATGGTATGTGGATAGGTTTGATAAAAAAAACATATCCATAACCCATGAACCCATCTAGGGATAAAAAAATGGAAATTGAGATGTGGCAAGATCTATATATAAATTCAAAGGAAGACTTCAAGGGGTTTCAATGAGCTAAATTAGATAAGGGATATTAACAAAGGATTAGACGGTGTGGCAAAACTAAAAATATGACTACAATTTTCAAATATGTTTAAATGGACTTTATACAAAAATAAGTACAAAAATACCATTTGTAAGTGCTCGAGACCAATTTAACGGTACTAAAAATAAAATTGATTCATTCTTTTACTACTTAATGGAGTCTACATATTGTTATGACTACTCAATTACCACAACATACATGAAAACATACTCCTAGCATGAATGTTACAAGTTACCACACAACGCAATACCATTCGTCAAATAATCATAAAAATTAAATATACTACATAACTCTTTATTTTATATAGCTTCTTGATTTTTTGTTTGATCACCATCCCATGAGTTAGTTGTTACTTACTCCATTCTTATATTTTCACATAGACACATACATTGATCTTTACATTGACCATTATTCTAGCCCCTTGACTTCAACTTGATTTCTAAGTTTCACTTTCCCTTTCCCACTTGTCTTTTTATCACGTCTCATATTTTCACATTAGCTATGCTAAAATGACATGAGTATACATATATTTTATAATATATGTATCCTTGTTAAACATATGTTGAGGCATGGTATACCTCATTATGGTATATAATTTTCCCACCCCTCCATATTGACTATCTACGCTTTTATTTTCATAGCACACATTGAGTTTACATGATCATATATTTCTTATACCTTCACATATTATGAAAATTTCATATTATTTAACTCTTCCCCATTGGGGAATGCACCTACGATGAGGCACATTTGTTAATACATTATTTTTCTATTTACATTGGGTGAAGATCATTTTCCATCTCTCGGTATTGGTTTGTTATTACACCTTTAAGCACACTATCCTTCAAAAATTAAATGAACTATACATAAACCTCCCATTTGTTCTATTTTGTAGCCTTTCTGATTGACTAAATTTTATTTTTCAAATATTATATAGTACAAAAATGTTAACATATTATGATAATGCAAAAAAACATTTCAAATATTAAAAAACATCAAAACCATGACATATTTTTGGCTTTCTTTGTTTCTACATAGATTCATACATATTAATTTATCATGACCTTAACATTTTACATATCTAATTTATGCACATGTTTTTGGATATATACATGATTTCTTATGTAATACATATAAACTAAGAATTATTATGGATATGCATGTCTAATGGATATATTAAACCAATACATGGGTAAAATTGTTCTAAATTGGGATCATACCTAATCTCGGGTCATCATACACTATTTGTAGGCTATGTTTTTCTATGATATCTCATTAATTATATAGAAAAATTTACCCCCGCTTATACATTTTTTCCCTTTTGGATTCACATGTTCCGTGTTATTGATATTGTACTATGGTTTATTTGGTGGCGACATTGTTTACCTATTTTTATTGACATTCTTACTTCATGCTTATTAATTATTGAATGCACCTTTTTTAATAATTAGTGATTATTCCATGATTACTAATTATTTATTATCACATGCATACTAATTATTGACAAGTTGATTAAATATTTAGTGTGTGCTTTATGTATCCTAGTTGATTGTGTAATTATTATGTAATTATTATTATTACCAGTTACATCATCAAGTCATATTTTCTATTGATTCATCATCTTTTCACGTATTTTAATGTTGGGACATGTTATTTCATATTTTGTGGTGGAATGTGTTTGTTTTTAGAGGATCATATTGTCATGTCAAGTCATTATTTCTTGTGTTCTTGTTGATGATGATACTTGTTATAATACTTACAATTCCTATGATGGCATATATCATGCATGTCTCTTTGTAATTCTTACACAAATATGATTTACTAATGTTTTCATGATCTTTATCATTCATTTTCTATGTTAAGATGTGTAAAATTGAGGTGATATGTTGATTATTTTTCTTGATTTCTAATTATATTCATGATTACACCTTCTATGACATGTTTCATATGTTTTTAATGATGAAATACTTTTCTATGACTATATATCCACCCATGTCATGTATATATGTTTTATATGGCTTACCTTTATATACTTAACACATGATAAATTTAACTCTTTATTTTGAGACAAGTGATACTCAAACACATATTTTTCTTCCCTTTTCTAAAAAGGGGGAATATAGTGGGATTACTTATTAAATTGATAAAAATTTCAAGGAAAAATATGCACATACAATCAACTTAATAACACCTACATGACTTAACAGGTTCAATTATTATATTGAAATTTCCAACTTTTACCAAGATTCTCTTCTATTTTGTAAATTTGGCACCAACATTCTAAAATTTATAGTTCATATTTTTTCATCTACAAAAATATAGTTGGCCTTAGTATTATTTGACTCCATATCCCCTTGTGTTGTTATTTGGCCTCAATATCTTTTTTCTTATCATCCCCTTACCTTGTTTGGCCTCGCTAGCCCCTACAATATTAAATTGGCCTTAGTAGCCATTTTATTACCATAGTGCACAAGTTAAAAGCCTTAAATATATTCATACCAATGAAATTTTTGTGACCTCGTCTTCGATATAGGTCACCTCTCCATGAAAAAAAATTAAACTTCTCCTTGATAAAGGTCTCCCATCTCCATTACAAAGTGAATTTTCTTAGGTTGTATTATTATCCAACAAGGGAACATCACACCGAGTTAGTATTTCTTCAATTTTGGTGATATATACTATATATCACTCTTTAAGTATTAAAAATGTAGTAGCATGTTCTAATATGTTTATCAAATGTAGTTGTTTTGTGTTGTTCTTATGTTCACTCCTTTAAGTTACAAATTTCAATTATTCAATTGTTCGAATTTCCAATTACATACATCTTTATTAATCATTGATATACTTATACTTTCATGTTTATCAAATGTAGTTGTTTTGATATAATTATACTTTCAATTATATTTTCCCATTCCAAACACCCTCTAATCCTCTAGGTTATTCCCATTTTCCATCTCAACACCATTAGAACCAATTATAGTGTACACAAGAAATCCTTGAACATCCTAATAGACATTTATCCACTTTCAACTATTAGTTATATTACCTATGGAAAATTTCATTGTACATGTTATGGCCCAAACTTTTCCACCTACTATGAACTTATCATCCTCTTGTCAATAGTCATCTTTTCAAATGGTTAACTCGTCTTAATCAACCTTAATGAGATTATTTTCTTAGTGAGAAGGATTTAGAGTAATGAATTAATAAGAAGGGGAATGTTTAGAGAAATAAAAAAATAGTGTTAGGAAGGTCCTCTATTGGGTTAAAATTAGGATAGGTTTTCTTATTAAATAATTTATATGTTACATGACCAATATATAGTCTTCCTTAGAAAGCTTGATTTCTCTTGCATGTTTAGTGGATAAAACCACCATAAAATATCCCTTAGGCATGATTAAAATTTCCATAGAGCCAAATAATTTTAAATTTCTTGTCAAGGATAGTTAGGATCATTTATAATTTATTATTTCAATAATCTTAACAAGGAAATTAAAGAGAAGAAGAAACGATACAATAATGAATGGATTATGCAAATATAAAATACACATAACACATATATTTACGTGGGGAAACCTTTACAAGTAAAAAAATCCACAAATAAATTTTCTATCAATTGCGTTTATTATACGAGAGGAAAATTACAATATTTTTTTACCATTAAAGACATGTCTTACCATTACAAACCTATATGACAATTATATATCACAAGAACTAAGTTACAATATCTTCTTCTCACCTCTCCTGATATAATTTTTTCACATTGTTTGTAATACAAATATTGATATAGTTAATATTTATGAACTAATCATTTAATCTATAATCCCCAAAATGATATTTCTAAATAAATAGGATGGTTTGGCAATAACCTTGAAGGGCGATACATTTTCACTCATAACTACTTGAAGGTAATTATTTGGTTTTAGTTAAATACATTTAATTAATACAAATATATGCTTTATAACATTGATACTTTTATAATCTTAAGGTGAAACAATATGTTTGTATTCTCATAAATATTAATTTCTCCAACACCTCCCTTTAATGTTTAATGGGGATGCATGCCATCATCACCATTTTATACAAAAGGAATTACAATTCATAAATCATATAGGATAACTATAAGCTACCATGTTGATTGGAGTAAATATAACATCCCTAATTTCCCCATAAATAAATGTATACATAAATCCTTATATGAGTTTCTAGAGTCTTTTGTAACATAAGAAATATCCATTACATAATGCTTGACTAAGTTCTTTGTAAACTTGCATAGGGTGGTGTTTAAAATAAATTACATAGGGTGGTTTTTACAATGCTTTTTAACAAAGAATAAATATATATCTAGGTTGTTAGGAGGTGACATTTTCATGCACACTCTCCTTGATAGCAGCTCTAAAAGGCCTAACATTGCTGAATTTGCAAAAAAATCTATGCAAGTAGGTTTAGTGAATATATTAGCAACTTTGAGCATCGAGTTGGACATAACTAAATATCAATATCACCATTAAGGACTTTTAATTTGATAAATATCATATTAATTTAAATTTATGATTTTTCTTTAATGTTGAACTAGATTTCTTGCTAGAGCTATACAAATTTCGATGTCACAAAGTTTTGTGGTAGTTTTATTGTTACTAATATGGATTTATTCAAACAATCTTGTAAGACACATTGCTTCTTTGACAACTTGTATAAAAATTTTATACTTAGGTTATGTAGATGAGATAGAACTATTGGTTACCTTTTTATATTGCATGTGATACAACATGTACCAAACTTAAATACATATCCATTAATTATATTTTTTATATATAGTATCATTAGCATAGTCAACATCACAATAACCAAATAACTTAGTATCATTTGTACAAGAATAATAATGACCATAATTAAGTATACCTTTGATATACATTATTATTATTATTTTAATTTTCCAATGATCTAGGTATGGATATTACATGAATATTGAATAAATACTTGCAACACAAGAATTATTTGATCTAGTAATAGTTAGATAAACTAGGCTTCTTACCGATTTTTCGTAGAGTGTAGGATTTACTTTTTCATATGCAAGTCTTGGATCAAGTTTGATACCAAATTCAATAGGTCTAGAAAATATTTGTTTCAATCATATTAAACTTAATAAGTTATGTGCATATTGTGATTGAGACACTCGATAATGAGTTTGGATCCTAAATATATCCCATGTCAAGAAAGTGATGAAGTAGACCTATGTTCTTAATTTTAATTTATATTTATGTATTATGTTAATATCATCATTGGTCATGGGAAGAGCATAAAAAAATTACAATTATATGAATTTGATTATATTTTGGTTTTACAAAAAAATCATTATCATAATAACAATTAATAATACCTAGAGTTTTAAAGTAATTGTTTATCTTTAAGTATCAAGCTCTTGGAGCTTGTTTTATACCATATGGATATTTCTTTAAAATACAAACATAATATTCCTTATTAGTTTTTTCAATTCCTTTAAGTTGAGTCACATAATTTCTTATTCAATATCATCATTCAAAAATGAATTCTTATCATCCTTTTGGTTTATTTCCCAACTATATTGGGTTATAAGATAAATAAGCATCCTTACCACGATCATTTTTGCAACAGGTGAAAAAAATTATATATAAAAAGAGTCCTAATTTTTGGTAAAACCGTGAGAAAGTAACATTGCCTTACTTTTTCAATTTCACCCATGGAATTTTATTTGATTTTATTAAATCCAACAAGAACTAATAATATTTATTTTTAGTGGTGAAGGGACAAGTTCCCATGTTTGATTTTTAAATAGAGCATCATATTTGAATTTCATGACAGCCCTCCATCTTACATCTTGGTTAGTTTCTTTGAAATTTTATGGTTCACACTCATAATGATTCATTAAGGCATGATAGTTATGTTGAATTATAGTCATTTTGTTAATATTTTCAAGGTTATAATTTTTTAATAAGGATTATGCCCATTTTGGTCTTTTGGTTTGGTCATAATTTTTTATGTATCCCCCTTAAAATAATTATTTATAGTTCTCATATTCGGATCACCATCTTCTAGGACAGAAATTTATTCATTAAGAGAAACTCGAGAGAGTTCAACAAAGGACTCACAAAATAATTTTTTAGTAATTTAAACATTTATATTTTCAATTATCTCTCTTTTGGATATATCATTAACTCTTGATCCTTTATTTTTCTTCCATAACCTAAAAATATTCAAGGGTAACATGTAGGATCATGTTTATTCCTTTTTCTTTAAGAATGACAATAGAAACTAGGTTACCAAAATTTTCCTATGAGAAACATTTGGTTTCTTCTTATCCCACATTTATAGAGGTGTTTTAATATGTAATGCTTTTGTAGTAACTCTATTGAATATGTGGAAAATAATTTCATTGACTTCTCCCCATAAAAATTTTAGAGCATTGATATAATGAATCATGGTCCTAGTTATTTCTATGATAGTATAGTTTTTAGTTCCATTTAGAATTGACTATAGTTTTCTAGCCATGAATTTTTCTTTCATTATTATTTTCAAATGTTATAATTGGACCCATTTAACATATGGAATTTATCAATACCAAAACTACAATGAAGAATACATTTAGGTTAAATAGTATGATATAGCATTAATTGTTATAAATTAATCACATTAATAAGACACAAGTTAGCATATTTTCACACAAGAATAACATAAATGGATTTTTCTAACCTTTTTTTTTTAAATATAATATTTGTATGTCATAATGTCATGTAATAGAAAACAAATGAGTGGGTCACATTTTAATTTTCAAGAGAAAATAAATTTTAGCAAAGGGAAATGAAAATAACTTTTGTGTTTTTTTCCCACATTGGTTAATATAAGTGAGCATATGGTCTACATATATAGGAATACTTTTATATATAATTTGAATAGAGATAGATGAGTGGGCTTGATGTGACCTTCACATTATAATTTTAGAGTAAATCATTGATCATAGAGATAAATAAGATAAGTTGATAGTCTTTGTATGACATGCTAAGATGGACACATGAATGTGCTTTCAAAGATTAAGGATAAAATATATGCCTACACACAGGATGTAGATACCAAATGTGCTCAAGAAGAATAAGTTTCATAATTCTAGAGGATAATATAGCTACAGTGTTTCAACACTCATATATCTAAGATAAAGAGAGGTATCCTAATATGATTTAGAAAAATATTAAATCAAGAGATAAATAGAGTCAAAGGGCATAACATAATAATACAAATGAATATACTAGAGAAAACATATATCTACCCTAATCTATAGTAATTAATTATCAATCATACACACAAAAATGAACATGAAATAAAGGATAAATGATTGTTAGAGATATTTACATGTGGTGTGACTATTGATGCATTGATCTTCACTAAGAAAATAACACTAAGAAATAATCGTTATTGGTGGAGAAGAGGAAATCTCTAGAAGAAGACCTCGAGTCTTAGCTCACTATAGTTACCCAAATGAAAAGGATAATCTCCAAAACCTCAATTCTAAAAACTAGATGTGAATATGTGTACAAATGTCTAATGTGAAAGTAAAATGAATTTATTATATAAATTATTGATTGATACTAAAATGATCTAAGAGTATATATAGACATGACACGATCACCCGTGGGTGATGACATTATCCATGGAAATGGCCAAACTTGACTCAATCACCCATGGGTGATTGCATTTTCCTTGGGGAAACCAGAGGTTGAAGATTGAAATACAAAGGGAAGTGGAAGCCAAAGAATAAGTGGAAGCCAAAGAATAAATGGATGCATGGTGAAAGTCCAAGATGAACGAAAGTAATGAGGAGATAAAAATGATTGAAAAAAACCATGAGACAAGTATAACATGTGAACAAGAGGAGAAACATGTGAATAATATAGTAAAAAAAGTGATGATATGGTAAGTATGGTATACATGATAACACTTCTACTTGACATCTCTCATATGTTGTGGTCTAGCCCATGTGATTAGGAATGATCACACCTCAATCTTAAAGGCCTCTTGAGGGAGTTTCTAAAAGGATAATGCATCAGTATCCTTTACACAAGATAAAAAGATAGAAAATTTCAATAATAAGGTGTATACAGTCTCTTAGATAAGGCCACAAGGATCATGATCAATGGTGCAAATTAAATTTCAAAAAAACTATGTATGGGATGTTTTAAAGGTATAATACTTGGCTGAAATGGTATGAGATGAATAAATGTGTCATTGATGCATATTTTCATAGGGTTTGGAATTATGTATGTTTTGTAATATATATATATATATATATATGAGTCCACATGGCATGATTCGAGTAGCTTGGTATGGAAAGGTCTTGGGAATAAGAAATTTTATTAGAATGCATAGGATTAAGACACATAACAAATCTAGTTCTTTAGAAAATAAAAAATCAACAATCAAGATTTATGTTGGGCCCATGATTTAATGACCCAAAATAACCAACAAATTTACTCATCAACCCCATTAAATTCGGGACAATTTTTAAAAGGGTTATTTAATTGGTATTTAATCCTTAACTTTCACTACCAAGTTGATAATACTAATCTATAATAAATTACACCATTTAGATAGGTTGATTAGAAGATGACAGCTCCTAAATTAAAAAAGGGTGATAAATTGGGTCCCAACAAAAACCTTGTCATGTCATAAAACAACTCCTAAGATTTAATTAATCTGATAAAGTAATAATTAACTTGATGAGGGTCTTAGAAAATTTAATTAGGGCATGGGTCCTATTTGGCCCCATCCAAATGGAACCATGCCCTTTTGCACAAAAAAAAACCATTTGATTCAATTATAATTAATTAAACTCATTCAATTTCAAAATGAAGAGGGGGAAAAATAATCCCCACTTGCAAATTAAAAAGTATACTAAAGGGGCTACTTACTAAGTGACCAGACTTAGGTTGGTTGAGAGCCCTTAGATCAAAGGGCTCTCCACCATATACCTTAGGGTTAACCTAGAAATCCTAATTTCTCTTATAATTTCCCTTACCCATTCTTCTCTCTTCTTTTTCTCTTATTTCCTTCTTTACGCAGTTTTACAAGGAATATCTCATGGAGGCACAATGGCAACTATCTATTTTCCCTTCTATTCATCTTTGTCTACCCTCACTAGGGTTTGAAATAAGAAATGATGTATTTGATCAAATATATACCAAATGTATATATTTTTCCAAATTTATTTTATATACTTCATTTATATGTAAAACAAACAAATGTATATAAGTAAATTGAAAAATACATACATCCTTTCTTATTTCAAACCCTAGTTAGGGTAAAAATGAATAGAAGGGATAATATGGTGTGTGTCAAGGAGGAATGGATAACAAGTCCATGGCCTTGTAAATAATCTCACAAAGACTAAGTATAAATCTATGCCCAAGAGAATACACGTGTGTGTAATGTAAGAGGTCAAGGGTATAGGGAAGGGGGTCATGACCAATCCGCGGCCCCTCAAAAAATGTGTGTGTGTGTGTGTGTGTGTGTGTGTGTGTGTGTGTGTGTGTGTGTGTGTGTGTGTGTGTGTGTGTGTGTGTGTAAAACATATACATACATGTATATATATTATATGTATTTTTATGTATAAAATGAACCAGTTTTATTTTCTTTATATGTAATATATATATATATATATATATATATATATATATAAGGTGTATAACCCACTTTTTAATCATTATTTAACTTATGAAATAAAACACTCAATAATAACATAATCTATTTATATACATAATCCAACGAGTAGTGGTGTAACGGTTCTTGGGTCTCCTAGTAATTGGGATGTCCAAGATTTAAATCTCAGCTCCGTGTTAAGGCGGCCTACTACCGACGGTTTGGATACCTTGGTGATAGGGACCATGATAATGTGTTTTAATCTATGGGATAATCGAGAGCTTAAAAACTTCCATCCTTCGATGATTCCATGGTCGGTGTGGGCCATAATGGGCTGATAACCAACCAAAAATGGGCATACATACATGCATGCATACATCATACATAGATAACCTAACATAAAAAATATACATACATACATACATGCATACATACATACATACATACATACATATATATATATATATATATATATATATATATCCTCATCTATGTATATACATTTATATATAAAGTTATATTCAAACTAATATTATCTATATACCTTACTAGTTTCATAAAGTTATAAATATTTCCAAGGAATAGGAGGGTCTATTTTAGGAATTATAAGGCATTTGTTAACTTTTTATATTAATCCCGAAAAGGAGAATTTTAATAAACTACGTTACTATATTTTTGTAGGAAATAAAAAAAAAAGAAAGTATTTATAAACCCATATTATTTTTTTGTTTTACTACAACATGAATAGATGCATTTAACACTAAATACAAATATTTATAGCTTACAACTTATTTTCTAAGAAATGAGGTTGGAAAATAGTTCAATGACATAAAAATTACATTCATATGTAGGTAAAATAAAATTTACACCATCATTTTTTTAATCGTATAATGAGAAGATCCATATACCTTATATGGTAAACCATTAAGATTATTTTTGAAACAGTAGAAAATAAAGAGCTTGATCATCATTTTTAACATAATAAGTTAAATAAGTATATATTTGGAATGTATAACACAACAATTAATTCCATATAAACCATTCCAAGTAAAATTTAATCTAATTTCCTTTCTTTCAACTTAAAACAACATATAACAAGAAGAATGTTTGGCAAGATTATCCAAGTTTGGAAGGACCTTTTTGTTTTACCATACATGTTTCAAGCTCAAAAAATATTCAAAATATTTGATCCCAAAACAAATACCATTGAGAAACCATAGTAAAATAACTCTCCTTAACAAAAGAAAAAAATTGCATTCGTCTTTTGCAACACAAGAGTTATAAGAGAAATAAAATGAAATTTTCACTCTAACACAACACAATTTTACATCTTTCTTTACATACAAAATTAAATAAACTAACCCTTTTAAAATATAATATGAAAAACCTCCCACTAAGTGGGAACAATATGACCAAATTTCAATGCTTGTTCATCTCTAAATATTCCTCTCTAGAGAGGGTCATGTAAAGAATTGGACGAAGGAAGAAGAGAGAAAACTAAGGATCAAGATGTTTATATTGGTTTACTTGATTGACCTAGAATTGTTCAACTATGGATACCTATTTATTTAATGCATCAAGCTGGTTAACAATCTATGCAGGCAAAAGAGTAGATTAAAAGCTAACACTTGTAATTTTAAATCTATGTTTCCTTGGTATCGATAAATGCCTCGGTGGGTGGAAAATTGGCTCGACTATCCTCCTAAAATGTTGGGTTGGACTAGGAATGGTCATGTAATGGCATCAACTTGTGAGAAAGGGTAAGGTAATCCACAAAACTAGCCAAAGAATGGTCGGGGATATGAACTGGTAGCATGAGCCTCTAATGACTAAGATTTTGTTTTAGTTTGGTTTTCTAAACTACTTTGAGCTCTAATTTTAAATAAATAATGAAAACTAATCTAGTTTAAATAAAATAAAAATAATTTAACCTTTTAATTAACTAAAAATGTTACCATTAATTGAATATATTATTGTAATTATCAACTCTATTTTTTTGTATTTTACTAAGACTTTTGAAAGAAAATAATTTAAAATAAACTAATTAACTAATGTTATGTGGTTTTTAACTATTTAAAAGAAAGTAAATCTACTTCTATAGACAGCAAAGAGATGATTTAAAATAAATCTATTACTTCTTCTAATAAAATAAAACTAAAATAGAGAACAACAAAATGTGGTTATTCCTCTTTTGTAGGGTTGTCTCACAATAATCTAATGAGGAAGTACTAAAAATTTATTAATATGATGAAGTAAAAATTCCTTTGATAAAGCTTTTGCCTCAATTTTTCTGAAAAGGAAACATTTTCTCAAGAAATTTCCTCTTTTCCAAATAAACCTTCCCTAGAAAAATTACTTCTACATTAATTGGAAGAAATAAATAATGAAATAAAATAAGAAGATTTCCCCACTTCTTCCTCCAACCAGCTTCTGAGCGGATCCACAGGGATAAGTTGGGAAGAAGTTATCAAGGGAAGAAGTTTTATATAAGGAATATTTTTAAAAGAAATACGGGAATGTAAAAATTCTACAGAAATGATGAAATATTCCACTTTTAACAAAACAATCAAATTACTTTGAATTATAATAAATTATGCATATGTTTAAATCTTCAATTAATTAAAATGCACCCCTAACCTTGTCACTACTGAGAACTTTGGTAGCTTGTCCCAATGATGTTGATGTTGTATCTAGTGTCTACTCTGCTTCAATAGTCTTCCACTATATGAGCTCCATAGATCCAATTGAGAAAGGAAGTAGATATCAGCAAGAAATCAAGAAATAAAATGGTTAGCTTAGTGTAAGGAAGGTAGTTAGAATGTGAGCAAAAAGGAAAAAGAGTAGAGAACTAGATATATGTGTTAGACCCTCTCCAAAATATGGCAACATAATACTTCACAAAAATAAAAATTTCCCAACCCATGATATGAATTAAAGTGTCATTTTTATAAGCTTTTGGACGAGAAGATGTCAAAAATACATGTCAATCAAGAAACAATTACTCAGCCAAAAGAGAAGGATTCGCCATACTAGATTTATCAAGAAGGAGGAGCTTAATACCAATCCAATGATCCTTTTTAGAAAAATTGACCAATTAATGTGAGATAAAATCAAGTTGAAATCAAAACACACATTCAAAAATGTGTGTTTTAATTTTGTTGCAGATGGTAACATAACCACCCATGTTGTCGAGGGGTGATTGCATAGCCATCACTTTTTCAGTAGAGAAGGTTTAACAACTACTACTAAAATAATGTTGGTGAAGGATTTAGTTTCCTCACTTTATTTGTATTATCCTACTCGGGATATTCCACCTCACTTGGAGTTTCCCTACACTTATGGGATATGTTTTCTTAGGTGTACACTTGACTACACTATTCTAGGTGTTGGTTACCACTTGACTACACCATTCTAGGTGTTGGTTACCACTATTATAGGTAGATATTGCCATGATTATAGGAGGAGGTTACACATTCACCTCCTATATGTACATCTCTTGCATTATTCTATTTGATCGTATTGAGTTAGAGCTATTTTGTGTTATTGCAATTATATCTCTTATATTTTTGTAATTTACAGTCTTGTATGCTTGTTTTGTTTTTTCTTGGAACAATTCACGTCTCACATCATTCACCTATGCATTCTTTGAACCAATAGATCCATGACACTTCTCTGATATGGTATCATAGCCAAGATGGTATTGAGCTTGTCTAGTTATTATTCTACAAATTTATTTTCATTTGAGATCATTATTTACAATTATTTGGGTGTTATTTGGTGTTGGTTTTTCCTAGTTTTGGGTATATAGCCTATTTGTAGGATTCTAAGGTTTATAGGCCTACATAGTGCATATATAGTTTTGGAGATTGCTTTTTTGCAGGCCCTAAATCATTGTTGCAGGATCCCTAGAAGATTTATCCAGATCTAGGTGTTTTTAGACCTATGAAGGGAGTTTTCACCTATGGTAGTGTTTTTCATGCATGTTCAGACTTGTTAATGTCATTTTTACTATCAAGAGGCATTTTAAGACATGCAAAAAAAGTTTCCAACAACCCATACACACATTGAAGATCCAACTTGAGTTATTATTTTAAGTCCCACATAAGATATGTTTTCTACATGTAGATTTATGGAAATTTTAAAGCCAAAGTGAATATATTCTAGATATAATGTGGTTGCAGCCTCTATATAGAAAAAAATTCTTCTCGGCCTAACGGATTTCGCTGGAATAGCCTTCGGTGTGTAGGGTGGCTAATGTGAGCCCCCTTACCCCCTAGCATTTTTTGGCCTTCGTGTGCACCCGACACATGTGAATAAAAGGTTTTTATCTTGGGTTCATCAAAACCCTCCTTCTTTTGCTAAAAATATATTTTAGTGAAAAAGTGCATTTCAAGTTTAGTGCAAATTCATTTAAAATAGGGCTTATTTACGGGAAATAATTATTGTAAAATTTTGATTGGTAGCTCAATATTGAGTGCCATTTTTTCAAAATTTAAATATTTTTCATTTCCCAAAGCATTGGACCTATTTATTTTGTAAAACGCACTAAGTTATAAAGTGCCAAAATTGTGGGGGGAGGCTTCTTGATATAGTTTCGGGGTGTGTAAAGTGTGTTTACTCTCTTGTTCGAAATTTTTTCTACACATTTCTTTATTTTCTGTAACTACCACAACCTTTATTTATTCACTAATGGATCTAAGTTCAATTAACCCACTTACACATTTTAAATACCATGAATGGAAATAAAAATGACCATTGCACTTAGGAGAACAGGGTTGTATTGTATCACAATGGGGTTAGAACATGAGCCTAATGAAGCTACAGAAAAGTTAAGTGGTTTAATAAGTGTGATGAAGCCTTTGGTATTTTTTTTCTTGCATTATCTCTTGAACTCCTCTTTCACATAGATTCAACCAAATCTCCCAACGAGGTGTGGAAAACCTTATAACCCTTATTTGGAAAATTTGACACTATGAGGGGTCATGAGCTAGAAATAGAACTTATCAGCTTAAGTCCTAGAAAATTTGACACTTTGGAATTTTTTTACCAAGATCAAGTCCTTATGATTTTAGTTAAAATAATGTGGAATAGAAAATAAGGATGAACAACTAGTTCTTTCAGTACTTTCCAAATTAGGTCCTGACTACTTTATCTTTGTTTCTACATTTTATGCTACCAAGAGGGCTCTTAGAGCCACATGGTCTATGCCATCCTTAGATGAATTCATTGTTGATTTGAATAAGGAGAAATAAAATTTAATCCAAACCTCAAGTCCTCATTTTTTAGGAATGGGAAATAGAAATCCTCTAGCAACCATGAGAAAGGATCTAGAAAATAAGGAAAAAAATCCACTACCTCTTCCAAGTCTACCACTGAAATCTCCAGTTCAAATGGGAAGCCTAAGAAGGAAAAGGTTAAGTGTGCCTATCACAAAGAAACTTGGGCATGATGAGCAAAAATGTATGAAGAAGTACATTGACCAGCTCACCAACTCCTTGAGAAGAACAACATAGGAGTACCCGAATCTATCAAACGATCTTCATCACAATAATCTACTAAGGCAAAGGAAAAATATAAAGAGAAACATAAGGGAAAGGCACTAGTTGCAATTACATCCTCATCTACTCCTTTTTAGGTTATTGACTTTAGTGCTTCACACCACATGGGTTCATCACAAGTTGAGTTTTCTTCCTTAGATCCCTGTAGCATGTCCTCCATCACTTTGGGTGATGATACTCTAGCCACAATTTTAGTGAGAAGTTCTACTGAAGTCTAAGGTGCAACATTCACAAATGTTATCAGTGTACCTTCAATTTCAACTAATATAATATCATTGTATTGATGACTTATATAGGAAAGGGCATGAGAGTCCTATTTGATCTAGATTCAGTTGATATCATATAGTTGCATATCAACACTACAAAAGAGTAGTAGGGGAAGGGCATATCACCATGCTAGGTTATATACCTTCTCACACTTTTCACCTGATGTTTCCCCTACTACATTTCTCACACATTTAGATGGAGTTATCATATTATGGCATGAGCGGTTTGGTCATCTTAACTACCACTACCTTGAATAGCTCAATCAACATGACATGGTTACATGATTTCCTAGAGTTCATTTCTCAAAGGGATTTGCGAGGGTTGTGCTCTTGGAAAACATTGTGAAGATAAATTTTACAAGGGAAAATATTGAAGAGCTTCATACCTTTAGAGTTGATTCATAGTGATGTCACAAGGTCTTTTTCCAATCCTTCTTTCACTAGGATCTAATATGCTCTCACCTTTATAGATTAATTTTCTAGATATACATGGGTCTACTTCCTTAGGAAAAAATATGAAGTGTTTTATTACTTTTGGGACTTCAAGGCACATGCTAAGAATAAATTTGGGAAAATAATCAAAATTATTTGAATAGGTAATGGGGGAGTATGTTAGCACTATATTTGAGCATTTTTGCACCACAAAGGATATTTATCTACATTAGATAGTGCATTACACTCCTTAATAGAATGACATGGCAGAATGTAAAAATAGGTCCTTAAAAGAGATGGAAAACTATATGATCCACTCTAAATATTTGACTCCACAATTTTGGGTAAAAGCCATCAATTGTGTTTGTTATATACAAAACTGGGTTCCCAAAAACCTTTAAAAGGTATAACTCCCTTTGAATCTTGGAACAACAAGAAACTAGAAGTTTAGCACTTTAAGGTCTTTGGATTGCCAAAGTGATGGCACACATTCCCAAAAATAAACACAAGGCAATGGAGCCTCAATCCAAACCTTACATCTTTGTTGGGTATCTAGAGGGGGTCAAGGGATATAGAATTATCCATCCTACTACTCATTATTTTTTCATCGAGAGAAGTTTTAAGTTTTAGGAGAGTCCTAGTGATTCTTACATTAACTCTTCTCCATCTACTTTGGCTTCACTCAATTTTGATGAGCATTCTGAGGATTCAGATCATCCACAATAGGTTCCTGAGGTAGTTTCTTCTACTTCTTCTAGTTCTGATAGCAAGAAAAGTAATGAGGAGTCATCCTCATCTACTTCTATCCATACTTCAAAGGATGAGGATTCGGCACATGACTCACCTACTTCAGAACTCTTTTAGCTAAGAAGACACTCAGAGTGCAAGCACTTGGGTAGGGGATCCAGATGATGACAGATGTACTCTGATAGACCATCGAGTAGTAGCCACATGCCTTCTAAAATTTAGTGATAGATCCATAGACATTATGATAGGCATCAGGCATACTTGAGTGGGATAGTTTTATGCATGAGGAATATAATTCCTTAATCAATAATCACACTTGGGATTTGAATTCACTTCCTAAAGGAAGGAATATGGTCGATGTTATTGGATATATTAGAAAACCTTTATAGTAGATGGGTCAGTTGATAAGTATAAGGCTTAGTTAGTAGCCAAGATTTTTTCATAGGTAGCTAGCATAGACTACTCAGATACCTTTTCACCCATATCTCAGATGAATTTGATTAGACTCACACATGATTTAGCCGTAGCACATGGTTGGAGTGTGCACTAGATGGATGTGAAGAGTGTTTTTCTTCACAAATACCTATAGGAGGATATCAACATGGAGTAGCCACCATGGTTTTTTCAGGATTCATACTTAGTTTTTAAACTTAGGAAATCCATCTATGGCCTCAAACAGAGCCCCTAGGGCTTGGTATACCAAGATGGATTCCTTCCTCCTAGCTTCTAGTTTCACTTAGTTCCATTCATATCCCAATGTATATTTATTATGGCGGGATGATTCATTACCGATACTATTACTTTATGTTGATGACATTTTGATCATTAGGAGTAATTCATCAACTATCTTGGTAATGAAGATAACTTGTCAGGATAGATTCACCATGACTGATTTGGGTCTACTGCACTACTTCCTTCACATTGAGATCACATAGTATGATTTAGGGATTTAATTTACACATCCCAAGTACTCTCTTGATCTTCTATCTTGGTTTCACATGGATGACCACAATCAATCTCTGACTCCTTTCTTATATGAGTTAAGCTTGAGGTTGATTATTCCACACCCTTGGTTGATTCTACTTTGTATCAACAACTTATTGGTAGCCTTATTTACTTAACTCACACTAGACCTGATATCTCCTATGTCATTGGTATTGTTTTGAGGTACATGCAGGAACCTTATGAGTTGTATTGGAAAGAAGCTAAGAGGATTTTTCACTACATTCAAGGATCACACAAATATGGGATTCACTACATGGTTGGTTTAAACATTGACTTGGTTAGGTACTTAGACTCAGATTGGGCTAGCGACACTTAGCTTCGTAACTCAACTTCAGGTTATATTTTCTCATTATGTTTTTGTCCTATCGGTGTTCAAGAAAGAAGTGGAATGTTATTGTTCTATCATCCATAGAGGTAGAGTACAAGGGATTTTTTAACGCAGCTACTAAGGCTATTTGGCTTGGGGATTCTTTCTGAGCTTGGGATCTAGATCAAGTAGCTTATAGTCATCTTTTGTGACAACTAGAGAACCATCCATATATGCAATAATTTGGTACTTCATCATAGGACCAAACACATTGAGATTCACATGCACTTCATTTAGGAGCTCATTCATGAGCAGGTCATCATCAATTTGATATTATGCTAGTCTTCGATTAGGTTGCTAATATCTTGACCAAAACTTTCACTGAGAGAAATTTCATTCATATACAATCTATTCTTGGGGTTTGGTCTACATAAGTAGCTTCATCATATTTAGGGAGGAATTCTAGCCTCTTCACTTGTTCATGTCTCTCTTTTGGGGGATTTTTCCCACTAGATTTTATCCTTTTGATTTATCTTATGAGATATTGCATTATATGTGGGTACCTCATCATGCCTTGTTTCTGGGACCCACTTTCATTTTTCACTTCCCACCTAAGTTGTGCTTATGGGGGGTGTTAGTGTCGGATTTATTTTCCTCACATTATTTGTATTATCCTACTCAAGATATTCCACCTTACTTGGAGTTTCCATACACTTACACAATATGTTTTCTTAGTTGTACACTTGACTACATTATTCTAGGTGTTGGTCACCACTTGAATACACTATTTTAGGTGTTGGTTACCATTTGACTACAATATTCTATATATTGGTTATCAGTACTTAGCCAATTTTTTAGGGTATTATATTTTCGAATAGGTAAAATCCCCAATGATGATAAACTATCAATTCCAATGATGTTCAAGTCTAAATCATCGTTTGTAGCATGTTTTGTAGCTTACTTGTCCTTTTCCTAGTATACCTCACTTTCCTTTATCATTTTTGAAACTTTTCTTTAACCTTCTTGCTTTAAGTAATAGAACCATGTTGGTAGTTGCATAACCACTAGTCTTCCCAGCACCAGCAAGTAATTTCATTTTCTTCCGAGCCTTTTCCAACATGCTTTGAACATGTGTCACCTTCTTAAAACTCATTTTTAACGCACATTTCTTGACTAAATTTTTTTCTAAGTATTTTTAGATGCGTACAAACTTCTCCTTCCCTACTTACTGTTATTTGTAAGTTAACTTCCCCTTCTTTGAGTGATGTGGAATTCCTTGGCTATCAAGTGGGTTGGACCACTTCTCTGCTGATTTTCTATAATAGACAAGATTCTTCCCAGAGCATTGTTTGGATTATTTTGTTTTGGAATTTTATTGTTATGTTGTCATAATCCTTCTAAGAAGCACACAAGCAAGAAAAGAGCTCTTCCTTGTTACTCTCTTTCCATCATTGTTACTGCAAACTTCCTACAAACCAACTAGCTCCAGCACATCTCTCCTATTCTTTCTACACACTTCTAGCATAGTTCCATAGACAAGTTTGGACATTCATTGGAAAAGAATCTAAGGGGACACTAAAAATAATTTATAGTATTGGATTTTTCTCTCATCCAACATTTCCAAGTTGGGGGCATCATAAATTCCCGTAATTTTCTTTCGTTTATTTGAATAGATTCAATCAAATACATTCATTTGGAAAATACAATTACAAAGAGCATTTACAAGTAGTTTATATTTGCAAAGCTTCCATTGAGGATTTCTTCTCATCTCATCCCCCTGTAGATTTTCCCGAATAATTCGTGAGGAGGTTCTTTCTCAGTAGTGCATTATAATTCTCCACAGCTTCATTTACTTATAGTTTACATTTCTTCATTTAGAAAGATTTTGTTTTACCAAGGAAGTTTCAGGGGAAAAATTACTTCTAAGGAGATTTTCAATCTTCCCATGATTCTAAGGTAGAACAAGAAGAGGAAATATCCATAATTACAAATTAGGAAAAGTATTTATTTTATTAGATAATTAGAAGATTTTGCATTTTTCTGTGCATATTTTATTTATTTTCCAGTAAACATAAAAATACAAAAACATTAGATTATATTAATTAGTTTTCTTTTTTTTATTTTATTCCCTTTATTTAAAGTCATTAAAAAGGCACAAAAAAATAGATTATTTTTTTCGTTTGTTTTAATCAATTAGCTTTCATTTGTTAAATTAACTAGTTGTACATCCGCATGACCATCCAAGGCCCTAGGTAACCTAGAGATTTAGTTTGTGATCTTATAATTCCACAACCAAATAGTTAACAAACATTGATATGGGCCTCGAAACCTAGTTTTTTTACCACCCAGTTCCACCTATTATTATGACAGAGTTGATGGATGTGAATGTCAAAGCAAAAGTGCTTACGTGTTCTAGAATCATCATCTTGGTCAAGATTAGATTATGTGATTTGCATATTTTTCCTCCCACACGTTTCTCATTTCACCTCCATGACATTGTCTAGAGCATTTTATGAGGAAAAAGTAGGACATTTCCCAAGTATCCCATAACTAGTTCAAAGAGTGTTTTTAGGGAAACTACCATTAACTAAAGCCTTTGTGTGTCCATCCTCCTTGATCGTTTCATTTCTCTCACCCAAGTTAGGAAAGAATTCATTTCCTTAGAAAAGCATATTCCCATAGTTCCCATAGAGGAAATTTGATTGCCTTGATTTACTTGTTAGCCATTTCCACCTATTCATATTATTTATCCATTCCATAGCCATCTTTCAATTTCATATCGGTTGCCCGACACGACCTCAAGAGGTTGAGTGTGTCCTAGGGTCATGTGTTGATTCTTAGATGTACAAAATTGGTGAACCCAACGTGAAGGACTAGTTCCTTTTCGTTTCCTCTTTTTTTTTTTTTTTTCATCCATACTTCTCCTCTCCCATTATCCTACGGGTGTATATAGACCCCCTAAATATGTTGGGTTAGGAATACGGTAGGCCCATTTTAGGTCTTAAAGCATATTATTACCATATGGGTATGCAACATGTTGCCCTCACTATCAATTTAGGATTCATACTTAGTTTTTAAACTTAGAAATCCATTTATGGCCTCAAACAAGCCCCCTAGGACTTGGTATGCCAAGATGGATTCCTTCCCCTAGCTTCTAGTTTCACTTAGTTCCATTCATATCCCAATGTATATTTATTATGGCGGGATGATTCATTACCGATATACTATTACTTTATCTTGATGACATTTTGATCATTGGGAGTAATTCATCAACTATCTTGGCAATGAAGACAACTTGTCGATAGATTCACCATGACTCGATTTGGATGGGGCCAAACAGACCCATGCCCTAATTAAATTTTCTAAGACCCTCATCAAGTTAATTATTACTTTATTAGATTAATTAAATCTTAGGAGTTGTTTTATGACATGACAAGGTTTTTGTTGGGACCCAATTTATCACCCTTTTTTTAATTATAAGAGTTGTCATCTTCTAATCAACCTATATAAATGGTGTGATTTATTATAGATTAGTATTATCAACTTGGTAGTGAAAGTTAAGGATTATATAATTGATTAAATAACCCTTTTAAAAACTTGTCCCAAATTTAATGGGGTTGATGAGTAAATTTGTTGGTTATTTTGGGTCATGTGTTGATTCTTAGATGTACAAAATTGGTGAACCCGACGTGAAGGACTAGTTCCTTTTCATTTCCTCTTTTCTTTATTTTTTTCATCCATCCTTCTCCTCTCCCATTATTCTACGGGTGTTTATAGACCCCCTAAATATGTTGGGTTAGGAATACGGCAGCCCATTTTGGGTCTTAAAGCATATTATTACCAAATGGGTATGCAACAGGTTGCCCTCACTATCAATTTCGGTAGATAATTACTCATCCAATTTACCTTCATCTTAAACTCCTCCTACTCAAGGTGTCAACAATGGTTCATCAGTTATGATTGAGGATATTTATCAACCCATCTATAGCCCACAACTAGAGTTCTCTAACTCTAATAACATGATGTTCATGGGAGAAAGGGGGTCTTATCCACACATTTTGTCTAGGCCTCAAATCAACATGCAGTCTGATGCCTTCTCTTCCTATCTTTCACCTAATGATGAACTCCCAAAATTTTCACTCAAATAAATGAACGCCTTAACGCAATAGACCGGTGATTTGGATAGGATGCAGGGTATAATGATGTTCTTCTTTAGAACAACACTGCTACCCTCCCCTACAATAGAAAATACATCCAAAGAGGGGTGGCCTCCCAAGGATCAATTCATAATATGACATCACATGCCTTTGATTCCTAATAAGAATCAAGACACACCTAAGTCAAATGCAGCACTACTATTTTCAGTGATGTGATTTCAACATTGGTGGATAGGGTTAGCGAATTAAATATTTCCCAACCTTCTCGTGCTACACCTTTTTCAAGGTAAGGAAAGATCCCTCCAACATTTATAAATTTGGTTATGTGCCTCTACACCTTCACCCTCCAAAGATATATGGGTGTCCCTATCCCTAGAGACATCCTTACTAGATCGGGCACATTAGGTATGCCCTCTCACACTACATAAGATATCATCCATAGCGCCAACCTTAAGTGCATCCTTAAGTGCCATTCCACTTGGAAATGTGACATTCTTTGGTTTTTCACCTACCACTTTGTATCAAAAATGTTCCCCATACCTTCAAATGTATTCAAAATCACCCGTAGGGGACATGTTTTATTTTCCTAGTTCATATGATCAGCATCAAGGGGCACCTTATGCCCCTAAAAATGCTTATGTTGAACCATATAAACCTCCCATCCCACCTCCATTTCCCCATCAAGGTTCATCCATGGTAGAATCTTACATGGTGGGCACATATTCCAAATATCTCAAGGATCCCCTTGACTTTACCATACAAAGTGTAATGCTTTCATGACTATTATTGGACCTTGTAAAGTTCAAAGGGGATGGATCCAAATACTCACATAAAAGCGTATACGCATCGCTATCAAAGAGCTACTTCCTTGGGATGTTTTCGTTGCAAAGATATTCCCCAAGACCCTTGAGTGGATTGATCTCGATTAGTACTATAGACTACCAGAAGCCTCGATTCATTCATTCAAAAATTCATTTCAAATTTCATAAAGGATTTTGATATGAAAAAACTATTGAGAATAAGAATCATAGAATTCCTTCACATTAAACAAGAGCATAATGAATTTGTTTCCTATTTCATTTAGAGGTGGAAGCAAGTCCTCTACTCCTCGGCTAGTACTCCCAACATGGATCAAAAAAAGCTTTATGACCTATTCCTTCACTCCTTCAATTGAGAAACTAAAGAGGAAGTGCAAAATTTACCTCTTAGGAGCTATGAAGAGGTTTTAGAGTGTGCTCTCTGCATTGACCAAGTGGCAATTGATAGTGGTTGAAATACATATGGCTCAAATGGGAAACTAGTCACTCCCTCACAAGGTAATTCAAATTACCCAAATGGTTTAAACAGAAAAATCAAGAACCCAAAGTCCTTAACAAGAACTATGGTGCTACGATGGATGATATGATGGATCAAGCCATAAATCTGAATGTTGTTAGCATAAGTAGCACAAATAATGGAAACAAGAATGTGACTGCGAACAACCAAAGTGATGGGTCATTGTATTCTCTAATCATTTAACTAATAGATTCTTCTGCTAGTGTCATTATAAAACAAGGGTTATGTGTGTCCAAGGTTATATGCAATGAATCTTTATACAACTCAATTTTTGGTGGTTCCTTTTGGGGGTTTTAGTTGTTATGTTTCTCTTTGTCTCTGCTAATCTATGGAAATGTAATGCTAAACTACTGAAACAACATTACTATAATGAAATGCATTTAATGGAAATACTTTTCTAGAATTGAAATGCACACACCAAATCAATATAATAGAATTAAAATAACACACACTCTAATTGAAATTGTAGAATTGAAATGACACACTCATAATTAAAATTGTATGAAAGGAAATAACACACACTTGGATAGAAATTGCAGTAAAGGAAATAAGTAATTGCATTCAAATTGTAACTTATCGAAACCACGAGCATGCATAAATGTAAAATCCTCCAGTCACCTTGGTCAAGTGGGCCCTTTCTCTTCCTCGGGATGGAGGTAATCTCAACACCATAGGATATTCAAAACAACATCTAATATATTGATTTAGAAAAGTTCCATAACATACTCAATACATAACTAGAAAATAGATACTAATTGTTATAAATTGTATTACAGATTACCAACATCAACTAACTACTAAATTATTCTTCAATGATATGTCTATATAGACATATTCAGTTACACATCATGCCAAAATTGTAGGCACTAATTTCTTCCACTAACAACCCTATTAAATTTCATTAAATCCTATGGAACTGCTAAAAACAAGATCCATGTTTATAGGTTGTCAATGGAAAAAGTCTTCCATGACTGCATGATGGCTCCAGACTTAGACTCCTTGATTACAATTCCCAGCATTGGCAATAAATGTCCACTATTATCTTGCACATGTCACCACATTTCACTTAAAAAAGTGATTAGTGGGATATTCTATGTTTAACAAGTTATATGAAACAAAACAAGAGAAATGCATTGAACTTACTAGGATATAACTATATAAAGCATCCCCATGCACTAATTAATCATGTTTAATGACAAATAAATAATCACATAGATGATATAAACAAGTCAAATAATGCACTCATCATCTCCCCGCACTTTACCTATTGCATGTCCCTATGCAACTCATCTTTTCCCTACCCTAAGGCCAAGCTATTGTGTCATATCATATTCCTCAAACTGATCTGCATATTATTTCCTGGTTCCTTTGCATCCCTAATTGTTTGAAATAACTTCCACCCAAGTTGTGAAACTATCATGTGACTGGGAAGCATTATTCTGCAAGTAGTAATTGGATTTAGGAGAAGAGGTGGCCTCACATGTGTTCCTACCCACTCATCACTTGTATTCCTTGTCATTTTTCTCAAACAACTGCCAAATTATTATAACCAATGCATCACCCCTCCGCATACACCAACTGAGATTCTGAGGGGAGATAACTTCCCTCCTTTTTAATGGCAATTTTAAGGTATCCCATCTTCTATCACAAGCATGTCTTGCTTCACCAAAATGTTGCTAACTATAGGCCTCAAAATCCTACACACATTTTAGTAGAATCTTTGAAGTATTTTCCCCAACACCAACCTGATAATAAAGAGATCAAAAAAATTTCTTCATGGCCACATCATTGTGATGGGTAGGCCTAATGTAGAAACCTATGGTGTGAGCTGTTTGAGTGAAAATTTCTATTTTTCACCCCATGTAATTTGGTTCCTAAGCAAGGACTGAAAGGCCTTCAACTAAAAATATCCCACAAATAGATTAATAAATAAATCGGAACATTGGTGACTAGCATGTTGTGGAGGTAAAATTCACATAGTTTATTTTGTATCTCAGGGTACTATTTTTGATAAATTGACAAAAAGGTTTTACCATCAGGAGCTTCATGAGGTTCTTAACTACACATTCTCATTAATTTCCAAGCATAGAATTTCTCTTAGACAAACATGTTATAGATAGAAGAAGGTTTCCTACAGGCCATGAAGCTTACAAGCCAATGGAAAAACAGAGTATAAAATAGATTCTAACTTCTTCTTCTCATTTTGTGACCGCCTCAATCTCCTCTTTTAACTTTTTATTTTCTTTTTTAATGCTTTATTCTGAAGAGATAACATATTTAAATCATCCCATACTTTAAGGCCTATATCTCTTTGTCTCTTAAGACTACTAACCTCTACCTTCAAAGTAGTAATTTCCCTCACTTTTTCTACAGTTCTTTGTGTAAATGCAGTTTGCAAAGATAAGTTGGTTTCTTGCATACCTTTTAACTTTTCCTTCAGGAGGAAATTTTTCCAGATAACACCTCAGTACATCATCTCCATGTGATTCCTAGCCACCAATCTCCATTGCAACAAATTCTAGCATCAAGGTCTCAGTATATGTAGTGTCAAGGAATTTCTGGAGTTCTTGACTCGGTTTCTAATGTTGCAAAATATCTCGAGTCTCGTGTTTGCAGGATATTTGTTGTTGTGAGAAGAGCACCAAATTTAACACAACAAAAGATATTTTATTTAGTACAATATGAAAACATTACACAAGCTATTATATAGTCATACATATAGGAAAACAACCTCGATTATTTAGCAGAAGTACAAGACCTTCATGGAGGTGTTATAACAAATATCCCAAAATAATATTCACGGGTATAACAAAACTATATGCAAACTCTAATATATGAGTTGTTTATAACAACTCATTTACATCCTCATATTAATGTAATATTATAAATATTACATTTACATATAATAATTTATTATTAATAATGTGAAACACTATTAATCCTAACATTCACCCCTTAGTGTGAACATTATTAATCGTTAATCTTCACCCCCTTCATGTGAACATGAAAAAGAACCATATTTGAAGAAGTTAAACCACCTCTTGAAAGAACTACTTAGACCAGGTACAATGACTCCATAGATTATATCTTTACCCTTGTAAAGGTGTAGTGTCGAGCCTAATTATGCAAGAATACTCCCTTCCTCTTTGGGTTCCTATGTGGCATTCCCTTCCTCCCTGGGCACCCGAATTTTGAATCTCCAAGATCCACAAGCTTCACACTAGCTGGATAACCATCCCTTGAGTCTACCTCAAAATCTTCTCTTGCTCCCCAAAAGTGAGTATTCTGAAAATATGAATCCTCCAAAAATTCTAAAAAGGGGTTTATTCAGAGACAAAGAAAACAGGAACACTGAAAATAGAAACCACACTGCACACATGTCACCAGATCAATGTGAGTCCCCTTCATTGGTGGCTAACTGAGAGGTCGTTGAATGACCTCTAACCTCCGTTGCCTCTCGTCCTCCAGCTTATTTTTTTGCTAGTTCATTGAATATGAATTTGAGGATCATTTGAAATGTCCCCCCCTCAATTTTTCACTCAGACATCATGTACAAGCAAAAATGTGTCTAGCTAACAATGAGGTAATTTTTTTAACAAATTTTTGATTTTTAATACTTGATGACTCTTAACAAAACAACCTAACAACTACAAAATGACCAAGACATTTTTTAATATACTTTTAAGCTTACATTGACTCTTAATTTTGATGAGAGCCTAAGTAAATGATACTTTATTTTGACAACTTTTGACTTTGACTATAACTCAATATACTAACAACTTAAAAGACTCGTACACTCAAAGACTTGACATTTTTATAATCAATTTTTTTACAATAAAATGTTTCCCTATACAATAACTCTACAACAAAATTTGGATGATCAATGACTCCTACTATCATAATATTTATAATATAGGCTTATAATGATTTTTGAAAAATTCAGAGTATCAAAACACAAGACACCAATCACGACTTTATAACACAAAAATAATAATATCACTAATACCCTAAATTATTAAATAAATGTAGACCTTGATATTTATTCAAAAAGAATTTAATTCTGATTTACCTTCAAATTCATGGTCGAATGCATATGTGATCAATGGTTTGATGTCAATTGAAAGGGTTGTGACCATTCCATCTATAAGATATCATGCAAGCATAACATGGTGAGAACAAGAATTGTGAGATATGGAGTTATCATATGTGTCAATCTATCAATGTCCTTTATTGCAGCCAGGAGAAAAAATAATTCACGTGAGGACAAGATTGAAGGCACTCGAATCACGCATAGAATTATCTCTTTCAGACAAAAATCAGGAAATGCACTATTATATAGCACGCTGCACTTATTGGACTTCACGTTTGGCGAAGACATCCACATCTTTGGAGGACGTGGAGCATTGTTGAACATTAATGTATGCCCCAGATCTTCTAGATTCTTCACTGAAGTAGCTTGGATGAATACAACTGGATACAAAACCACCAATATATACCATGCATTATGACGATTCCATTTCAAAGGATATGTAACTACATGAAATGGAGAATGCACAGTGAAAGGATCACATGTCAATGTACTGCTTATGATGCTTTTGTAGACCCAAAATATCCACGTGTTAGCAGGTTGTGCATAGAAGAAGAATCCAGATTTTACCACTAAAAGGTAGTATTCAACTTGAATGTTGTGAATGGATACTAAATTTTTAATGATACAAGCTCCTCATGTGAACATAACTTCAAAAATCTCATATGTCGGGCAAGATATTTGATTTGATGATCACCCCTACCGATCCTTGGGATTGCATCACTCGATACCAAATCGAGCAGAGCACCAGATTTAACACAACAAAAGATATTTTATTCAACACAATATGAAAACATTACACGGCTATTATATAGCCATACAAATAGGAAAACAACCTTTGATTATTTAGGGAGGTGTTATAACAAATATCCTAGAATAATATTCACAGGTATAACAAAACTATATGTGAACTCTAATATATGAGTTGTTTATAAAAACTCATTTACATCCTCATATTAATTTAATATTATAAATATTACATTTACATATAATTTATGATTAATAATGTAAAACACTATTAATCCTAATAGTTGTGAATATATCATCCTTAGATTGGTCATCAGGGACAATCAAGGTACCAACCTCTTCCTTCTCCTCCACAATGGGAATAGAATATTTATAAAAAAATAATCCATCCTGGGAAACTTCATGTCTCTACAAATTACAAGACCTTCTTGACCTCAATGAAATAGAAGAAGGAACTAGTAAAGTGATTTTACCATTAGAAGTTTATGTCATAGAAGATGGACTATCCTGACTACCATGTTCTTCCACAATCTCCTATGAAGGGAGAGGAGTCGAATCGAGCTTAGTTCAATAATGGGAGATGGTCCCTTATTGCTTTTCTTTTATTTGTAACTCTCCGTATCGCACTTATTTTTTTGATCCTTCTCTTAGGTATGTATAAAATTTGATGTGAACAGATCAATTGAAGAAGCCCCGGGTGTTTCAATGAAGCCCTACCACCTCTATTTTTATATTTATGTCCCACTTTAATGACTACATTAGCTAAATATTCAGGTAAATTTACCCTGAGTGTAGGGTTTATGCATCCTTTCTTCAAATGAATTAAAATCTTCAACAAATCCCCTCTAAGCATAGATGGTTTTCCATCACAGATAAAGTACCTCTTTATCCATTTAGAAACTTCCTTCCAAATACCAAGCAAATTTTCTTGCTTAATCCCCTTCTGAGTACCATATGAAGTGAGGATTACTTCTGAAGATCTTCGTCATCCTCACAAAATAAAGGAATTAGGTTTTTGAGAGGATCATTTTTCATAACCTTGAGACCTAAGTCCGGTAAACCAAATAGGTCAAAACAACTTGACTACTTATTTCTACTCTTTTTCCCCCAATTCACGAGCAGGTGGCTTCAAAATTTATCAGAAACTCAACTAAATTTTCATCGAAGCCCTCAAATTTCCTAATAAATTCTAGCTATCCAGCATCATAAAATACCTAGGAAATTGCAGCATTCTGAAGCAATGGTTCTGGAGAGTTTGGTTCAGATTTATTTTTCTACCCCATAGTATAGACAAATTTAGACAGTTGTGTAGAAGAATGATGTTGTGTTCGAACTCATAGAGAAATGGCATGAAGTGTTTGGCAAGTGACAATTTGAAATATACCACAATATTTTAATTGCCTTAGGTTAGTGCAAAATTGGTGGCATGAAAAGTTGACAGGACCAAGTATGTGTGGGAATTTTTAATGCATAGTACGGCACACACCCCATCATATTGAATAATAATGCCACCTTTCCTTATAAAACATCTTGTCTTTTTCTTATAAATTTAACACATGTGGTATCATTGCTAATTATGATTCATTACACCCCACTCCACGTCACAAGATTTTGAATGATATTCCCAATAAATGCATTGAAAATTGTGTATTGATTTAATCATGCTAAGTAAATGTGATGGGGAAGTAATTCAAAATTTAATATCTGTAGTGAAGTAAAATGCACTTACCCTTGCCAACTCAACTTCCCAATATCCGTAGATTTCCACATCCTGCACTCATAGAGAAATGGCAAGTAGTGTACATTCTAACAATAGACATGCCCACCTTTATTGAAATCATGAAACAAACAAAACAACTAAAATATAAGGGAAATAATATCAAAATCATGATCATCTTTCTTTATTCAAATTTAAAAATGACTACTCATGACGGAAGAGCCAGGATCCTTCACTCGAATTTGTTTCCTCACATAGCATATATCTTTGCTAAAGGTTTCTTTATCCAGAGGATGTTGATACATCCTTAATCTATGTCCATTCACCAAAAGAGTTCTTCTGTCTCCATCAATCGAAACAATCTCACAAAGTCATTATCAAACACTTGTTCGATCTGGTATGGTCCCAACCATCTTGTCCTCATCTTTCCTTTGAATTGTTGATACTTTGAGTCAAAAAGTAAGACCCAATCTCCCTCATTGAACTTCCTATATTTGATACAAGCATTGTGCTAAGATTTTATCTAATGTTGAAAATCTTAGTTTTTGTTGTGCATCCATCTCATTTCATCCAGCTCATTCAGTTGCATTACTCTCTCATGTTGTGCTTCGTCCAAATCAATGCTAACTTCCATTGTTTTCCTCCAAGTCTATAATTCAAACTCAATGGGTAATAGTGGATTCTTCCCATACACCATTTCATATGGGGAGAAACCAATAGTGGTCTTCCAGGTTGTATTGTAGGCCCAAACCACTTCTAGGAGTTTTGGTACCCATTTTTCTCATCTGCATTGACAACTTTGGTTAAAATATTCTCCAGCTCTTTATTTGTAACTTCTACCTGCCCATTTGATTGGGGGTGATATGGTGATGACTTCCAATGCTTGATTCGGTAGATCTCTAGGAAATACTCAATCATGTTAGACACAAATTGAGGTCCTTGATTAGATACAATAGCTCTAGGGGTGCCAAATCTCAGCATAACTTCTAGAAAGTTTAGATACAACATCTTCATATATGGGATGTTCAAAAGGTAACATAATATGTGCACACCAACGTAGTCTTTCCCAAAGTACTTCAAAAGGTCCAATGAAATCAATACCCCACTTCTCAAATGGTCCTAAGACTAGCTGAGGATTGAGAGGTATTTCCATGGACAATGTAGGCTTTCCCATTATTTGACATGCATCACATTGCCACATGTACTTATTGACAGACTTGTGAAGAGAATGCCAGTAATACCTAGCTCTAAGGACCTTGTGAATTGTCCTCTTCACTGAGTAATGTCCTCCTCCAAGCTCATCATGACAAGCTCTCAGTATGTCATATACTTCATCCTCACGAATACACACTGTGAAGAACCATATCAGGAAAACATTTAAATAAAATTCTATTACACCATTTATATGTTGAGTTGTTTTTAACTAATCTCTTTTATTCCTTATTGGTAAAGTAAGTTGGAAAATTCCTCAGTAGTTAGGTAATTCACAAGATCAACAAACCATGGAGGCTGAGTTGATATTGCAAACAAGTGTTCATATAGAAAATGATCCTGGACTGCTTCTTCTTCTCCTGAAACATTCAATCTTAAAAGGAAAACAACAACAACAACATTAGTATTTCCTATCTTATCAATAATTGTTAAGTTAAATTATTACAACAAGAGTAACCATCTGATAATTCTACCCTACTAGGTTTATTCATCAAATACCTTATGGCCAAATGGTCATTATAAACAAATATTTTGTATCCAATAATATAATGTCTGAATTTATTCAGAGAGTAAACAACAACTAAAAATTATTTTTTTGTAGTGGTGTAGTTTTTCTCTGTAGGGGTTAGATTCTTGTTGCGATAAAATAAATGGAATACATATGATCTTCTTCATCCTTTTTCTAAGAACAGCTCCCATTGTTGTATTAGATGCATCAATGTGAATATGGAAAGGTTTCCCCAATCGGGTCCTCTTAATACTAGAGTGGTGGTTAGCTTCTCTTTGATAATCTCAAAATCTTGCTAACATTGAGGAGACCATTCAAAAACACAATATTTTGTTAGCAAAGAAAACATAGGTGCAACAATTTTACTAAAGTATTTGATGAACCACCTATAATACCCTACATGTCCAAGGAAACTCTTGATGTCAATATGATTTGTTGGCATAGGCAACTGAGTAATTACTTCAATATTTTTGGGGTCGACCTATATTCCTTTGGTAGAAATATGATGACCTAAGACAATTCCTTGATCAACCATAATCAGACATTTTTCATGACTCAAGGAAAGTTGGTGTTGCTCACATCTAGTTAATACTTTTTCAAGATTGTTCAAAGATTCATCAAAAGTGGAACCATGGACAGTGAAGTCGTCCATGTAAACTTCAACACAAGTCATTTGTAAGATCTGCAAAAATGGCCAAAACTGCTCTCTAGAAAGTAGTAGGTGCATTACAAAGCCCAAATGGTAGGACTCTATATGAAAATGTACCCTAGGGACAAGTGAAGGTGGTTTTATCCTGATCAGCAGGTGCAATACTAATTTGGTTATACCCACTAAACCCATCCAAGAAGGAGAAATATTTCTTACCTGCAAGATTGTCCAGAACCTGATCAATAAAGGGCAAGGGAAAGTAGTCTTTCTTGGTGGCTTTATTAAGTTCCCTATATTCTACACAGATTATCCATTTACCATTTTTCTTGGGAACTATAACTAGTGGTGATACCCACTGACTATCAGATATATGATAGATGAATCCTACCTTCAGCAATTTTTCTATCTCATTTTTTACTATCTCTAAGTGTTGGATTAATTATTCATTGTGTCTGTCTCACAGGTTTAACATCCTCAGTGTAGATATGGTGAGTGTAGATGCTTGGATGGATCCCTTTCATATCAATATAATCCCAAGAAAAATCTTGGGAATGCTTCCTCAATATTTCTACAACCCTAGTCTCTTGGCTAGCCTCTAAGTTATTACCAATGGTCAACTCTTTTCCTATGTCAACAATCACTTGCTTGGTATCTTTCAAAATAGCAAGCTCTGTATCAACAATTAAATAATTTAAGGGAAAAACATGAGGCTGAAGCATGTGTAAAATAGTCATATTTTCAAGAGACATAACCTTGGTTAAAGGACAATAGAAATCAGTGATTGCACATTCCTCATGATAAGCATAGGTTTCTTTACAATTTTCATTGGAAATGTCACTTACCAAGGTAATATTATATGTTTTGTTTAGAACATATGGTTCCGTAGCCTCAGTTCTAATTTTCCTAGCCTCACTTCCAACTTCCATAGCCATAGTGTCCTCTTCATCAGACATTGTGTATGACTCAACAATTTATTCCATGTGATTTTTCACTGCAATGGTGGCCAAATAAGAAGAAATCAGATTATTAGTATCTGAATAATATACCCATAAATGTTCACAAACATCCACACATGGCTGGCTAGGAGGATACAATGAAATTTTTTTATTTTCTCCCATTTAAAATGGTCATTTTTCCCGACCTACAGTCAATATATGCAGCAACAGTAGCCAACCAGGCCTTCCTAAAATGACTGGATATCTTAACTTCGAGATTTAGGTCAGTAAACCATAAAATTGATGGGATAATCCAAAGATTTATGACCATTACATCCTCAATCACTCCATCTGGTATAGCAATAGATTGATCTACGCAATTGAAGAATGATATTGGTTGGCTGCAATCCTATTAAAGACAACATATTGAACATATATGTTGTTATAACATTGATGGCAGCACCAAGATCCACCAAAACGTTAGATATTGATTGACCATTTACAAAAATAGTAATGACTGGACTCCTAGGATCCCCATATTTTGGTGAAATAAGATTTCTAGCAACAAGATCAGCTAGATTCCCTTCCACTTTGACTATTTTTGGGTATTTCTTCTTTCTTCTTGGTGTCTTTATACATTGGTCTCTAATGGTTTGGTTTAATTCAAGAATGTCCCTTATTTCTCTCAGAAGTGGGACCTCAATGTTCATCTTTTTCAACTCTTGAACTAGTGTTGTTTCTTCTGCAATTCAAGTTTCCTGTAATCATTCTAGAAAAGGAGTTGCATGTGCATTCTTATCTTTTCCTTGACCATTCCTAGTGTCTTGCATTTGTGGAACATGTTCAATTTCTTCATTTTCCTCAAGTGTCTCTTCTTTCTCATTTTCCTCAGGTATTTCTATGATAACAATAGGAGGATTATTCATTATTCTCCCAGACCTTAGTCACATATTATTGATAGTATTAACCTACATTGTATCACTCTATCCTGCTTCATTAATTGAAGTTGTCTATTGATTTTTAGGGTTCACATGTCAATTTGGAAGTTGAGTTTGTGTTACTTTCTCTGTGTTGTTGATAGTTTTGTGGTGGGGCCATTAAATCCTTTTGTGGTTGCTTGGAACCTCCTCTGTTGATTAGAATTCTGTTGAGGTGCCCATTATTGGTTTTTCCATGGATTTACATTGGCTGGTGGTGTCCAACCTTGTTGATTATAGGGAGTCATCCATGGTGGTGGATGTGGGTAAACCATCCAGTTTGGTGGTGTCCACTCAGGTTTTCCCCAAGTAGGCTGAGGATCCTGACTAGGCCATGACATCATCCAGGGGTTTGAGCAGGTCTAGGGCATACACAACCTGATTATTTGGCCTTTGAACAAAGTTTACCTCTACATTTTCTTGAGACACGACATTCAATATTTCTTTCAACTAAGGTAAGAAAGTGCAATGGTTAGTATCATGATTAGTTAAATCAAATATCAAACACATAAATGTGACATTCAAAGGACACTCTCTCAAAGGATGTCTCTTCCTACATTTAGGGGTATATGTCTAGAGGTTATTTTGTAGCATTGGTCTTGGCTTTTAGCCCATATATGGTTGATGTTAATTGTGAAAAGATGTTTGTTTTCATGTTATCCATTTCCTCTAGAAGTTATAAGGTACCTAGGGCAGTCTTGGATGTTTTTATTTTCCTTATACCTCCTCATGTTCTAGAGTAACTTCTGCATAGCTCAGTGATATCTTCCATGCTAAGTTTTTGCACATCACCTCCTCCCATAAGATGGAGGGAATCCTTGGTTTCCTCATCAATTCCTTTAAGGAAAATTGTCTTAGTGATTTCTGCATGTAACTCATAACCACTCCTCTAATGGAGAAAGATAAATCTATCCAAATAATCTTCTAGATTTTCATCTTCCTTTTTCTTTATCTAGAAGAACTCTTCTTTCCTATCTCTTCCCCTACAATAGTCTTGATATTTGTCCAAAAAGGTTGTCTCCATGTTCTCCCAAGAATGAATGGAGTTAGGGGACAATCCCATGAACCACCTCATAGCAGAGTCTTTGAGGGTGGAAGGAAATAGTTTGAGTTTTTGATTGTTTGTTTTGTAGTCATATGTCTAGCAAAGAACTTTGAATTCAAACAAGAACTGATCTGGGTCTTTTGTAGACATTCCTCGAAGATAGGGAGGATGGATGGTGAGATATTTTTCATAGGTGCATCCTCATCTTTGTCTAAGAAAATGGGATAGGTAAATGTTCTACCCAAGGGTCGATTCTCATTATTCCCGTTGTCTCCCATTTCTAAAGGTTATTCTAGTTCTAAATAGGATGATGCAAAATGTTTAGAAGGGATTCTAGGCGTTGTATTAGATTTAGTGTCACTTTTAGTGTTCCCTACTTGTACTCTATTTGGATATATTCTTTGGATATTACATGGTATAAATCTCCTTGAATGTCCTATGGCCTGTGCATCAAGGTTGGTTATGTAAACAAGGCCTAGGACTTCTACTGGTTGCATAGATTAACTTCATTAACACCCATATCATGTAAAGTGAATAAAATGGCGTGTTGTACTTATGGTGTCCCTGGAAATGACTCTAAAAATGATGGGTCATTGTATTCTCCAATCATTTAAATAACAAATTCTTCTACTAGTTTCATTATAAAACTAGGGTTATGTGTCCAAGGTCAGTATGCAATGAAGCTTTATGAAACTCAATTTTTCGTGGTTCCTTTTGGGGGTTTTGGTTGTTATGTTTCTCTCTGTCTCTACTAATCTACGAAAATGTAATGTTAAACTACTGAAACAACATTACTATAATGAAATGCATTTAATGGAAATACTTTGTTGGAATTGAAATGCACACACCAAATCAATATAACAGAATTCAAATAACACACACTCTAATTGAAATTGCAGAATTGAAATGACACACTCAAAATTGAAATTACATGAAAGGAAATAACACACACTAAATAGAAATTGCAGTAAAGGAAATAAGTAATTGCATTCAAATCAGTAACTTATCAGAAACCACGAGCATGCATAAACGTAAAAGCCTCCAGTTACCTTGGTCGAGTGGGCCCTTTCTCTTCCTTGGGATGGAGGTAATCTCAACACCACAAGATATTCAAAACAACATCTAATATATTGATTTAGAAAATTTCCATAACATACTTAGTACATAACTAGAAAATAGATACTAACTGTTATAAATTGTATTGTAGATTACCAACATCAACTAACTACTAAATTTTTCTTCAAGGAGAATTCTATATAGACATAGTCGGTTACACATCATGCCAAAATTTTAGGCACTAATTTCTTCCACTAATAACCCTATTAAAGTTCATTAAATCCTACGGAACTACTAAAAACAAGATCCATGTTTATAGGTCAATGGAAAAATTCTTCCATGACTGCATGATGGCTCTAGACTCGGACTCCTTGATTACAATTCCCAGAATTGGTAGTAAATGTCCACTATTATCCTACACATGTCACCACATTTCACTCATAGAGGTGATTAGTGGGAGATTCTACGGTTAACAAGTTACATGAAACAAAACAAGATAAATGCATTGAACTTACTAGGATATAACTATATAAAGCATCCCCGTGCACTAATTAATCATGTTTAATGGCAAATCAATAATCACATAGATGATATAAACAATTAAATTAATGCTCTCATCACAAAGGAGTAAAAATTTCACTCTTTCATTTAATGCAAAGTGGGATTTAGTCATCCTCCTCCACCTCTTCAAGACTTCCAGAGCCCAAGGCTCCGTTCAATACTCAAACCAATTCTGGATCAATTTCAAAATCAGTATCGTAACCAAGGTCAAAGGCCTCTAAACTTCAATTACAATAACCAATAATAAAATAATAACAAGAACTATGGGCCGCAGAAAAACTAGAATCAAATACCTCACAACTACAATCTTGATTTGTATTGTGGTTTCCATAGGGTTAGAAGACATTATGCTCATACATGTCATGATTGTAATAAATTCATACAATAGCTTCCAGAAGACTAGAGAACACTCTTCATTGAGATTTTATTGGCTAATCCCACAACACCTACACAAAACACTCATATGGGGCATGTTGCTCCACAAAATGCTACTCTTGGGGTTTATAGATATCCCCTTCTAATGTTCCCCGAGATTAGAATACTTAATCCTCATGGTACCAACAAAGGGGTTCCCATAGGAAATAACGATCATGAAGCATATACGTCTATGAACCCTTTAGTAGCTCCTCCTTTAGACGGTTGAAATCAGACTAAGATTGTAGGCTTAGTAGAGCTAGAAATTGAACTTGAAGTTAATGTAATGAACCCGCCCCTGAGATTATTCTTCACAATATATTCCCATTTATCCCTCTATGTCATATGATACACCGATAGCTCCTAAGCCAGTAGGAGCTTATGATTTGATCACATACTTGACTAAGACCTTTTCCCACATTTCCTTCTTAGATTTGTTAAAGAATTCTCCTGCGCATCGATTAGCTTTATTATAAGCATTAGGTCTTGGCCATCTTATCCATGTCACTTCCTACAAAGGCCCAAATCAATCATATAGAATTTTATGTCTATCCCCTGGGGTATCTTGAGAGAGATGTTGGGTTCATATTTGACATTATTAATATTCCTACTAATGTTGAGTTGACACAAAGAGGTGATCCTATGTTGTACCTGATGGTTTGGATCTACAACAACTATGTTAAGTATGTAATGATAGATGATGGGGTTGATGTTAATATAGTCCCTTTCTCATTTCTTCAGAAGCTAGGCTATGGAGAAACAAATTGTTCTTCAACGTGAAACACACTGAGAGGATATGATAGCCTTAAATAAACTTCTATTGAACTATAGTGCTTTTGGTTACTCTTGGACCCAAGACCGTGTTGACCAAGTTTTATATTATAGATTGGGAAACTAACTATAATATGATTCTTTGTAAACCCTAGGTAATCTAAAGCCATTTGATATCCATTTTGCTAACCTAAAGAAGAAATTGGGGGTTCATATTGAATTTGATCTCCTGGCCAATCAATTAAACAAGCCTCATGGTTCAAATCCTAGGTCTCAACTAATTTCTACAAATGAGTTGGAAGCCCCTAAGGTAATTGAACGGATTGAATCTAGTGAAAGCAAGGTTGTTGTAGTAGAAATTGTGTCAACAAAAACTACAGTTGAAATTGTTAAGCTTATGGAGAATTATCTTCCTATTATTCTCCCATTCAATTCCTTAGGCATAGGTCATGCCCTTGGAATTTTTGCTCTTTTACCCAAAGTGTATTTGATGAGGTTTGCATGGTTGAAGTCTCAAAATTCAAGGAAGAAGACTCCAAGAATGATCAAGCTTCCATCTTCCTAGTGATTGTTGGACTCTCAACTATGACAGTGCAAAGTTTCACTTTGGTGTTGGGGCTGGGGTGATTCTCACTTCTCCTAAAGGTAGGTTCATATCTTTTTCCTTCAAGCTTAACTTTGAATGTAAAAAAATCAAAGATAAGTATGAATCTCTACTTCTTGGTCTTATCATGGCCAAGAGGATGGGTGTGAACAATGTTAGGGTCTTGGGTGACTCTCAACTTATTGTTAATCAAGTCTCGAAGTTTATGAGACTAGATCGAGCACCTACAACTCTATATAATACAATAATTCTTGAGCTCAGAATGGTTTCAATTTTATATCTATTGAATCTATTCCATGAGATAAAAACCTATTGGTTGATTCTATGGCTACTTCCTCCTCTCATTTTTGTCCAAGAGAAGACATGAAATAAACCAAATCCATTTTTTTGGTCCGATCCAAACCTTTAGTCCAAGGATGCCAACCAATGTAATTTTAGCATATGTCAAAACTAAGAACAAGCCTTCCACTTGACTACATAGAGAATGATGAGGAAATCCTAGGATACCTCAATACATACATTGATCTCCATCTTGTGCACCATAAGAGGGTGTTGATTAGAGAACAATTGATGTAACTCACACAAGAAGTTCATGTGGGAAAATAGGCTAGGTTTAAGGGCACGGATGGACAAGAAGAACTCATGCGCAGAGGGCAAGTTTAGCATTCATGACCTAGCTGATTTTAAGCATGAAGATGTATTTTAGAAGATGGTGTGCGTAACACACCAACGATGTAGAGACGTTCATGCCACGTTTGCCTATCTTTGGAGGATCGGATCGAATCATTTTGCATGGAGACGAGCTAAGAATAGGATTGCCACTTTAGTTAATTGAAAGAGGTCTATAAATAGCACACTTGTGTGTGGGTTATGCCTATAAATGACGTGTGGCTATTAATAGCATGCGACCTACTTTTGGAATAGATAAGCGATGAAGGAAAATTCCCACCCTATATGTGTGTGTGTGTGTGTGTGTGTGTGTGTGTGTGTGTAGTGAATTACCTAAGAGGAAGAAGAGATATATATATATATATATAGCGTAGAGCGTAAGAGGTAAGCATAAAGAGATATGTGTATATGACTAGATTATTGTATTAGATCCGTGCGCGCATCAATGTAGAATGCCATTATTGTAATGAGATTCTATTTTTATTAATAGATGGAAGTTATTGGCTGAATCTAAGTGTTAATCCTATGTGTAATTGAGTAGTGCATGTTCTTGATTCAATCATGATTATTGTTTAAGCTTGTTCTTTCTTAGATCTAAATATGGCATGCATTGTAGAATGATGGCTTAGTTATGGATCTATATGTTTCTGTCTTCATCATGCTAACATCTTGCTATATCAAATCTAAAGAGGGACTCTGGTACCTTTGTGCACTTTGGGTGAGTGCTCAATCTAAATTAAGTGATGTGCCAAAGATGTCTAGGGTGTTATCTGGTAAATTCTAGGTTGATCATCATTGGTTCTATGGTCAAGACCTCTTTTTTAGTTATTTTTAGGATGGTTCGCGATGAAGGCATACTTTGGTTAACTCAAGAAAGTATTGAGGAGTGGATACACAATATGGAGGAAGAATATGCATGATGGTTCAACATTATATCCGAGTTTAACACACGCATTTATGTAGAAAAAAATTGTATGACAGCGTATATGATAGCTTTTTCACCATATTTCCAATAGAATTATACAAATGGCTGATTGCTTATGCATCTAAGTGGAATTGGAGGTATCACGCACTTGTCTGGACACAGAAGAATTTCAAGCCCTTTATGATGCTGATCTGATATGGACTCACGCACTATGGATACATGGTTTCATGGTGTTCTAAACAATTATATTATGGAATATTCAATTTCAATGTATTCTTACACAGAGGTAGCTGAATTCCAGATTTTATGGTATCCTAGAGGAGCATATTTGTAAGGCATCCCACTAGAGATCAAGATCTTGATGGTAACTTTGAACCTGCAGAGTAAATCGATGGCTAACTAAACCTCACCATGCACAAGGGCAGGAACAGTTTGGTGAAATATGGCATACCTAGCGGTAGAAAGGTAGAGAGAGGAAAGATGGCTTAAGTATAATGAGGTGTGTGAGAGGGAGATAGAGAAGTAGCATTCTGTTGCAGAAAGTATGGTGTTGAGGAGAGAGATGGCTTGTGAAGGATTTACAGTCACGTAGAAGACATGGAGCTAGAGCATCATGAACTCCCCCATCTTGGTGTTGGTGAGAAAATTTGTCAGGTGGACAAACTTGTGGATTTCTTGCCAACGTTCTAGGAATCCAAGTCCCTCTACTTAACCAGTGTAGCTACCGTATATGCATGCACATGAAAAGGTGGATTTCTGTGGTGGCCTTTCGATCGGGATCCAATAGGGGCACTCCACTAATCTCGCGCAAAGCTAGTAATCTCTTGCTAGGGAATAATTTGTCTAAAAGTGGGAAAGGGAGTGAGAATCGAGGTAGGAGAACCAATGTTGCAAGTAGAAAATTAGAGACTTGCACACACCAGTCAGAAGTTTCATCACATGCACTTGAATTTTAGAAGAAAACAAATATGCAAAATAACAACAAGACTAAATAGAGCTTAATGAACACAAAGTACCAATAAACTCCTCAATCAAAGAGGCTAAAATTCCTTCTTCCTTTATTGAAGCTCAAGCAGAATTTTTACATAGTGTGGGAATGGAAGAAATTGAGAAGGGGGAATAGAAGAAAATGGCTATCTCCTTTGTTCTCTCAAGGTGCAATATACTCTTGAGTTTACAAGATCAATCACCAACCCTTTACAATGTGAATGGTGTTATAATTTATAGAATGAGAGATGACTTATCGTCTCCCTCATGACCCTCCATATGCCTTAGTATGACTTAAGGTTGTTCATATTCCAATTTAAATATTTAATTCCCTTTTATAATAGCGACGCGACTTAATTTACATTATGTTTCTAAAGTCACTTTTAAGTGACTTAAAGGCATATCAAAAAGTGCAAACTTATTGGTTGGATATTTTGTCAAGCTAAAATATGAGGTTCAACCATAGTACATGGGATTAAATCCTCCTCAAAGACAGTGAGCTGCCTATTTATTACTAATCTAAAACATATCAGAAATAATATATACAGTATTCACACTAATCTAACCATTGGGGTTGAGATAGAATCCTGAAATCTTTACCCATGCAAGGTGAATACATTGTAATTTTAGAAATGGAAAGGACTAGAAAGGAAATTATTATTATGGAAGAAACACAATGGAAAGGAAATGAGGGGAACGTACTTTCTTTTGAGAAATGCAGATCACGAAATAATCATATGAGTTTTTAGACAACAAATGTAATGTTTGAAATGATTAGAACAATCAAGATGCTAAACAAAGAATAGCTTAAGATTATGAACATAAGAACAATATCTTAAGAAAGATACATCTCACAACACAAATTTTGCAAAATAGCATCAGCTCCTATTCCTCAAATGATTAAAAGAAAACACAAAGTCTTTCTTCTTCACAATAGATCTCAATATTCCAAAAATATCAACCCTTTGGAATGCATAAGCATCCCTTATTTATAATAAAAGGAGTTGAGAGAAAATAGGATAAATCCTAGAAAATAGTCTTTTTAATGAGAGTCCTACTTTGCTTGACTCTCACATAGGAGACCAAGTCAAAATTTGCTTCCTATGTGACAAAACAAAATGAAAAAGACATGTCAATTTCAGGATTGAAATGACATGCAACATTGTGCCTATTTTGTTTCATCATCTTTGTCTTCCTCCAACAAAGCCTGCTTGTCCTGAAATTCTTGGAACTTTCAGATTATACCTTGCATCTCATTTTCATCAAGCACAGTGGAATGATCACTCAAAACTTCACATGTTTCCTGAGTATCGCTAGCATTGCCAAGAAGCTTTTTCAGTCTCTTGTTGAGTTTCCTCAGGGTTTCCAAAGAATGTTCAATTTTCAAAAACTCAAATGATTTCCAGGCCGAATCCATAAGTTGGTTCATGCTGAATTGATTCTTGGATCTGCTTGTAAAGATCATCAACAGAATACCCGAGCTTTCACTCAACACCTTAGCACAGATCTTGACTAGCTCTTCTTCTATGTCATTCATGCCATTGACCAATTGATCTCTTGATTCCCTCAATTTTCTACAAGCTTCATTGAGAATCTTTATTCTGAATCTAATGGCTTTGGTTAGTTGAAAATGTTTGTCCCCATGTGGAATGATGCCTTCTTCGACCAAGATGTGGGATGGAACTTGTTTCAGCGTTTGGAGAGCTTCAAAATTTAACTCTAGGTTCCCGACTTCTACTGAAAATTCATCATCCATTTTCTCTCCATCCTTCTTTATATCCTCCAAGGATTTGTAGACTTCCATGGTGTCCTCAATGACTTCTTTTCCTTGCAGGAGCAGCCTCTGGATCCATTCATCGACCATTCTCCCCTTCTCATTAATCTTCTCGATCATGGGTACCGATGAGAAATCAAACCTGATAGGAGTAGAGGATGATGGTGTTGACTCAGGAGGCTTTGAGAGCTTGAGTAGTACTTCTGTCAGCTGTTGTACTTTCTCTTTTAACTCATCTCTGTTTGCCTTAGTTTCCTTTAGCTTCTGGCACAACACATTCATGGCATCTTGTGCATCCTATTGTGCTCCCTCCATTGTTACTTTCCCTAGATCAACCCTTGTGATTTGATAATATGTGACCATTATATCATCCTTGGTTTTATCAGCCACAGGAGTAGCAATTTCTCAGTAAATTTATGCCCTGAGGCATCCACTGAAATCCTTGAAACTGTTTTGGGTTTCTTGGCCGACTTGGTAGGAGTGACCTTGAGGGAACTAAAATCAAAGGCTGGTAGGGGAACTACCACCTTCCTCTTCCTCGGAGTCTGATCTATTAACCATTGAGGTGTATTGGAAGAATTTTCTCCCATTGTAGGTGTTACGGTCACATCCTCAGGTGGAGGAAGGTTAGCTTATGGAGTGGTGACCACTGTAAGTGTAGTGTCCATGAAAATGGACTCGGGAATGAAGGCGTAGAAGGAGGAGGCATATCCATGGTTAACTTGAGGTCCAATGGGGAGAGGTGAGAGGCTAGAGAAGATACTAGCCATGGCTAAGGAACTTGGTGAAGAAATCTGAGGCAAGGAAGGTTGAATGGGAGGAGGCAAGGATTCTGAAATTAGAGCTTGAGAGATAAGAGGAAGACTTACCTCTGATGAACTGTCAACCAAAAGAGGAATGGAAGGTTGAACAATCTCTTCTCCTGAAGGAGGATTTCCTTGTTCTGGTTGTGGAGGTGAATCAAGAACCTCAACTTATTTTTGGGAGAGTGGCCACTAATGTGGTTACTTGATCTTCTCCCTTTCTGACAAACTTAACCTTTATGGGCCTCTTGGAAGGGTTCTTATCTTTTCCTTTTTTCCCTTGGAGGGTCCCACTTCCAAAGTATCTAGCTTTGAAAAACTCCCTTCTTTATAACTCATTCCCCAAGAAATGAGCCATGCCTTAGTATGAGCAAGAATTTGAGCAGCTCTTCCTGCAATAGAAGCTTTCTCAGTGATGGACCAATCAATGGTTGGGAATACATATCGGTCTTCATTTAACCCATCATACGAGGCATCAAGGACACTCTCATTATCCATGGTGCCCTCTGGGATGTCAGATAAATCTAGCATCTAGATTTCTTCAATTTTCAACCTGCTATTGTCCTTTCTTTAGATGGAAACTTCATCCCGAAGATCAACCCAAATATCTTCTATGTTGGGCACATGTAGATATAAAGTCCCATATGATTTAAGGACTCCTCGAAATCAAATCCATCTCTCATGTGCTTCTTTAACTTGTCCTGAAGCTCATGCACCACATTCTTAGCTTTAACCACTATCAAGCATGTGTACCTTCCGATGGAAATAGGGAAGGATACAACAGCCTTGTGTTTACTTTGTTGGAATTTGTGAAAATCCAACAATTGTCTTACCAACTCCATTAGAATCATCTTATCACCCGGGTACATGAACACCCAAAGGTATGTGAACTTATTGAACTACAAGAAGATACAACCCCATTTTGATACTTCAGCCCATGCCTCATCAGAGACTCTTCTCTTTCTTAAGTCAGTGCAGCATGCAGATGTTCTCATAAAAGAAGGCGTCATTCACTCTTCTGAATTGATCCTCGGACCCCTTCATTTTCAACTGAGGGAAATACCGATATATATGTTTGGTTGACTTACTTCCCTTTGTGTCCAACCCTGGATAATTCCTCATGCCTGGCTGCTGTATAGGTGACATATGATGACATGTAAAAATTTTGGTAGTCAAGATTGTCTTCATCTGGGAATCAATCTCATTACTTATAAGACTACTCCAATCAATCCCTTGTTTTTTCTTCTTTATAATGACCATGAATTGATACATCCACCCTTGAAGTCTCTTGACTCAAGGAGTCCAAATACTCGACTCAACAGGGTGATGATGTCACTAATTTCAAGGATGAAATCACTCCTGGGGACAAATTTGGGAAACCTAGAGACGGCTGGCTTAGCCTTGATCAGGAACTTTTTATTCACATGCCTGATGCAATCTTCTTGATCTTTGTCCCAAGATTTTTGCTAACTTAAGATCTACATCAACATATTCCTCAAAGTTGGGTAATCTTAAGAGGTCATCAAAGTAACCCCCATCCAACTTCACTATGGTTTCTCCTACTTGATTTTTCACTGAGCGGGAATCTGAGTCATAATTGGAAGCATAGGCCAAAATGAACTTGAGGCATTGAGAAAACATTGGGAATCCTATTGCAAGAGGGAGGCCACTGTCGGCTATTGACTTCATCCAAGGACTTTGAGAAGAATCCTTGGTTCTGTTCCAAAATCTTCCATGTCAATGTTACCAAGCTCGTATCTCAGGATGTCGTAATTGCAATCTATGTAGGAAGGGGATTCCATTTTCCAGTACTTGTATTTCATCTTTCCTGACCTATCTAACTTATCCTTAGATGATCCAAGATCCGACATGAGAAGTCCTGAAGAAATAATGCCTAGATAACTCCTATTTGAACAATCGGACTTGGAAGCTTGCTGAGCAACCCCACAGACCCGCCACACTAACTGGAGCTTTGATACCTGTCGAAACACTTTGTGAAACCTAACACACTACAAAGTATATTAGAAACTAGGTTATGTCAGACACTTCGTGAAACCCGACACAAAGGTGGAAATCAGGAGATGTTGAGCACCCTATGGAACCCGACACACAAAGAAACAAAATAGTGTCAGACAATCTGTGAAACCCAACACAAGCAGAAGTCAGAGGATGCTGAGCACTTTACAAAACCTAACACACTGCAGAAACCAAATAGTGTCGGACACCTGTAAAACCTGAAACAAAGGTGTCGGGTTTCTGGGATGTCATAATAGGTAAAATTTCTCCAAGCTTGTAAGTTAGGTTTTATAGATTATTCTCAAAAACTATGAGAGTATACCCATGGAAGAAAATAAGAAAACACTAGGATGAGTTTTTAAACAAGGGGTTTCATGGAAATTCAACAGAAAATGAAGAAAACAACCCTAAACCCTAAACCCAGAGGCAAGAAAAAAATCAAAGAGGAAAAACACCAAAAGAACACTTCAAAAATAAACCCAAAGATCACAAAATGATAAGAAGAGAAAAATACCTTCAAGAAATTTGAAAAATGATCAAAGATGAATCACGAAATCGATCAAGAAGTTCAGTTAGGTTTGGAGGTTGATGGAGCATGTACAAAAAATCCACATAGCAAAAATATGTCAGGTAGAAATGACGTGTAAAATCAGAGTATTTATAAAGCCATGGCATTTATTACACCTTCTCTGACACGTGTGCCAACTAACTGACAACTCAATTAATGCCATGTCACCATGGTTAGCACTTCTGAAAACCTGAAACAAAGGTTTTCTTAACAAATCAGGTTTCGTGTTTCAACCGATACGAAACACGAAAAGACGTGTTTGGATGCTACCGAGTTAAAACTCCTGACACAGATCATTTTCGCTTTGTGTTTTTAAAAACAAGCAACATGTAACATGTTTTTGTGAGGTATGTTCTAATGCTCCCGGGTTCCAAAAACCCGATACACTAGCATGTAATCGGGTTTCAGGTTTTAGAAGACACTTGACATGAAGCATGTAAAAGACATGTTTGCATGTGATGGAAACCCAAAACCAAAAATCTACTTTATAGGGAATTTTTAGGAGGTTTTGTCAAAAATTTCTATGGTTATCTCAATTTTAGCTAGAATCACTAAAAATGAGATAACAAAACCCCAACTAAGAATTAGAACATTTGAAAGTGAGAGAAAGTTGGGGAAAGAGGAGAGGGAAAGAGAGAGAGAAGAAGAAGAGGAGATGTCACCCGATGAAGTTTGTTGGTCCCCATTCATGGAAATCTCTGATGTGGTGAAGTTCTAAATGTCCCATTGTGCCAAAACTGTTCTTTAAGCGTGGCTTACTATTTTTAGTAAATGCCCAAATGGGGGACTTACTATTTTAAGTAAGTGGCCATTTTCACTTTTTTCTACTCCAGATAATCTTTCTGACCTTTTGGAGATCTTCAGTGCACACTTCTCTTTTCATAGCCGCTTTTGATGAAGACTTACCAAAAATAGCAAGCATGTGTAGGAAAACTTACTATTTTTAGAAAGGGTGTTTCTAGTACTTGATTTGTGATGGAACATAATTTTTTGGACTCTTCTTGTCATTATGATCACACCCTTCGAATTTCACATAGTTTTTCCCACTAGAATGCTTGAAATAAATTTTGAAATTTTGACCTGGCAGTGGCTTCGAGCACGGAGCTGCCATGGCAGCCATTAATGGAGCTCAAAATTTGTAGGTCTGTTTTTTGTCTCCATTTTCAATGAAAACAACTCCATTGTGATAGGTTTTTTATTTGGAGCTCGTGTGCAAGTTTTTAGCTCGTTTCCATTACCGAAATGACGAGAAATCTGACGAATGTGAGCCGATGCACGAAGAGAGGATTTTGTTGGAGAAAATGATTCTAGGAACCATTTGACCTCTTATTTATTGCATATTTATCACCTTGAAAAATTAAGAATTCTGAAACAAAAATGGCATCTCAATCCGACTTGTATCTTGTGAGATAAGAAGATTTTTCGATCGGGTGACTTCATGGTTATCTGGCAAAAACCCTTAATTTTCTCCCCGTTCTTCAGCATTTCACTCCATTTTTATTTGAGACCAACATATTTATGTTCATTCATGGTTTGGATAGTTTATGTGCCCATGGTGGAGCTGGTTCGGAGCAACAATGGTGGACCGGGTGTCTGGACAATCATGCACGGAGCCATGACAAGGTATGAAGTTGTGAAGGAGAAATGAGGAGGAAGAAATGGCTAAGTGTTGGATTTAAAATTTAAAAACATGCACATGGAGGGGCTGGGTGAATTTTTATGTCCCTGACCTTAGGGACATGTGAGACATCAATTTCCACGGTGGTCAAGGTGATGTCATGTTTCCTCGATTCGACAGTAGGGGATTTGCTTGAAAAATGCACCTAGGGGCTGAAAGTCAGTCACGTGGGTGTCCAAATGACTCCCCATATGGGCTTGGCACATTTTTCCATGTTTTATGTCCCCCACCTTAGGTACATAAGGGAAATTATTTTCCATGATGGTCCTGGAGGTGACACATGGCACCCGATCCAACAACAGGGAATGGATGCTCCAAAAATGCACCTAGGGGCTGAAACTCAGTCACGTGGGTATCAAAATGACTCCCCATAGGGGATGGGAACATTTTTCAAGGTATAATGTCCCCACCTTAGGTTCATAAGGGAAATAAAATTCCATGATGGTCCCGGAGCCGACACATGGCGCCGATCCAATAGTAGGGAATGGATGCTCCAAAAATGTACCTGGGGCTGAACTATCAAGTATGGAGGTCACATGAGGGTCCAAGAGGTCATATGAGGGCTGAGAGGGCTTCAAGGGGGATTTTTTCACTTTTCCAACCTTGGTTTCCTTGACCTTGGGGGATGTGAGGGACACAAAATCCCGCCAGGCTCCTGGTGCTGACACGTGTCCTCCCAAAAATTTGGCTAAGTCCTAAACTTGTAACAGTGATAACTTGAGCTCCCGATGGACTTTTTTGGAAAAAAATTATATGATCCTAATTGTAAATTTCCTTTTGAATCCAATGGTTGAGGTAAATTTCCTTTTGAATCCTTGAAAATTTAGAGTTTTGATTCGTACTCAACATGTGCTTGAGAAAAACTACCTGCAAACCTAATGCACCAAAGTGTTGTGAAAAATATTATTTCACCATCATGTAGGTATTGGAATCCTATTTCTAGAGATATTTTTTTTCCCTAACTCCATTCGAGCTCCCAAAATCTTCTTCTGAAGCCCAACAACTATTTTAGGCCTGTGTACTACCTAGGCTTGTGAACCCTATTTTTTACTCAAACTACTCCAAGTCTTGCAAAACTTCCCCAAAACTTCAAAAATCATTTCCATTATGTTTTAAGGTCTTCATTTCATCTCTGTGTTGAATTTTTCCTTCCGTTCCACTCCAGGGAGTTGAATCCAATCTTGGGAAGGCTAGCGATAGCCCTTCCCTATACTGCCAGAAGATAGTGTCTTTTTAGAACTCCCTAAAATCACCTAGGTGGAATGAATAGAATTTACTAAATCACCTAGGGGAATATTTTGACAAAAAATAAGGGGTGACTAAACTGAAAGATTTGACCCAGGGTGTCTTGAAATGATAGGACTTGAAAAAATTGACATTGGGGTATAGTTGTCATGCTCAGAAATTATCAATTTCCCTGTTCCACATTTACACGACAACACTTTGAAAAATGACAGAGATCCACCCTTGGCCTCACATAGAAGTGCACCAGGAGAGACTACCTGGGCCATGGGCACACATCTTAATCCACCTAGTGACCTAGCCCTTGCACTTGGTTTTCCAAAGATCAAGCAATACGAAAAGTAACCAGCAGGCTAACGTGGGAAGTAGGAGAGTAGGAGTAAGTCATGGAGAAAGTACATCAATGGCGGGACGATAACTTCAATGATATTTGGAGGAACATTCTTAGGCACATCATCCACACAAAACATGAGTGTGCGTAATGTTGGATTAATCTCTGGAAGTGGAACTACCTCACGACTATAGGAGTTTAGTATAGTATTATCGTCGAGCACAAGAGAGTACATCTACACGTCCTATTAATGCTACAAATGGGGGTCATGAGGTATAGGTTGTTCTAGTTCTAATGGATCTGGTGGTTCTAGAGGCAAAGGAAACATAGGAGGTTCTGGATCAGGTGGTCAAGGCCCACAACAACCACATAATATCTATATGGAGATGTCTCTTTGTCTCCCGAATATAGAGGTATAGAGGATGTTGCCAAACATGTGCATATGTGTGAAATCTTATGGTGCATGAAAGGGATCACGACTTTTGAGCATAAGGCAAGTCAATTTGCTACTACATTACAAGGACGTGCACATAGCTGGTATAGGAAGTTTGACCCTGATCAAACTTGTGTGGATTATGCAGTGTTGAAGGATGCATTCTTGAAAGAGTTCCATATCCCTGAATTTGAGCAGAAGAGTATAAGTGCACTCAAGGATATTAAGCAAGGCACTACTGAGAGTGTATGTGAGTATGATGCTCATTTTAAGACACTTCTATCTAAGTTGTCTTATGATATTCACATCATCCAAAGATGCATAATTGTTTATAGGAGGATTGATTACATCATTCAGAAGAGTGCTATCACATAAGACATACACTGATCCATGTGAAGCACTGGAAGTAGCTTTACATGCTGAGGCAGTTGGGAGCATTGACACTGGTGTTAGTCCATTCTTAGAGGCACAAATTGTAGCTATGGAAAAATAGTTAGAGAAGCTATCAGCCAATTCAACCCATGAAACATGCTCAGGGATTTGGTGTATAGATTGTGAAGTGGAAAGTCACACCAAGGATAGTTTTCCTCATAGAACAGTATGCTCATCACTTTTGGACTGTGAGATCTGTCATTTGAATCATGATGCTAGTCATTTTCCCTTGTTACAGTGCGCGATAAGGAAAAATGTATCCTGCTTTTGCAAGATTTGTAGGTTTACGACCCATGATACTGAGGATTGTCAATTGATTGGTTAGATCCATGATGTTATAGACATTGGAGTAAGATAGAAAAGTATAAAAATAATTCTAAGAACAAGAATGAGCACCAAGATCAGGATCATAATCAAACATGCTATGACAGGAATGGGGGGCGTTTTGAAGGAGGTCATGGAAGAGGACGTGGATATCATGGTGGATATGGAGGATGAGGCCGTGGTGGAGGAAGAGGTGAGTTCCCTCATGATGTTATACGTTCGATCTTCCGACCACTATAGGTGTGAATGTCCTCAGAATATTACATGTTCTTTTTGTACAAAGAACCATAGCTATGAAGAGTTCCTGGACTTATATGAGCATCTAAGTAAGCAATATAATCAAGAAAACAAAGGTGTCGAGATAGTTAGAATCTAGCACGTAGTAGATGATCGGTGGATGCTTAAGATAACACCAAGTCCTAAGGCATTAACAAAGAAGATTACTACATGAGCTGAAGTGACACACGCAAGAGAGGCATTGCACTAGAAGCCTACAATCACCAAAGAGGAGGTTTTACATGAAAGGTACCTAGATCATGCTCATCGAAGGATTTTTTCCAAGATACCATGGAAGTGCTAAGAAATCTTCAGGGTGATATACAATACCTTAAAGAGTATAAGAAGGCATCGAAGATAGTATAAAATGATATTGATGATCTCGAGAGAAGTGTGTAAAATGTTGTTCCAGGAGAAAATCATTCCACTTATTAGGAAGTTGATTAAAAATGTAACACTCCACGCATGAGTATTGAGACCAGATGGCAGATCCTACATGTGAATCTCCCCATTGATAACATTGACTGTGATAAAGAGATCACTCTAATGTTGTTGCGAGATGGATGTTTTTTGAGCAATATTTTGATTGACACGGGTGCGAAGTCAATGTGCTTACGTTAGGTGCATGGGTACAAATGGGGAGGCCTCCATTGTAGCCATCATATAATGTGTTTTTTATGGCAAATAGGACTAAGGCCACTCCCATAGGAGTGTTGAAGGATGCATCCATAACTATACAAGGGGCCAAATTCACTGGGGATTTTGAGGTATTAGCACTTGCGAAAGAAGACAGCTTTTCCAGCCTTACCCGCTTGGATGCCCTTGGTGTTATGCGAATAATGCTGATTTTAGATTCAATAAGGGGTATATCAGCTCTGGAAAACAAGGAGGAAAGAGTTGTGATACCTCTAACAGATGGTAAGTCTACACCATCTATTGAGCCTCTAAGTGAGGAGGACTTAAATAGAATTTATGTATGCACTATTCAGGATCTAGAGGTCAATGATCCATCAAAGGAAGGCATCCTACAATGGGAGGATTCTCACTCTATTAGTGATACTACAAGTATTGTTTGTGATAATTGGGCTCATGGTACATATGAACTAGTAGGACGTGAGGTTCAAAGTGTGGTTACGCGCGCAAGAATGGACTTCATTTTTTTCAACAGATAAGTAGCGCAGTGCCTTGGTATACAGGAGCAAAAGATTTTCTTGTATTATTACAAGCCATAGAGGCACAGTGGATAGACCATGTCGGTATAAGAGACATGTTAGCATATGTCTTACGTGGGACAATAGCACGTGTTGGTGGGTAGTTCATAAAGATAATCTTATGGAGTGAAAGGAAATCAGATTCGCCCTATCTACTAGGTTTGTAAGGAGCAATGCACCTACACATATCTTCTCTTATACTATTGATCAACCTGTTCAACATCATATTCAGTAGTGTGAGATCATCTAGACAATGGGACAAGAAGAATTACCACCTTCACTCTGGGTGCATAGATTTTACTCTACTCTACAAGGATGTGCACACGCCTGGTATGTATATGCTAAACTACATCAAGAGATTGGGAATTGGAAAAAATCACCGTAAGAATGATCCAAACCTTTAACTACTTTTCTTCCCAACCTCCAATATAAAGAGGCATTAAAATTTGTTAAGCGGTTAACCATGGGAGATAGTGTAAAGGTGGAGGAACTCATACAGGATTATTTGGTGAGACAGAAATTAGGTGCGCATTTTGAAGAAGAAAGAGAAGACTTCATATTGCTTGAACATGATTTCCTTGAGAAATAAAAAGGAAAGATGGTTTACATCATGGATGATGAGGAAGTTGAGAACCTGGATATTAAACATTCACAAGGGGCACGTGAGGTCTTAGACAGTCTAAAAAAGGATACTCACGCCTATCACGAACCCATGAAGACAAAGAAGGTCAATATATGATCGGAGGCTGAACCTAAGGAGGCCATAATTGGAGACTATTTGTTAGACTCATAGGTAGCAAAGATTATTGAGTTACTACGAGATTATCAAGACTTATTCCCTCGAGGGTATCATGAACTTAAAGGTATGCATGAATCACTTGGGGAAATGAAGATAAAACTTAAGGAAGGTGTGTGTCCAGTGAGAAAGAGACCTTACAGAATGAATCCTAATTTACACAAAAAGGTAAAAGAAGAAATTGATCAAATGTTGAAATCTAGAATTATCAAGCCCCTTGATGAGTCAAAATGGGTTAGTCCAATGGTGATTAGTATCAAGAAGGATGGTAGAATTCAAATATGTGTGGACTATAGGGAGCTAAATGCCACATGTGTAATAGACCCATTCCCTATGCCATTTACTGAGGAAATACTAGAGGGAGTTGCAGGGCGCGAAATCTATTCCTTTACATATGGGTTTTCCAAGTATCATTAGGTTCAAATTTCTCAAGAGGATCAAGAAAAGACAACTTTTACTACTAAATGGGGCATTTTTTCCTATATTGTGATGCCTTTTGGATTGAAAAATGTGCCTATTGTATTCTCGTGCATAGTTGTTCAGAATTCAAATATTTTATTCACAACTTCTTACATGTATACCTCGATGATTGGAAAGTATATGGGCTTATTAAGGATCACTGTGACAATATGCGCTTAATGTTTGACCGGTGTAAACAATTGAGTATCTCTTTGAACATCAAGAAGTGCATATTTGCTACACCTTTTGGAATATTGTTAGGACACATAATTTGTAAGGAGGGATTGCTTGTTGATCCAACTAAGGTTGTAGTCATTTTAGGGTTGGAGGTGCCTAGCAGTCAGAGCGAGGTGCACAAATTTTTAGGTCACACAGATATTATAGAAAATTCATCAAGGGATATGCAAAAATTTCCGCACCTCTAAAGGAGTTACTGAAAGGAAAATTTACATTCTATTGGGGAGAATCAAAGCAACGTGTGCGTTCCAAACATTGAAAGAGAAACTTACTACCGTGCCTATCCTACATTTTCCTTCATGGGACAAACCATTTCATGTACATGTGGATGCCTCTGGCATGGCCATTGGCACTGTGTTAGATCAACCTGGAGAAGGTATTTTCGATCATCCTATCTACTTTACTAGTAGGAAGTTGACTCATGTTGAACATAATTATACAACTACAGATCACGAAGCTTTGTCCATGATTTATGCATTACATAAGTTTTGATAGTATTTTCTAGCTACACCATTTATATTCTATACGGATCACATGGCATTGAATTATTTGGTGAAAAACCCGTCTTACAAGGGCGCATATGCAGATGGGTACTCCTATTTCAAGAGTTTGATTTCACATTTATGGTGAAGCCAGGGAAAAGTAACTCTAGACCATACCACTTATCTAGAATTAACTCAGAGAGGAAGCACAAACAATTGAAGAAATCATGCTAGATGCACAGTTATATAGGTTATAATGTGCACCATCATAATTAGAATACATTGTTGTCTTTCTATGAATTGGTGTGGCACCAGAAGGAATGAAGGCATTAGAAAAGAAACAACTTGCTATATGCGTGGCACCATTTATGTTGATTAGTGGTGACCTATACAAGTTAGGCAAAGATGAAGTATTATGTTGTTGTGTATTAGAGCATGAGTGCAAGGATATTATGGAAGAATCCCATGGTGGTATTGTAGGAGGCCATTATACAGGTGATGTGACTACCCAAAATATCCTACTTGTTGGATTATGGTGGGAGACATTGTATAAATATTGTAAAGAGTATTGCAAAGCATGTGACCATTGCACAATGTATAGGTAAACCAGGAAAAGAGATGAGATGCTTTGAGACCAATTACTAGTGCAGAACCATTTGAGAAATGGGCCATTGACTTTTAGGACCTATTTTTCCAGCCGTGCGCTAGGATCGGATCATTCTATACCATTACTTACACATATTATCTCACACGGTGGGCGGAAGAAACACCTACGAAGGACTAGATAGTAGTTATAGTAGCTAGGTTTCTATGGTAGAATGTTCTTACAAGATATGGATGTCCCTTAATTTTGACAAGTGATAGGGGTACACACTTTTAAATGAAACCATAAAGATCCTATTAGATCAGTTTATGGTTGCCCACCATAAGACTACAACTTACCACCCTCAAGAAAATGGAACTACCGAGGCTTTTAACAATATTTTGAACCATAAATTGAAAAAAATTTATGATGTTGAAAGAAAGGATTTGGATGATAAAGTGTCAATTGTTCTTTGGGCATATAGAACAACTTATAAGAGATTGAACAAAGCCACAGGCTTTCGGTTGGTGTTTGGGTTTGCAGAAGTCATTCTCCTATATAATTTATGTTACCTTCTTCATGCATCACACGTGTTGGAGGTCTAGATGATGAGAAGGATTTAGAAGAGCATATTGAGAAGATGATTCAATTGGATGAGCGATGAGCCATAGCATGATGGAGTCAGAAGTAGGAAAAGGCCAGGTAGAAAGCATGGCATGACAAGAATATAAGGGATAAGAAGTTTGATATTGACAAATGGTACTCCTCTATGACTCTAAGTTCTTGCGCCATCCAGAAAACTTAAATAACATTGGTTGGGGTCGTGCGTCATCACTTATATACTTGAATCAGTTCTTACTAGTTAGAAGCACTTGATGGAACATGGCTACCCGATTAATTTAATGGGAGTAGGTCAAGCCCTACTATAAATAAGTCTTCTTGGTGTTTTTAAGCGATTGCCATTTAGATTAGGTTTTCAATTTTGTCTTTCCTTAATGTATTTCCTTCATTATCGTTATGCTTTTACATTTTTAATTTTTATTATTTTGTAATAAGCATGCTTGTGCATTTTAAGCTAACTACTATGTAAAGAATGTTTATGCACAGAGGATTGCACATACATTTAGTGTAGGGTGGTTTTCATTATCCAAGAACAAGACTATGGGAATTAAAAGGTGAAAGGAATAAGCTGCTATGGGTGTGATTTAAGTCAAAAGAAGATTACTTCTCTAAAGTGACCAAGGATGGAGATGAATGAAAGGATAGTATAACACGAGGTAAGTAGAGGCCATGATAACTACCAAGAGAAGGCATGGTGACGAGGTACTTGGGCTCAAGTGTGCGTGATGAAGAGAATTTTGTATCTAGAAGGTAGGAAGGTGCAATAGAAGGTTATAGTTGGGAATGATGATGTACCATGCGAAACGAATGAATTTGGTCAATGAATGAGAGGATATTTGGTAAGTGAAGAAGCAATAAATGTAGAAAAAAATTAAAAATTATATAAGGATGGGATGTGAATTCATTTTTACCATCGCAACTAAGAGAATTTGAGGAAAGAGCTAAGTGCAAAGAGTCGAGTGATCAAGTTAAGGTGTGAATGACAAACAAATCTATGTGAAAAGAAGTTTGCATCCCCGATGGTGAAGGGTTTGGGTGAAGTAAGGTGACAGAGAGGAGTTAGGGCATGAAGTTTTCCACCTAGTGTGCAATTGACTCGACCTAGGTTTGATTCACAAATTGCAAAGTTAAAGAGGAGACGATTGCAAGGTAAAAATGGCACCCAAGAAGGCAACTACAACAGGGAAAAAGGAAAGAAGAAGGTGGTTATTGAGGAGAATAGATGACACTTGAAATCAATTTTTCAAAAATGCAATATCCATAAGGAGTCATTGTCATCCAAGAATGGGATTCACACATTAGAAAGAGCAAAGTAAGTGAAAACAAGCATAGGACCTCATAGAAAACTTAACATAACTCACACAAGAAGTCCGCACAGGAAAACAGGCTAGGTTTAAGGGTGTGGATGGACAAGAAGAACCCATGCGCAGAGGGCAAGTTCAGCATTCACAACTTAGCTGATTTTGAGCATAAAGACCTATTTTTAGAAGATAGCATGTGGAACACACCAATGATGTAGAGACATGTGTGCCACACATTGTCTATATTTGAAGGATCGGATAGAATCGTTTTACATGGAGACGAGCTAAGAATAGGATTGCCAGTTTAGTTAACTAAAATAGGTCTATAGATAGCACACTTGTATGTGTGGTTATGCCTGTAAATGGTGTGTGGCTATTAATAGCATGCGGCTTATTTTTGGAATAGATAAGTGGTGAAGGGAAAGTCCCCACCCTATATATATGTAGTGAATTACCTAAGAGGAAGAAGAGAGATATATAGGTATATGTAGAGCATAAGAGGTAAGTATAGAGAGATATGTGCATATGACTAGATTACTATATTAGATCCGTGTGCACATCGGTATAGAATGCCATTATTGTAAGGAGATTATGTGATTATTAATAGATGGAAGTTATTTGCTGAATCTAAGTGTCAATCATGTGTGTACTTGAGTAGTGCATGTTCTTGATTCAATCATGATTATTTTTAAGCTTGTTCTTTCTTAGATATGAATATGGCATGCAGTGTAGAATTATGGATTAGTTATGGATCTATATGTTTCTGTCTTCATCACTCTAACATCTTGCTATAGCAACCCTAAAGAGGGACTTAGTACCTTTGCACATTTCAGTGAGCACTCAGTCTAGGCTGAGTGATGTGCCATCGCGTCTAGGTTATTATCTAGTAAATTCTAGGTTGCATCATTGGTGAGAACAAGAAGGAGCTTAATTCCTTGCTCACTACGAGGACGAACAAATGTATGGCGATGATGATATGCCGCTTATGAAGATGCAAAGTGAGAAGCTTCAAGAAAATTGGGGTCTACCAATTATATGAGCTTACATATTTCATGAAGTATGAGCCCTTGTACCAATGGCTCATGAGCAGGGTACATGAGGTCTTCTTCTACTTTACAAGATGCAGAGTTAGAATCTCATCTGCACTTATCTCATCAATTACAAGTTTGAAGGCCACATGAGAGGATATAAATAATGATCTCACAGATAATGCCACAATCTTAAAGACCAAACAAGATTTGGGGTACATGAAGGGTCTGCATGGTATGGATATAGACAAATTAAAGAATTGTCTAGTTGTGCAAGTAGTAGCACACCTTGTTAAAAAGTTAAACGATCGGGAGCGGTGGTCACAGGTAAATACTATATGGTTACACATTACAAGTAAAATGTTAGGAGTATTCTACAATATTGTAGGCTACATCATAGAGTAGATAGTTGAGGAAGAGTGTACAGGGGGAAAGATCAGCTTTGGGGCTATTCTATTATCACTAGTATTCATGGAAATTTAAGTCACCACTAAAAGGTTTAGCAAGTACCTATGTAAAGGGTCCATAATAGATGACATCAAGAAAAGGGAAGAGAAATGGTATGATAGGCTCCGTATGGCATTTGGAGAAGAGTGACACATCCCGAAGGACCTACCATCAATAGTGGGGAAACAAGTCCATTTTTCTCGTATATCATCATTTCGTATCACACGCTTCTCAATAGAGTTGGAGTCTGGATCCCTTGGTGTAAATTTCCTTATGCATTCACTACAAGGTATTTCCAAGCATCTTTTCATAGATTCATAGACACGTGTCAACTGGTATTCAATGTAGATAAGATAGAATGTGACTACCACACGTTGAGGAAGAAGTATTTGTATCCAGGAAGAAGTGCCTATGATGAGAAGCTATTTTCAGAGGTGTTGAATATTAATCCAATAAGTCCAAGTTATAGCAGATGTAGGGGCAGCTTAGTATATCTTAAGATAAATCCTAAGATGGAGAAAAATAAGTATGTGGAGAATGAATTCACTCTCTATGGACACCGAAGGGTAAGAACACAATGGAAAACATACCGGTGCAAAGGCCAACAGAAACTTCTAAGTAGAGGATGAAGAAGAGGAGCGTGAAGATAGTGGAGGCTTGGAGCATAGAAGAAAGCAACCATATGACAAAGAAGAGTCACAATGCATGGCCACTCCACCTCAAGGATAGGACAAAGAGGAAGATACAAAGGTTGAGTAGGGGGAGCACAAGTTTAAGAAAGTTTTCAGATGCACAAGGACTCAAGGTGGAACCCCACAAATGGTACGGAAATCACCTTGTCTCTCTCCACACAAGGAGACCGCTGAGCCAAAAAGGAGGAGAAATTTAAAGTTAGATGAAGAAGTGGAGGAATCGGGAGAGTGGGTGTACATCTCCTACCCCACTCAAGCAAGAAGACGAGCCACAAAATGAGGGAGAGTAAAAATATGAAGAGATGAGGGATAGAGAAAAAGAGAGAAAGAAAACCTCTGGATCCATGCATGGGCTAATCAAGGCATAATGGGACAGACTCCTAACCTTGAAGCTACAATTCCCAAGGGTCCAAGATCGAAGAGGATGAGTGAAGAGCACATTCCACTAGCCATGGGGTATGTAGAGGATGCGAGTAAAATTTTCGCGCCCGCTTCAGAGCACGATAACAAAAGGATTTATTCATCTAGGGAGTTAATGGATGAGGATATGGTGAATCTACACACTTGAAAGAAACTATCAAAGTCAATACATACCCATATGGATGAGCCTAACTTTGATGTATGTGATGAGTCATGCATGTCGAGATGGTCAAGAAGGCACCCCACTCTAGACATATGACAATAAAGCCTACTATCATGTTAGATGAGCAGGTCAACAACACATTGGTGAAGGTTTCTACTAAAGTTACAAGAAGAAACATGGAAAAGGCCACAACAATCAGAGTGTTACATGAGGATTTGAAGATGAAGGATGCAGAGATAGTGTGCCTAACCCAAGAGAAGGACTTGGAGCAGAAAAATAATAGTGTGTTAATTGGCATGGCAGAGGCCATTAGAGATCATGTGATGAAAGTGCACCCGCATCTGAAATCTAAGGTACCAGAACAATTCCCCTCGGTAATGCATTATGTTAGAGCTTTGGTGGACTTGGTATTGGAAGAGAACACAATTAGAATGCCAAAACCAAAGAATCCTGAAAAGAGGCAGAAAGGGATAAGGTCAGTAGTAGTCAGAAAAATTACATCATACAAAGGCCTACTGCAAGCGCTCCAAGAAGAATTGAAAAAGGTGGATCATGCCTTAAATATATGCACAGCTCTAGAGGCGTTGATCAAGGTAAAGACTCTAGAAGAAGATAATGTAGTCCAGAAGGCTATGAAAAATGATACCTTGGGCTGCGTAGAATGGTTAACACTCGTAAATCAAAAGCATGAGGCCCTGGCAATAACACAAGAGCCACACAAGGAATGATTAGATGAGCTTGGGAAACTCATTACACAAAAGATGGATGCACTATAAGGAAAACATACTGCAATGTCCAACATTATGCTTATATTGCAAAAAAAAAGGTGAAGTTACCCAAGATGAACTCGGAGTCTATTATTGTGGACATACCATAGCAGAAGAGAAAGCATTCACCGAGTGGAAAACCTTGGAGGCTGAGATAATGGAAGAGTATCCGAGTGTATCCATCACTTTGATACAATGGAGGCTGCCTCATAAAACATTCTTTATTTGTCTACATTCTTTCTTATTCTTTTCATTCAACATTATTTACTTCAATTTTTTTGGAAATATCCATTTTCGGGGTGATAATGAGATTAGTGTGGGGTAATGTTGATTAGAGAACACTTCACATAACTCACACAAAAATTCCACATGGGAAAATAGGCTAGGTTTAACGGCGCGGATGGACAAGAAGAACCTGTGTGCGGAGGGCAAGTTCAACATTCAAGACTTAGCTGATTTTGAGCATGAAGACCTATTTTTAGAATATGGCATGTAGAACACACCAACGATGCAGAGACATGCACGCCATGCATTTTCTATCTTTAAAGGATCGGATCAAATCATTTTACATGGTGACAAGCTAAGAATAGGATTGTCACTTCGCTTAATCGAAATAGGTCTATAGATAGCACACTTGCATGTGTGGCTATGCCTCGTAAATGATGCGTGCCTATTAATATCATGTGGCCTATTTTTGGAATAGATAAGTAGTGAAGGGAAAGTCCCCACCCTATATATATGTAGTGAATTACCTAAGAGGGAGATGAGAGATATATAGGTATATGCAGAGCGTAAGAGGTAAGCATAGAGAGATATGTGCATATGATTGGATTATTGTATTATGTGTGTGCGCGCATCGGTATAGAATTCCATTATTGTAAGGAGCTTCTATTTTTATTAATAGATGGAAGTTATTGGCTGAATCTAAGTATCAATCCTGTGTGTAATTGAGTAGTGCATGTTCTTGATTCAATCATGATTATTGTTTAAGCTTGTTCTTTCTTAGATCTGAATATGGCATGCAGTGTAGAATGATGGATTAGTTATGGATCTATATGTTTCTTCCTTCATCATGTTAACATCTTGTTATAGCAACCCTAAAGAGGTACTGTACCTTTGCGCACTTTGGGTGAGTGCTTAGTCTAGATCGAGTGATGTGCCAACGCATCTAGGGTGTTATCTGCGGTAAATTCTAGGCTGCATGAGAGGGGCTTTTCTCTTATACCTCACCATTCCTCCTACTTTGGAGATCACACAATGGATCCTTCCTCATCAAAAGGTTTGAAGGTCTATGAGGTAGAGGAAGAATAACTAGAACTACCTCTAGCCACACCTAAGTTTGAAGAGGGTAATGCCTCTTTGAATGAAGGAACCATAGATATAAACATTAGGATGGAGGAGGATCCTAAAATCCTGAAATTTCTTTCTTCTTTAACTCTAGAGGAGATAGAAGTGCATATAAAGGTGCTTAAATATAATTCAAAATCCTTTGATTTAAGCTATAAGGAAATAACAAGTGTTAATCCCGATGTTTTAGTGTATAATTTAGTTACTAATCCCATGTTAAACCCATGAAACAAAAAAGTGAGACCCATGAAGCCAAAAGTGGCTTTGATGGTTAAAGAAGAGGTAATGAAACTCCTGCAAGTGGGGTTTATCAAACCAGTTGATTATTCAATGTGGGTTTTAAACATAGTCCCCATTCTCAAAAAAGAATGGGAAGATACGCATGTGTATTTATTTTAGGGACATTAACAAGGATTTTCCTAAAGACGATTTTTTGTTACCTTCAATCGATGTTATTGTTGACGCAGTGGCTGGATATAAGTTGTTATCTCTCATGGATGGCTTTTCAGGTTATAACCAAATAGGTATCTCTAAGGAATATCAAATGAAAACTACCTTCACAACTCCTTGGGAACCTTCTATTACGCAGTCATGCCTTTTGGCTTAAATAATGTCAAAGCTACTAACTAACAGAAATGAAATACATTTTTCTTGATCTTATTCATAAGATTGTGGAATCATATGTTGACAAATTACTAGTGAAAGCAAAGAAATGTGTTGATCATCTCGAAGTGCTTCATGTCATTATATCACGCCTAATCAAATACAAAGTGGCTCTAAATCTTGAGAAGTGCATGTTTGGGGTAACATGAGGCAATATTTTAGGATACATCATTTCTTCTTGAGGTATTCATGTTCATCCGAAAAAATCCAGTAGTATTGGAAATGTCCCCACCCACTAACGAGTCAAGCATTAGATCATTCCTGGGTAAGATTGGGGTAATCCACAGGTTTATTCTTGATTTAACATGCATAGTTTATCCCATTAACAACTTGTTGAAAAATGAGTGTAGAAAATACTAGACAACTAAGTGTTAGGAAGCGTTTGAATCACTAAAACTCTTCCTAATGTTTCGCCTATGCTCATGTCACCGAAATCGACCGTCCTCCTCGAATTTATATTCTTGAGCCATTGATGTCTCATTATCATGCATGTTGGCATAGGAGGAGGATGATCATCGTGAATGTGCCATATATTTTATCATTCGTACTCTTTTTGATTATGAGATGCAAGAGAAGGATTTCTTGGCTATATTTTTCGCTACCAAGAGGTTAAGGCATTATATTCTTAAACAAGAGACTAGGGTAATTTTCAAATCTAATTAGTTGTGAACTTTCTTAACTCAAGATGCCTTATCCAAGAAGGTTGGTTGTTTCATTACGCTAATGGGTGAGTTTGATCTCACCTATATTAACCAAAAATCCATAAAGGGACAAATTATGATTGGTTAGCAAATAACCCTATAGACTGTGGGGATCTAGTAGACCTAGATTTTCCGGATGAATGTGTTTTCTATGTAGAAACCAAGCCTCCCATTGCAGCATGTCCATGGTACATTGATATTTTCAATCATATTTTGGATCACTCGTATCCTAAAAGAGAAACCTCACAGCAAAGATGATGGCTACATGTCATATTCACTAAGTATGTGATTGTTGAATAAGTGCTCTATCACGTAGCCTTTGATGGTATGTTGTTGATATGTGTTGACAAAAAAGTTGAAGAAAATCCTCTTTGAGGCCCACAAGTAGTTTGTGGTGGTCACTTTGGAGGGCATGAAAAGGCTCACAAAATTCATCACATGGGCTATTTCTGGCCCACTTTAGAGCATGACATTGTAGAGTATGTCTGCAAGTGTCGAAATACACATGAAATACACCTTCCTACATAGGCTCTACAACCCATAGTAACACCTTGGTTATTCTCTACCTAGGGGCTTGATTTCATATGGAAGTTCTCTCCCTCATCCTCGGATGGCCACAATTTCATTATCATGGCTACCGATTATTTTATTAAGTGGGTTGATGTCATGCCTCTCACTATTGTACCCAGATCTGTAATCGCCAAGTTTATTCTAAACCAGATCATTTGTAGGTATGTATTCCCACAAGTCATTATATTAGATAATGGCATGTCATTCAAAAATTAAGAGGTGTAATAATTGTGTGTGCAATTCAAGATATCACATCACACAACCTCTTTGTATTATCCTCAAGATAATGGACAAGTTGAGGCTACAAATAAAACTTTAAAGTCCATTCTCCTCAAAATGGTTAAGGAGAACAAATGTGATTGGCACCTCAAGCTATTTCTAGCCTTGTGGGCCTATAATACATTAATACAAACACCCATGGGCGCAACCCAATAGTCCTTAGTCTTTGGATATGAAGTGTTCTTACCACTCGAGGTAGAGTTTCCTACCCTTTACATATCTTTGTAAGGCATTCTAGATGAAGACAGATATTGAGAGGCACAATTGGTTCAATCGGAAACCTTTGATGAAGTTTCCCTTTAGGCTGAACAACACCATTGTCTTTATGTTGACAAGATGTGTCATCGATAACAAGAAATTATACGAGCATGAAATACATGTATAGGATCTAGTGTTAAGACTTGATATCTAGATTGACAATAATATCGGTGAAGGAAGAAAGTTCATACCGAATAGTTATCCCCTACCGTAATAAAATATGTTAATAATGGTGTGTATTGCCTATGTACTCTCGAAGGTGAGGAATTCAGCGAATCGATTAATTCGCTTCACCTTAAACACTTTTATGCATAATTCATTTGCATCTCCACTTGTACATTATTGCATCCATGTTTCATATTCATACTATATTATCATACTATGATATTTTAAATCTGAAACTTACTTTTTAAGAAACTTCTAAAAACTTCCAAATGTTGGCAAAAATGCTTAATCATATCTCTTCAAGTATCCACCATATTATCATCAAATAATTCTAATCTCTTCATCATCTCAACAATTAAGACAAAATTTTGACATTGGTCCTACCAAGGCTTGCATACTTAGTTCTACTCATAGTTTCTTCTAGCTCAGGTGTCTTTTCCCATAGTCTATTCTAGAAGCTTCTTGATGTCACATATTTCCCTAAAATCTCTCTGATAACAAAAGTAATCTAAACATTTCACCGGAGATCTTTCTTTCCTACCTCAACCTTAGTTTGGTGAGCCCTCGTATCCTACTTGTCAGTTGCATGGGGTTAAGGCTAGGGAAAAATTTCCCTCCCAAAAGCATGATTCAAAATAAAATAAAAAAGTATAAATCAAACAATAAATACAAAAACTCTTTCTTTTACAAATAACACTACACTTCCTTGCCCTACTAATCTTTGGTGATGATCCCATGCTTCCTACTAGTAGGGTGAGGTTGGGAAATGAGGGAAGTGTCCTTACTCACCGATATTTTTTCTTCAATGATGATCCCATACTTATTACTGGTAGCATGGGGAAAGATGTAGGGTGTCTCTTCAAACAAGTCAATAAGTTGTAAGTAACTAAATAAATAAAAAGTGCTTTGAAATCTCAAAATCCCAAGGAAATGAATTAGATATATATGTTGTAAGAGAGTCAAGTCCTTAAAACCATATTTTTTCAGTCAAAAGGCCTATGGATCTAATTCTTGATAAAATTACAATTAAATCATATTTTGGACTGGTTAGTTGATTATTCTTAGTGTTCGGTTGTAGGTTCCTTGGTGGATCCTTGTCAAAGTTTTGTCTTGTCTTTCAATCATCACCCATCTTGTGTTCCTTCTAGATCATCAAACCCTAGGATGGATAGTGTTAGAGTAGGTATTTACTTGTGCTCGTGTGCACCTTCTTTATTTACCTTTATTGATCCTCACCCACTTATGTGTGTGGATAGTTCTTTCCCCATTAAAATCCTTAGCCCTTGGTCATATGGTATGGTCATATGAGGGCTTAAAGCTTGTGATTCCTACTAGTAGGTGCTTAACTTCAGCCCCCTTTAATTTTATTTGTGTGGTGAAGGCAACAACAATTTATTTGTTTTAGTGGCAACTAAAATAAATAACAGAGCAAAATATTAAAAAGCTTGTATCTTTTGATCGGTAACTCGGTTTTGAGTGTCATTTTTGCAAAAGTGCTTGTTTTTTCGTGCTCTTTCCATTGGAGTTATTTATTTTGAGACTTGAACTATAATTATAAAGTGTCAAATATGGAGGAGTGTTGTAATCAATTATGGATGTAATTTCGGCTGAGCCCAACGTCCTAAATTTTTGTACCTATCATGGATTCTGAGAATTATATGCTTTTCTCTTAAGTATGTGGACTTCAAGAGGATATTGTAAAATTTGTGGAAGAAAATAGATCACTCAAGAAGTGAAATTATCTTCTACAATCACTCATTCACGATAAGGATACAATAATACACTCCCTGCAGAACAAACTTGCTAGCCTACAACATCACCATCATATTGTGGACAGCCATATCCATGCTCCTAGTCCACTTACAGCTATTTCTCTTGAACCCACTAACATTGATCTATCATTCTTTGAGTCTTTTCTTGCTCTTGATGCTCATACATCTATGAAGCTTGTTACTACATGTTCTTCCACATGTGCCTATTACAGCACCACATGTTGTGTATCCTATTTCTACTCAGCTACATGGAATTTTTGAGAAGCATACTACTGCATTCAGTTCTCGTATGCTCCATTCTATGGGTCTCACTAGCGGAGTCATTGGCAGACATTCACAGGGTATTGTTTCCTCTATTCCACATGTTAAGTGGAATTTTCGTCATGACATTGGTTTTCGAGAAAATACTTCATTGGGATCACACATTGACAGAGCTCCCTTTTTTGTTCGCTCGATTCTTTTTGAGGATCATGAGCAACACATGAGTTCTACACCTTCACTCAGGATTGAGAAACTTGAGATTTTAGTTGTCAGACATGATCAACCTGACACACATTTTGATGTTCTTTTGCATGCACCCATTGTGTATTTTACACCAAGTCATATGCAGGCATCTTCTTCATCCGTCTGTGTTGATTTGGGTGGATATCTGATCACTCGTGGAGGTGACATAGGAATTTGTTGAGAGGACTCTATAGGCATGGCTCCTCCACCATTTGTCCTCTTGCTCCACTTTCTATACCTTATGCATTGTGATGCTTCTTGTTTTGAGCATTTTTCTTTAGCAGGTGTAGTGTATCTCTCTTGTTTGTTGAGAGATTTTGTATCTGTATTTTTGACACTTTTGGCATGTTGATAGTATCTCTTGTGGGGGATCTATTTTGGTGGAGCCTAGTGTTAGTTTGTCAGTGTTCGAGTAGTTGTTTTGAAAACTCATACAGATTTATAGTGTCACTCCACCCATTCAGTAGTATGGGAGGGTGTGGTGTTGATCTTACTTCTTTGGGTTTCGTGTCCTTGCCTTGTTACCTTGGCTTTTCTTGGATCGTGACACTCTAGATTTTGTGTCCTTGCCTTGTTGCTTTGGTTTTTATTCTTGGATCATGGCACACCTATTTGTAGCAGTTGATCGAATTATGTTTGGTATTTTTTTTGCACTTTCGACATCACTCCGTTGACAGTCTCCTTGTGTGGAGCTATTCTGGTGAAACCCAGTGTCAGTTGTTTTTGAGTTTTTGATTGAGCAGTGGATTCAGACCACAGTGCACACCAAACTTCTTCAACATTGTATGATTTTTTTGAGCTGAGCTTCTTGGGATGCCTTGGAGCAGTTTTTACTCTCTTTACTTTGTTGTTACTAGTTTTGGGTACCTTGAATGTCCCTTTTTCCAGTTATTGTACATGAGTACCTCATCAAGCCTAGTTGTCGGGACTCATACTATGGACATGCCACTTCTATTTTGGCCCCTAGCTTCACTTGAGGGGGGTGTTAGAGTAGGTATTTACCTTAGCTCATGTTCACCTAGGTACTTTATTTACCTTTATTGTATTTATCCTCACCCGCTTATGTGTGTGGATATTTCTTTTATCTTATTTAGATATTAGGAGATATTATCTAGCTGTTAGGTATAGTTCTTTCCTTAATCTATGGTATTGACTTGTTCTTTCCTTGATCTATGGTATTGACTAGATCATTGATGTCTAGTTCTCTCCTAAATCTATGGTCTTGACTAGTTGTTTGATGACTAGTTATTTCCTTGATTTATGGCTTGATCTATGACCTTGATTGGTTCTTAGATTGTCATTCCTTGCCTATTCAAGCAAGGCCCATTCTCAATGTATTGAATTGAGTTCCATTATAATATATGATATTGCTACTCATTTTTTTGTAGAGGTTTTATGTAGAGTTATTCTAGAGAATTGCTTTCATCTTATTGATAGTGGTGTTTGATTAGCATTTGTGTTCTTGGCTTGAGTACGATCTGGTTATCATTCCTTTCGGATAGAGTTAATTTTTATTATCCTATCACATTCATCACACTTTTCTAACAAAACAAAAGTGCTAAATATTGTATGAAAATCAAAGTATCTTATTGTAGTTTGTTCTCATGTGAATCATACAAACGAATCATTATGTTAATATGTTTACATCCTCATCATCTATAGCATGCATCCATAAAAACATCATAAAAACACTCAAAGACATAAAAAAATTATCATACTTAGTCATTTCTAATTTTTCCCCCGTAATTAGGCAATCGCCACTGCATGTCAGAGGTAATTACATTATCTTGCCCTCTCATGTAGAGCAAAGGTTATGTAACCACCACGGAAATTCAGCATTTTTCCTTAACCCGTTGATAGTTACATAGCCTACATGGTAGTTTTACAACCTCCACTCTACGCAGCAGCGTGCGGTTGCACAATCGCCACGACAATTCCATCTGTGAAAGGTGGTTCATGCCCTAAGGCCCCAAAAAAATGAAAAAATATAAAAATGGACCATTTTTAATGAAACAAATTATAAATCCTGCCAAGCACCCCCCTTATGAAAATTTTGACTATAAAATTATTGGAAATAATCCCCCATAAGTTGAATTTTTCATATTTTATATGTTTTAAAGTAAAAATAAATAAATGTAAATAACTCACCTATTTGTGATCCATTGCTCCTCCCATGGGTTGGGCTAACATTACATTGACGCACTTTTCATTTTGACTATATTCTTGCTCAAAAAAATCACAGGTATTCCAGAGCTCAAAATTCACCAAGTGGGTAAGTGCAAATGATTTCTAGAAATAGTAATTTGGATATATATATAGCATGTTTTAACTCTATTTTTAGTGTGTATTTTTCAGTAAGGAGTGTTGCATAAGCACAAGTATATCTCTATTCCCACTTATATGGTAAGTCCTCCTATCATTTTATTTTAGTATGTTTTTCCAATTCTACATTATATCTAGACTTTATTCTTGATTACTTCTTGCATGTGGTGAGAAGCTTATATTGATGTCACTTCAACACATGGGCATGTCAGATCTAATTTCTAACTTTCCCATTTGGGAGTATCATACTCGAGACTTTATGTTTTATGTATCTTCATAGATTAAAAATGCTTCACTTTGAGGGTAATATGTACATACCCAATTTTTCATGGTACTACATTATCGAGAATAGGTAAAATCCCCGATGATTATAAACCATCAATTCCAAGTGATGTTCGAAATCCTCATTCGCATAATGTTTTGTTCATTCTATCTTTACTTTCCTGTTTTCCTTTGCCTTATTAGTTTAAGTGACACATCCACCTCGTCCTTTCCTCCTATCTTTTCCCATCACAATAGTTGCTTTCCTTCTTCATTTTTTAGCAAAACATTTTCACTTATTCAAACCTTATTTTCTTGTTTACTTTTTATATGCCTAAAAAATTCTCCTTCCCTTCTTTTTGTTATTTGTAAGTTAATTCGCTTCTTTGAGAGATGTGTCATTCCATCTACCAAGTGGGTTGGACCACTTCTTTTCCTATTTTCTATAAGAGCCAAGATTCTTCCCAAAGCATTGGTTGGAGTCTTTTGTTTTGGAATTGTATCATTATGCTTCCATAATCCTACCAAGAAGCACACAAGCAAGCACAAAGCTTATTTACTCTCTTTCTTTCCTCCATTGTTACCAAACTCGCTGTAAAAATTGAACCAGCTAGCTCTAGAAATCTCTCCTATTCTTTCTACACATTTCTAGCATAGTTCCCTAAAAAAATTTACATTCACTAGAAAATAAGTTAAGGTGATACTAATAATCATTGCTAGCATTGGATTTTTCTCTGTACAACATTTCTAGGTTGGGGGTGTCGTTAAATTCCTACAAGTTTCTTTTATTTATTTGAATAAATTCAATAAAATACATTAGTTTGGAAAAATACAATTACAGTAGCATTTACAGTAGTTTCTATTTGTAAATCTTCCATTGAGGATTTATTCTCAGCTCATCCCCTGTGATTTTCCTTAGAAGATTTCAAAAGAGGTTCTTCTTTCTACACTGCATTGTTATTCTCCACAATTTATTTACCTATAGTTTACATTTCTTCATTTAGAAAGCTTCTGTTTTACCGAGGAAGTTTCAGGGGAAGAATTACTTTTGAGAATCTTTTCATTCTTCTTGTGATTATGAGGTAGAGCTAGAAGAGGCAATATCCACAATTAAAAATTAGGAAAAGCATTTATTTTATTAGATTAGAGTAAATCCTATGCAATAGGGAAATAGCCACATCCGGTTATTTCATTGTTTAGTTTAATTTGTTTAGAGTAGAAGTAATTTCATTTAATTAGAAGAAGTTGCATTTGTCTATGCATATTTTATTTATTTTCCAATAAACATAAAAATACAAAAACATTAGATTAGATTAATTAGTTTTCTTTTATTTGTTTTATTCCCTTTATTTAAAATCATTGAAAAAGCACAAAAACAAATAGATTAAATTTTTTTCCTTTGTTTTAATCAATTAGCTTTCATTTGTTAAATTAACTAGTTATACATCCACATGACCATCCAAGGTGTTGATTTGTGGAGCTAAATTACTTCACAAGTAGTGTGGTTTATAACTTTCGTGTTTATACAAGAACCGTGTCAATCGGGGAATGTAAATGCATAGCGAAGGTTCCCTAAGCTTGTGTGTGCTTATATAAGCATGAAAACTAGGGTTAGAAGGTTAGTTAGAGTAATCCTTGGTTGAGAAGATGAAGAAGAAGAAAAATAAAAAATAGGTTGCATGAAGATAGATCTTCCATGGAGAGAAGTGGGATAGAAGGAAATTATAGGTGTATCTAAATGGTGAAAATAGGTTTCTTCTACTGTATTTCCTTTATATAATTATTGTCTAATTGTAATGGCTTGCATAGTATGCAAAGCACATAGATTTTATTCTTATAGATCCACATGTTGGTGAGATCTTGTATTGTAGATCCATGAGATCATATTGTATTGTTGATCCATGTAGATCTAGGCTTGTATTGTTAGATCCATAGTTATTGTGAGATCTTGTATTCATAGATCCATGAGATCATGTTGTATTGTTGATCCATGTAGATCTAGATATTGTAGAGGAGGTTGTCTTCTTGTTTGCACAGTGGAAGATGCAGAGATGGAGGAGAGACTTACTTCTTGGTGCACAGTTATGGTTGCACATTGGTAGACCCTTGTGAGAGGTCTTGTTTGTAGATTCACATGAGAGCTTGGTTGCATAGTGGGAGATGCAGTAGTTCTGATATGTGAGATCTATTGGTGGTTTGGAGGCACAATTATAGTGCACTCATGTAGATCCATTTTTAGAGATCTAGAGGAGGAGATACTCTTGGAGAGATGTATTGTACTCTTGTATTGAAGAGTTGGTTTACTCTTTTTATTATATATATATATATGAGATCTCTATCTTTGGTGGACGTAGCCCACATTGGGTGAACCATGATACATGTTGTGTTATGTGTGTGTACTTTGTTTTGATTTGGATTATTCTAGTTTATACTTCCACTGTTGTAGATTTTGGGGAATTGTCTAGATCCGTATTTGCATGATTTGGTTTGTTATTGAATCATATACACTATTCTACGTAGTCCTAATTCCCAACAACCGTATCGAGCTTGTTATTTCTTATTTGATACCAACAACTAGTATTAGAGTTTTTATTTCAGTATCATTTTTGTTATTGGTTTTACTTGAACAGGTGTATGAGAGTAGGGTTTTTTTTTCCTGATGTGAAAATCACAGAAGAGATTTAAATCTCAAGTGGAAGCTAGAAATGTGAGGTTATTTACATGATGATGTCACTTAGTGGTGGTGATATCATTGGAAAGGTGACCATGTTAGTTATAGGGTGACCATGACTAGTTACTAGGCAACCTGGTTTTAAATAGAAAATCACATATCTAAAGAAATTGAGAGATGCATATGAATGTGTCTTGTTTGCTGAGGTGTCCCTGGTTCTTGGAGGAATAAGAATGTTGGTCAGATTTAGATCCGGGTTATAGAGGTATGGTTTTATCTTGGTATTGTAATGCTTGTATATTTTGGTTACACATGCATGGTTTGGGATTGTAGATCTGAGTATGAGATAGAGGAGCAATTATGCATCCTTTGGTGCAGTTAGATGCATGATCTTCATTAGAGAAGCATAATATAATAGCACATGAAAGACAAGGCTTCCATCAGAGAATCATGTTCTTTAGTTAAAGATGTGGTTGAGTATCTTGGTGTTGGTAAGGTGATGTATTTCATCTTGGTGTAGTTTTATTTGCATGTATTATTGTTGTAAATTTTTTGTATAAGATTTGGGTGCTTCTTGAAATGACTAGGCTCAACACAACTATCATTTTGGTCGGAGTAGGCACCTGGTTTGGTGTACTATGCCAATTTTGTGGCATTGTGTTCATTCCAAAAGACCGGTGTTGGTCAGGGAACCACATCGATCACGAGAGGAACCGGTACTGGTCAGGTACCATGGTCGGTCTCTTTGTGACTTGAGTTTGCATACTAGGTTTTTTTGCAGTAGGAGAGGGCATGGATGGTTTAGTGTCCTGTTTTGGAGGATCAGTTTCTTACATAGAGTGTACATGGTACAAAAATGTAGATCACTTCAATGTTTGAATCAAAAAGAGGACGGAGTTGGCTCGGTTAGTCCAGTGAGACTTTGGGTCAAGTATCTCTATATGGTTCATGTTTTATTTCTTTTGTTTGAAAGAAATTGATATTATGTTTGGATTGTGTGCACAAGTAAAAATTTGCACCATGGATATTTGGTGGGTTTGAATTTTATTTCCGGGATGTGTTGGAATCTTGAGGACAAGGGTATCTAGTCTAAGGATGAGATCCTCAATGAAAAGTCATGATTAGACACACAATTGCAGGTAGTAACGAGATGTTAGTACACACGGATGAAAATAAGGTGATTCACCTACTTCAAAAGAAGTCCAAACTTCTATGATGTAGAAGTATTCTTTGATAAGAAGGGAATCAATTTTATATTTTCTTTCATCTAGTTTTATTTCTCACTATATATATTGGAGCTTTTGAGCTTGTTATTAGAAGAAGTATAGGGGAGTTCATGTTGAGTGGGAGAAATCCATGGTTGTTGGCATTATAGGTTGGACACATATGCACATGCAGAGTGAGAGGAGATGCTATTATTCAGAGTGGCATGAGGCACAAGTTGTTTTGGAGGACAATCATGGTTTTACAGGTATTTTTTGTTTATTGCATGGTGATGTCACTTTTGGTTTTATTTTGTGGTGCCTGGATATCCTTATGGGATGGTAGTTGATGGTTTATTCAGCTGGGGTAAGAAGAGAGAGAAATGTTTTGAGTTTGAAGGGTAAAGAAGGAAAAATGTTTGTTACAGGTTATAGTGTGACAATGTGTATATTTACATCTTATTGATGTTGCCCTTGTTTTCTTTCATCTTGGATGGTTTGTGCAGTATTTTGATGACATTTTTTGTTGGTATTTGCACTAGTTATTAGTAGCATGGTTAGCATGGTTGTTGTTGTTGACATTGATGAAGCATGGATTCATATGTGGCTTTGGAGTTAGTCGGTGAGAGACTTGGAGCTTCTGGAGAGCTTGATGATATGGATGGATGTATATGGTGAGTTTATACATGTGGATAGATTTTGTTTTATGAGTCTATGATGATGTAGATATTTTCTTTCCATGAGCATGGATTAGTATGAGCATGAGTAGGGGATGTTTGTATTTCCTCTTATTACTATGTTACTCCATGATAGATATGTTTTCTACAGATGGTTGTCTTGGACATGCAAGTTGTTTATGCAGGGTTGGATTTTAGAATGTAGTGTTTGGATTCTTTGAGTTATGCAGGTGTTGTGGATTGATCACCCACTTGTTGCATGTAGAACTCATTTGGGTTGTCTTACCCAGATCTTGTTTATTTCTTACACTTATTCTAGTTTGACTTGTCTTTGGTCAGATTGCATTGGTAGTAGCATGGAGACATGGATAGATGGTTGGAGAACATGGTTTTTTTATAGGTATGGCTATGGTTGCGATTGAAGCTCAATATTTCAGTTTGAGTGGGAGCTCTTGTAGGTGTGTTAGTCATGGTGGCTTAGTTTGCATGAGAGGCTTGGTGTTATGATTCAATGGGAGATGTATGGATAGCTCGTGTATCATGGATCAATAGTAGCTTCATGTAGGTATATGGTAAGTCATGGTTTGTTATCTTCTTGGTTTTAGAAGATGGTTTAATCTTCCTATTTTTGAGAGAATTGTTGAAGTAAATAATAGTTGGTCTTCATGGTATGTAGAGGATGGTGATGTATAGGTATAGGTACAGTTCAACAATTTATCTCCAAGTGGGAGATTGTTGAGTTGTGGAGCTAAATTGCTTCACAAAGTAGCATTTTTTACAACTTGCAGGTTTACATAGTAACCAACATCAAGGTCAAGGGAACTACCGCATCGGTTAGGGAACTGGCATCGGTTAGCATCAAAGAACTAGCACTAGTAAGGGAACCGACACCAATCAACATGAGGTTAGGAACTAGAACCGGTTACCTATGCATTTATGTTTTTATTTTAGACACATGATTAGATCTAACCTTTGATTTAAAAAGGTGATCTAAAGGTTGTAAATGCATAGCTAAGGTTCCCTAAGTTTGTGTATGCTTATATAAGCATGAAATATAGGGTTAGAAGGTTAATTAGAGTAATCCTTGGTTGAGAGGATGAAGAAGAAGAAAAAGAAAGAACATGTTACATGAAGACAAAGCTTCCATGGAGAGAAGTGGGACAGAAGGAAATAACAGGTGTATCTAAATGGTGAGAAGAGGTTTCTTCTACTATATTTCCTTTGTATAATTATTGTCTAATTGTAATGGCTTGCATAGTATGCAAAGCACATAGATTTCTTCTTGTAGATCCACATGTTGGTGAGATCTTGTATTGTAGATCCATGAGATCATATTGTATTATTGATCCATGTAGATATAGGCTTATATAGCTTGTATTGTTATATCCCAGTTATTGTGAGATCTTATATTCATAGATCCATGAGATCATGTTGTATTGTTGATCCATGTAGATCTAGATATTTTAGAGGAGGTTGTCATTCTTGTTTTCACAGTGGCAGATGCAGAGATGGAGGAGAGACTTACTTCTTGGTGCAGAGTTATGGTTGCACATTGGTAGACCCTTATGAGAGGTCTTGTTTACATATTCACAAGAGAGATTGGTTGCATAGTGGGAATGTAGTAGTTCTTGATATGTGATATCTACCATGGTGGTTTGGAGGCATAGTTGTAGTGCACTCATGTAGATCCATTTAGAGATCTAGAGGAGGAGATACTCTTGGAGAGATGCATTGTCTCTTGTATTGAAGAGTTGGTTTGTACTCTTGTTTATTATATATATATATATATATATATGATATCTCTATCTTTGGTGTACCTAGCCCAGCCATGGTACATTGGGTGAACCATGGTAGTGTTATTATTATCTATTTTACACTTCCACTATTGTAGATTTTGTGGAATTGTATGTCAATATTTCCATGTTTAGTTTTTTATTTAATCTTTACAATGTTCCACACTACTAATTCCCAACAAAATTCCTATGCAACCTAGATATTTAGTGTGTGATCCCAAAGTTCCACAACTAAAAACAACCAAACAATTTACATACATTGACATGGGCCCATAAACTTATTTTTTCAGACCACCTAGATTCCACTCGTTATTATCTCATAGTTGATGGCTGTGAACTTCAAAGTAGAAATTGCTTATGTGTTCGGAATTGTTAGCTTAGTCGAGATTATATTCTACGATTTACATCTTTATCCTCTCATACGTTTCTCATTTCACCTCCATGACCTTGTCTGGAGACTTTTACGAGGAAAAAGAAGGAAATTTCCCAAGTATTCCACAACCAATTCAAAGGGTGTTTAGGGACATTGACATTGATTGAAGCCTTCATGTGTCCATCCTCCTTGATCGTTCCATTTCTCCCACCCAAGTTAGAAAATAATTCATTTCCCTATACGATAATATTCCCATAGTTCCCATAGAGGACATTTGATTTCCTTGACTTGTTTGTTAACCATTTCCACCTCTTCATCCTATTTATCCATTCCATATCCATCTTTCCATTTCATATTAGTTATCTTAGCACGACCTCGGAGGTTAAGTTCGTCCTAGGGTCATGTGTCAATTCTTAGAAGTACATTTACCACTATTCTAGGTGGAGATTACCATGATTATAGGAGGAGGTTAAACATTCACCTCTTATATGTACATCTCTTGCATTATTCGATTTAATTTTTTTGAGTTGGAACTATTATTGTGTTATAGCAATTATCTCTCTTGTATTTTCATAATTTACAGCCTTATATGCTTTCTTTGTTTTGTCTTGGAACAATTCACGTCTTACATCATTCACCTATGCATTCTTCAAAACAGTAGATCTATGGCACTTCTTCGATAAAGAAAATGTTAAAAAGCTAAAAAATTGGTTTTAAAAGAAAAATGAGGTTCATAACTTAGAATAAATGAGTTGAGTTAAGTCTAAAAGGGAATGTAAAGGGGAGAGGAAAGGATATAGATCTCACTTTTTCCTTAGTAGAATTTTTTTCATCATCAAAGACATGTCACATTTCAATGTTACACCATATAATTTTTTGATGCATGCATATTGCCCCGATCAAGTATCATTTTAAATATGAATGGAATAAAATGTGATTTTTGAGAATGGAGCTTCCCAAAATGGGAGGGTTAGAGGATCACCTTATCCAACCGTGCGTTGATACGAAGCCAACCAAGACTACATGCCACCTGTAAAAGAGAAATAGGAATCAAGTGTAGTAATAAATAAATTTGGCAAAATATTTTAAATGAAGGGATAAAATTACTCACCATTCATGTGGGGGTCAAAAATATACTTGCTCCACCATTACCAACACTTCACAATCTTTTCCAAAATGGAATTAGAAAGAAAGAATGCTCAATATATATCACATTTTTACTATATTTAGAAATCATCTGTCACATACATCTTTATGATGGTAACGAGTCCAAAGATAGAACATTTGGGGCTCAGGGAACATGTAAGCTACAAGCATTTTTGTCTTTATTCCCTAGGATTATTTTTCTCTCAAAATGATCTTTAGGGGAGATTTTCAAGAATTTAATAACTAAAATGACCATTGGGGGACATTTCCTAGTGTATGTATTTTATTTTACTTAAATTGTTCATTTGTTTATGTTTTACGATTTTTTGGGTTAGAGGGCATGGGTTGGTAGTTGGTGACACACCACTATGGTGGTTGTGAAACTGTTGCTAAAAACATAGTTGTTGTTGTGCAACAACCGCGATGATTTCACAACTACCATTATATATAGAGGGGAGGTTGCATGCAACCACCTCATGTGCTAAGGATTTTTATTGAAACATGGATGTTTTTTTAACTTATCATTGATAATTCTTCATTGATTTATGGTTTTATCAAAGTATCCTAATGTTATTTTCTTGCTTCCTTTTTGGTGTAGGGGTTTACTTCCACTAGAGCAAGGATCGAGATTAGGATTGGGTCACATGATTTCTCCCCTTGTTGACTCGGGCACAAATAGGCCATCTTGAGAGGGTTTGGATATGGCAGCTTACACAAATCAAGCTACTTGCCCTAGCTACCAGGATACTCTACAAATTTTGACCTATCGGGTTACTGAGATCAAAATGCATTCTAATTCCTTTGTGTTCATGGATAATAGATGATTACACTAGAAGATGTATACCAAATATTAGGGTTTCAATTAAAGAAAGGAAGCTAATGATGAAAATTTCTATCTCACCAAATGAGGCCCGTCACATGAGGCTACATACTTGGGAAATGTAGAGGCACTCAACATTAGTGCAAAGTAGAGTGTTAGGTTGAATTCGATAGAGGAAACGCCTATCCCTACTCTCTTGAGGCCATTATTTGTATATTGGCCTCACGTATGATTGAGAAAAGGGTATGGATATATTTCTATTCTACTAGGCACATATTGTGTAGAGTATAGAGTAGCATGGTCGATTGTTTACATAGAGCCAAGACATATTAGTGACTACCTAGCATTATCAATATCGGGTAGTTAGATGCAAGTCCAAATCACTTAGTCCCCCTCACTCATGATGTTATGGGTGTATGAGAGGGTGATCCATTATCGAGAGAGGTGTGGGGATTTGATATTTAGCTAGCATTAGGGTAAAAGGTGGATGGATATGGTTCCCATACGAGCCACTCCATGGGCAACAAGTACCTTGACTACCATAGATATGATTTTATATCTGTATGCAAGATATATTAGGATTCTGGGGATAGGAGGGGATTACATTGGCTACATGCATAACCATGACATAGCTAATTGACCACGGTGGGCATAGAGACTCACCCAAAGTGACATGGGTTCATTAGTAGTTTTGTTGCCATAGATTAATGCTCTTCCCATGGTATAGATGATTTTAGAGGTACTAGTAAGGCAATACCCATCCATATGTGGGCGTATAAATAATTATATTCCCTAGCATACCATTTTTGGTACGTATATCCATACCTATATATGTTCTTTAAAGGAGGGGGCCACCTATAGTCCTAAAAACTTTTGGTGTACCGAATAGAGTGAGGAGGAGGTAAAGACAGACTTTGGATAGGATGAGGGGTTAGATATCAATTGTCTTAGTAGAGGAAAACAAGAGGAGGCAGGTTAGGATAGAGGAAGAGGCCACCGAGGAGAAACCAGAGGATGAGGAGCTCGTAGAGATGTAGGAGGATCCTATAGATCCCGGTCAAGTTGAGGTAGATCTCAATGAGTTATTTTTATTCCCCTTTCCTTTTATTTCCTAGATTAGAGTTAACAAACCTAAATTTTAGAGAAAAAAATTCAATTTTTTTGGTGAATGCATATGTTTTGCAGCCACTACTACAGAGTGGAGAGATTTGATCAGTGGATGAACCTAAACCTATTCACTATTACTTAAAATTTTACATGAGATGTGTTATTAGTATATTCAAGAATCCTAGCCCACATTGGTCATCATTCCAACATTTTTACACTAACATGGCACGTAAAATTTTTATCTCTCGAATGAGGACCGAGAATGCGATATTGAGGAAATAGGTTGAGGTATATTGATAGATGCTTAGAGGGGGACGATCTACACATATTGAGGCTACGATTATTGTAACATCCCATGGAAACTCTCATGAACACTCACATCACTCAACATATGGAGGTTCCCACTCAGGGCCTAGTATACCTCATCATAGGATCTATAGCAGAGCCCTCAACCCACTGATTCATAGGGGTCTCAAAGGGATGGATAGGATGAGTTCCTTTATTTTTACTCCCATTTTTGTGTATATATCATTTTTTTATTTTTGGCTCATGATTGAGCATTTTGACCACACATTTCCTTTTTATGATGACATTGTACTAAATATATGGAATATATATATATATATATATATATATATTATATATATGTATATACATATATATATATATATATATATACATACTCTTTTTGGATCAACACTCCTTTGTACATTTGTTTCTTTATGCTTTACTTCATTTGTGCACTTTGGATAGTTAGGAATGTTTGATTTTTTATAGTTTTTAAATGAATGTTATGGATGATAGTGTAGTATGGTAAACATAATGAGATATGGAAACACATGTGTTTATAAGTCATACTTAGGAAACTTATTTTTCAAATAATGCTTAAACATTCCATTCCATTGGCAAAATATGTTGTAGATGATATAATAATGAGATGTCTCACTCCACTCTTGACCCCACATAACCAATAAGATGTGAGGGATCAACACCAAGAGCCAAGAAGGACATGAGATATATGAATGAATAATGTATAGATGAGAATGATGAATAAAGAGACATGAGTTTTAATAATGACCTATTTAGGAACTTATGGCTCATTTCCAATCAAAATTATCTAACAAAATTCAAGATGATTTACTCTTTATAATCCTTGACTAGACTTAGACCTATGGGTGGCCTACTAATTGGAAAAATATAGTTAGGGAATAATTGTCTCTCCTAACATAGGCATCTAAATTATCCATTTGGGATTTTATATATTCAAGCACTTTCATTCCACATTGCTTTAAGGCTTCTTTTTCTTTTCTTTTTTTTTTGAATGACCCCCTACATTTTCCTCATGCTACTAGTAAGAAGCATGGGCTCATCACTAAAGGAAAAACATAGTCAAGTAAGGGAACATCTCTCCTTTCCCACCTCATGCTAGCGGTAAGAATTAAAATATCATAACAAAATATTGGGAAGGATGAAAGGTGTAGCTATTTGTAACATGAAAAAAATTATTATTTTTTTATTTTGTCTTATTCTTGTATTTTTCTTTTAGGTGAGGATTGTTTTCCCCGATCTCATCCCCATGCAACTAGTAATATATGATGGATCACCACCTAATACTAAGATGGGTGAACATAAGATCCGAGTGATGCATTTAGAGCTTTCTTGTTGTGGAGAACTTCTTTTGGAGAAGGATTTTCCATCAAAAACTTCTAGACAAGATCATAAGTGAAAATATCTGAAGTGGGAGAAACCATAAGAGGGATGAGGCATGAAATACCTTATAGGATTAATGTTAGATCTTGTCTCATGATTGAAATTGGTGATATGGATTATATAGTTGAATTAGTTGTAGAGATATCATTATTGAAACATCTCTGCCAATGTATGAAAAGTTTAAAATTATTTCCAAATAAGTAAATCCATAGTATAATATAAACACGGTGATAATGAAAATGACACAGAGGTTGAAAATGTAGTAAGGATAGTGTGGAGGTATAATACTTATATATAGAAACATTTTAGGTGAAGTGAGTTGACGGATTCAATGAAATCCTCACCCTCTAAAGTGCACAAATGGTAGGCACCATTATTGAAATATTTAGTTACTTGATAGGGTCCTAACCACTTTGGTATAAATTTATGACCTTCTCCAATCTTCTTGTCTATGCAACTATCAAGCCTTAGCACAAGGTCACCCACTTGAATTGGGCGTTCGTAAAATTTCTTATTATACTATCGACACATTTTGTCTTCATGAACCTAGTGATGTTGTTCATCTTTGAGCCTTTTCTCATCCATGATTTCTAATTTTTTAACCATGTATTTATATACTCATAGTATTATAATATTCTTTATAAAGATACACGAAGACTAGGAGTTCTACCTCTAAAGGTAGGACAACTTATGAACCAAAAACTAGGGAAAATGGTGTTGCCCATGTTGGTGTACGAATGGAAGTCCTATATGCCCATAAGGCTAGGAACATCTTTAAGTGCCAATCCCTTTTGTTATCCTTGACTTTTTAAAGGAGAATGGACTTTAATGTTTTGTTTGTAGCCTCATCCTAGATGTTAGCTTGAGGGTAATATAGAGAGGCAATGTGATGAGATATTTTTAACCTTTTGCATATCTCACGTACCTCATCATTCTTAAATGAAGAGACATTATTAGAAATAGTGACTTGTGGAAATCCATACCTATAAAAATTTGATTTAAAATAAATTTTTCTATGATGGAGTCAGTCACCGTGGTTAAAAGCATAGCCTCAACCAACTTTGTAAAATATTTGGTTATCATGATGATAAAATTATGGTCATTAGTGGAGGAGAGAGATAATTTTCCTATCAAGTCTAAGCCCCATGTAGATAATGTCCACTATGTAACTATAGGTTATAGAGCTTGAGTCGGGATATGTATGGTGTGTGAAAATTCTTGACATTTTTACATCTCCAGGCATATTCCATAGTGTCATGCTCGAGAGTGGGCCAATAGTAGCCCATCTAATGAATTTTTTAAGTGGTCAAATGCTCTCTAAAATTTCCACCATATACTCTAATGTAGGCTTCAAAAAGGATCTTTTCAACTTCTTATTTTTCCACACATCTAAGTAATATGCCATCAAAGGAATTTTAATATAGGAATTCTTCTATGATGACACACTTAGCAGTTATGATGTGGAGTCTTCATCTTTGTTGTGATTCATACCTTTCTGGGTAAGTTTGGTCCACAATATATTGTTCACTATGTCAAAATACCATGCGCATGATGAGATTATGGGTTTCTCAATGTGATAAATAAACTCATCATGGAACTCTAGGTTGACCGATTCACTAGATTCCAAGGGATTTTGTCCAAACAGCTAGCAATGATTTTCCCCTTAACTTAATTCTTATTAACATAAGTTCAAACTCATTCATGAGCATTATGAACCTACCATCTTTCTTAGATAAGGCTTCCTAAGTTAAGAAAGTCTTTAACTACTCAAATTTAATAATGACCCTTATCTCCTAGTTGAGCATGTAGTACCTCAATCATTTAGCCATAAAGACAATGGCAATACATTCTCTCCGATTGAGTATATCAGGCCTCATAATCGATAAGTACATGACTAATGAAATAGATAGTGCACTTATGACCATTATAATCTTCTTGTTCCAACATACACGTGATTGACACATTTTGGCCCTAGAATAAATAATTAGAGGACAATCGGACTTAGGAATCATGAGATTAGGTGGGAAGAGATGTAAGAGTTTCACTGATTCAAAGGCATTGTCGTGATTAACTAAAATAGGAATTTTATTTTTATTCAGCCCTAATAGTTAATCTAAATAAAATCAGTAATGGAATAATTAATATGTAATGCAATACTAATGCTATATGCTTTTTATTTGATATTAAATAAATTAAAGTAAATGAAATAGGAGAGATAAGATACTAACCTAAATATAACTTACCTTGTTGTGTGTTGGACCTGGACAGGCTGATGTGTGGGATTGACTAGATGTGAAGATGTTGTTCCAAAAACTATAGAAGTTGGGGATTTGACCGAATTAGGGTACCTTGTTGGGGTTCCCCGGTCCAGGGGCACTCCGTATTATGGGTGCTGCACTCTAAAGAAAATCTCACACTAAGTCTTTAAATGTCTTCATCTCTATCACATAGTTGTCACAATATCTTTGCTTATTTCTCTAATAATATGGAATATATACCCGCAAAACCCCATACAAAGCATCAATTCCTAAAAAATAAAGATGTAAATGAAGGGGTCAAACTGACCTTAGCTACCACAATGGTGGACTTACGACTAAGTGTTACACTACATTCTAGAGTGAATGTAGTTTTTGTGCTTATGTGTCTTTTGTACCTAGGGTGCCCTATCTCTACACATAAGCAAGGGCAATAGATGTAAAGATACAAATGGTGGATGGAATATAATGAATACAACCCTTTCCCCTATGCTTGATGGATTTCCCAAATCTAATATATATGATATGAATGTAGTGATATGTTATGTTTATATAGGGATATCTTGTTCAAATTTCAACACTAATGACCCCAATACAATGAGCATCAATTCCCAAGAGTTACATAAATCGGGTGCAAAATCACATACTAGGGTGCCCTAGTGTAACCCTAGGTGCCCTAGCATAAGACTAGATGAAAATCAAGAAAATTGGACATCTAAGACTCCATAAAATATACCCAAAACTTATATACAATTTACGACTATCCCGGGAAAAATACCAATGGTAACTAACTGGCGGACTTAGGTCATTAGTGAATACTTTTTTAGTGCAAAAATCACACACCTGGACGCATCAGGCTTCTAGGTTGATGTTCGAGCAAGTGTGATTGTTTTTGTGGGACTTGTGATCTCCGTGTGCAATTTGTTTACCAAAACTAGGAGATCCTAATGCCTAACTGCAAGGAGACACATGCAAAATGAAACTAACTAAAGATGGTGATGCACAAAAGGAGAATGTAAATCAAAACCTGCCATGGGACAAAGAGGGTGAGCAATGGGATGGAATGCATCACAAAGGATAGATTTCACACGAAAATGTCCCAAAACTCCATGAACACACTTGTGCAATGAACATTCAAACATGACAAATACCTACAATGAAGAGAGACAAGAAGAGAACAAGCAAAAACGAGGAAGGATGGACGGAGATTTGTTGTCCAAATTTGCACAGAACATCATTCCATTAGTAAAAGGAAAAAGTGCTATTACTTAGTTCGAACTATGTTTCAACCCTAGAGAAGAAAATAAGGAGGGCGTGATCTTTTGTTTTGATTGTTTTTACATCAGCATAGGTCGAGCCTAATAGGAAAAAGTGCAGCCCATTCCTATGTTATATAGGATATTAAATTGGCATCTGGGTAAAAAACCCATACCTGTGACCTTTGACCCATAAAATGTAGAATAATTTCGAATGTCATTTCGGCCATGAACACGCCAGAACTGTTTCTCAATTTTCTCTCTCATTTTATGGCTAATTCAAGATTGATCCTAGAATCATGTAGATAATTTCACCGATTTCCGTTGATATAAAGAACGTGCAAATCCGAATCTGGATCGAAAGTTATGGCGATACGAAGAATTAGGCAAAATGACCTCGACACGTGGCTTTCTCGAAAAAGTACTCTCTCCTCCATCTTTTTAAGAGTTTTCCTTTGAAATTTCCTTGTAAATAGGACAGTGGCACTATCCCATTGGTTCGAAAAACTTGCCCTTTGACTTTTGACTTTTCTCATACACGTGGCGGGTCTCCTGGTTCTCGGCACTGCCGGCTCTTTCGCGCCTAGCATCTTTTGCAAGGATGTCCCAAATGAAAATGCTCAAATTTGGCCGCATGGCCCATTGTCATCTTTGCTTTAGACTGCCTCGACCTTTTTGCCGGTTCGGGTTCGCGTACTCGACTCCATAAAATAATACCTTTTGTCCCAAAGTCCCGTATATGGGTCTTGAGGCTTTTCACCGATCCGCGCCTTTAATATGTCCCAATTGCTCCTAGACTAGGACTTGATCACCATTTTTCTGGGATCAACCTTCTTGCCTTCTAACCTTTTCCCGCATTTTCTCGATGACTACCTAACAGAGAGTTAGAAAATATCGAGAGACCTCGAAACATGATGTTTGCTCCGAATCAATCAATGTGCTCCTGGACTTGAATATTACGATGCATCAAAATTACCTTGAAATTTTGACAACAAATACTTTTATTATGTGAGATCCATATATAAAATAACATACTTGGTGGTATAAATGTAATAGTAAGTGCATGATTTTGTGACTACATTTTCCCCACTTTATGTTGGTGAGTGGAAATATCGGTAACATAAAGTAGATAGAGATGTGTACTTGAGAAGAAGTTGCAGAAGCCCATGTTGTAGTAGAATGCGTAGATGTGTAGTAGAAGTGTGTCGATAGAACTATAAAAGTGTTTCCAACCATAGATCAGTAGGTTAATCCATTTAATGTAATGAAAAGGTGTAAATTTCATAATGAATCGCAATAAATGTAAGTGATGATTAGGATGTATGATGATTTTGAATGTGGTATAATGATGAATAGGTGGGTAGGGAGTGATCAATTCCCAACCCGAACACTTGTATACAAATGAATAATCAGAGGATTTGGGCATCCTACCACCAGAGGAAGAGTGTAGGGAGAAAAGTGTCTTATACTCTAATATTTAACTATATCCTTAAGATTTAGATGTTGTAAATGGACTCAGATCAAATTTTGTGGTTTTTGGATCCAAATGATTTTGATCAAATAGTTGACCCATATAAGAGTGATATAGGGAATGCACTCTTGCCCCCACTCCACGGGTGTCACCATAATAGGATGACTTCCAAGTTAGCTCATCTAGGAGCAAGTGCAAAATGAATGATGACTTCCAAGTTAGGTCATCTATAAGCAAGCACAAATCTATGAGATATCTTCCAAGTTAGGTCATCTGAAGTAAGTGAAAATGTAGAATAACTTCCCACATTAGGTTATCTAGGAAAAGTGATGAATGTAATCTCCCAAGTTATTTCATCTAAGAGGTCTCACATAACTCCCAAGTTAGGTCATTAGGGAGGCCAATTGTGTTTAACTTGTATTGATTGAATAATGTCTATTTGTTATAAATTTTGAACGTTGTTAATTAATTTGATTGATTGTTTGATTGGTTACTTGTGGAGATATTTTTACGCATGTTGCCCCCATGTTAGGTCATTAGGGGAAGTTGATATAAATTGGTGAAATGTCATGTGAAAATATTTTTAATCACTTGTTGCCCCAAAGTTAGGTCATTATGGGGAGGTGATGAAATATCGTATAGAAAAATTGTATGTTTGTTGCCCCCAAATTAAGTCATTAAGGGTAAATAGTGAATTGTCACGCGAGTGCATTAGTAAATGTTTGAAACATGGTCATTTGGTAAGTTTGACTAATCACGTGTAATATAAAAGGAATTACAGATCACTCTAATGATATTTCCCCCTTTTGGTGAAATGTGAAGTGATGATAAAACGAATGCTAAGCCGAAAGTAAGCACGAAATTGATAAAACGTGTAAAAATTAGAAAAATGTATATAAATTGGATGGAATATGATGTCTAAAAGAGGAAACCTGTGTGAAATGTATTTAATATGGTGGTAAGTGGAATTCTGAAAATAATGCCACAAACGTAGTGCAAATCGGAGTAGAAATGGTCAAGATATGGCGAAAACAATGTAGCGCATATTAGTTGTTGAAATAGACACGAAACAATGACTATATAAAGTAAGTGATGAAAAAAAAGTAACTATAAGTAGTGAATTGAAAGAGTGTTGAGTCATTTCATTTGTTTTCATACGTAATTGTGAGTGAGTGAACACAAAGTGGGTGAAAATTCCACAAGTGAGAGTAGCATCCTAGTTAGTTTGAGAGGGTGGCAACTATCATAGCATCGTGTACGACCCTAGAGTTGGTAAGTGCATCATTTTTAGGAAAATGTATGGTGTAGTAGTCATGTTGGCTAAATTTTTACAAATTGTATATTTTTATTTCTCAACATTTAAGACCTAGACAAGAACGGTGAGGGCACTAGTGACCCCAGGAAAGAAGTACCCAAAACTAGGCGCTAGTGTCCTACTCTTAGACACCCCAATCCCGCATCTAGGCATCGTAGTCTAGGATTTGTGTAAGTGATGTAGAATATTTCTAAACATGGTGTTAGTATGTTAACTAAGTGTATTTTGTCTTGCTATGTTTTATAATGTTGTGTTTGGTGTCGTTTTGTGGTGTGCAAAGGGATATCCACTTGAGCGACTTCCATGGTGGGTGGCATATAAGTAAATTGCTTGGATTGGGTTTATCTAATGAGGATTGGGATGTGATGGTCATGTGTCACCTCGTGCGTCACATATAATGGATGGGGATGTGCCCCATAATATGCCCATGTTGATCGACCTATATGAGAGATGTTGTGTGGATACATGCACATTCTGGTTACCTACATGGGAGATGACCGTGACATTGGAGGATGTATATCGCATATTGTGATTTATAGTTATGGGGGAGAGAGTATGAGTTATACCAGTGAGGAATATGGAGAAATATATATGATTCATGAGATAGTATTTTGTGGGGACTCGAGTACCTATCGAGGTCCATATTAGCTTAGATGTTATTCTACGGTCTAGTGTTCCATGCTTGTAGAAATTCATATCGGTTGTGATTGTGTCATGTATAGCTATGGAGGGAAGAATCGTAGGCATCTTACATAAGATGCATGACATATTTCAAAGTGGATAGAGGAGGGGGTACCATATGTGTGGTCATGGTGTGTGTTGGCCCACCTATATAGAGATTTGTACCAATTTAGTCGGGATGAGCATGGTGGAGGGGTAGGAGCCACCACACTTGCTGTATTTGTGTGGGAATATGAACATATAGTTATGTTGAGACTAGTTCTAGGTCCCCAAGGGGAGTGGGCTAGGTGAGAGATATTTTGCGAGAAGTTGGGATAACATACGTGGTATGAAAATGGATACAAAGACCTTTGGGGCACTTATAGATAGAATTAGGGCCCGAGGTAGTTATATGGAGGCCATATCGTAACTACAGGAGATCTCTAGAGGATGTGACAGAGTTGTGATGTATTCAGAGGACTATGTGGCTAGAGGACTACTTTCTAGGGGTCGCAAATATTTTTAGGTAGAGAGGGTGTCACAAAATTTTGGTATGGCTTAGAATGTGTCCCTAGAGCCATATATATGGTTTAGAGCTATTAGAGCACCTAGGCAGGCCAGTGTTAGGCCAAGGCCTAAAGTTGAGAAGCTAGTTCTATCGGGCTGGCTGAGGTGGATCCAAAGCCAATAGCGTGTATTGATGGAGATGATGTGGGTTACACCTAGGAGCACCGTGCATGGTCAGAATCTCATCTGTGGGTATTGTTGTACCCATTATTTTAGGTCCAATAGAGTTACCACCTAGAGGAGGGGGAGAGGGGGAAGAATATGCCCTTAATCCTATAACAAAGTAATTAGTTGAACGTAAGTATTTTATATATGTGTATTGTGTGTGTTATAGTTTTCTAATATTGGTGTGTGATGATCTAACGCGGTGTTATGTGTGTTTATAGGTGATGTGTATTGGTCATTGATCATGGACACATCCATCCGCACATTGACACGAAATGTACCAACTAATGCCCTAGAGGAGGTATACTAAGCAAGTAGATGATATAACAGTGAGAATGCCCATCTATTTGAGCCATTAGCCATAACAACTACGACATGTATAGTACTCCTAGGTGAGAGGGACAAGGCACATGAGGAGACTCGATGAGTGAGGAGGCAAGGTGGTGGTGTCTCTTATCCCGTGATGTGTTTACATGGTATGTAGATTTTAACATCAGTTCTCAAAGAAATTTACGGAGATGAGTTTATTGTTGAGGTAGGTTAAGTGGTATCGGGGCCACAAACAATGATTTTTCACATTGGTGGAGAAGCATCTAATTATAGAGATCTCATAGTATAAGAGAGTGATAGCAATGATGAGGTATAATTAGGACTATTGTATATGATATGGGGTCCTTGCCCCCGATTGTGAAAAATGTTTTGTGATGATGATCATATTTGTAATATATGTATGGACACCTATTTTTGTATATATGATAGATCTATGTTGGAATGTTTTTTCATTGTGATATAAATGATCTTGTATGATTCTATGGTTATTGTCCAAGTATATGTAATGTATATTGTTTATGTTTGAGAAATATAAGTTTGCATTATAATGTTGGTAATGGTAGATATCAAGTGTAAATGTGAGGGATGAAATGTATATTGATGGAATGTGTAGCGCATAGTTAATATAATGATGATAATATAATAGATAAGAATGGATGATAGTAAAATGAATATATCGTAATGAATGTATGAAAACTTAATGTAGTTGAAATATGTTAGTATGATGAAATTAAGAGGGGGAGATTAGCGATTCCCCCAAGTGTGTAATGAATAGGCTCATTTAGTTAAGACCCCTCAGTAGTCAATAATGAGCCATGTAAGAAAGAGTGTGTCATCGGGAGATGATTAAGTGCCCTAAATGAGACAACGAAGCATGTGATGAGATGTTCTTAGAAAAATCCCTCAACAATCATGTAAGAACCATAAGAACACAAGTGCATCATTGGGGTTAAGGTGATATAAATCACCTACCAAAGACCTAGATAGCGTGAAGCGGTGGAAGCATGTGGAATGGGAGTAGCATGTGAATATGTGCCAAACTAATGTCATATGGAGTTGTGGTGGGATGTGTGAAAGTGGAGTGTTGTGGTGGCCAATGTAAGTAGCAACATGACACGGTGGATAGCGTGAATACGATGGGTGAGGTGGATGTGATGAATATTATGGAAGTGGTAGAAAAAGTATAAATATCATATTGTGGTGGATACATCATAGTCAAAGCATCATATGTAGGAGAAGACTCAATCATAGTAGAAAATCTCTGTCGAGGTATATGAGATATGGACTACTCATGTGGGTGAGAACCAAAGGAGATGATGCCCTTATCCTCTAATTGTTGTAACCTATCTTTAAGGGCAAGATAGTCATTGTCCTATGGCCATTTATGCGATGATAGTTGTAATAAGGTTGGTCATGCTGACGTTGTAACCGATGTTGTGGATGATGTTGGTTGGAAGGTAGGAGAATTAACCACTCAGTAAGTAAAATATACAACACATCATGTGGTCGAGCGTGATGAGAGAAATGCAAAGGCTGGCATGACTGAGGTGGAATGGTAGGGGAGTAGCTTGTTATGGAACTGGAGAAGGAATATAATTTTTGGTGAATAGGATTGAGCTTGTTTGATTTTCTTGGGAGGAAAATATGGAGACTATGTGTAGGATGTTCAGCCGTAGGCTTAGGTAGAGAACTAGATGTGGTAATAGTCGTAGAGGTGTGTAGGGGATCTATGATGTGTGTGGAGATAAGATCCTATTCTAATTCAATAACCTTATAGCATAGGAGAATGAATGACTCACATGTATCATACTGTAATTATTTCTTGAGTGGAGGAATAAGGCCATGACAGAAAATAAATTGCTTCTCAAGATCTATGGGTTGGAAAATAAGCTGATGGATACAAGCATTAAATCTAAGAATATAATCCTTAATAGGTTCCACAGAGCCCTGATGTAAAGTAGGTAACCAATCATAGGTAACCTTAGGGCCATTGTTTATTATAAACCAATGGAGGAAGGTGTCCTCCATGTCATAAAAAGTACTAATGGATCCAAAGGGGAGATGAGTGTACCATTGTAACGCCTCATCGGTAAGACTATAATGAAAAGCCTTAAGTAGTAATCTATCATTGGAATAGGAATCCATAGCCCTACGATAATGTAATAGATGAGCATGAGGGTCACCCATACCATCAAAACATGTGAAAGTAGGCATGGTGAAGTCATGAGGGAATGTCAAATTATGAATCTTCTTAGGGACCAGATTTCCATGTAATGAATTATTGTCAATAGAAGCATAATAGGCCTTACTTTCTAAAGTGAGAGATTGAACTTGTGATTGTAACTATCCTACAACGTGCATGAGAGAAAGGATATCTTGTGAAGGGATGGTGGAAGATGGAAATAATGTGTTAAGAGGTTGTAATTTTCCATTGTGAGTGATCATAGGGATATCCAAAGGTGATGGAGAAGGATCTGATACTAAAGGCACACTAATAGTAGGTTTCGAAGAAGGTATAACATGTGATATAGGTGGAATATATGTGGTAATAGTTAGACTAGCGAAGAAACCTCCATAATAGGTGAAGCACTTGGTGAGGAAGCTTGTATAGAAGATGTACTAAGAGGAGATGAAATAATAGGAGAAGAGGAAGTAGTAGATGGTGGTGACTCATGGGTAGTGTTAGATGTGATCTCGGGGAAGATAGTAATGGAGTAGGTGAGACACATTCAGTAATATGGAAAGAAGGAGAATCATGAACCTTATCGACTCACCAAAGAATATATGGAACTAGGTTACTTCTAAAAACTATCAATAGGATTATCAACATAATATAAAGGAGAATGTGAGCTAGAATGAAAATGTAGCGGAGGAAGCAATGTCACAAGATGTAGATCCATGAGAGGGCACTACATCGGGAGCCGAATAATTGGTAGAAGAATGATTGTCAATATCTAGCAAGTAATCAATAAAGGAATCATCTAAATTTTCTTATGAAAGGTCATAAGGAGGATCACAGGTGACCATATGGCATGGTGTACAATTATTAAATGCAATAGGATCATCAACAATGCTAATTCCTATAGGAGAATCTGTAAAACTAGTAGGCACAAGTTGTTTTCCATCAAAGAGTTGTTGTTGGATGTGAGTGGGTGTAGCAAGGAGGATCATAAATAGGATTAACACTAAAGTGAGACATGATGGGCGAAGAAGATGAGGAATTTTTTTCCATTAGGGTTTGAGTGGATCCTAGGGAAAACTATTCGAAAATACGAGTTCACCAAAATGATTAACTAAAATAGGAATTTTATTTTAATTGGGCCATAATAGTTAATCTAAATAGAAACAATAATGGAATAATTAATATGAAATGCAATACTAATGCTAGATGTTTTTTATTTGATATTAAATGAAGTAAAGTAAATGAAATGGGAGAGATAAGATACTAACCTGAATATAACTTTCCTTGTTATGTGTTAGACTGGATAGGTGATGTGCACAATGGACTGGATGTGAAGATGTTGTTCTAGAGACTACGAAGTTGGGGATTTGACTGAAATGGGTCATGTGGGAGAGAATTAGTGTGCCCTAGGGTTCCCTAGATTTTGTTCTAGGTGCTCAAGTCTTCAAAAATATCAAGCTCGGTTTCGACAGGTTTCGTTAAGTCTTTGCAATGTCTTTGTCTATGTCACATTGTTGTCACAATATCTTCGCTTATGTCGCCAATAATCTGATATGAATATCTACCTGCAAAACCCCATATAAAGCATCAATTCCTAAAAAATAAAGATGAAAATGAAGGGGTCAAACTGACCTTAACTACCACAATGGTGGACTTACGACTAAGTGTTGTACTATATTCCAGACTGATGTAGTTTTGTGTTCTTGTGTGTGCAATTTTGTGCCTAGGGTTCCCTAGCGCCAATGACATAGAAGTAGGGGGAAATAAATAGATGTAAATATGAAAATGGTGGATGGAATAGAATGAATACAACCCTTTCCACCTATGCTTATGTAATTCATATGTAAAAGATTCCCAAATGCAGTCTCTTACCTTAGTAGATATGTTGCTCTTTATAGATGATAGTCTTCCCTAATGTAGTGAGTATGCTATGTTTATATAGGGATATCTTGTTCAAATTTTGACACTAATTACCCAAAATGTCGACTACTACCTAGGGGAATGAACGGGGTAATAACAAATACCGATCTTGAAGAAACAAATCACAAACTAGGGAACCCCGAGGCACCCAAGTGTAACCTTAGGCACCCCAACATAGGACTGGAGATGAAAATCAAGAAAATTACGACTCCTAAGACTCCTAAAATATGCCCAAAACTTTATAGACAATTGATGACTATACTGCGATAAAAAACAATGACACCAAACTAATTGACAATGTGACTAGGGGATAGGTAATTAATGAATACTTTTACTATGCAATATCCATATATAAAATAACATACTTTATGGTATAAATGTAATAGTAAGTGTGTGAATTTTGTGACTACATGTGGAATTATTCCATCCAAGTGTTGTAATAGGTCTTCTTTAGAATACCATTGATGGAATATATGACATAAATAAGGTCGAGAGTGAACCTTTGGATTTCCTAAGATTACCTAGGAAAGATCTAATGCTAGATTCATCTCTAGGTGGAGTCATATCAAGGATTACATAAATTTTAGTAAGGTCCACATGGATTCCTTATGAATAGGTGATGTAACCCTATGTTTTTCCCACGTGACTCTAAAAAACATAATTCTCGGTATTCAAGGTGATACCATATTCAATAAAGAAAGAAAGGATGATGCAGAGGAATTTGGGGTGTTCACCCCTCTTCTTGGCCTTTGGTAGAAGATCATCTACGTAATTTTTGATGATATTTCGGATAAGCTCATGGAAAAAATAATGCATTTCCGTCTAGTAAGTAGTGCCAACATTTTTTAGGTGAAGGGCATGACTACATAATAGAATGTCCCCAATGTGTGATCAAGGTTGTCTTAGTATGATCTTCCTCAGAGATTATTTTTGATTGTACCCCAAAAATATTTCCATGAGGGAAAACAACTTATAACTAACAGGTGCATCTACAATAACATCTATAGATGGTAATGAGAAATCATCTTTGAGAAAAGCTTTATTAATATCCTTGAAGTTGATATAGATTCTGATCTTGCCATTTTTCTTAAGGATGGAATGATGTTGGTAAACCACATAGAGTAATCCACTATCTTTATAAACCATTCCTATAGGAGTTTAATTACCTCCTCTTTGACCATTAAAGTGACTTTAGGCTTCATTAGTCTCAATTTCTGCTTGATTGGTTTAGCATTGGGTTTGGCTACTAGGTTATGAACAACCACGCTAGGATTAACTCTCGTTATATCCTTATAGATGAATGTGAAATCCTAAGAATGGTCTTCTAGGATCTTAGTATACACTTTATGTCTTATTTGAATAGTGAAGAACGAGTTTCAATATCCGGGATCTATTTCTGTCAAATTTTTATATCAATTGTGTCTTCTATTAAAGAATCATGTCCTTCTTTGAATTTTGAAGGAGAAGGGGAATTTCAAGATATTCTTCTTCTACCTCATATATTTCAAATCCTTATGAGGGAGAAATGGTATTTATACTTGTTCCAAAGTAATATTAAGGATGAGGAATGAGACTAAATCCTTTCTTATGATGATTCATGGTGAGGCCATTGTATGTATGTAATAAATCCAATAATGTCTCATCATTCTTATCATAGTACATGGTAACAAGCTCACCCTTGTTCTCCACATTGGAAAGTATGGTTGTGCTTGAAAATTTCACACTAGGGGTTTATATATCATGCATATAACAAACTTGGTCTCTATTAAATGTACATATAGGAAAAATTGGGAAGAAGAAGAGGTCATAGAATCGGTCAGTTGGTTTCTCTCCCTAGGATTGGCTTCAATGGAGATAAATTCAAAACATTTACTCACCTCACACACAATAGCCTTGTAAATCTAGAGGTGTTCCACCCTATTTTTTTAAGCTTTGGATACTTGATTATATACCAATTGTGAATCCCCTAAGACTCTAATGTTTTTTACTTCCATCCTCTTTGTAATGATGAGAACAAGAAGTAAGGCTTCATACTCTGCCCCATTATTGGTACATTTGAAGTCTAATTTAAAAGCAAAGGGAACGATATTCCCTTTAGCCCCATCATAATGGATCATCTAATGGTTAGTAGGAAAATATATTTTATGGTGTTCATGGAAGTCTCTTCTTACATCTCTAACACGTATACCATACATATGTCCACAAGATCATCAAGAAGAAGAAAATCTAGATCCAAAATACTAATCATTCCTTACGGATCAAATGGGATGGTAATAGATGATTAATTCTCTATGAGTTTTAAAATTTCCATCATTGTTTTGGTGGAAAAATTTTATTCCACAGTGATCTTATTGTCACACTTTTCTATAACTTCAATTACTTTTGGTTTATCAACTTTAGCTTTTGGAACCCACTTCGTGGTCATAACAAATTCCTTTAAAGGAGGTGCTTTGTTTAATTTTTTTATAGGGATTTCAAATTTGGAATGGACTCAATGTTTCCTTTTGAGGTTTTCCAAGTGTATCTCAAAAGGATTAGGATCCCCTTGAGTGATGAAAACCTTACCCAAATGAAGGAATATAATCTCTTGGAATAAAGTGGAAGGAATGGCCTTCATTTTATGAATTCATGGCCTTCCTAGAATTGTGTTATAGTTTTTTTCCTTGTCTATGATGTATAATTCGGTTATGATGGTATTTAATCTTAGGTAAAATGGAAGGATTATGGTTCCAATTGAGTGCCTTTAAGGTTATCATATCCTCGCAATGTGTTTCTATTTGAAGAGAATTTGGTCTCCCCATATCCTGTCCTTTACAAGAATGAAAAGAGAACTATATCCATTGTATCCCCATCATCAATCATGGCTCTCTTAATGTAATTATTATAGACCCACACTTGTAAGTATAACCCGATATATCCTCTTCGGTTTATCTCAATATAGGAGGGAACCTTACTTATTTTGAACACATACTTTATGTCTCTATCATTTTTCCCTAGAGGATGTATTTCAAAATCAACATGATTTATTTGAGCCTTGGGAGGGAGCATGACATGGATTAAATGGCCAATTCCTAATGCATATAACAATGCATAACTATGGGTTAGAGAATTTTTCACCAAATATAGAAATGAAATGTGAGAAAAGGTCTTGTTTAAGTCTATAATCAAGTAATATGCTCCTACGGGGTTAGGGATATAGAAGTATCATCCCACAAAATGGAGTGAGTAGGGAGATGCTATTAAATATATTCTCTTATCCGAGTCATAAAAATTATTTCTCGGCTCATTTTTTAATTTAACTAGTCCCACAATTTTTGTTTTATTTCTTTAGTCTAGGTTAGGATCGACCCAGAGTTCTCATAATTCGGGATTCATGGTCACGTGTCCCAAGGGAATACCCTTGTTCATATTTTGATGATTTATTTTCTCATCTTCAGAAAATTTAGGGAATGGATCTTGATAAATTCTCAAGTTTACATTTTAAGGCGCAATGTGTCTTATGTAATCTGGATTGTGGGGAGTCAGGACCTTTCAAGTTCCCTAGGGACATATCTATGAATAATTTCCTTTTATTCTTTGGGATTCTCTGAATGAACTTATGATAATCTATAAAAGTGTTTGAATCAAGACCAATAACATAGTGAAATCCGTAGTATAAATTGGGATTGTAATCCATTGGCCTTTTGTTTTAGTTTTGTTGTTGGTTGCACCCTTGATTATTATTTTGGGGTTGACTATTATACGTGTAATTTGATCACATTTGACCATATTTGTGGTATTTTTTTAACCTTGGGCTTTGTTTTGGTGAGGGATGATGGTTGAAATCAACTACGTTGATAGAGGGGATAGAGTTGGTATTTATTTGATTCCCCATGTGACTATTATTTTTGTGTGTGTTATTAATGTTTGTAATGTTAGGCTTCTTTGCTTGGTCGCTAACACAATCTATAAGTAACACCACAATTATGATTCAATAACTTGGGCTCTTGGCTATTGGTTCCATTTTTTTAATATTTTATGTTGTTTTGATTGGTAAATTCCAACTTCCCATTAGGACCATAATTCTTACATCAGTTGTCAATAGTCATTTGGTCAAATATGAAGAGAACCTTCTAGCACTTCCTCATAGATATGAAAAGGAAAATTTTACACTTCTTCCTTGGTTTCTTAATTAAGTGAGTGAAGGAAAAGGTCATAGAGTTCCATTTGATCCATATTAGGTATACTCATGGAAGAGTAGAGGACTTGATGCCATCTCATTATGAAGTGGGAAAAAGATTTGTTTTTTTCTTATTTAATGTGTAGGAATTCCTTGATTCCTTTGCATAAAATTTTATTCATTTCGAAGGATTTAATGAATTCATAAATAAGTTGTTTAAATGAATGTATGGAGGATTTAGTGATTCAATAATACCAATCTAGATCAATTCCTTCAAGGGTGTTTGGGAATATCTTAGATATCACTACATCCCATGGGATTAATTCCTAATTTTGGTTACATGGGCCTTGATATGGGCATTGGATCTCCTTCTAATTTAAACTTAGGGAGCTCTAGCAATGGGAGAGGAAACATGACACCTCATATTGTGAATTCAAGAGATTATTTTAGGTATTTGGCATAAGTCCCCATTTCATAGGATTTTACCATGGAGGTTTCTTAATGAAATGGTGGAGGAGGAGGTGTTTGAAAATATGCAACATAAGTATTAGATATAACATATATGGTTCCTTGGAGTGGTGTGAATGGACCAAGGAACTAGTGCATGTCCCGTAGTGGGTACTTAGAATACATATGCATGTAAGGAAGAGTAGCGTTAGAGAATGCATTCATGGGTATCTAGTAATTAAAACCCATGTTGTTAGGGATAACATGTGAAAAGGAATTACCAATGGTTCCTTGAGTAAGAGATGCATAATATAGTTGAGAACCCATTCGTATTCTACCAACCCTCAGTAAGAAGATCACACATGTTCGATTAAACTAGATAACCTTTTTGTAAATTTTTTTTATTGGTTATGTGTTGGTAAAAGGGGTGTACCATTTTTTATCTATGGAATATCCCATATTTTCCCTATTACACAATTTTTTTGTGGGGTTTGAGCACTCTCTAACTCTCTATTTATCCCCACTAATGTGGAAATTATGTCATTTGGCTAGGATTGAGCCCCTTGTTTGGGCATGTAATACATGTAGTTTTGTGAAGGAGATGCGTGATAACCCTTTATGAATTGTTCACTTGTTATTTCTCCCTTTTGAGGCATGCTTTCTAATCTTAGTATGGTAGAAGAAACATTTTTTTGAAGAATGGTATCATTATACACTTGCAATCTATCTAAATATCCATATATTATTTTAAGTCGGTTATTACATTGGCCAAAATGTTCCAATATTTCCTCATCAAGTCACAAATAAAATGGGGTAGAATCATATTGCATGTTAATTTGTGACCTTGTTAAGACGTTTGGGTATAACCCTTACTCCTCGGTGAATGTCATGTGGTTGGATCTAGAAAATTATGGTTGTGGACCTTAATAGGTTGATGGTTAGTCAAGATATTAAATCCTCATGTTGAAAGAATTATTTGATGTTTGGATAGAAGAGACACATGGTAAATGGGAGTTTTGGGAATAGTTATCAGCCCATATAGAAAATAAGGGTTATTATTGAGCACTCGTGTGAGTATAATAAGCTTCAAATCCTAGAACAGACCTACTATAATCCTAACCCGGTATATTCATGGTCAGTATAAACACTCACAGAATAATGGGAGTAGGAGAAGATGAAACAATAGATAGGGATTAAAACAAAAATGAGAAGAAACTAGTCCTTCACGTCAGGTTCACCAAAATTTTTACACAGGAAAAATGACATGGGATTCCTAGTGTACTCGACATCCCGAGGTCATGCTAAGACAACCAAATATTGGAAGATTTGATGGACGGGGATAGGTATGAATGATAAATATTAATAGATGGATGATGACAAAAATTGAGATTTAAATGCCAAGAAACTTGTAATCTATCATCTTGCAAGTATAAAACTTTCTCATCGAGGATGGAAAAAGTTGTCTAATCTCCATGTGTGAAATGCTATGATCAAGGATGATTGTTGCACATAACTCTTGATCTATGTCGATTAAACTCAATATACTTCATCTTGATTGATGAAATTTTGAGAAATGTGCATTCGTATCTAAATATTCCTTTCTAAATATGGTCATTTAAAGATGTGGACAAAGGATGAAGAGAGAAAAATAAGGATTGGCATATCTATCTTAGGGATGAATTAATATTTTTAAGTTCCTGAAGTACTTGGAGCGTACGCCCTTGCTTCTAGTTGTTTGTCTTCCTTCCATAATTTTTTTAAAAATATAGTGTAGCTTTTAACAACACATATAGTTAAAGCTATAAAGTCTTTTTTCTTACCTTTCCATAAAGAAAACTATCAATGACATTATTATAATTTATCATTGTATTGATGTCGCATTCAATTTTAATTTTCAAAAAGGAAAGGCTATTTAATCTAGTTTCCCCCATTGTTGACCTTAAATTTCTTTTTACTCTTGTTAGAGTGGAAAATTCTCTCTTAGAGTTGTAGTTTCCAACAGGAATGCAAAGAAACATTTGTATTGCAACATCTAGATTTGGGAGAATAGTTTCTAAGCCATTTTTTCTTAAATATTTTGACATCGATTTATACACATGTCAATTTTTCACATCTTGATAATTCCTGGAAATGGATGCATTCAATGTTAAGGGAGGCCTCCAAGTCTGTGTTATATATTTTTACTAAAGAATTAGAGCATTTCAATATTATCTCATTATCGAGATCTTTTAAATTGTTCAAAAATGCAAATCTATCATTTAAAACACTATATGCTTCTTTTTTTTATAATTCCCTTATTAAGTTATCTATAATAACATAGAATACCTCCACCCTCATATGACCCCTTTATATATGTGGGATTTTGAAATCTCTCATTTCATCAAAGTGAAATTTTCATATTATTTTTCTTTTATTATCAATTTTATACTCTTATTTTCCATGTATGATCTTAGCATGTTGCTTATATGTATCAAAATTTTCTATAATATTATCAATGAATTATACTTGACTCACAACCATGGCTAAGTCAATGTCCACCTTTTGTAGATATTTTCTACTTGCATCCATTCTTTCACTAATATTATGCCAAATGCAACACATCACACAAGTTTCTAACATGTCTAGTTTTTCATGAATATACTTTGTTTCATGGCATGTGCTAGTTGTTTGATTTTTTTCTTGTGTTATACTTAGGAAAGCATCTCAAATTTTACCATATCCAAATAAAAGAGATTTAACTTCATCAACTATAGATGACCATCTTGTTTCGAAAAGTGATTTTATAATGGGGAAAACACCATTAAAAAAATTTAATAAAATTCCCGTGATAAGTTGAGGCACTTAGGAAAGTGTAAATAATTTAAAGCTGTAAAAATATATAAAATTTTTGTACAACATTTTGCAGCTAAAGATCCAATAATATTTAATTAATTCACCGAAAAGGTACAAACTCAGCCATACAGATTCTTTTTTTAATCCTATTTTGTAGACTTGTGTATTTTCCGGACATGTTACTTGCATTATCATATGCTTGCCCACAATATTCTATGATATTTATATCATAGTCATCCATTGTTCTTAGTATATAATCTTTCAAATCACAAGCTTTTTATCCAATCAAAGGAATGTATTTTAAAATCTTTCAACCGGAATTCCTTCTTGAGAAACAAACCTTACCACAAAATCTAATTGATCAATGTGATATAAATCAAGCATTGATTCAACAATAATTGAAAATTATTTTGCATTGTGGATTTATTAAATAATTTTGTTTTAAAAAAAAAAAAATTTCATGATGTTAATAAATTCATTACATTTTGTGGTAGATAAACAATATTGAACTCCCTTACCAGCACTTCCAATTGTGAAATGTGCTTTGTCAAAATGGGTCAAACTCTACAATAAATTATAGACACCCTAAAAAATAGATCCTATTAAATCATCACCACCATGAAAGGCAATACCTCTAGTGGCAAGTAATTTCACAGTTGCAACAATACACTTTAGAACATTCCTCCAATATTCTACTTCATTTTGTCTCTTATTAGCAAGCGTAGAATCAACTCTTCCTAAAACACTACTTTGATTGATGAAATTAAGAACATAATCCCTATGATCAAGGTAATCCACATACTCTCTCATACTTTTTGATGCATTTTTCCAATCATTAAATCCATTTTTGGAAAATGTGATTGATTTTTTTGGAAAATGCAGCAAGGAATGCAATAAACAACTCTCTTTAACTCTAAGTAAAGTAACCATTCTCTTAATTTTTGTTCATTGTTAAAAAGTTTCTCTTGAAAATGAATACTTGAAAATAATATTTGACACAAAACTTTACACAAAAACAAGATGGTGCTTATGTATTTTATTAATATCAAAATCAAGTATTACAATCAAAGAGAGAGTTGCAATATTTATAGATATTGGACAATTTTTTATCTCTTCCACTATAAATGGAACAATATTAAATAAAATTAAAAAATATGCAGGAATAGCTTATTGCCCTCTATTTCCCTCATGAAAATCATCCGGGAACAAAATATACAAGATAGAACATGATCCCACAAACCAAGTGATAAGACACCTAAAAGACAACTCATTAATAATTCACTTTATCTAAGCTAACTTACATAATTAAAATTTTACTTTATTATAATATCACTTTAACTCATATGATGAATTAAGTGTTATTTTATTTCCAACATTCCCCCTCCTTGATTCAGCATATTGTAAAGTGTAGATGAGAGAAAAACTTTGAATGCCTCAAATTTTGGACGTATAAGAGACTTTGTGAAGATATCTACACGTTAATGTTTTGTCGAGAAATGTTGAGTTGGATGTTGTTGTTCTTAACATGTTTGAGTATGAAATGTACTTACACCTCAAAGTGTTTGATGTGTTCAATAAAAATTGATTCGAACAAGTTTTATTACTCCTTCATTGTCTACATGTAGGATTGTTGGATCTTTTGATGTATTCCCAATCCTTCAAGTATACATCAGAGCCATATCACTTCACAAATAGCTCCACCTACTACATGATATTTTGATTATGTGGAGGATCTTGAAACAAAATTATGCTTCTTACCCCCCCATGATATCAGTCCATATCCCAAAAGAATACAAATCCTGAAGTGGATTTCCTATCATCTATGTTTCCTGCATGATTTGAATATGAATATCATGTCAAGAAGTTATTGTTCTTCTTGTATTCTAGGTCATAGTCCATAGTTCCTCTGATGTACCTCAATATCCACTTTGTTTATTTCCGGTGACAAACCCCTTGTTCTTGCATAAACCATGAAAGATATCCGACTACATAGCTTATATCCGACCTAGTGTATGTCAAGTAGATGAGACTCCCGATCAACTGTTGATAGAGAGTTGAATTTACTTGTGGTGATGGATTTGTTCAAGACAGTTGAATTCTTATCTCCATAGGTGTGGAAATTGGTTTATAATCCTCATATTGAACTTCTCAAGTGTTGTCTTGGTATATTTCAATTGTGACACAAAGATATGATTTTCTCTTTTCCAAAATTCAAGTCCAAGACAATAATGTAGAATCCTGAGATCGGTCATGTCGAATGATCATGTTAGATCTTTCTTTTTGACTTAATCATCCTCACTGATCCTCTAGTGATGACTAGATCATTGACATATACTACAATGATCACTATCTCCCCCCTTTCTTTTTGAGATAGATATTAGGATTGTATGGACTCCTGTTGAATCCATGTTGAATGAGATGCTCATCGATTTTAATATACCATGCCCTGGATAATTCTTTAAACCATATAGTGATTTTATGAGTTTACATACCTTTTCCTCTTTACCTGGTATGAAAAAACCTTTTGGTTGAGTCATGTAAACTTCTTCCTATAAATCACCATTAATAAAGGCACTTTTCACATCCATTTGGTGTATTTTCCAACCAAATTGTGCAGCTAGAGCAAAGATTAACCTAAACATTTTTATCTTAGTTGTGGGAGAAAAATTCTCCTCATAATCAATGCCTTCTTTTTGAGCATATCCCTTAGCAACTAGTCTAACCTTGTGTTTACCAATTTTGTCATCTGCTTTGTACTTTTTTTTGAAGATCCATTTGCATCCAATCATCTTTTTCCCTAATGTAAGAGTGGTAAGTTGCCATGTATTATTTTTCATAAGTGACTTATATTCTACATTCATAGCATCTTTCCACGGTTTAGACTATAGGGCTTCTAAACCGTGGACGGCTCGATAGTTTTAACAAATTTACCCATTAAGGCCAAATTGACCTCATTTTGAGCCATACTATGAGTCCTCATTCCAATGGTACGTGTGTCGTGGGAACTATCCAATTTTACATCTCTTATCGTACTTTATACCATTTAGGCATACTTTTAGTGGATCCCGGGGAGGTTGAATTTCACCATCATCACTATCATCATCAAAGTGATTACCATCCTCTATTTTTCACCGTAGGGATGATTTTTTCATCATGTCGAGTGTATGGAAGGAGCATTTTCTTATTTATTTTCAAAGAACTAAACATCTTGACTAGTGTATACCCTCCTTGTTCTTGGATCCATAAGTCTGTAGCCAAGTGTCTCATCACTATATCCCAAGAAGATAAGTTTTTTTGATTTCATATCAAGCTTAGTTCTTTGTTTCTTAGGAATGTGCATACTCACTTTACATAAAAAAATATAAGGTGTGAAATAGATGGCTTATTCCCTAACCATGATTCCTGTGGTGTTACTCCATCAAGAGCTGCAGTGGGAACTTTGTTTAGTAAATAGACTATCATTTTAGCTACTTCGCCCAAAATGTTTTTGATAAACCTACATCATCAATCATACATCGTACCATATCCATGATAGTATGATTTCACCTTTCAACAACACCATTTTGTTGTGGTGTGTGAGGAGGAGCCATTTGACGATGAATGCCATGTGTTTCCAAAAATTGTTGAACTCATTGTTGGTGTATTCTCCCCCTCAATCTGAGTGGAGTGTTTTTATTTTCTTACCAGACTTTGTTTCAAAAAGGTCTTTCAACTTCTTGAAAGTTTCAAAAGCTTGGTATTTTGTATAAAGATATTTTATCCACATTTTTATTGAAAAATCATCAACAAAGAACATGAAATATTGAAACCCAAAGTGGCTAGGTCTCATTGGTCTGCATAGATCGGTATGCACCAAGTCAATTTTTCCTTAGCTCAAAATTTACTATGTTTGAATGGTGCTCTATGTTGTTTTCCTGCCAAACAAAGCTGAAATTTATTTGTACCCTTTTTTATAAGTGGAAAACCCCTAACCATGTCGCATCAATGAAGTATGTTAAGATAGCCAAAACTCACATGTCCAAGTCTTCGATGACATAGTTGAGCTGATGATGTATCCTTGGCTACAAGTGCTTGATCATTTCATTGAACAAAATCCAATTGAAATATTCTTCCCACATTTGAAGATTTGCAAAAAATGTCAAACTTCTTGACTTATCTCAAATTAAGCACATATTCTTATCACCTTTACAATCAAAGTTAATTTTGAGATTGTGATCTAATATTTGACTCGTGGATAACATTTTTTTAAACCAAAGGTGACATAAAGAACATCTATAATTTTACAATTATGTTTCCCAAGTGGTAGTGAAATGGAACCAATGCCTTCAACATTGTATGATGTATCATCACCCAAAGAGACATGATTTTTGGTGGGTGTTTTACTCATTGTGAAGAACTAATCTTTCTTTCATGTCATGTGTCGAGTTACACCCGAGTCGACATACCAAATTTTATTTATAGAATTGGATACTTCATTTGATTGTGCAGAATATATGAATTCATCATCATCAAATTGATCTTCATGTTCGACTACATTTCCTTGTTGAGTTGGTTTCTTTTTCCACTTTTGATTATTTTGTCCCTATTTACTCTGTTGTTGGCCTAATTTTGTTTTTGGTAATCAATATTTTTTCCACTTGACGATCCTTGTTGGAATGTGTTGTACCAACAATTCTTTAACTCATGTCCTTTTCGACCACAAATAAGACATTTTTGTTGGTCCCTTTGGCCTTGAGTATTACCTTGCTTTTGAGGTTGTTTACTAAGCCTACTTTTTTTCCTTTTTGATTAGAAGCAAGTGCCTACTCTTCAGTTTCAGTAGTTGAGTGAATAGCTTCCTCTTGTTGTATCATATTCACTAACTCTTCAAAATTTGTTGTTTGATCGTTATGTTTAAAATGGTCACAAAAATCCTATAGGAAGGAGGAAGATCTCTCAATACTGTAGGCACGGGTGATGTGTCGATTACTTCTTCTTCTTCTAAAGCTTAAAGTGATGCATGTAAATTTGTTGGTCTTCTCAAAAACATTTCAAATTTCTCAGCTTGGTTGCATTTTCAAGTTCAATAGTTGACTCTAAGATGAAGTATTGTGTTTTTATTTTTGGACTCATATATTGTTTTCAACTTGTCCCAAGATTCTTTTGTTGTTGTGGTATCACAAATATGAGGTTGTACCTCATCTAAAACACTAAAAATATTACTAACTTTCCTTTTTGATTTGCACAATCAAATTTAGCTTGTTGTGTAACATCTATTTTAGATCTTGTTAATGTACCAAAACAATGGACCATAGATTTTAAAAATCAAGTTGTGCACAATTTTTTTATTCCATGTTTGGTGATTATCGGAATGTAAAATTTGAGAATCTGGAAAACAAAATTAGTGTCGTAATTGTGGCCTTTGTGAAGACTGATAAATAGTAGAAGAAAAATTGAACACTTTTCCCCCCTTAAAGCATGCACACCCCCCAAAAAATAATATTTTATTTATTTTGGGTACGCTTTTTTGGTTTTTTACAATATTTGTCACTATTATGGCCCGTTATAAATTTGGCTCTATCACCAATTTGTAAAAATAAAATGGCTCTCTTGGCCGATTTGAAAAAAATAATAATAATTTGGACTCTTTGGCCTCTTTTCAAGTACAAACAACCTCTAATTTTTGTAATTTTTACAAGACAAATCTTATTAAAAATTGAACCAAGGCGTAGAGCTTGAAAAAACACACAATTTAAAAACAAATGGTACCTCAATCTGATGTACCAGTTTAAAGTTATGACATGTACAAATTCCAATGTCAATATCTTTCTGGACCACTTTCCAAAAATGGAAAAAAATTGAAATTTATTTTTTAAATGTGGCGTGATTAGGGCTTACCTACCTCACATGTGCCTTGGTTTCTCCATGGATTTGAGATATCTCGCCTCCCCTTCACCTTAAAATATTTGTTATGTAGGGTCACAAAGGAATGGAGCTCAAATTTTCCAATGATGGTTTCATTTGCGAGGTTAGAGACGCACGGGAAGATCAATATTTGGCTCATTTTTTTCTTTTACAGGTGTGAATCGGTTAGGTAAATCCATAGGTCTAGAAGGTGAATCCACAGATATATGTAAATCCCACAACTACATGCAAGTTGTAGTTCGGTGGTGGATGTTCAAACTTTGTTCTTTTTTATTAAAATGAAACCTACACACCAGACCCGAATAGTGGTGCCTCCAAAATTGGGGTTCACTAAATTAAATCACACTAAAGGGGATCTCTAAATTAGAGAAAAAGAAAAAAATCCCAAAATAATTGTATATAGTTTTTTTTAAATACTTCATATGCAATGAACAATATTAAAAAACAAATTAATACAATCACTTTGTTACCAATATTGGAGGTGCATCCAGGTATGTTGGCCTATGATTGTAGTTCCAAAAATAACATTGCCTATGCAATTTTATGTACTGTTGTTTTTTTGTTGGTGGTGTGTGGAGTATGGCAGGGGCTCTATAAAGAGGCTGGGGGCAACTCGAGCTCCTCCTAGCTCAAGCATCTTATTCTTCCTCCCTCAAGCTTCCTACACTCCCTAGCACTTATAGGTTCAGGATCTTCTAGCTCTGATACCAAATCTTGACAATGAATACTTGAAAATAATATTTGACACAAAATATTTACACATAAACAAGATGGTGCTTGTGTATTTTATTAATATCAAAATCAAGCATTACAATAAAAAGAGAGAGTTGTAATATTTATAGATATTGGACAACTTCTATCTCTTCCACAATATATGGAACAATATCAACTAAACTAAGAAAATATGCAAGAATAGCTTATTTCCCCTAACTGCCCCTATTTCCCCTCATGGAAATCATCCGGGAACAAAATATGCAAGATAGAACATGATCCCACAAACCAAGGGATAAGACAACTAAAAGACAACTCACTAATAATTGACTTTATCTAAGCTAACTTAAGTAATTAAAAATTACTTTATTACAATATCACTTTAACTCATATGATGAATTAAGTGTTAGTTTATTTCAACATTTTCCTTTAAAATAAATATTTAGAAAGATATCTGAAAAAAATCTAAGTATTGACTTTTAGAATTTGAAAAATTAATATTCATATCTTGTTTTGGTGTATTTAAAATTATATATTCTATTGTAGTGTTGTCTATTACCCATTTTACGAGATCAGGATCTACAGTGAAGTGTCCATGAATGGTGGGTTTAGCTATAGTATTTTCATTTTTCTCCTCTTGTCATGTGTTCTCATCTCCTATTGGCTTTGATTGTTTATTTTTGTCACTAACATCATATATTAAAGAATAATTCTCATTTCCATTAAAAACTACATTTGGCCTTAAATTTTCATTTAATGCACTTAAAAATATATTTATTTTTGTTTTCTTTCAAAAGTTTCTTTTCCTCCTCAATTTTATGTTTAGCTTTTTTAGAAATTGAGCACCACTTAATTTTTTAATTTTATCCATATGAACTAAATACCTACACTACCTTTTGTATACTTGTTGATACTATAATCAATATAATTACAAAGTGAAATAAATAAATACAATTACATAAGAGGAATAATTAAATGCATTTACATAGGAGAAATAATTGTATTATGAAATTTACTATTGAAAATTATTTGTTTTGTAAGGAAAATAGCAAAGTTAGAAACTAAATACCTTTTATATTGGGTGTAGGCAAAGGCTATATTTCATATGTGAATTAAGGGCCTCGCTATAAACAATGATTTGAAAATCAATAAAAAAATACTCTTAAATATTAATACATTTAAAGAAGGAAAATTTGCTTTGCAGTATTAAAATTTTAAGTAATAGACCATACATAGTGTTGTACTATAACCCATTTGATGATATAGGAATGTTTGAATACAAAGTTTGACTTCCAAATACATAATCCCCATGTGAAAAAAATTAGATCAAGTATGTTTGGCACTATTAAAGTTATTTAAAATTCTAAAAAGTTTTAAAATTTTATATAAAATCTCAATCTATATGAATTTCATATGCAAATGAAGTGCTCTGTTACAAACAATCATTCAAAATTAGTAAATAAACACTATTAAATATTAATGCATTTAAAGAAGGAAAAGTTGTTTTGCAAAAAGATTAAAATTTTAAGTAATAAACCATACATAGTGTTATATTATAACCCATTTGATAAAATAAGAACTTCTAAATACAATGTTTGAATTCTAAATACATAATCCCCATGTGAAGAAATTAGATCAATCATGTTTTATGCTATAAAATTTATTTAAAATTCTAAAAAACTTTTGATTTTTTGCATAGAACCTTAATCTATATGAATGTCAGGAGCAATGTTTTTAGGATTTTAGTTAAATTTTGTTTCTCCAAACATAATCCCCACATGAAGGAATTATAATTTGGAGCTATAATGAAGAAAAGTATCAATTCTAAAATAAATCACCAATTTTATTAAATGGGGATCTTAGAGAATCTTGAGATGAGAAATGTCTATTTATAGTCTAACAAAACATGTGAAAATGCAACAACTATTGACCTCAAATTTGTCTAGCATTTTGACAACTAAAATAGGTTCCTTTATAAAATATAATCCCAAAATAGAAAATGGGGTTGCTTTCATTATTTTTCTTTCCTGCAATGTTTGGGCAGTTGGGCTATTCACTTTTCTAGTGCTTGATCAATGATAATGTCCAACAATGCAATCATAACTATAAGTCTCTTACCTATAGTCCAATAATGCTTGGCCATTGATGTTTTCCAACACTTCTCAGTCAATGATGTTTTTGCTCCTTGCCCTACATGTGATAATTAGAAATAGATGGTAAGTTTGAAGGATTTGGGTATGGTGAAAGCATTAGTCCCTATCGGCGGTGAGGAGGGGAAATATGGTGGGTGGTAGATAAATAAAGATATTTGTTGGTTACTTGGTGTGTTCTCTATACTCACTATATATTAATATAGGATAATCAAACAATTTTATGTTGATTACTATTGTAGCTAGTCAATATATTAATACCTAGGATAAATAAAAATTTTATGTTGATTTTCTTGATTGGCCCATAATTGTTCATCTATAGTTATTTGTTCATTTAATGCATCAAGTTAGCTAACAAGTCGGGGGAAAAGGAGTAGATCGGAAAAATAACATTCATATATTAAATCTATGCCCCTCTTCTCACCTATGAGTGGACAATTGGCTCAAATATCCTCCTACTAGGTTTCCATACCAGAATGGTCATCTAATCTCACGAGCAAGGGTCTAAAAACTAGAAAGAATTCTTGATTGGAGTCTCATAAAGTTGTTCATCTTTTCTATAGTTATCTCTTTGTAAATAATTTAAAAATAATAATTTAAATAAAAGATGAATTAATTTAACCTAACTCAATTCTTTTACCATTAATTAAATTGTTCATCTATAGTTATTTGTTCATTTAATGGGGCTAAAAGGAGTAGAAAAGGAGTAGATCAGAAAAATAACACTCATAATCCTAAATCTATGTCTCCTTGGTATCGATCAATTCCTAGTGAGTGGATAATTGGCTCAAATATCCTCCTACTAGGTTGGGCCATACCAAGAATGGTCATCTAGAGGCGTAAACTCACGAGCAAGGGTAAGGGAAGCTAGAAAACTAGCCAAAGAATGGTCAGGGGCTATGAACGTGTAGTGTGAGTCTCTCGATGACTAAGTTTCTTGTTTTAGTTTGGTTTTCTAAACTACTTTGATCTCTAATTTTAAATAAATAATTAAAAATAATAATTTAAATAAAAGATGAATTAATTTAACCTTTTAATTAACTAAATTCTTTTACCATTAATTAAATAAATGAGTACAGCTATTGACTCTATCTTTTGCATTTTGCCAATAATTTTGAAAGGAAAAGAATTAAAATAAACTAATTAACTAATGTTTTTTGTTTTATGGATTATTTAAAAGAAAATAAATCTACTTCTACAGACATAAAGAGATGATTTAAAATAAATATATTATTTCTTATAATAAAATAAAACTAAAACAAAGAATAATTAGATGTGGTTATTCCTTTGTTGTAGGGTTGTCTAGCAATACTACTATAATGAGGAAGTACTCAAAAGTTATTAATATGATAAAATAAAACTTCCCGACAAATCTTTTTCCTTAATTTTTTCAAAAGGAAGCTTCTCTAAAGAAATTTCCTCTTTTCCGAATAAACCTTCCTTGGAAAAATTACTTCTAAATTAATTAGAAGAAATAAATAATGAAATAAAATATAAAGATTTCCCCACTTCTTCCTCTAATCCGATTTCTCGAAAGCGAGATCCATGGGAATAATCCTAGAATAAGTTATCAAGGGAATAATTTTTATATAAGGAATATTTTGAAAATAAATACTGGAATGTAAAATTTGTACAGAAGTGATGAAATATTCCACTTTTAACAAAACAAACAAATTGCTTCTTTGAATTCTAATAAACTATGCCTATGTTTAAAGCTTCAAATAAGTTAAATACACCCACAATATGATCACTACATAGCTATGGTAACTTTTCCTAATGATTTTGATGATGTATTCAAGTGTCTCCTCAACTTCAATATCCTTCTAATTTATGAGCTCCAATCAATCCAAGTGAGCAATACAATAGATATAACAAAGAATATCAGCATAAATCAAGAAAGTAGATGGTTGGCTTAGTGCAAGAAAGATAGTTGGAATGTGAGTAGCATGGAAACAGAGTAGAGAACTAGCTATTTGTGTAAGACCCTCTCTAAAATATGACAACATAACGCTTCACAAAAACAAAAATTTCCCAACCCATGATATGAAAAAAAGTGTCATTTTTTATAATGCTTTTAAGGAGAAGATATCAAAACATGTATCGAACAAGAAATGATGACTCGGGGAAAAGAGAAAGATTCAACATATTATATTAATCAATAAGGGAGGAGGAACTCAATACCAATCCAATGAGCCTATTTTTAGTCAAATTGACTAAGTAATGTGAGAGAAAATCAATTCAAAAGTAAAACATGCATTTAAAAATCTATGTTTTAATTTTGTTTCAAATGGTGACAAACATAGGGGTGGTTGCGTAACCAATCCTCTATCAATATGGGCAGTTGTGTAACCACCACTAAAATACAAAGTTAAAAAGATAAAAATAGATTTTGTGAGAAAATGAGGTTAACAACTTAGAGCGAAGGAGCTAAGTTCGGTCTAAAAGGGAATGCAAAGGGTAGAGGGAAGGATTTGGATCTCATTTTCATTTTGGAAGGAATTTTTTCATCATTAGAGACGTGTCACGTTTTAATGTTGCACCATTTAATTTTTGGTGCATACGGTACCATGACTTAAGATCAATCTTGGAGAGCACTCGGATCTCCATATCTAGTCCAAAATATCATCAATCCTAGGAAGAGGATATCAATTCTTCATTTTCATATTTTTAACTGTCTAAAATCAACACACAAGTGAAGGGATCCATCCTTCTTCTTCACAAATCACAGTGTGTGCCCCAAGGGGAGACACTAAAGTGGATAAGGCCCTTCTCCAATCACTCCTCCAAGTGAATTTGAAGCTCATGAAGCTCGGGAATCATCATCATGTAAGGTGCTCAAGAAACAATAGCGAGACTGCACTAAATCAATCATGAAATTCACCTTTCTAAGTGGTGGAAAACTATGAAGCTCATTTTGAAACACATTAGCAAACTCTCTCAAAATGGAATGGTCATCTAGTAGTGAACCGACTTGATTCTCCTCCGACCTATCACTAATCATGATAGAGAACATCTGACAACCCTTACACATGTTCCATTTGATTTTATCGTGGTGATCATACGTAGGGATATCAACCTCTAAACCTTAGAAATCAACACCAAACTACCAAATTCATTTAGGTACCCAATGAACTTGTTACGAAAATATACTTTATCCCGATGAGAATCAATCCAATCCATACCCAAAACTACCTCGTAGGATCTCAAAGTTATAATTCGGAGGTCTAAAGTTGTATAAAACACACCAAGGTCAAGTATGTAAATCTCCACATAAGTATCTATGGTGATTTTAGCCACAATGGCCAACTCTACTTGTCTTATATCTAACTTCCTATAACTTACGATCCCACATTAATCCACTATAGAAGGTGATATAAATGAATCAGATGCACTAGAACAAAATAATATAGAAATAAATATACCCCTAATAATATGTGTAATCTCAATTATCATGGCCTCGATGCTCGGCCTAACAGCTCTCTATTATGGCGTAGACATGATGATCATGTCCTATGTCACCCGATGTCTTCTTTGAATTGGGTACCATTTTCCTATCGGTAAAAGTATGCCTATGTAGAAATAGGCTAGCATAGTGATCGTGGTCTCCATAAATAAAACACCCCGATGTATCTCTCTTCCCGGGATTCCCACATGTACTCCAACAAACTAATTTTATGGTACCAACTCTAGCAGACTACTCGGTATGTATTGGGTGTGCTTGTTGACTACCCTTCCTCCTATCACTTCCAAACCCATGACCTCCTCGTCCTCTACCTCACTATGCATCATGTGGATGTCAATATTGTTCTTATTGATGACCTTGATGTTATGGATCCGATAAGTTCTTAGAGCTAACTTTGTGGGTCTAAATCCTCCTCTCGTGGGTGGAACCATGCCCCACTTCCTAAAATCCTATTGAGTATGAGTGTGATCCAAAAATTGTTCATGTTCCTATCACAAGACTCTTGGACCTTTCCCTTATTCTCCTTAGCTAAATATTCCTTCTCCACCACCTTCTTTAAGGTCAAAGGAGATAAAATCTTAATTTTCCCATCCAAATTTGCATTTAGAACCCTAATGAACCTATTAACTTTTAATTTGTAATCATGTAGGTAGTCCACATATTGAAGCATGTCCAGTGACTCTCATATTGTGATACGAAACTTGAACCCTAATGGAGATCATGAAAATCATTTATCCTCCATTGCATGAAGTACTCTTACATGTATCTAACCCGAAAGTGATCCTCAAATAACTTGCAGGTAATTTCTTCCCAAGTCAAATGGAGATTATAATCCTCATTTATCCACCAAACACTTGCTACATCATGGAGAAGGTGAATAACAAATCGATCCTTGATTTTTCTCTCATATGGGTGCAACCCACAACAATTGTCAAAACTATGAAGTCATGACTCAACTCGAACCCATTAGTTGTCCCCCATAGGTATATGGTTTTAGATGAATAAGGTCTATGATAACATTGGTTGTACCAGTAGACATGAGGATGATGCTTTATTAATCTCTCTCCATATAATGAAGGTGTCTTATCTAGTGGCGGCAGCCCTCTGAATACTCAATGAATTACTACGGAGGTGTAAGGTAACACTCTCAAACTACACATATATGGTCTATAGGATCATGCACACTTTGTTTGTGTTATAATGTTGTGTGGCGAGTGTGAACCCTCATCTATCTAAGAAACATCTTCTAGCTAAGAAACCTCTTTTGGTTGAGTAACCTCCTCAACCGGGTGAGCAACCTCTTTTGGTTGAGTAACCTCCTCAATTGAATCTCATTATACTTTGGAAGGTGATCATGAAGAAATTTCATCATTTTTTCAATGTGTCTTGTATTTACGAACAAGATTGACTACTTGTGGTTATGGATTAGGTGGCCCATAACCTCGGGTCCTAGTTAATTGATGCTCGTCTACAGGTCTCAACATCCCGCACATGTGGGAAGGTGGCTTACTAGGTTTTAGCAAAAATATTTTATTTAATGGCCATTTAATTATTCGTATTGAATAATTAAGTTTCAATTTAATCCCATAAACTCGGTGTTGAACCCAAGCTCTTATACCGGATGTTGGGTCCATGAGTTAACAACCCAAAATAATTATCAAATTTACTTTGCCAACCCTATAAAATTTGGGACAATTTTTTTACGGGGTTATTTAATCGTTAATTAATCTTTAAACTTTACTACCAAAATAATAATACTAATCTAAATGAATTAATTTTAATAGGTTGATTGGAAGATGATGGGTCCTATAATCAACACAAAGGTGATAAATTGGGTCCCAAAAAATAAACCATTTAATGTAGATTTAATTTTAACAAGTGATATTATACTTTCCCTACCAAGGGATTACGCTAAGCTAATAAGGAGGTTAATTAGTAAGGTAAATGAACAAATCATAGGGTTTAATTAATCCAATAAGGTAAGAATTAACTTAATGAGGGTATAATAAAATTTAATTGGGGTATGGGTCACATTTAGCCCCATCCAAATAGACACATGCCCTCTTGCACCAAAAATATCATTTAATAAAAATTTAATTTAATTAAACTCATCAATTTCAAAATGTAGAGGGGGTCTCCGATAAGTCGAGTAAGGAAAAAAATGTGTTTAATTAGAGGCCTCCTCCTGAGGGGTGGATTAAGTTAAATTTTGATGGTTCCTCAAAAGGAAATCTTGGTAATGCAGGGTGTGGATGTGTGTTCAGGAGTATAGATTGTTAGCCTCTTTTGGCTATGGCTTTGGACTATGGAGTTTCTTCTAATAACTTTATGGAAGGTATGGCTCTTCTCTTTGGCTTATTGGAAGCAAAGCATAGGAATTGGCTTTGTATATGGATTGAAGGGGACTATTTGGCTATAATAAATATGGTTCAGGGAAGGCCCCCTAAGGTGTGGCAATTGAAATCCATTTGCTAAAATATCATGTATATTATGCCTTCCTTTTCAGAAGTGAATTTCTCTCATACTCTGAGAGATGGCAATAAGGTGGTGGATTGTTTAGCAAATAGAGGGGTTGGTTTATGGGATAATCTTCATTTAACCTCCCTTTCTTGGGAGGTGGGCTTCCCTAATGATATCCAAGGATCTTTTAGTAGGGGACGCATGAATGGCATCAATTGGTGATTGCTAATGATTATAAAGGCCTTCTATTCATTTCCTCTACCCATTGTGTGATGTCGATTGAAGTGAAAGATTTGGAAAGATATTTCAAAGCTCTAGCACTTGTGTAGAATTTATTGGTTTGGGTGTTGATGAGTGTATAAAAGGGGGCCTGGTGTGAGGGATGTACATCCCTTATGCTTTTATTTAGCCATGGTTTTTTATTTTACTTCCCTTTTTCTTAGCTCTACCTTGCCTTGAGTCTCGCATGGCATCGAGAGGAAGGTCCGGTGGAGGGTCTAGTCGAAGCGGTGTCGAGCCTAAACTAGGGAATCTTTGGGGGAATCCTTTGCGAGGCTAGTTGAGCGGGAGAATTAAGAATGTGGCGATGCGTGGCTGGATGGAGAAATTTTGGATTGTGGTGGAACATGTAGATGTAAAAGAAGAATAAGTGGTCATCTACAACAAGTTGAGGAAGCTTATGTTGGACCGCAGCCAATCTATGGGGAGGTGAAACATCTTTAATGTGGCTCAAGGTTTGAGCACTATGAATATATCTTGAACTTGTTGGGATAGTTCATCCTACATAAGGAGATGAAGGATTTGGAGGAAAGGTTGGTGAGTATGCAGTATCACATTCATGCAATGGCTCATGGGATTTAGGCCCTTTCACATGGTTTGGAGGTTGTCGCTAAGAATCAAGGCTTTTGGCTTCCTAAAAAGGCCAAAGTGTCGATGCCTGAATGTTGTGTGGATCACTCTCCCTCCTCTTTGCAGCCTCAAAGTGACTCGGAGGTGGAAATTCTGGATGAGAATCCATCTGCTTCGGCATAGATTTGTGAGCTTGAGTGGTAAGCTGTTATCATAGCTGGTGGGGATTTTTTGGTTCGATATGTTTTGTGGGTTCTAGTTTCTGGTTTTTTTGTAAAGAGGATATCTGGTATTATGTACTCTATAGATTATATATATATATATATATATATATATATATTGTATTTTGATGCATGATAAAGTGCCTTAAACTTTTCCTGTGAGTCCATTGATGATTGTATATATCATGGACTGGTGTGGGAAGATTTTTTTAGGAAAGGGCTTATCCCTATGGATCATAAGAAAAAAATGAAGATGTGAAAAAATAAGCCTCACTTGCAAATTAAAAAGTCAACTAAAGGGACCACTTTCTATGTGGCCAAACCTAGGTTGGTTGAGAGCCCTTGGATCAAAGGGATCGCCACCATAGATTTAAGATTAACCTAAAAACCCTAATTTCTCTTATAATTTCTATTACCCATTCTTCTTTCATTTCCTTTTTTATTTGTAGGTTTTGCAAGGAAGCTTTCATGGAGGCAGGTGACCATCTATTTTTTCCCTTCTATTCATTTTTGTGTACAACTTGGGTTTGAAGAAGAAGGATGATATAATCAAATATATACTATTTTTTAAAACCCTATGTAAAGATATATGAAAGGTCGAGGGTTTATGTTTTGGGCCGGTAGTAAACAAAGCCAAACTTACTCACATAAACAAATAAAGCAATACTGATAAACAAAATGACAAAAGTAGATATGAATCTAACAAAATAAACACATAGATCTGACGTAAGAAAGATCTAATGCATATAACACATGAATTCAACACAAAGTCTCAATATTTGTATTAATGTTTTCTTCTATTACAAGAAAGCTCAAAGTCTTTCTCTCCTCACTTCTATTTTTCATACAAGATTGTCCACCTTTGAATACTACAAGTATCCAAGTATTTATAGAAGGAGAAGGAGAAAGAAGACAAAAAGGAGCCAACAACTTATTTACAAAATATCTAAAAGTCAAATGTTGACTTTGGGGCAATTTTGTGGATGACAACATCCCATGGTGCAACATGGATGATGTCATCACATGTGTGCCAACATACTTTTAAATACTTTTACAAAAATGGGATTTATCCCAGAGAGGAGGAAGCCTATTCATCATCATCCCTTTGCTCTCAAATGGAGTGTCTTGCTTTTCTCTCTGAGAGGTGATATGATACTGAGCTCGATACTCCATAAACTTGCTGATCATCTTCTGAAGTTGATCATGATCGGGACCCTTTGTGTGATCTCCGATAACTTCACAAGTTTCTCATTCATCTCTGAGCCTATCAGGGAGCTTGAAGTATTTGTTTCCTACCTCTATCAAGTACCCGATGAAAAATCACGGCAAGCCAGAAGGTTGTTAATAGATTCTCGGTCAAAAGTGACCTCTGGCATCAAACCTTGTGATGCAATTCCCTTGAAAAGCTGAATAGTATCATTTGCTTCTCTCAAGGTGAACGATGCACTAAGTAAACCCTGAGAGACATCCTCAAGACAATCTGCTCCATTTGATGTTTCACGTCTAGGGCTTCCTCCTTGATTTTGTCTATCTTTTCTAGGACAAACTCCATTTGATCAACCCGATAGTCTAAAGTGACAAGCGCTTTGTTGTGTGCTCACGGGTGATCAATGACACCAAATTTTAACAAGTCATCGGTCGGGTAGTCGACCATTTTCTAGAATGTCTCATGTTGCAACTTGGCATGGTCCAACTCTTCGAGAGATGGGTCCTGCTATTTCCTGGAGTTCATTGTTTTCCTTATCTATACTTTGGTAGAGGCCTGTGAACTTCGTGATTACTTCCTCACTATCTCTGAGGATCTGCTCTCTCCAGGAGGACACTGCTGCACCTTGTTCACCAATCTTGGTATTCATTTATCTTCTCCTGACTAAGGACTTCAGGAGTTTCGGTGGTAGCTATAGGAGGTGCATTGCCCATTCTTTGCAGAGCTTGGAGAAGATGTTTGTTTTGTTCCTTTAACATTCTCTTCTTCTCCTTTTCTTCTTGTAGTTTCTTGCAAAGGGCATCCACGGCTGACAAGGCCTCTCCTTGTAGGCTCTCTGATGATGTTCCCATTGTGACCTGGGTCACTATAAAATCTATAGGAGACAGATCTTCTTTCTTCTTTATGGGATCCGGTAGGCTATCTCCATAACCCTTTCACCTAAAGCACTTTTTGAGAAGCGAGTTATAGCTTTTTTCTTCTTTGGTCCTTTAGCCGGATGACGGAGAAGTCCATGGGTGCAATGGGGACTTTCCTCTTGTGTTGGCTTAGGTGGTCTGAGATCCAGCTTGGACTTATGGGAGTGGGACCAGAGGATGAAGAAGAAATAGGGGTGGAAGGAAGAACAACTACAGTGGACACGGGGAAGTGTGTCGAGACACTTGGTGGCGGCATGGAGAAAGGGGCCGACACACCAACGCTCATGGGATTAGGAGTCACTACAAGAGAGGAGGCCATGGGGGTGGAAGGGATCTACAAGATGAGGGAAGAAATGTTGGGGACAGATCCGCAAGGGAAGAGAAGATGGAGGAAGAGGGAGAGGGAAAGGAAGAAGATGAGGAGAAGACACAACCAAAGGAGTGGTTGTTTGAGTGACATGAGGAGGGGAAGGAGGAGTGAGAGAGGGAATGGTTGGTACTTCACCAGTTGTAGTTGTGACAACATCCTTGAGTGGATGTGTCCATTGGAGCACTTACCGCTTCTTCTTTTCCTGGGACACTAAGTCCACAACTTGCTCTTCTGTGGTAGTAGGAGGGCTTTCAGGAGCTTTCTCTTGAGCAGTGCTTGCCTCTCCCACTTTATCTTTCCCTTTGCCTTTAGGCAAGTGTTTTGGCCTGGTGGGTGCATTACCTAGGGGAGATGTGGTAAAATCTACCCCAAGATAGATGATACCATTTTTCTTACACCAATGCTCGGTGCATTGCAGAGTAGGTTGAACCCTTTCTTGGATGGTCTGGGGTGCTTTGTTCCTATCAATATCTATGAATGGCCAATCATCCCCATCCATGTCTAGGTAAACTTGATCAATTTCCTGATCAGTTTCTAGGAAATCCTTTGGGATGATGGCCATGCCATATTGAATGATCTCTGCCAGGGCCAGCCGGGAGTGATCCTTTCATCTGAGTTCACTTCATGATTTAAGTCGATGTAGATATCCTCGATCTGAGGAACATGGATAGGATCGATCTTTTCCCTTGGAAGGCAACCACGAGGATCGAAGGTTGGCCTTGCCAGGAAATTATGCTTCAAATTGAGCAATTCAAGCTCTGCATACATCTCCCAGCTTTACTTTGTGAGGGGCACGTGTACCTACCTACTATGAGGGGGAAATGGAGTTCCTCCCTTCTTCCTCTTCATACACTTCTCGTGATAGGTGATAAGCTACCTTGACAGCTCCAGAAGGATTAGTTTAGGCCCCACATATCTCGGCAATCTTGTGGGTTCTCCCAAGAAGTTGGCAGCTCTGAGATAGGTAAAGGTGGGGAATTGTAAACAACACTCCCCACTTCATTATGGTGGTGATCATGCTTTTTCTTGTCTCAACCATGAGTCATGTTGGGCCTCAAGAGGTAGATGATGCCATAGAAGAAGACATCATTGATCTTGCTGAACTGAGCTATGTTGTTCTCGAGCCTCAACTCTGGATAGTATTCATATATTTTGACCTGGGGCCATACCCCATACTGATTCAACCCTGGGTAGTCTCTCTCTGAGGTAGCTGCATATACTACATAGGAGTTCATATAGAACCTCCCAGTTGTTGAAAGTTGTTGAAGTTGTTCCGAGATTGTATCACTGATAATCTTGGCCCAGCCAAAACGTTGATCGGGCACATTCTTATTCATTGTTTCCAAATACCTGAGCATCCACTTGTGAAAGTAATGGGCATCAGGGAGCCCATGTACTCTACTTAGGAAGGTGATCATGTCACTCAGCTCTTCTAAAAATCACTACGATGAATGACTTGGGGCCACCTACTCACCACCTTTTTATTCTTGAGGTACACCTCATTCATCATCTAGCATGCACTTGTCCTCATTATCGGTCCAAGTCTTCATGCAGTCTTCTTGACTTACTACCAAAAATGTCTGTGGTGGGGGATGCCCAAGATAATTTCAAAGTGTCAGGCATGAGGTTGATTATCACTTTTCCTCCTCATTTTCAACACATCTTGTGTCCTTGTTGTAACAACGGCCCACCAACATGATGAATTCATTATTAATTGCACTCACTGGGAGCCCTCAGCAAAAAAGTGCAGACCACTGCCAACCAATTTATCCATCCACGGGCTGCCTATGACCTTCTTGGTTCTGGCCCAAAATTCATCCATGTCTATATGCCCAAGTTCTAATCTCTCGATATCGAGATCACACTCTAAAGTGAGTCAGTGCATCCCGACCTTTTGGTATTTATACTTCATTTCTTGCTCCATCAACTTGGCTTTGCCTTTGACTTGGTTGGCTTCTTACTCGATGAAGACATAAGTGCACTCGAGGATTGTTGTTTCTCTGCAAGAAGAATAACTAGAGAGAGTTCCAACGTAGAAGGGCCATGTTAGCCATCAAGTTGTCCATAAAAGCTTTGCAGAATGAAAAATTATCAACTTATGAGCCTCTGGGCACAAGGCATCCTTACTACAGGCTGCAGGGGTTTTGAAAAGCAAGGCACACTTTTAGGGAGTGTTGCATGGGGAAAGCAGCACCAAAAGGGGCACGGGCATGGAAAGGCTACACACAACATTCAGATGTTGATGTCAAGGAATATGCGCTTGCACATAGGAAGTGCTTTAACCAGGTGCAGAAATTTTTGTGTACACACCTCAGGGTGTGCCATGCACATATGTGGTGGCAGATGTGCTACATGAGGGTGAGGTGTGCAAGTTTGTTAAGTGTGCAACACATTGGTCAAGTGCACCAAGGGGTTTAGGGTTTGCACAACATGCAGAAAGGGTTTGCACAACATGCAGTGTTGTTGTAGTTGCTTTGGCACCACTGCTTTGCGCCTTAGGAATTTTGTAGTTTATAGGGCGCGAGAAGGGCTTATGCTGCATGGTCCTTTAATGCACCAATGGCACGACTATTTTTGATGCAACATAATGAAATAGTGTGCCAAAGGGGCATGACTATGTTTAGTGTAACAGAGTTTGCAATGCGCCATAGTGAAAATAGTTTCACTATGTGGGCTGATTTCCCTTTTTCTTGATTTTTACTCTTTTGGCTCAGATTTTGATGTCCAGGAGGGAAAACCTAGCAAGGCAAGGAGTGAAGGACAAATGGGCATGAGTTATTTTTGAGGCCGAGCCTTCCAGATTTACAGATCTGGAAGAAAAGGAAAAGGAGGGTTTGCAGGTGGGTACTTGGGTTTGCAAATGGTGTTATCCTTTCCTTCTAGATTCATTTTTATTATTCAACAATCCTAATCACCTAGCCCAACATCCATAAAAACAACAAGGATGGTAGAAACCACTTACCCGGTATAAATAATGACGAAGGGAAGAGGTGGGGTCCACGATCATGACAAATGGCACGCACGGGGCTGATGAGAGAGCAACGACAGGCAGCAGAGGAATAACTTTTCACATTTTTTTTTTAATTGTGAAAATGACAGTCAATGTGCACCTATATATAGAAAAATGCATTTATTGCACCACCAACTTTTTCCTTTGCGCACTTTTACAGAGTCGTCATGGGGAAGGTTGCACCAGGCACTGGTTTTAATATGTCGACATCATGTTACATGCACCTAAGGCACACTTTTGGGAAAGGTGTTAACATGCTTGGGATGTGTCGGGCACACTTAAAGAGGGCACATTTTAATGATGTTGCAATAAGCATGAGTGCGCCTAGGGACCAAAGGGGCGCAGTTTTGAGAGTGTTGACACTACATTACTTGCACCCAGTCAAAAGGTTTGAAAATGGCTAAGTTCTTTAAAACTTGATTTTCCAAAAGGGAGTTTTAAGCCATTCAGAACATTGATAGACCTTTTCAAGGGACCAAATGGAATTTTGGTAAGGTTACCTACAAAAATTGCCCTTGTCAATTTTACAGGATAACAACTGGCTCTTTCTAGGGACTATCTTTGAGTGAAGCTTAAGGGTAGAGAATCCCATATTTTCATGTGCCTATCCATTGGGTTACAGAGTCAAAAACAAGGGTGACGAAAAAGAAAGGAAAACACACAACTAACAAAAAGCAAACACACGACAAAAAAACACACAACTAAAGAAAATATACAAAGAAGAGAGCAAGCTCTACTTCCTAATATTTTGAGATGTTGCCCACTATAGGGAAGTGGGAGTTTAGTTCCATCCAGATACGAGAGATAGAAGCTACTCTCTCCATTCAACTATCTGATCTTGAATGGCCCTCTCCAAAGAGAATCAAATTTCCCATGCATGCCCTTTGGTTCTCTTCGCTTGTCCCATAGGAGGACAAGATCTCCCACCTAGAAATCTCTCTACTTGGCCTTTTTATCAATAGTATTTTGACTTTATTCTGATGTTCGGTGATCCTATCAACCACCCTTACCCTTTTTTCTTCAAGTTCTGTTAGATACATGATCCTCTTTTCAAGAGAATTCTAGAAAGTTTCATCTTCGATCGCTCGTGCCAAGCGTAGAGCAGGGAGTTCCATGGAGATAGGGATCTCAACATCAATTCCATATAACACTTGAAAAGGTGACATTCCGAGAGACCTCTTCGGGGTAATACGGTCTACCCACAAAGCATCATACAATGACTTGTGCCATGACCGCTGATTCTCATCGACTAGCTTCCGTATGATAGTCACTAGGTTTTTATTGCTGATTCAGCTTGACCATTCCCTTGAGGGTAATAATCCAGGCATGGGCCAAGGTTATTCCATATCCATAGAAAAAACCAATAACTTCCCATGAGGAGAAGTTGGAAGCATTATCAACAACGATCTTGTGTGGGATGCCAAATCTCACAATGATATTTTCTTTGATGAAGTTGCAAACAACTTCAGAGGTGGCATTCTTAATAGGTATGGCCTCCACCCATTTGGTGAAGTAATCTATTGTTGTTAGGACATAACTATGTCCGGAACTTGATTGGGGATGGAGTGCTCGATAAAGTCAATTCCCCATTTCTTGAATGGTTCATCAATAATGACGGGCCTGAGGGGAAAAGCAACCAATTTTGGTTTACCAACGAAACTATTGGCAGAGCTCACATTTTGCTACCCAGGTGGTTATATCCTGAAATAGTGTTGGCCAGTAGTACCTAGCCCAAATGATCTTATGTGCTATCACATAAAGAGGAAAAGTGACCACCACAGGCTGAATCATGAAATATTTCTAGTAACTTCACCTGATGTGGCTTGTCAACGCATCGCAAGAAGATGCCATCAATCCCGCGCTTGTATAAACCGTCATCCCATATGACATATCTGGCTGCCCTGAGCTTTACTATCCCACTTCTCCTTTGAAGTTAGATGGGCTGGACACTCACCGTAAGTGAGAAAGAAAGTGATGTCGGAATACCACTCATCGCTGGTCACAACAAATAGAACCATAGGTAGAGAATCAACTTTCTCCAGCTTCACCTGCGCTCTCGTCGATGCAATCAACTTTCTCTTCAGGATCTCCTGAATCTTTATTTTCAGCCATGAGCTGACATAGGCCTCTACCCCTTACCAACTTGGTTGGTTTGATGTCTAGATCATACTCTTGGACCTTTGCGATCCAATTCCCTCATAAGCTTCCTAACTCCTGTTGAGTTAGGATAGACTTAACTACCGTGTCAGGAACCAACACTACCGTATGAGAGTTTAGGATGTAGTACCGAAGTTCTTGACTACTTTGACTACTACGAAGGCATGTTTTTCTAACTGAGACATCTTCAATTCATGAAGCTTGAGAGGGGAGCTCATGAACGTGATTGGGGATTCAACATCCTCAGAGTTCTTCTGCATTAAGATGGCAGATACAGTATGCGCGGATGCATAACTATACATGATGAAATCTTTGGAGAAGGTCGGGCATACCAGAACTGGTGCATGAGCAATGAGGCTTTTATATCCTCAATGATGTCTTTCCTTCTTCACTCCACCGAAAATTTTGTGACCCCTTCATCATATTTGATATGTGACGAGTCTTTTTCAAAGTCTGGAACAAAGCGTCTGAGAAAATTCACCTTTCCAAGAAGGAGTGAACACCGGTCTTACTTGTGGGCAAGGTAAGGCTCTGAATAGCCTTGACTCTTTCGATGTCTATTTTTGTTCCTTCCTTGCTGACAACGTGTCCTAGAAAACTTTCCTTCAGTGACCCCAAAAATAGACTTTTTTGGATTTAGGGAAATCCCGTGTTCTCGGCATCTAATCAATACTTGCTCCAAATGATCACAGTGATCACTTCACTTTTTAGAGAACACAGTTAAGTCATCCAGATAAACTATGATGACCTTCCCCATCATACCTTTGAATGCGAAGTCCATAGCTCATCCTGAAAGGTGGCACCGGCATTGGTCAAGCCGAAAGGCATCCTGCTTGTAGGTGAATGTGCCCTAGGGAGTAGTGAACGTTGTTTTGAATTGGTCTTCAGGTGAGACCTCAATCTGATTATAGCCCAAAACCATCGAGCATGGACAACATCTCTGAACTAGTTACTGCTTGCAGAACCTAATCCATTATGGGTAGTGGATAATTGTCCTTCAGGGACACTAGTTCAGGTTGCGAAAATCTACGCATATGCATATTTCACCATTCTTCTTTCACACGGGCACAATGTTTGTGACCCAGGTACTATGATGGATAGGAAAGATAATTCTCGCATCCAACATCTTCTGTATTTCCACCTGGATGGTACCCAAGATCTTAGGATTGTAGTGCCTCTTGTTTCTGGTGAAAGGGTTTGACATCGTCCTTTAACGGGATGTCATGTTGAAACGTCCTTAGGCTTGAATGACTTTAGATCGGCATAAGACCATGCCAATACGTCCATATATTTCTTCAACAGCTTGACAAATTTCCACTTTTCCTCGGTGTACAACACTTCCCGATGTTCACAAACTACGGATGCTCTGTAGAGCTTAGATTAATAGATTCGGTCTCTGGAGAAGAGCTAGGGTCATTCTGTCACTTTTTCTTGATGAAGCGGTCATGCTTGTCAAAAAATCATTCCAGGGAGACTAAACCTTTCAAATTTTGTTCCCCTTGAGCTGATAGATGCCTCCACCTTCTATTGATTCATTTGATTGACCAGTGATGGACTCACGACATACCAAAGTAGATCCTTCAAAATGAAGCTCATTGAAATTGTCTGCTTTCTCTAGGAAAGCAATAAGCTGATTGTCATCATTGAATACCTACCAGTGGTGAGAATTGTCTGGCACGCTTGGGTGAAAGACTACCTCAATGGTATATGTGTCTATTTTCAGCCCTGGGTGAGGGAGCATAAGTGAGGTAGAGATGGCCAATGAATCGGCCATGTCATTTTGGGCTCATGGAACCACTTTGATTGAGAAGGCATCAAACTCCTCAATGTTGTCCCATACTGCATTGCGGTAGTGCCTGAGTCTATCATTTTTTACCTGGTATACTCCCTTTACCTGATTGACAATCAGTTTGGCATCACCTTTACTTTTAGGTTCTTGATTCCTCTTTCCTTTGCAGCTTGCATGCCGAGTAGCAAAGATTCATACTCAGCAGTATTGTTTGTATTGAAAAACTACAATTTGAAAGAAAGAGGGAAAATCTCCTCTTCAGAGATATCAGGATGGCTCCAACGCCACATCCACTTGTTGCACAACTACCATCAAACTACAATGTCCATATCTTGTTAAGGTCCTCCTCCTGGACAAGAACATCCATTCTATCGACTCAATGGTGATAAGAAGTAGTTCCCCATCCCTGATGATTCAAGAGAATCTGGGCCTTGGGGTCATCAGAGTTGGTGACCAGGTACTTCTTTTGTGATTCAGGCTCCAATGTCTACATTACTCCTTTGATGGATTCTTAGCTTTGGACCAGTCCATATGAATCTCTCCACCGACTTCCCTACAAAAAATTCTCCCTAGTAAAATTCCATATGCTGCTGGAATATCAGCAACGAGGATGGTCATCTTTACCCTTTTCTCTGGGAATGCTACAAATGTGAACTGTGCATCTTTGATTTGACCAATTAATGGAACCTGTTTGGTTTCCATGGAGTAACATCTACCGAAAGGCTTGGTAAGAGTGAGGCCCAAAGCATGGGTGACCTTTTCCGGCATGACATTATCGGAAGCCCTAGAATCAATTATGCAGTTACTTAGCTTGTGACCATTGATCAGGAGGGAGAGATAAAAAGGTTCAATTTTTCCTGACACGGAAGTCGAGGCAACATTTATGTGAGATGCAGGAGGAGTGGAAAGGATTCCTTTTGGGGAGATAGAGAGGGAATGACAAGCTTGGCTTTGGATATATTCGGTTAATCTTACAAGCTGCTCAGGGTTAGACTGAAGATATTCAACTTCAGACATTTGAATCTTGGTCTTTTTAGCATGATCAACTATGTCGAATGCGACCAAGGGTTGCGTTGATGAAGGAATGAGTCCTTCATTTCATGATGGTAGGGGAGGGTTACTGGTCTTTATGGAAATGGAAGAAGGTTGATTTGGAGGAGAGATAGGAGGAAAATATTTCTTCACAAAAGGTTTAATAGAGGTTGAGCAGGAAGAGGATTACCTCTTTTAGCAATGGTTGGAGGCGTGTTTACACACACCTTCTCCTTTTGTATCCTAGCAGCAACTTCTACTTCTTTTTTCTCAGTGAGCGGGTGAAAAAACATATGACTGTCCACTTGCATACCCTTGGGTACCTTCCTCTTCATCAGATTCCTCATCTTCAAATTCCATATACCCGATCATAGAGTCACCAGTCAGTTCACCGACATCTTGATCATCTTCACCTTATGATGAAGGTTCTTCATAAATTTTCTCATCTTCTTCGATCTCGACCAAGGCATTAACCGAGGGGCCTCAAGTGCTAACCTTGGAGCAACAGCAATGGGAAAACATGGCCTTTGTGGGGCATTGTTGGGAGTGAAGTTCCTCCGTGGGATATCCCGATGAGTGGTAGATGAAGCTTGAGCTAATTGCTTCTTTAATGCGAGCAAGTCATTTTCCATCTTCTGAATGCCGGATCTGATGAAGTGGCTTGAGAAGGAGTCAAAGCCTTTGATTTGGATGGCTCTCATTTTAACTCACCAGATATAAGTAGGTTATCCTCTATCCGAATGGCCACAGCTTGAGCGAGGACCAAGGTGGTGATTTGTTCTTGTAAAAGTAAGAAACTTACTCTTGAACTCATGGCATTCACAAAGAAACACTTTTGATTTTCTGGTGTTGGCAACATGGTAGGTGGCACACGGTTAATCAAATTGAAACGGGTGATAAAATCACGCATGGTTTCATTGGCCTCCTTCTTCAAGTGAGTAATCTTTGACAATAATGCAAATGCATCTTCTGAAGGCTTATACCTGTCTTCAAATGTAGTTCGTAATGTGGCCCAACTAGTGATAGATCCGGCCGACAAGTGTTGGAACCACTCTGCTGCAGGTCCTTGCAAGGTCTCTAGAAAGAGGCGTACCGACACGTCTTCATGGGTCACATCTAGGATGTTGCATGACATAATGAATGCAGATATATGTGCATCCATGCTTTGATTTCCACTCCCATCAAATCTTGGGAAATTCTTGTGGTTTCCATGAGGGAGTGCGTGAACTGATGCGGCAATGCAAGAGGACCCATAGCATTTCCCCATGGTACTACCATTTGAAAAGCTGGAAAGAGGACGCGAGCCGGAGTGTGGTTCCACTTAGTAACAAGGCACTACAAATTGACGTGGAAGCTCCTTGTGAAAACCGGTTCTTTCATGGAGGCGAGGCACTTCTTGCTGACCGATCAGCTGAACTCAGCGATGAGAAATGTGCTGGTGTAATACTGAAATTGTGCCTCTGAAGTAGATCAAAAATAGGATCGACTTCTCCATGAGCTCTTCTGCTACGGGTAAATGGTTCACCCGCCAGTGTATCTAGCTCAGATCAGCAATAATTTGGAGTAGATTTATAATAATCTTTTTGTTTGTACTTGCTGATTTTCTGATTTTTCTAGAAAAATCAGCAGCATGCACTTTTCTAAATACTTAAATTTATCCCTTTTTTAAACAACCATTGCAGTTTAATGACAAGGATTAGTAGGGATAAAAAGTGGGATAATTTTAGTAAGCTGATTTTCGATCTTAGATTTGATTTTTGCAAGGGTTTGAAAATATTTGTAAAAATATCAAGATCTCAGATCTACGGAAATATACGGGTTTTTATAAAAACTCAGTGAACTAAAGGTTTCTAACTGGTCCAGATCTATAGATCTGCTAAGAAAATTTTCAGTTTGGGTCACTTTTGCAAAAATTTCAGATTTTAACAAAGGGTTAAAATTTTCAAACTGGTAGTGACTTTGATAGTTTTTTATTTATTTTCTTAGTTCGATCCCCAGTGAGTCACCAAAAAAATTGTTGGTCCAAAAATCTATCGGGTGGGTAGATCTATGGATAGATAGGCCAACAGTGTGCAGGGCATAGCCCCTCTTTGAGACAGCAAAGTGAAACTAGTTTATTGCTATTCTACCAGCAGGAACTTGTGCAAGTCCTATAGTATTCTACCTTCAGGGGGTTTGGGATCTCATCCCAGTAGAGTTAGTTCCGACGAAGAACAGAAAGGAATGAAGGAAGGAATGGAAGAAAGATGGATCTGAAGGGAGAAAAGAAATGAATTCCAAAGTAGAAAGGTCAGAGGGTTTATGTTTTGGGCCGGTAGTAAATAGAGCCAAACTTACTCACATAAACAAATAAAGCAATACTGATAAACAAAATGACAAAAGTAGATATGAATCTAATAGAATAAACACACAGATCTGACGTAAGAAAGATCTAATGCATATAACACATGAATTCAACACAAAGTCTCAATATTTGTATTAATGTTTTCTTCTGTTACAAGAAAGCTCAAAGTCTTTCTCTCCTCACTTCTATTTTTCATACAAGATTGTCCACCTTTGAATACTACAAGTATCCAAGTATTTATAGAAGGAGAAGGAGAAAGAAGACAAAAAGGAGCCAACAACTTATTTACAAAATATCTAAAAATATCTAAAAGTCAAATGTTGACTTTGGGGCAATTTGTGTGATGACAACATCCCATGGTGCAACATGGATGATGTCATCACGTGTGCCAACATACTTTTAAATACTTTTACAAAAATGGGATTTATCCCAGAGGAGGAAGCCTATTCATCATCATCCCTTTGCTCGAATGGAGTGTCTTGCTTCTGCTCTGAGAGGTGATATGATACTGAGCTCGATACTCCATGAAACTTGCTGATCATCTTCTGAAGTTGATCATGATCGGGACCCTTTGTGTGATCTCCGATAACTTCACAAGTTTCTCGTTCATCTCTGAGCCTATCAGGGAGCTTGAAGTATTCATTTCCTACCTCTATCAAGTACCCATGAAATCGTGGCAAGCCAGAAGGTTGTTAATAGATTCTCGGTCAAAAGTGACCTCTGGCGTCAAACCTTGTGATGTAATTCCCTTGAAAAGCTGAATAGTATCATTTTCTTCTCTCAAGGTGAACGATGCATTAAGAAACCCTAGAGACATCCTCAAGACAATCTGCTCCATTTGATGTTTCATCTAGGGCTTCCTCCTTGATTTTGTCTATCTTTTCTAGGACAAACTCCATTTGATCAACCCGATAGTCTAAAGTGACAAGCTTTGTTGTGTGCTCATGGGTGATCAATGACGCCAAATTTTAACAAGTCATCGGTCGGTCGATTGATCATTTTCTAGAATGTCTCGTGTTGCAACCTGGCATGGTCCAACTCTTCGAGAGACGGTCCTGCTATTTCCTGGAGTTCATTGTTTTCCTTATCTATACTTTGGTAGAGGCTTGTGAACTTCGTGATTACTTCCTCACTGTCTCTGAGGATCTGCTCTCTCCAGGAGGACACTGCTGCACCTTGTTCACCAATCTTGGCGTATTCATTTATCTTCTCCTGACTAAGGACTTCAGGAGTTTTGGCAGGCAGCTATAGGAGGTGCATTGCCCATTCTTTGCAGAGCTTGGAGAAGATGTTTGTTTTGTTCCTTTAACATTCTCTTCTTCTCCTTTTCTTCTTGTAGTTTCTTGCAAAGGGCATCCACGGCTGACAAGGCCTCTCCTGCCTAGCTCTCTGATGATGTTCCCATTGTGACTTGGGTCACTATAAAATCTATAGGAGATAGATCTTCTTTCTTCTTTATGGGATCCGGGTAGGCTATCTCCATAACCCTTTCACCTGAAGCACTTTTTGAGAAGTGAGTTATCAGCTTTTTTCTTCTTTGGTCCTTTAGCCGGGATGACGAGAAGTCCATGGGTGCAATGGGGACTTTCCTCTTGTGTTGGCTTAGGTGGTCTGAGATCCAGCTTGGACTTATGGGAGTGGGACCAGAGGACGAAGAAGAAATAGGGGGAAGGAAGGAAGAACAACTACATGGGACACGGGAAGTGTGTCAAACACTTGGTGGCGGCATGGAGAAAGGGGCCGACACACCAACACTCACGGGATTAGGAGTCACTACAAGAGAGGAGGCCATGGGGGTGGAAGGGATCTGCAAGATGAGGGAAGAAATGTTGGGGGACAGATCCGCAAGGGAAGAGAAGATGGAGGAAGAGGGAGGGGGAAAGGAAGAAGACAAAGGAGAAGACACAACCAAAGGAGTGGTTGTTTGAGTGACATGAGGAGGGGAAGGAGGAGTGAGAGAGGGAATGGTTGGTACTCACCAGTTGTAGTTGTGACAACATCCTGAGTGGATGTGTCCATTGGAGCACTTACCACTTCTTCTTTTCCTGGGGACACTAAGTCCACAACTTGCTCTTCTACGGTAGTAGGAGGGCTTTCAGAGCTTTCTCTTGAGCAGTGCTTTCCTCTCCCACTTTATCTTTCCTTTTCCTTTAGGCAAGTGTTTTGGCCTGTGGGTGCATTGCCTAGGGGAGATGTGGTAAAATCTACCCCAAGATAGATGATACCATTTTTCTTACACCAATGCTCGGTGCATTGCAGAGTAGGTTGAACCCTTTCTTGGATGGTCTGGGGTGCTTTGTTCCTATCAATATCTATGAATGGCCAATCATCCCCATCCATGTCTAGGTAAACTTGATCAATTTCCTGATCAGTTTCTAGGAAATCCTTTGGGATGATGGCCACGCCATATTGAATGATCTCTCTCCAGGGCCAGCCAGGGAGTGATCCTTTCATCTGAGTTTGACTTCATGATTTAAGTCGATGTAGATATCCTCGATCTAGGAATGTGGATAGGATCGATCTTTTCCCTTGGAAGGCAAACCACGAGGATCAAAGGTTGGCCTTTCCAGAAATTATGCTTCAAATTGAGCAATTCAAGCTCTGCATACATCTCCCGAGCTTTACTTTGTGAGGGGCACGTGTACCTACCTACTATGAGGGGGAATGGAGTTCCTCCCTTCTTCCTCTTCATACACTTCTCATGATAGGTGATAAGCTACCTTGACAACTCCAGAAGGATTAGTTTGGGCCCCGCATATCTCGGCAATCTTGTGGGTTCTCCCAAGAAGTTGGCAGCTCTGAGATAGGTAAAGGTGGGGAATTACGTAAACAACACTCCCCACTTCATTGTGGTGTGATCACACTTTTGCTTGTCCGACCATGAGTCATGTTGGGCCTCAAGAGGTAGATGATGCCATAGAAGAAGACATCATTGATCTTGCTGAACTGAGCTATGTTGTTCTCGAGCCTCAACTCTGGATAGTATTCGTATATTTTGACCTGGGCCATACCCCATACTGATTCAACCCTGGGTAGTCTCTCTCTGAGGTAGCTACATATACTACATAGGAGTTCATATAGAACCTCCCAATTGTTGAAAGTTGTTGAAGTTGTTCCAAGATTGTATCACTGATAATCTCACCCCAGCCAAAACACTGATCGGGCACATTCTTATTCATTGTTTCCAAATACCTGAGCATCCACTTGTGAAAGTAATGGGCATCAGGGAGCCCATGTACTCTTCTTAGGAAGGTGATCGTGTCACTCAAATCTTCTGAAAAATCACTGCGATGAATGACTTGGGGCCACCTACTCGCCACCTTTTTATTCTTGAGGTACACCTCGTTCATCATCTGCATGCACTTGTCCTCATTATCGGTCCAAGTCTTCATGTAGTCTTGACTTACTGACCACAAAATGTCTATGGTGGGGGATGCCCAAGATAATCTCAAAGTGTCGGGCTGTGAGGTTGATTATCACTTTGCCCTCCTCATTTTCGACACATCTTGTGTCCTTGTTGTAACAATGGCCCACCAACATGATGAATTCATTATTAATTGCACTCACTGGGAGCCCTGCAACAAAGTGCAGACCACTGCCAACCAATTTATCCATCCACGGGCTGCCTGTGACCTTCTTGGTTCTGGCCCAAAATTCATCCATGTCTATATGCCCAAGTTCTGAATCTCTGATATCGAGATCACACTCTGCAAGTGAGTCAGGCATCCTGACCTTTTGGTATTTATACTTCATTTCTTGCTCCATCAACTTGGCTTTGCCTTTGGACTTGGTTGGCTTCTTACTCGATGAAGACATAAGTGCACTCGAGGATTGTTTGTTGCTCTACAAGAAGAATCAGAGAGTTCCAACGTAGAAGGGCCATGTTAGCCATCAAGTTGTCCATAAAAGCTTTGCAGAATGAAAAATTATCAACTTATGAGCCTCTGGGTCGCAAGGCGCATCCTTACTGCAGGCTGCAGGGGCTTTTGAAAAGCAAGGTGCACTTTTAGGGAGTGTTGCATGGGGGAAAGTAGTGCCAAAAGGGGTGCGGGGCGTGGAAAGGCTACACACAACATTCAGATGTTGATGTCAAGGAATATGCACTTGCACCATAGGAAGTGCTTTAGAGGGGCGCAAGAAATTCTTATGTTACACACCTCCGAGGTGTGCCCAGGTGCATATTTTCAAGGTGTTGCACATGTTGGTGAGTGTGCACCAAGACTTGGTAGAAGGTTGCACATGGTCAAGTGCACGTGGGGGGTTTGCACAACACGCAGGGTTTTTACAACATGTTGTTGTTGTAGTTGCTTTGGCTGCAAGCTTTGCTTGCTTAGGAATTTTGTAGTTTATAGGGCGCGAGAAGGGCTTATGCTGCATGGTCCTTTAATGTGCACCAATGGCATGTGATTGTTTTTTTGCAACATAATGAAATAGTGCACCAAAGGGGGCATGTGATCTATGTTTAGTGTAACAGAGTTTGCAATGCGCCATAGTGAAAATAGTTTCACTATGTGGGCCGATTTCCCTTTTTCTCGATTTTTACTCTTTTGGCTCAGATTTTGATGTCCAGGAGGGAAAACCTAGCAAGGCAAGGAGTGAAGGACAAATGGGCATGAGTTATTTTTGAGGCCGAGCCTTCCAGATTTGCAGATCTGAAGGAAAGGGAAAGGAGGGTTTGTAGGTGGGTACTTGGGTTTGCAAATGGTGTTATCCTTTCCTTCTAGATTCATTGTTATTATTCAACAATCCTAATCACCTAGCCCAACATCCATAAAAACAACAAGGATGGTAGAAACCACTTACCCGGTATAAATAATGACGAAGGAAAGAAGTGGGGTCCATGATCATGAAAATGGCATGCGCGGCTGATGAGAGAAACTGACAGGCACAGAGGAATAACTTTTCACATTTTTTTTAATTGTGAAAATGACAGGTCGGGTGCGCCTATATATAGAAAAATGTGCATTTATTGTGCCACCAACTTTTTCCTTTGGCGCACTTTACAGAGTGTCGACATGGGGAAGGTTGCGCCATGGTGTGAGTTTAATATGTCGACATCATGTTACATGCACCTAAGGCGCACCCAAAAAGGTGTTAACATGCTTGCGGATGTGTCGGGCACACTTAAAGAGGGCGCATCATTTAATGATGTTGCAATAAGCATGAGTGCGCCTAGGGACCAAAGGGGCGTAGTTTCGAGAGTGTTGACACTACATTACTTTTATATGTGAATAATTTTTATATATAAGGTATATAACCCATTTTTAATCTTTATTTAACTTATGAAATAAAACACTCAATCATAACATAATATATTTATATACAAATACATGCACTTCCTCATGTGTGTGTGTATATATATAACCTTTGTATACCAAAGTAGGTTTACAAAATTATAAATCTTTACAAGGTAGGTTTACAAATATAATCTATATACCAAAGGAATAGGGGGTCTTTTTAAGGAATTATAAAGCATTTGCGAGGAAAATTTTAAGTCCCCAAAAAACTTCATAGATATTACTTGGTGAATGTGTAAAAATGACTTTCGAAATCATGGCAAATTAGAAGGAAACAGGTTTGAGCGGTTATCCAAATATTTGATAATGTTGTCTACCGGTAGTAATTGTCATCCGACAACATATGTTTTTGACTAGTAGAATATGTATTTTTCAAAAAAATCATTTTTGACAATATCCATTTAAATGACCATCTCAATGAGAAATTTGTCCTCATGCAAATATGGCATAAAAAAAAAATAAAAAATAAAATATAATTTTTATGAAAAAAGTTGATTTCCTAGTTTTGTATGGGAAAAATTGAACTTTTATTTATTTTTATGTTAGCAATTAAAATGATCATCTTAGTGAGAAATTTGTCCTCACAAAATATGGCGTAGTACGAAAAAAATCCCAAAATTTTTTTCTTCCTTCTCTTTATGCAGCACTAAAAAAATGCTATTGGCGAAGTAGACAGTGTATGCTATCGTTCGGTAGCATATACAATGCTACCGGCTAATAGCAAAAAAATTTATGCGATTTTAAAAAAAAAAAAATTGTTATCATTGGTAACATAATGTATACTACCATCCGGTAGCATATATTATGTTGTCGATCGAAAGGTAATGTATGCCACTAGTTGGTAGTATATATTTTGTTGCCATCCCAGTGGCGTATATTATGCTACTATCCCATAGTATATATTATGCTATCAATGGATAGAAAAAATAAATTATAGGCGTTAAAAAAATGATACCAATAGGTAGCATACATTGTGCCAACGGTTTTGTAAAATATTGCTTCCACCGGCCAGTAACGCAATATATGTTATCAGCTTATAGCATAGATTATGGTACCACCCAATAGGATATCCTATGCTTTACCGGTTGGTAGAAAAAACAATCTACAATATTTTTAATAAAATTGCAACCAACCGGTAGCGCAATGTGTGTTACCAACCGGTTGTATATATTGTGTTATCATTTGGTAGCATGTATTGTGTGACCAACCGGTAGCATTTCCGACATTTTGTAACATATGCAATTTCAACATAATAACATATCTACAATTAAAATACCTTGATGTTGGAGGTTTCTATTACGCAATTGATCTCAATTGTCAATTCCCACGAGACCACGGTTTGGAATTGTAAATTTGTAATTAGTATATATATATATATATATATATATGAAGGTGAATTTTATAAAATTCAATTTTGTACTAATAACAATTTGAATTAAAATAGTCGGCTATTGGTGTAAACATTAGGCGAACCGACCCCTAACAGTAACTTGAACCCAGAAAATTTAGGCAAACCAAATCCTAATCCCTACATCTAAAACTTCACCAAACACAAATATCAAAAATCACAATATTCATGAATTAACGAATATTCGCCACTAAAATTAACCTTAGGAATTTGTTAACTTTTTATATTAAACTAAAAAGGGATAATTTTGATAAACTATTCGTACTATATTTTTGTTTAGGAAATAAAAACAAAATGGATTTATAAACTCATTGTTCTCTTTGGTTTTATTACAACATGAATAGATGCATTTAACATTAAATATAAGTATTTATAGCTTAAAAAAATTCCTAAGAAATGATGTTGAAATATAATTCAATGACATGACAATTACATTTATATATAGGTAAAATCAAATTTTCACCATCACTTTTGTAATCTTATAATGAGAAGATCCATATACCTTATTTGGTAAACCATTAAGATAATTTTTAAAATAAGTGGGAAATCAAGAGCTCAAGCATTTTTTTGGTAACACAATATGACATATAAGTATACATTTGAGAGAGATAAAAAAGAACTAATTCCATATAAACCATTTCAAGTAAACGTGAATCCAGTTTCCTTTTTTCAACTTAAAACAACATATAACAAGAAGAATGTTTGGCAAGATTATTCAAGTTTTGAATGACCTTTTGTTTTCCACACTTATTTCAAAAGGTTAGTATGATGGATAAAATACATGCAAGCTCAAAGGGCCTGATCCCAAAACAAACCCCATTAAGAAACCATGGTAAAAGAAGGATTCCCTGTTATCACGGAATTACTGACACCCCGAATGGCCTAATTTTTGGATGTGGCATTCGTTGTAATTTGTGTAACATTGGATCACCTCTCAAGTTGTGGGACTTGCAGGCTTGAGATGACCCTCCAAGAAGGATGGTTCTAAATCCTAAACTACCTACCACAAGCTACTCAGTGCAATAAAAAATATCTAATCCTAATCTAAATTTCCAAGGGACCAAGGAGAGAGAGTGCGTTAAAATAAAGCCTACACTAATAACAAGGTGATACACTAGAAAAGGAGGATGTTGATCACAATCCCAACTACCTGAAGTGGAGAGAGGTGAGTAATGGAGAGGATGGACAAAATGTATCACGAAAAAATATGAGATTCACACAGTAAAACACTTCAAACACATCAAACACAGCTTCTCAAAACATGCATAGGCATCAAGAGATATGCACATTATACCTTGCAATTGTGAGAGGCAAGAAGACACAATAAAATAAGTGAAGGATGGACAAGATGCATCACAAAACAGATTTTATTGCTCCATGAATTTACACAATACATCATTAGTGGGCAAGAGGCAAGAAAATTCCATTACAAAGTAGAGAGGAGGATTAAGCTCCACATTCAACCCTAACAGAGAGGAAAGTGAGAGGGGGAAGGAGAGAAAAATGACCAACTCTCCTTACAAATGAGCCAAAGATTACAATTTATAGAATTTTAGAAGAGGGAGAGACTACAATCCCGAATTTGTCTTTTCAACCACTTGCAAGATGTCATAAATGTGCCCAAATGATGATACATGACCTACAGAAGGCACCCCATACTATCCCATGACTTGCAGTGGTAAAAAAATGTATGTCCATGCCTCTTAATTGCACTCCCAACCAACAATAAATTAATTTTCTAAACCTGGCCCATTTTCCTTAAAAATATCCCCCAAATCTTCATTAATTCTTGAATTTTTTTATTTTTGTGTGACGGCCTCAGAGCCAATATTCCAAAAAGTATTCATTTGCATGATTTCGTTGAGAATTTATCAATTTACAATCATCTAAGTGATTACTGACTAATTTGATTTTGCACAGCTTGCTTCGCATTCAAGGGACTAAGAGCTAATATTTTCCTAGAAAAACACATTTTAAATAATTTTCCCTTTTCTAATGTTTTTCCATCATTAAAATGTTTTAGGAGCATTTAAAAAATGGTGGTTCCATCTTGATGTCACCACTTTAAGTGGTAAGGAGGTAGGTATGTGTATTTGGCAAAACTAAATAACCAACTAGCTCAGTAGAGTTGGCTATCCTTTTGTACTATCGAGCCCTTACTTCAATGCATCATTATCTACCTCCATGTGCTTCACCATTACTTCCACCAATTTGGTCTTCCCCATGCATCGAGCCACGCTCCTCCTTAGCTTGGCACGACACCATGTTGAAACTTCTACCAACTCACCACCACATCAACGAGCTCTCTCTACTTTGTAATGTGGGTTTGGTTGTCTCATGGTGAACTCTCCCGAAATGGCCCAAACCTGATGGGTTTCCCAACTCCAACTCACTCGCATCCCTACCTCCACGTTCATGTTGACTAGGTTGTCGGGGTCGTTGACCCCAAAATTCCCGCACTCCCTCGTTCGTTGGCGAAAGTGGTTATGTCGAGTTCACGTGTCCCTTGGGCCAACCGGGTCCTTGACTCCAACTAGCCCGAGACCATATTGTTGTGGTGAATGTGGGTTTTGATTGTCCACATGGTCCAACCAACCTTGTGCCAATTGGGCCTTATTTTTCTACTTCACCCACAATAGACTTTTCGAGACCTTTCCTTCATCAATCACTTCGTGATTATATCACCCCATGTCCCGAACCCCATTTTGCCTTCCGGGATCTAAAATTATAACTCAACCATAAGAATTTACCAAGAACTCGTCGATCTTTATTACACGAGCTCGCCACTTTGGGGATATCCGACTCGATGAAATATAATTTGGTCCTTACTAACTTTGATTGCTCCACTATAAAATGGCTCAATAGCCACAAGCAACTTGGCCCTCTATCAACATCGTGATTCTCCTGCACAATCTTGATTCCTTCTTTGTGTTGACACGATGAACCCGAATGAGCAACTTTCCCTCATTTGTGGTGAATTATCTTAACTCCAACTCGTCGGACTTCTATGAGTCATCGAGGAAACAGCTGATCGGGTCTTTAAAGTTCGACTCTCTTGGCATCATTTTAAAAGAGGTTCGGTGGTCTTTGCTAAATGACTCAATGTCACTTCATACAACCGGCTCAAGATCTATGGAAATGGGCTTTGTAATTCCCAACATTTACAAACATTTTTAAATAAAAGAAAAAAATAATTAAATTTTGAAAAAATAAAAAAATAAATAAACAATGAAAGTTTGATGGAATTAGTGCTTTGGCAGTGGGGGTTGGTAGGGATGTGGGAGGAGGTAGAAAGGTGGAGTTGCGTGGGTAGGTGGAAGGCAGGACCTGTCACTTCCTTCTCAATAATACATGAATTTTTTTAATTGTTTCCTCCAGCCAGTTACCACAAAAACCCAAGAGCACGTTGTAAATTTAATTTTGGTTGGTTAGTTGTAGTGACTCAATTTAGTGCCCTGACAGATATGTCTACAAAAACGTGGGTGCGTAAGGATGCTGGCAACTAGTTTCTTGTTTTTGGTTTTCAATTTTTGCATGACTTGGCTCACGTTTTTGGGGAGGATGAAACACCAGGCTTATGTTGGTCGCGTAGGTTATCTTGGTTCGATTCACAGATTGGACTTTGTTGGAAAGTCTCTAATCACGCTGAAACCATGTGGCAGCATTGTATTTTTAGCAGTATTGGATAGTTTCAGCTATGGCAGAACACAAAAGTTATGGGTTCCTCACAACAGTGCACCATTTCCTTTTGGCAACATACAGGCCTCCAACCTGATCAGTTCACCTTTGCCACGTATTCCTAGCCAGTGCCAAAATCTGAGCTCTATAGCAGGGTATGGACGTTCTGCAAGGAGTTTTTTCAGATGTTGTATTTGAATATGATTTGGTAGACATGCATGCAAAATGTGGAAGCGTATGCTTGGGATGTGAACTATTTGAATAAATACCTGAAAACAATGTGGCCTTTGGGTCTGCCATGGCTATGTAGGATACACGAAATGGGTTTATTAAAAAGGCTTAGAAACTTTCTTGCTAATGCACTCATCGGTGTGGGGTCTCCTGCCACTTGCCACATCCTCCCATCCTGTGTCAAAAGGGGACCTCTGGAGTAGTTGTGTTCATTCAACAAATTTTTAAAAGGGTAGAGGAATAGTGTCAGATGTTGTAGTTGTTAATGTTATGGTAGTCTAGTACGTAAAATGGGGAAACTTGCACAAGGCAAGTTGACTTTTTGGCAATTTTATCAAGGAGATGGGGTCTAATGGGTCTGGCCATGATCATGTAAGCTTCATTTTTGTTTTATTTTAAAATGCAAGCTCGCAGGTTTAGTGGAAAAGGGCTGTAAATACTTCAATGGCATGAGTGTTGGTTTTAACATGCCACCTACCTAGAACTGAATTCATATGCCTATTTGATCGACCCTCTTTGTTGTGCTGGCTATTTTGAGGAAACTCTAAAATTTACCATCAACTCACTAATTAAACCTATGGTGGTTGTGGGGACGTGTTGGTTGGTACCCCTATAGAGCGCATAATAATATGGGGTTGCAATAAATTTCAACAACTCTTCTTTTGAGGTGATCATCAAAATGTTGCAACTTATGTCTTCATCAAACATCTATATTTAAGGAGAACATTCAGTCAAAAGGATTCATTTTATTGAAATAAATGTGTTTCCAAGCTCCATACAACTTTGCCAACATTCTCCTAGCTCGTGTTCAGTATGGAGCCTTGAGCAGGCCCTAGACAACCATCAAAAACATAATGGGCAACATATTCTACTTCAAGTGATCATGAAGTTTGTGTGATGTTGTGGAGGTTAGATCAATGCTCGTGAACTATTTGACAGAAATGCCCAAGCGAGATGTTGAACCAAATCCTGTGGGTTTGACCGACTTCATCCCTCCAGGCATGGTTCATCTCCTCTTATCTTTCATAACTCTCGTACTCTAGTTTTCATTTGCAACTTAATATAATTTTAAAATATTAGGATTATAATACATTTAATTGTTTTATATTAACTTGTTGCAAAACAATAAAATGTCATGTCGTAACTCACGAAATCAAAATAACCCTTTTGTATTAAACCATGAACTTTCAACCCTCATTTTGAGGTGATTTAGAAAACTTCCTACCCAACTAGATCACTACAATATTGTTTTATCGACAAGATGAAATTGACTTCCCAGTAAAAATGTTGACCATCTCCCTGTTTAAATAGATAATTTTTCATTTTTCGAGACTCATTAAGTACCCTTCGTAACTCCAAAAATGGGATGTTAAGCTTCATTCGTGTACCTGTTATGTGAGGAGTCACCTTAACCTTTGGTTTGACCCCGAATGAACATTTGTGATATTTTTGATGCCATATTGGGAGCAATGTTACACCATTTTTGTAGTTGTAAGAAGCTACTAAAACTATAAAGTTGGCTTTCATTTTGAACCGCCATTTGAAACCTAGATAGAGAAATTATCATCCATTTTCGCAAACCTCTAGTGTTCTTACTAGACAATTACATGGAACATTCAATTTGGGGAAAAACACTTTTCTGTATAGTTTGGAAAAGCCATTTTATAGGCCTCTGGTTGTAGTTTGATGAGGTCAAACTGGACCAATTACGACTTGTCGCTCCAGAAAACTTACCTCCATTTGAAAATGGTTTTCTAGTTCTCAGTCCCATCGACTCTGATGAATTCTCCTTATATAGGGGAACTTGTAGGAAGTTTCTCGTTGCGTTCATCCATCGAACGTCAATTTTGGATGTGGTTTTCTGAGCCCTCGAGCTAACTTTTGTTCATTTGCAACTGGGTCAATTATGACCAGTGGCCCCGAAAAACTAGCCGCCAAACGTAAACCGTTAGCCAGTTCTAAATTCATCAGTTGTTATGAACTCTTGGTATATAAGTGGACACGTAGAAATTTAACCGTGGTGTGTTTTCTCATCGAAGACAATGTTTAAAAGTAGTTTCTTAGCCTTTGAGCCCATTTTGAACATTTTTGTAGCTAGCAAGAAAATGTAAAAATAGAAAGTTGTGGGACCCTCGTCGGGTTGCCAAACCACCATGGAAACTTTTGACACATGTAAATAACTATTTAAAAACTCTATAGTGTAACTTGTTGTGTGAAATAGAACTTTTGACAAAATGGTGTTTTCTCTCTCTTCCCTTCTCTTTCTCTCTCCTGGGTTACAAAATGAAGTGAAATGAAATGTAATGAATACATGTCTCTAAACCTTTTCTTTCGATTGCAAATTGTAATTATTATTATATGTAAATGGGAAACTAAAAAATGTTAATTATGTTAGATTAGGGTGGATGCCATGCCGTGATTTATCATTGATTTCATGCTCACGTGGTTTTGCAGGATGCAAGAATGATGGCGAAAAGGTGATGTGTAATTCATTAATTATCATTGTAATTTATATAGTTCATTGTAAAATGAATATATGTATAATGTAGTCTCATGTTACAGAAGGTTATATTTGATAATTTGCTAATATGTATGAGATGCTAGTTTTTAGGGATATCTAGGAAATGTGTATTTAATCATAGGTTCAATTTGATTCATAGTACACATATGGTAAAAAGGTTTGATATATATATATATATATATATAAATGAATTTGAAGTAATATCTTGTAGTGCATATTCAGTGTTCAATAAATGACTAATGAATCATCTTGTGCATTCTTACTTTGTAAATGTAATAAAGAGATTTAATCGAAACACTCAACCCTTGTATAATATCGGAGCATAACATGTCTTCATCTGTGATACTTTTTACCGTAGAAGACATTGAAAACCATAGAATGAACTTAAACTCTACCCTCGATGGAACCTCCTAGTTTGGGTAAACAAGAGCCCAAGAATGGGTTTATCATCTTAGTCGGTATGTTTAGTGACATTTTCATAAACATGTCTGATAGGAGTGACACAATCAAACTTTATTTGGAGTAAGTAGAGCTATCTCTTCCTTCGTATCCTAGTGGACTACCTTGTCTTCCGAAGATAGATTTAAAATTAATTTTCTTCATCGAATGAAACCCCTGTTGGATTCAGACAACATAAATGGAGATCGTGATATAGTTGTTCTATGTCTTGCATTCTTGTTAGTGAACTCTTTAGTCCCTCGCAGCTAAATGTCTTATCTTAGGCTTGTGACAATATAGTGCCTTGATCTCTCACGAAGGGTTTATAGAGTAAATACATTTAAACCCTAAATCTAATCTATAATAGGGATTAAAGCCCTAGGTGAAAATTGGAATTAAGCTTAACCTTAGTTGATTTGGTGGTTAACATGTGGATAGAAAATTATAAGTAACTCTTTGCAAAACAAAATTATTTTGAAAGATGTTGACTTTAGAGAACCCAAGAAACCAAAATCTTGTCTGTAATACCTTGTTAGGTCCGTTTATGACATTAAGAAATAAATAATATTCACATGTGGAATCGTGAAATGTAGAAAAGTGGGACCCTACCTTGAACACAAATCACTTGTGGTTCATGTGTAGTTTATAATGCTTCTAACCATGTACTTCTTTAAGATGATCAGACAAGTACTTTCGTAACTCTTTTGTTATAATGCGATGGTAATAATGAGACCTTAATGCGATGAAAAAAAAAAAGTAAAGCATAGAAGAGTAAAAATGAGATTTGAGGTTAGGAATAATGCCACTCTTGGAGTCCTTATAACTTAATTAAACATTTTCATGAGTTACAAAGAATATGAATTTCCTTGGTGTGATCAAACTTCGAGAAAACAAAAGATATATATATATATATATATATATATATATATATATATATATATCAAAATGGAATTCCACAAGTCATTGAATTAGAATAACTATGGTAGGGAAATAACTATACCGTGATCGAAGAATGTTTTTGGGAAAAAGCTATCTTGTATATAAATCTCCCTTAAATCCTAATATTGCTTTATGGACATCAAGTCGATTCACCTGAGTTGTAAGGGTAAAAATGTAGACATCGAATAAATGTTGGAGAAGAATATTCTTAACATAATAATAAGATAATTAAGTACTTTATATGCAATTTGAATTATGCCAAATAAGTATGTAAGTTATGGAAATTTCCGTAAAGGATAAAAAGCCAACTTAAAATGGTCGAACTATAAATTAAATGTGGAATGAACTTAAGAATATGTAGATGGAAAAAAAAAAAGAAAGTTTTCCTTGCACTATAATGTTCTTGGAATGTTGATCGTAACTAAAATGCAATTAAAGAAAATATGTGTTGTGGGTTTTCCTATCCTTGAGTCCTTTTCTTGTGGTTGGGTCATTGCTAGTATTCATTCATTGGGAAAAGTGTGGCATCGACATGTCTATGGTGTTGTCATGTGTCTATGTGAGTCGATGACTTGTAAGTGTCGTATGCGTCTTTGAGTATTCTTTACTTGGAGCCCTTGTGGCATTGTGTAGTGAGCAATGTAAGTAAAAAAAAATTATCCTAGTATTTTTACTATTGTTTTTGTGTGTGTAAAAATGGGCATTACATTTGGTATCAGAGTGAAGGTTCATACTCTCGAACCTCTGGGGAAGATTGGATTTGTGATGGTATTGCATGATGGTGGTGGATATTGGAAGAGTAATGTGATATAAGTGTGATGTGAACTATGTTGTAATTGTGAAATTGTGAATGCACATGTTGTGTATGTCACTTAGTGCGTATTTTTATCATGTTGATGTGCTTGTGATGAGAGTATTCACTCTCTTTTCATGGATTCAATGAGGAATTCATGGGTGTTAAACCACCTTATTGTGTGTAAAAAAAAGAATGTTATTGTGGATTACGGAGTATTGGAGCATTTTGGCATTATGTGATATGAAGGTGTATTGATGTATTACATGACAAAATTGTTGTAAAGTGAATTGGATTTTATCGTGATGTCATCACCATGTTGTGATGAATCATGTGTGTCACCATGTTGTAATTGTAATTGACTATATGTTGTAATGTTAGACATTGCATTCGTCATACGTATGATTTGTGTAATATGTGATGATTTATGTCATGATTTAGGGGCATATAGTGAGCGTATGATCCCTATTGTACAGTGATTGCACTTTGGTTGCAGAATGTGGTAATGTGATGTATTGTAACCCGTGAAAGTAATGATTGTGTTATACCCCATATAAATACCATGTGTAAGACGCTATGGTTAATTTGTGTGAATCACCATTGTGTTAGTGATGTAGTTATGTGTATGTTGTGAACCTTACACTAGACGACCCTAAGGGAGAAATTGTCAAGAGTGTATGTGTGGAGAGAGGAGGCATGGACCAGGTTTTCATAATCTTGAGTGAGTACGAGTGAGGAAGTGGAGTCTTATATAGATTAAAAACCCACTTCTATCTGTTTAGTATACTTCGAGCTTTCTCAGTATATTGTGGGTGCACACCACCTTAGGCTCAACTTATGTAACTAGAGTTCCCTACTCTTTCCTATTGGATTGTTCATTGAACAATCCTATGTAATTTTGACTATGTTGATCCTTGTGGGAGTTTGGAGGGATGATTCAAGAGATGATGATGACAGTTACATTATTTGATATACTCATTTCTAGTTACATGTATATTTTTACGAGTTGAGGCTCGATGTCCGAGTGCTAACAACTCGATGAGTACCCCTTTGGTGGCGGTATGAGGCCACATAGTGATTGTAATGTGTTATTTCTCAATACATATTTTATTTATAAATTGATCATTATTTCTTTTCTATTAGAACCAATCGATTTTCTTGATTGACATGTTCTTATATTTTGGGCATTTATTTGATTGTTGCATTAACATTTGGATTTTGTACTAACCATGGCTAATTAGCCATTTGTTTTTCTTAGTTTTAAACTTTCTTTTCATATTTAAAAGTTTTGTAGCCTATCCCAAGGCTTATAATTTTTGCCACTTGGCATTTGAATGGATTGTTATGTTGGTTCTAATGTCATAATGTGTTTGGAATAGGGTCATGGGATTAACCATGGGGTGGTGGAACCTATGGGCCCACTTCATTGTATGGGGGTATGCCCCAAGGAGTTACAGATAACTAGTGGGTTATTAAACCATGAGTTATTATGTCACTTGGGTTGGGGGTGATGGGGCTCTATGTGAACAGTGTCATAGGGTGACTCCACCTCATTAAAAGGAGAAAGGAGATGGGCCTCTATGGTTGAGTTACCCGATATTCTCTATGGCACTCTAACACTGATATTTATTGATGGGGATCTATGGTTGAGTGACCCAACTTGAGTTTTTTAGGCACTATGATTATTTCTCCTTTTGGAGGTATATGGAGTTATTTGGTGATGTTTTCTTTCTCTTGGGAGGTATATGGAATTGTTTTATGTGATGTTTTGGGAGATATATGGAGTTAATTTTGATATTTTTGGGATTGGATGTTGGAGTTGAGTTGTATAGTGAGTTATGTGTACTCTAGTGAGTCCTTTTGACACATTGTTATGATTGAGTCTTGACTCTCCCCTTGGTTGTTATGGACTATTGGATATTTTCTTGCACTATGTTGGTACAATCATGGTTTTTGGGTCATGTGATACCTGTTGTATATGTATCAGTGTGATGATTATGTTGTTAGTCACATTTGTGTGTTGGGTTTATGCCTATGACATAATTGTTGGAAATTCTTTGTTATGTGGACTACTTGTTGTCATTCCATGGTGGAATTAAAGGTCTTGTGATGTGTTACAGTCATGAAAGTATGTAGCAAGATGTCTCGTGGGTTGTTTGTGTTGTGTTAAGTTTTGTGTGACATCTTGATGTTAGTTACTGTTGGGCACCCATGAACATAAGACAATTGAAAAAATATCTAAACAATGAATGTTATAATCTTGAGATAAGAAATATTGTAAAAGAAAATATAAACAAAGTAATAAGGTAAACAAGAAATACCAATCTTCACAGAACATTATAATTTAAGATATTGCAAAATTAGTTTTCTTCCTTGTGGTCATGTTATACCAACCAGTTGTTTTGATACACGACATGGGTCATTATTATCTTCTTGCCTACGTATCCTCTTCAAGCTTCAGTGTTGTGTCGCATCAAGGATGATGCTCTTATAAGGGGAGGGAAATGTAGTGCTCGACATTTACAAACGTTTTTAAATAAAAGAAAAAAATAAATTAAAATAAAATAAAATAATGATAATGAAAAAGCCAAGATTGGATGGAATTAGTGTTCACTGGGGGTTAGTAGGGATGTGGGAGGAGTTAAAAGGTGGAGTCCGTGGGTGGCATGTGGAAGGCGGGTAGGCAAGTCACTTGGTTTCAATAATACATGAATTTTTTAATTGTTTCCTCCAAAATGTTACCAAAAAACCCAAAAATGTTGTAAATTTAATTTTGGTTGGTTAGTTCTATGGACTAATTTAGTGCCACCACAGGATATGTCTACAAAAATGGGTGCTTGCGTGCTGGAAGTGGAAATAGTGGGTGTGTAAGGATGTTGGCAATTTATCCAATTTCCCATTGTTTTGGGTTTTCAATTTTTTGCATGACTTGGCTCACGTTTTTGGGGAGGATGAAACACCAGGCTTGTGCTGGTCGGGTAGGTTATCTTGGTTTGGATTCTACACATATTAGCTATCACTTTGTAAATGGAAAGTCTCTAATCATGCTAAAAAATATGTGGTAAAATTGAATTTTTGGATAGCTTGGATACTTTCAGCTATATGGCGTAACACAAAAGTTATGGGTTCCTCACAACCTCAGAGCACCATTTCCTTTTGGCAACATACGGGACCTCCATCAAATCATATCGGAAATCACCTTTTAACGTATTCCCAGCCTAGTGCTAAAAAGAATATCTATACTAAGTAATATGGACGTTGAAGGAGTTTTGTGAGATGTTGTATTTGAATATGATTTGGCAAACATGTAGAGGAAATAAGGGATAAAATATACAAAATAATCCCTCAGGTATATCTTTGGTACAAAAACTAATATGTAGAAATTATTATAGATTTCTCAAATAAAATTACAAAATAAAATAACGCAACACAAAGAGACATTATTTAACGTGGTTCACCCAATTTGGGCTACGTCCACCAAGAATCACTTGCTGTTGATGTTTTATTACAACCACCACTCTCTCAATACAATACCCATGATCCGTTTGGAGCTATGCTTAACAAACTTATAGCTTCATTGACAATGAATTCAAAGCACATGGGTCCATGCAATATTTTTTGGATATCCTACCATATGCATAAAACCATATAAGTAGGCAACTGCTTAAGTAGTTTTACAATACCATGGGTATCAAAACCATGGGCCAAAACTAGCCCAAAAACCTATGGGTCAAAAATCTCGCCCATATGATAAGAGTTGACGTTTCCCGAATGTCGGTGTGCATTTTAGTTAAGCCAAAAATAATTAACACCCAAAAAAGTGGAAAAGGAACACCAAGCAAAATGACACACATCCAGGCCCGGCTTCCGTTCACCATAAAATATAGTTCCCTTACATGAAAAGTGTACATAAATCTATGTAGATTTCTTAGTCAGGTACAATCTTGAGGAGCTCAACACTTTCACACATGAAAACAGACTCCACAACCTAACAAGACATGCATATAAAATGTGGAAGTGTATGCTTGGCATGTGTACTGTTTGACTAATACCTTAAAAAATGTGGCCTTTCAAGGGTTCATCATGGCTACATGATACATGAAATGGGTTTATTAAAAAGGCTCATAAAATGTTCAAGCTTAATGCACTGCCGAATCGGTGTGGGGTCCTTCCCAAATTCCACATCCTCCCATCCTTATCAAAAAATCTCTTGAGGAGTTGTAGTTCATTCAACAAATTTTTAAAAATAATTTTAAAATATTAGGATTATAATAGTTTTAATGTTATAAACTTGTTGTACAATAAAATGGGGAAACTTACACAAGGAAAGTTGAATTTTATTAAATGTTTTCAAAGAGATGGGGTCTAATAGGTGATTTAATCATGTAACTTCATTTTGATAGTTTATATTAAAATGCAAGCTCAAATTGACTTTAGTGGAAAAGGGTTGAAATACTTCAATGGCATGAGTGTTGGTTTAAAAATGCCACCTACCTAGAACTAAATTCATATGCTTGTTTTAAGATCGACCCTCTTATGTTATTCTAGCTAACCTTTGAGGAAACTCTAAAATTTACCATCAACTCATTAATTAAACCATGTGGTGGTTGTTACACGTGTTTTCTCTACCCCACCATTCAGAGCATAATAATATGGAGTTTTCGGTTCTTCTCCCATTTCAACAACCTTCTTTTGAGGTGATCGTTAAAATGTTGATGCTTATGTCTTCTATCAAACATCTATATTTAAGGAGCACATTCAGGAAAAAGGATTCATTATATTGAAATAAATGTGTTTCTCCATACAACTTTACCAACATTCTCATGACCTTTATATCAGCATGGAGCCTTGAGTGCAAAATAAACAATCGTCAAAAACATAATGGGCAACATATTCTACTAGAAGACTTCAAGTGATCATAAAGTTTGTGTGACGTTGTGGAGGTTAGATCAATGCTCGTGAACTGTTTGATGAAATGCCCAAGCGAGATGTTGAACCGAATCCTACGGGTTTGACTGACTTCGTCCCTCCAGGCATGGTTCATCTCCTCTTATCTTTCATAACTCTCATACTTTAGTTTTCATTTGCAACTTAATATAATTTTAAAATATTAGGATTATAATACATTTAATTGTTTTATATTAACTTGTTGCAAAACAATAAAATGTCATGTCGTAACTCACGAAATCAAAATAACCCTTTTGTATTAAACCATGAACTTCAACCCTCATCTTGAGGTGATTTATAAATTTTCCTACCCAACTAGATTGCTACAATATTGTTTTATCGACAAGACGAAATTGAATTCCCAGGAAAAATGTTGACCACTCCTTTTAAATAGATAATTTTTGCATTTTTCAAAGAATCGTTAAGTACCCTTCTTCAACTCATTGAAAATGGATGTTTAGCTTCATTCGTGTACTCTGATTATGTGAGGAGACACCTTAACCTTTGGTTTGACCCCGAATGAACATTTGTGATATTTTTGATGCCATATTGGGAGAAATGTTACACCATTTTTGTAGTTGTAAGAAGCTACTAAAACTATAAAGTTGGCTTTCATTTTGAACCGCCATTTGAAACCTAGATAGAGAAATTATCATCCATTTTTGCAAACCTCTAGTGTTCTTACTAGAAAATTACATGGAACATTCAGTTTGGGGAAAAAAAATTTTCTGTATAGTTTGGCAAAGCCATTTTGTAGGCCTCCGGTCATAGTTTGACGACGTCAAACTGGACCAATTATGACTTGTCGCTCCAAAAAATCTTACCTCCGTTTGAAAATGGTATTCTAGTTCTCAGTTCCGTCAACTCTAATGAATTATCCTTATATAGGGGAACTTGTAGGAAGTTTCTCGTTGCGCGTTCATCCATCGAACCTCGATTTTGGACGTGGTTTTCTGAGCCCTCGAGCTAACTTTTAGTTCATTTACAACTAGGTCAATTACGACCAAGTGGCCCCGGAAAACTAGCCACCAAACATAAACCGTTAAACTTTCTTCTAAATTATGATTCTTTATGAACTCTTGGTATATAAGTGGACATGTAGAAATTTAACCATGGTGTGTTTTCTCATCAAAAGACAACGTTTAAAAGTAGTTTCTTAGCCTCCGAGCCCATTTTGAACATGTTTTTGTAGCTAGCAAGAAAATGTAAAAATAGAAAGTTGTGGGACCCTCGTCGGGTTGCCAAACCACCGTGGAAACTTTTGACACATGTAAATAACTATTTAAAAACCCTATAGTGTAACTTGTTGTGTGAAATAGAACTTTTGACAAAATGGTGTTTTCTCTCTCTTCCCTTCTCTTTCTCTCTCCTAGGTTACAAAATGAAGTGAAATGAAATGTAATGAATACATGTCTCTAAACCTTTTCTTTCGATTGCAAATTGTAATTATTATTATATGTAAATGGGAAACTGAAAAATGTTAATTATGTTAGATTAGGGTGGATGCCATGCCAATGATTTATCGTTGATTTCATGCTCACGTGGTTTTACAAGATGCGAGTATGATGGCGAAAAGGTGATGTGTAATTCATTCATTATCATTGTAATTGATATAGTTCATTGTAAAATGAATATATGTATAATGTAGTCTCATGTTACAGAGGGTTATATTTGATAATTTGATAATCTATATGAGATGCTAACTTTTAGGGATATCTAGAAATGTGTATTTAATCATAGATTCAATTTGATTCATAAACACATGGTAAAAAGGTTTATATATATATATATATATATATATATATATGGGGTAAATGAATTTGAAGTAATATCTTGTAGTGCATATTCAGTGTTCAATAAATGACTAATGAATCATCTTGTGCATTCTTACTTTGTAAATGTAATAAAGAGATTTTAATCAAACACTCGACCCTTGTATAATATCGGAGCATAACATGTCTTCATGTGTGATACTTTTACCGTAGAAGACATTGAAAACCGTAGAATGAACTTAAACTCTTCCTCGATGGAACCTCCTAATTTGGGTAAACAAGAGCCCAAGAATGGGTTTATCATCTTAGTCGGTATGTTTAGTGACATTGTCATAAACCTATCTGATAGGAGCGACATAGTCAAAATTTATTTGGAGTAAGTAGAGCTATCTCTTCCTTCGTATCCTAGTGGACTACCTTATCTTCCAAAGATAGATTTAAAATTAATTTTCTTCATCGAATGAAACCCCTATTGGATTCAAACGACATAAATGGAGATCGTGATATAGTTGTTCTATGTCTTGCATTCTTGTTAGTGAACTCTTTAGTCCCTCGTAGCTAAATGTCTTATCTTTGGCTTGTGACAATGTAGTGCCTGAAAAGGGTTTATAGAGTACATACATTTTAAACCTTAATCTTTATAATAGGGATTAAATCCTGGTGAAAATTGGAATTAAGCTTAACCTTAGTTGATTTGGTGGTTAACATGTGGAGAGAAAATAAGTAACTCAATAAAAAAAAATTGTTTTGAAAATGTTGAAAGAGAACCCAAAGAAACCAAAATCTTGTCCTATAATACCTTATTAGGTTTGTTTATGACATTAAGAAATAAATAATATCTCACATGTGGAATCATGAAATGTAGAAAATGGGACCTACCTTGAACACAAATCACTTGTGGTTCATGTGTAGTTTATAATGCTTCTAACCATGTACTTATTTAAGATGATAGACAAGTACTTTCGTAACTCTTTTGTTATATGCATGATGGTAATAATGAGACCTTAATGCGATGAAAAAAATTAAAGCATAGAAGAGTAAAAACGAGTTTTGAGGTTAGGAATAATGCCATTCTTGAAGTCCTTATAACTCAATTAAATATTTTCATGATGTAAAAAATATGAATTGCCTTGGTGTGATCAAACTTCGAGAAAACACAATACATACATACATATATATATATATATATATATATATATATATATATATATATATATATATATATATATATCAAAATGGAATTCCACAAGTCATTGAATTAGAATAACTATGGTAGGGAAATAACTATATCGTGATCGAAGAATGTTTTTGGGAAAAAGCTATCTTGTATACAAATCTCCCTTAAATCCTAATAGTACTTTCTAGACATCAAGTCTAATTCACCTAAGTTGTAAGGGTAAAAATGTAGACATCGAATAAATGTTGGAGAAGAATATTCTTAACATAATAATAAGATAATTAAGTACTTTATATGTAATTTTAATTATGCCAAATAAGTATGTAAGTCATGGAAATTTCATAAAGGATAAAAAGCCAACTTAAAATGGTCGAATCAGAAATTAAATGTGGAATGAACTTAAGAATATGTAGATGGAAAAAAAGGAAAATTTTTCTTGCACTATAATGTTCTTGGAATGTTGATCGTAACTAAAATGTAATTAAAGAAAAGATGTGTTATGGGTTTTCTTATCCTTGAGTCCTTTCCTTGTGGTTGGGTCATTCTTAGTATTCATTCATTGGGAAAAGTGTGGCATCGACATGTCTGGTGTTGTCATGTGTCTATGTGATTCGATGACTTGTAAGTGTCATATGTGTCTTTGAGTATTCTTTACTTAGAGCCCTTTTGGCATAGTGTAGTGAGCAAAGTAACTTAAAAAAATTAACCCGGTATTTTAACTTTTTTTTTTAGTATGAAAATCAGGCGTTACAGTGCTTGATCTTTTAACATTGAACCTAGATTATTAATGCAAATCACCTAACCAATTAACCATCTTGGTGGTGTTGGCGAGAAAATTTATCGGGTGGACAAAATTTTAGATTTCTTGCCAATGCTCTTGGAATCTAAGTCCCTCTACTTAACGGGTGTAGCTGCGATACGCATGCACATGAAAAGGTGGATTTATGTGGATGCCTTTCGATCGGGGATCCAATAGGGACACTCCACCGAACTCAGTAGAAAATCTTGCGTATACCTGCAAGAGAGAACTTTATCTCAAGAGTGGGAAATGGGAGTGAGAATAGAGGTAGGAGAACTAATGGTATAGGTAGAAAATCGATTCCTGCGCACACATTAGTTAGAAACTTCATCACATACATTTATGAGAGGAAACAACCCTACAAATGGCAACAAGACCAAATATAATTTGATGAACACAAAGTATCATGAAACCCCGTAGACAAAGAAATCTAGAAACTCCTTGTATTGATTGCTTAGACAAAAGTTGTACATAGTGGAGAAATAGAAGAAATTGAGAAGGGGGGAATAGAAGAAAATGGATATCTCCTTTGTTCTCTCAAGGTGCAATATACTCTTGAGTTTACAAGATCAATCACCAACCCCTTTAAATGTGAATGGCATTACAATTTATAGAATCAGAGGTGACTTATCATCTTCCTCATGACCTTTTGAATACCTTAATATGACTTAAGATTGTTCATATTCCACTTTAAATATTTAAGTCCCTTTTATAATAGCAAGGTGACTTAATTTACATTATATTTCTAAAGTCATTTAAGTCATATTAAAAAGTGCAACCCTCAACGCAAAAATATAACATTGAAGAGAGAGAGTGTCGTATGAGGAGCGAAGAGAGAGAGATAGAAGAGGAAGAAGAAGAAGAAGAATTATGCCGAAGGATGAGTTGCTACAGTGGACTTGGCTCCATTCTCTCGACTGTTCTCCACTTCATAATCCTGAGAAGGCTTCTGACCCATCCACTTTGGCTTCATATCTCCCTTATAAAAATCAACTTACTATTTTTAGTAAGTATGAGAAATCAAGTCCCCGATCTTCAATTGGATGTTGCGGCTCAGTTTTCCTCTTTCTCCCTGTGTTCCTCGTTCCTTCTGGATCAACTTTCTATTTTTAGCAGGTGCTCGAGGGCACACTTACTATTTTTAGTAAGTTCCAAAATGTTTGTTCTGGTGGATTCTCAGCTGTAGTGCACCTCCAATGTCTTCGTCTTCTTTGCAGGTTCTTCTATCGATGACTTTCCCAAAATAGTAGTTCCTATGTAGTAGACTTGCTATTTTTAGAAATTTTACCTCTGGGAGTTAGATTGATGTGGAACAAAGTTTTTGATATGGGTTTTTTCCCAATATCATCCCTCTGAAATTTCGGGCCCACCTACTTAATAGTCTAGGAGATTTTAAAGTTTTAATTTTCGGACCTGGCAGTGCTTCTGGGTACAAGAATCCATTAATGGACCTCAAAATTGCAGGTCTGGTTTTCTCCTCTTTTTTTGAAGAAAATTATATTTTTGATGTGGGTTTTTTCTTCTGGTGCTTCACGTGTGATCTTACTTCGATCCGGCAACCGGTTTGACGGAAATCCCACTTCTTTCTTCGTTGAGCCGGAAAGGAGATTTCTTCATTGTGGATGCTCTATTACATGTCGGGGATTTTGAAGGTGTCTTATTGATGGCCTTGGGTAGAGAAATGAGTAGAAAAATATATCTTTTTTTTTCATGCATCCGTTTGGGAGATTTCTTCAACTTTTCATTTCATGGCTATGGAGTTTTCTTTGTTTTTTCCTTCTGTGTTATGTGCTTCTCCTTCTGTGTTTGATGAAGATTCCTTCTGGGGCCTGCATGATTTCATGGAGTGGGAGGGTCACTTTTTAGTGGTTCTGGTTTGAGTTCTTGCAATGGATTGATGGAAGAAAGTTGCAGAGGAAGTATGGAGGAATGAAGTGCACATATAATTGTTAGAAGTTAGAAGCGGAAAAAAAAGCGGCACTTGGAAAATTTTCAAAAAGATATGCACATGTAGGGCTTGGGTGAATTTTTCCATGCTTGATGTCCCTAACCTCATGGACATGAGGGACATAAAATTCCACGGTGGTCAAGAGGATGACATGTGGCGTTTGATCCAACGACAGGGAATGAAGGAGGAAAAAGCTACTTTAAAGCTCGGGAGCTAAAAAGCGGTCACACGTGAGTGTCCATATGACTCCCATAGGGGCTGGGTACATATTTACATGTCTTATGTCCCCACCTTAGGTAAATAATGGAAATAAGTTTCCACGGTGGTCCTGGAGGTGACACGTGGCACCCGATCCAACGGCAGGGAATGGATGCTCTAAAAATGCACCTAGGGGCTGAAACTCAGTCATGTGGGTGTCCAAATGACTCCCCATTTGGGCTGGGAGAATTTTTCAAGGTCTTATGTCCCCCACCTCAAGTGCATAAGGGACATCAAATTCCACGGTAGTCTTGGAGCTGACACGTGGCGCCCGATCCGACAAAGAGGGAATGCGATGCTCCAAATAAACACCAGGGGGGGGGCCGAACTCACAATTTTGGAGGTCATATGAGGGTCCCGAGGTCACATGGGGGCTGGGTAATTTTTCAAGGGCTGATGTATCTGACCTCATGGATTTCGGGAACATGAAATCCCATCGCCTCGGTGCTAACACATGTCCTCTCGAAAAAATGACTAAGTCCTTAACTGCCTTTGAGAGGGTAACTTGGAACAAAGATAACTTGAGCTCCCGGTGGAATTTATTAGTTAAATTTTATATGTTTCTAACTCAGTAAATGGAATTTTGAATCCAATTATGGGGTATAACTTCTATATTCAAACATATGATCCTCGAAAATCAGATTTTATATCTAGGACTCCTCAGGCTCGAGAAAACTCGCCTCGCCAATCATATGCGCCAAGGTGTTATGAAAAATATTATTTGACCATCATGTAGGTATTTGAATCATATTTCCAACAATGTTTTTTTTTACTTCTAACTCCATCCGAGCTCTTGGAATCTTCTTCTAAAGCCCAACAACTGTTTTAGGCATGTGTACCGCCTAGGCTTGTGAACCTTGTTTTTAACTCAGACTACTCCAAGTCTTGCAAAACTTCCCCAAACCTTCCAAGATCATTTCCATGATGTTATAAGGTCTTCCATTCACCTCCATGTTGAATTTTTCCCTTTTTTCCTCTCCAGGGGTTGATCCAGTCCTGGGAAGGCCAGCAATAGCCCTTCCCATGACTCGCCCAAAATTTGCATTTTCAATGAACTCCTAAAATCACCTAGGGGGAATGAATGGAATTTCCTAAATAACCTAGGGGTATGTTATAAATTTGGTTGGGAGGTCATTTGGACTGACTGGACAGAGCCGAGGTTTCCTAGGAATGATAAAACATGAAAAATTCGGCATAGGGGTATAATTGTTGTGCTTGGAAACTTCCAATTTAGTCGTTGCACATTTACACGACAACAACTGGCTCTAGCTTGGGGACATGGTGTGGACTGAGTAAAGTGAATACATGACATGGGAATCCAGAATCTCAATTTTAGACCATATAATTCGTTGACCAGTGCCTTATCCATTGGGCCATGCAGAGTCATGTATAACTTATAAGAGAGAGAGAGAGAGAGAAGAAGGAAACAAACACACACAACAAGAAAAACACAAACACAACAGGAAGGGAAATACACCTAGCAATCACCTATGGTACAAGGCGGGGATAAACCACTTTCACTGAAGCACTTTTATTTCCTCAAGAGTTACCCTTGAGTAGGAAAACTCAGTGATGATGTTCTATGAAGTCATTGACGGGTTCCAGAAAGTAGCCTCCTCCTCAAGCCTACTTATGAAAGCTTGGAGCTTTCAAAATTATATGTGGACTTGGTAGGAGTGAGCCCATGTGAGCTTCTTGATTCCTAGTTCCTTGCTTGGAAATTCCATTGCCTTCATGTTCTTTGAAATCTATTACATAGTGTCGCTTTCCTTCCATTTTTATCTCAGTATAATGGATCGAACATCTCATCATAACCCAAAGCTTATTTTCATTCCAATTCCTTGAATCTTATGAGTTACTTTCTTTCCCGAGTCTATGTTCATTGACATCCTTTTCATAAGAAACCTCATACTTATCCTTTTCCTTCACTCCACTGTGAGGTGCTTGAGTACTGATGGAAGGATTGGATGCGAACTCATACTTGTCTTGTATGTCCATGGCACTAGTGAAGAGATCAAGAATCATCTCGGGATCTTCTCTAACTTCTACTGCATCCAAAATTTCTTACACGAAGTTATGCTTCATCATTTCCTGCAGCTCCTCTTTGTACACCTTTGAAGAATCTTTATTTGGGAGCTCAAGGAAACTATCTGGAGGGATTACCTCATCATCTCAGAATCGCTACACTCTACCGATCCTTCATCAAAAATATCTTCATCTTCAGAGGTCTCAAAAATATTTTCTTTAGTTTCTTTATCATGGAAAGATTCTTCTTCTTCAAATGGGAAAGAAAACACCTCAATTTCTTCATTGTATCCATCAACCGTTGGTTCGAGAGGGACATCATATTTCACATCTTTTTTGTTTCAACATATCCAAGCTTCGCATTGGTTGAGGCATCCAAATCAGCTTCATGCTTGCCTTGTAGATTTTTGGCTTGCATCAGAGTTCGAAGGCCGAGCTCAGGATCTTCAGTTTCTTCTACGGCTCTAAGCAGTTCTTGTACAGACATTTCTTTCTCATTTCTCAAGGGCTCATTGTAGACTAGCTTGGTCTCTTCCTAGGTGACATGATCAAGGGATTCCTCATCTTCAAATGGGAATGAGAAAATGTCTTCATCACAGATAAGAACATAAGCTGATTTTTCTTTTTGAAAATCATCAAGAACCATCTCCTCTTCTTCATGGTTTGCATCATCCGGAAATTTGGGGTTGCCTCTTGTAACTTGAATCTCCTCAATGCTTCTTCAAAATCCAAATCTCTCCGAAGGCATATATGGCCCTATCAAGATGGGAATATCTTCTTCCTCCTCGGTTGTCACCAAGTGATTCATCTACCTAGTATTTTGGTACAAAATGTTAGCTTCTCAGGCTTCCAGACTTTCGTACCATGTACCTCATCTTCTTCTTGGGAAGTAATTTCTCCATGTCTCCCTTCACTAGTATGGTTGCAAAAGACCAATTCATCTGAATTTTCCTCCCAACTCTCGGCAGAAATTTCTACTCAACGAACATTCCAAATGAGGTTGGGATGTCTACTACCAAAATCATCATTGAAACTTTCTTGTCTGAAAATCTGGCGAGAGCCACATGTGCATCTTTGACCTTCCCTACAAGTGGGACCTTTTTTGACTCCAAAGAGTAACAAGAGCCACCGGGTGGAGCCATGGTGAGTTTGAGAGCTTTAGCAACCTTCAAAGGCATCACGTTATCTAAGGCACAAGAATATATTATGCAATTGTTCAATACATATTCTCCAACAAGGGAGACATAGAAAGGTTCAACTTTATCATTCTTTGATGCACTCAGAGAAAGCATGTTCTGTGAGGAAGGTGTAGGTGGGTTTGGTAGTACTCCTTTAGGACGATGAGCTACATCATTGGGTGTTAGACTACCACTCCTGATATATCGGATGAACCTCTCAAATCATTTAGGATGAGTCCGTAAATATTCAGTTTTAGTAATCTGCACTTTGGCCTTGTTTGCATATTCTATGAAGTCAAAGGGAGTAGATGCGGACAAGGGGGTGAAGGGACTGATTTTGGAGTCTGGATAGGCTTAGGAGCAAGATTTGATGTTTAAGGAATGGATGGTATTTTGAAAGGCACGCTAGGAGCTTTCAAGGTATTAGATTTTGTAGGAGCAGATTTAGATTTAGACTTGGAAGAGACATCGGAAAACTTACTTGGGATTGTGGGAGTCTTCTTACTTGTTACAGGTCCGGCTCCAACAATGTAGACTTCATGGAAGATGGAAGTGGGGATCCTTGACTAATTATTTTATTTTACGGAGTTGCCATAGGAGGATCTTCAGTCTTCTTTTTCTCTACAACAATGGAAGGATATTTTCCTTTCTCAAACTGAGAACGAGTGAATACCGCACATGAGAAACTGGGTGCATCTTCTTCATATTCTTCATAACCTCCAGAATATTCACAAAATCTGATTTGTGTATCATTCTCAAACTCGTCATTTTCTAGGAAATCACCACCTTCACTTTCTTGTTCAAACTCTTCTTCACCTTCTTGAAATCTGTAATTTATGTTCATGGGTGGGACCTCCAAGGTGAGCCTTTGGGGTGCTCCTGCAATATAATTTCCATTGCTCCTTTGGGAAGATACTCATTCAAATAATTCCCTCTTCAAAGATGTCATCTCATTTGCCAACTTTTGCAGCGATGGATTGGTTCTCTCATCTCCAGGATGTTGGGTCTTTCCCTTTGATGGATTCTTGATCTTTCCAGAGAGGATGAGATCATCATCAAGTTCAATTGCCATCCTTTGTGCTTCTACAACATTCCTTGGTTGGGCTCTTCACAACAAAAACCCTACTTCTGATGATTGAGCATTGATGAAGAATCTCTTGACATTGTTTTGAGATGGTGAATCCTCTTCAGGTATCCTACGAAGCAACTGTTTGAAATGAGCCACAAAGTCTCTCATGGTTTCATTTTCTCCTTTCCTCATTTGAGCCAACTACACCAAGAGGTCTTGACAATCTTCAGTTGATTTAAATATTTCCTTGAAGGCAGCCTTGATGTCATCCTAACCAGTGATGGATCGGGCAGCGGGAGGTAGAACCATTCTGCTACTTTTTCTTGGAGTGAATCTACGAATAGCCTCACAAAGAACGCTTCATGTTGACACCAATAATTTCACATGATTTCATGAAGGAAGCGATGTGTTCTTCGTGATGTTGTGTTTTTTCACCTTTGAACTTTGAAAATTTCTTCCGAGAACTTATTGGTAGACCGTGGAGAGGTGGTTCAAGAGCAAGCGGGCCCGTATTCCTTCCCCATGGGACAATGGGTCGGGGTATTTCTTCTTCATCTTCCATTGTCATTTCTACTTCTTCTTGCTTCTACAAATTTTTCTTCAAATTCTTCTTCTTCTGGGAGCTCAATGCTCAATGGTGGTTGAAAAATGGGAGAATTTGAAGGTGGAGTATCCACAGGAGTTTTGATAGGATTTCCCAGTGAACTTCATGAAGATCCAGATGGAGAGGAGGCTTGAGAGAAGAAGTATGGATTATCTCTAATTCATTCTTGCTGATTTTGTGAAGCCTCAAAATTGAAATCATCAACACCTCTTGACCTGATCAGCCTAGTGTGTCTTCCTTCAGCCAACTTTTTGAAATTCTTGAAGTGGGAATATGAAAAGACACGTGTAGAAATCAGCAGTGTAGCCTTCAAAGCAATGGATTTTCATGAACTCTTTTTCTAATTTTTTCAATATTTGATTTTCTTTTAACATTTGGGACCTTGTGGTTGTATATTGCGTGCATGCATATGCTACCAAATCTACCCCACAAAGGATGCCAAAAACTGTTACAAAAAATTTTCGGGTGGACAAACTTGTGGATTTCTTGCCAATGCTCTAGGAATCTAAGTCCCTCTACTTAACCGGTGTAGCTACCATATATGCATGCGCATGAAAAGGTGGATTTTTTTGGTGGCCTTTCGACCGGGATCCAACAGGGACACTCCACTAACCCTGCGGAAAGCTTACAGATACCTGCAAGAGAGAACTTCATCTAAAGAGCAGGAAAGGGGAGTGAGAATAGAGGTAGGAAAACTAATGATGTAGGTAGAAAATCATATTCCCGCACACACACACTAGTTAGAAACTTCTTCACATGCATTTATGATAGGAAACAACCCCAAAATGGCAACAAGACCAAATAGAATTTGATGAACACAAATTATCATGAAACCCCTTAGTCAAAGAAAGCTATAAACTCCTTATTTTTGTATTGATTTCTTTGACAAAAGTTGTAGATATAGTGGAGAAATAGAAGAAATTGAGAAGGGGGAATAGAAGAAAATGGCTATCTCCTTTGTTCTCTCAAGGTGCAATATACTCTTGAGTTTACAAGATCAATCACCAACCCTTTGAAATGGGAATGGCGTTACAATTTATAGAATGAGAGGTGACTTATCATCTTCCTCATGACCTTTCGAATACCTTAATATGACTTAAGACTGTTCATATTCCACTTTAAATATTTAAGTCCCTTTTATAATAGCAAGGTGACTTAATTTACATTATATTTCTAAAGTCATTTAAGTCATATTAAAAAGTGCAACCCTCAACGTAAAAATATAACATTGAAGAGAGAGAGAGTGTGTCGTATGAGGAGCAAAGAGAGAGAGAGATAGAAGAGGAAGAAGAAGAAAGAATTATGCCGAAGGATGAGTTATTACAGTGGACTTGGCTCCATTCTCCAACTATTCTCTACTTTGTAATCCTGAGAAGGCTTCTGACCCATCCATGGTGGCTTCATATCTCCCTTATAAAATCAACTTACTATTTTTAGTAAGTATGAGAAATCAAGTCCCCGATCTTCAATTGATGTTGCGGCTCAATTTTCCTCTTTCTCCCTACGTTCCTCGTTCCTTCTGGATCAAATTTCTATTTTTAGTAGGTTCTCGAGGGCTCACTTACTATTTTTAGTAAGTTCCAATAATGTCCATTCTAGTGAATTCTCAGCTGTAGTGCACCTCCAATGTCTTCGTCTTCTTCGCAGGTTCTTCTATCGATGACTTTCCCAAAATAGCAGTTCCTATGTAGTAGACCACTATTTTAGAAATTTTCCTCTAGGAGTTAGATTGATGTGGAATAATTTTTTTTTGATATGGGTATTTTCCTAATATCCTCCCTTTGAAATTTCGGTCCCACCCACTTAATAGTTCAAGTAGATTTTAAGGTTTTAATTTTCGGACTTAAAGGTAGTGCTCTTCTAGTACTAGAATGCACATTAATGGACCTCAAAATTATAGGTCTAGTTTTCTCCTCTATTTGTGAATAAAATTATATTTTTTATGTGGGTTTTTTCTTCTGGTGCTTCACGTGTGATCTTACTTCAATCCTGCAACCGGTTTGATGGGAAATCCCACTTCTTTCTTCATTGAGCCGAAAGGAGATTTCTTCGTTATGGATGCTTTGTTGCATGTGGGGGAGTTTGAAGGTGTCTTCTTGATTTCCTTGGGTAGAGGAATGAGTAAGAAAAATATATCTTGTTTTATGCATCTGTTTGGGAGATTTCTTCAACTTCTCATTTCATGGCTATGGAGTTTTCTCCGTTTTCTCCTTCTGTGCTCTGCATTTCTCCTTCTGTGTTTGATGAGGATTCCTTCTAGGGGAATGCATGATTTCATGGAGTGGGAGGGGAGTGAATTTTTATTAGGTCTGGTTTGAGTTCTTACAATGGTGGAGTGATGGAAGAAAGTTGCAGAGGAAGTATGGAGGAATGAAGTGCACATATAATTGTTAGAAGTTAGAAGCGGAAAAAAGTGGCACTTGGAAAATTTTCAAAAAGATATGCACAGGTAGGGCTTGGGCACATTTTTCCATGCTTGATGTCCCTAACCTTAGGGACATGAGGGACATCAAATTCCACGGTGGTCAAGAGGATGACATGTGGTGTTTGATCTAACGACAGTAATGAAGGAGGAAAAAGTTGCTTTAAAGCCCCTGGAGCTAAAAAGTGGTCACGTGAGTGTCCATATGACTCCCATAGGGGCTGGGTGAATTTTTACATGTCTGATGTCCCCCACCTTAGGTAAATAAGGGAAATAAATTTCCACGATGGTCCTGGAGGTGACACGTGGTACCCGATCCAACGACAGGGAATGGATGCTCTAAAAATGCACCTAGGGGCTGAAACTCAGTCATGTGGGTGTCCAAATGACTCCCATAGGGATTGGGAGAATTTTTCAAGGTATTATGTCCCCCACCTCAGGTGCATAAGGGACATCAAATTCCACGGTGGTCCTGGAGCTGACACGTGGCGCCCGATCCGACGGCAGGGAATGCATGCTCCAAATAAGCACCTGGGGGCTGAACTATCAAGTCTAGAGGTCATATGAGGGTTCCAAAGGTCACATGGGGGCTAGGTGAATTTTTCAAGGGATGATGTATCTGACTTCAAGGATTTTGGGAACATGAAATCCCATCAAGCTCCTGGTGTTGACATGTGTCCTCTCAAAAAAAATGACTAAGTCCTTAACTGCCTTTGAGAGGGTAACTTGGAACGAAGATAACTTGAGCTCCCGATGGAATTTATTAGTTAAATTTTATATGATTCTGACTGGAAATGGAATTTTGAATCCAATTATGGGGTATAATTTCTTTATTCAAACATATGATCCCTGAAAAATCAAATTTTATATCTAGGACTCCCCTTGTGCCTAAGAAAACCTGCCTACCAATCATATGCGCCAAGGTGTTATGAAAAATATTATTTGACCATCATGTAGGTCTTTGAATCATATTTCTTATGATGTTTTTTTACTTCTAACTCCATCTAGAGCTCTTGGAATATTCTTCTGAAGCCCAATAATTGTTTTAGGCCTATGTACCACCTAGGCTTGTGAACCCTGTTTTTAACTCCGACTACTCCAAGTCTTGAAAAACTTCCCCAAACATTCCAATATCATTTCCATGATGTTATAAGGTCTTCCATTCACCTCCATGTTGAATTTTTCCCTTCCGTTCCACTTCGGGGGTGATCTAGCCTTGGAAGGCCAATGATAACCCTTCCCGTGACTGCCCAAAATTTGCATTTTCAATGAACTCCTAAAATCACCTAGGGGGAATGAATGGAATTTCCTAAATCACCTAGGGGGATGTTATAACTTTAGTTGGGAGGTCATTTGGACTTACTGGATAGATCCGGGGTTTCCTAGAATGATAAAATATGAAAAATTTGGCATAGGGGTATAGTTGTCATGCTTGGAAACTTCCAATTTAGTCGTTGCACATTTGCACGACAACAGTGGCAATGGAGGTAACTTGTTGATCCTTAAAAATCACCATCAAATACTTATGGACCGCTTCACTTATGGTATAAAATCAATGGTTTTTTTACAATGCTTAGCTCGGTCCTAAATATGTAGCTCCCTCTAATTCATTAGCAAACATCTTGGTCTATATGAATGAGCTCAATGAGCTCATTACCAACTCGATGAGACATTTTAAATAGCTCACCTGGTCTTAATGCACAAGATGATGAAATATTCAAACCATTTTAACTCCTTCGAGTCCTTAATTGAATCCTCGATACATTATGGGCCTCCCAAATACACTAAGGTAAAGTGGAGATGCTAAGATTGCAAATTTTTGTCATTTGTCTTACAAGGTGGGCCTCATGTTTATTGTTCCAAACTGGTGAAATCCTGAACTTAGACAATACCAAGAAGAGGAAAAATTCCTCTTACAACTCTCAATTTTCCAAAACCCCGATTTTTCCCCGCAGCTGAAATTTGCCTTGATCTTGTAGTTTTTGGTATGAGAATCCTCCTTTGCAATCCATCTCTATTGTTCAATTTCACCAAGATAGTGAAATTGGATAACAATTTGGTGATTCACTGGGCCATTTGTCTACTAAATGGATCATGACCAGTTGTATGATAGCTATCCATTGGGCATGGAGTATGCATAATCATCCTTAACTAATATAAACTTTAAAACCTGACCTCGGGTTATTTTAAATGTTGTTGCTTGCTTTCGGAGTTTTCTTCTTTCCGCATTCTCAACTTTCATAAGACAATCTTGAAATCAAGATTTATGAGAATAGAAAAATGTTTTAAAACCTGAGTTTCTCTCTCCCAACAACTTCAATCCGCAAGGATGAATAATGAACATTTGTTAGTTTGGACATCATGGAACTTTATTATGTTTCTCTTTCTTCCTTCTCCTGAATGTTCCATTCCTACTTTTACTTGGAGTTGATTTCCGACTTAGGCACGCCACCGCAAAGGATGTTATCAATCCTAAGAGATATGCATGGTGGCTTATATCTATTATTTATACACTAACTAAAGGCTAAGTGAACATTGAGGACTGTCATCTACCACAATTATCAAATCTACCCCCACTATGATCCCTTGATTTGAGGAACTCGATGTTGATTTGAGGAAGAAAAAGAATTGAAGATTTGAAATCTGTTTCTTGACCTGATTTTAGTTTTTCTGCATTTGTTTGAATTTGAAATTTCAACTGTTGCAAGAAACTATGAGCTTCCCACAAGTAATTTCTTTTCCTGAAGCGTGATGAACTGTATACAAAGCATACACTAGAAGTAATAGAACATGTGCACCAACACTTAGGGAAATTAAAACCTATTCTAACAACAACAATAATGTGCAAAATCACTTGGAGGAATTAGAAATCCTAGACTAATATATAAAAGGATAAGAAACTCTTCCTTCTAGTAGCAATGTTTGAGGTAGATTCCATTGACTGAATATGCAATTCTTCACCATCCAACTTAGCCAACCGGAAGGCATTGCTACCTTTGCATTTAGTGATCATATATGGACCACTCCATATGGCATTGAACTTGGAATGCTTACTCCGGCTTTGTACGATCAGCATCCCACTTCAGTACTAAGTCTCCTACTTGGAATTTCCTAGCTTTAGCTTTCTTGTCAAAGCTCCTCTTGATCAATGCTTGATCTTTCTCCATGGTTTGCATTGCATGTTCTCTTGTTTCTTCCAATTCCATTAGTTCTGCATACCTAATTTCCATGGGCTCAAACTCAACTAGTTCCAACTTGCTTCATGAGTTCTAATGTCGGAAACTCAAGTGATATAGGTAATACTTGCTTCCTTCTCGTATACTAGCTTGTATGGAGAGCTACCTGTAGACCTCTTGGGTGTGATTCTATTAACCCATAGAGATGATTTGAGATTCATATGCCATGTTCTCTAATTATCATCAAGATTTCTTCTAATGATTCTCAACAAGTTCTTGTTTGTGGACTTTGCTTGGCCATTACCCTAAGGTAATAATTCAAGAAGTACTTGAGATAAATTTCATTTCTAACAACCCATTATATGATTTTTGTGCCAATAAATGCCAATGCATTATCTGAAATGATAGTAGTAGGGACACCAAACCTCATGACTATCCCCTCATAGAAATCCAAGATGTTGGATTCATTTGCCTCCTTAAGTGCCACTGCTTTAGTCCACTTGGTGAAATAGTATATTGTCGTAATTATCCACTTGTGGCCTTGACTTGAATTTGGACTTATAACTCCAAATAATTCCAATCCCTATTACATGAATGTTTGATCTACTAAGATTGGATGAAGGGGCAGCGGTGTTAGTCTTTCTTTTCCTGTGAAGAATGCATACTTCTTGCACTTTTTAATCCATGAGTAGTAATCACTAAACACCGTAGGCCAATAGTAACTAGTTGTCATGATCTTAAGAGTTGTTACTCATGGAGGAAAGTGGCCTCCATCTTCCCCATCATGAAACTCATACAATACCTTCTCAATCTGATTTGTTGGGACACACCTCAATAACACCCATTCACATCCTTCTTGAATAGGATGCCATCAATAAGCACATACAAAATGGATTACAATCTGAAATATCTTCTCTTTGATTTGTTCCATTCTAGAGGGCACAAACCTATTTGGAGATAATTCACCATGTCTTGAGTCCAACATGGAATGGGTGCATCATCAACTGGTTGTTCTTGATCATTTTACAACACCAGGACAGCCTCTTTTTCACTTTTTGACTTGGCTTATTGTTTGGAAGTGAGCTACTCACACAAACCTTTGCCATGAACCATCTTAGTCACTTTGATTTCAATATAATAATCCATTACCTGAATGATCTAACCTGCATTCTTCTCGCTTAGATATTTTTTTAGGATAAACTCCTTAACACCAACATGAGACACTAGCAATTGACTCTTATTGTTCGAGACCAAGTGTCTGAACTTCTTCAAACTCCTAATGACAGCAAGAAAATTCTTTTCAATAAAATAATACCTTACTTCATAATCTTCCAGGATTTGACTAAGAATGTTATGGGTTGTTTTGAACCTTCTTTATTTAGTTGTACCAAGATAGTTGAGATTATGTCTAATCCTCCAAAATCATATAGCATGAATTCCTTGGAGAAATTTAGGTTGATAAGAGTTGGAGCTTGTGATATTGCATGCTTGATAGCCTCAAAACTCTCTTTTCCTTTTGTTTTCCATTTGAATGTAAGACTCTTCTTCAACATCATTGTTAATGGCTTCACAAGAGTGGAAAAATTAGGCACAAATCATGGGAAAAATTTTATCCTTCCCAAGAAGCTTTGGAGATCTTTCTTATGACTTGGAAATGGAAAATTTTTGATAGATTCGAATCTTTTGGGATCAATTGTCAACCCTTCTCTTAAAACAATATGGCCCAACAACTTTCCCTCATGTTTCAAGAATATACACTTTCTCGAATTCAACGATGCTTAGAATCTTCTACACCTTTGAAATACTTTCTTGAGGTGAAAGAGGTGGTATGTTGTATTCTTTGAGAAGATGGTGATATTGTTTAGATATACGAACACTATCTTGTTGATTAGTCCTTTGAACACCATATCCATAGCTTGTTGAAATTTTGCTCTAGCATTTGACAATCCAAATGGCATATTCTTATAAGCATATGTGCCCCATTTCATAGTGAAGGTTGTCTTGAACTGATCTTCTTCCTTCACCATTATTTGGTTATAGCCTGAGTATCCATCTAGCAATGAAAACCTTTCCGAACCAGCTACTACTTGCAGGATTTGTTCCATTGAAGGAAGTGGATAATGATCTTTGAGTGAAGCTCTATTTAGATCATGAAAGTCTACACATAGTTTGATCTCTTCATTTCTCTTTCTTACTAGCACCAAATTTGCAACCCAACTTGAATGTTTGATAGGAAAGATGATGTTAGCTTCAATTAGCTTGTTCAACTCTTTTCTCATGAGAGGTTCAATGTGAGGATTCACCGGCCTTTTCTTTTGTTTGATAGGCTTGGATTCCAGATCTAGCTCAATAGTATGATGTGCTAAATTTGGATTGAAACCTCTTAAATCCTTATAAGTCTAGGAAAAGACATCTGGGAATTCTTGACAAAGTTGAACAAATTCAGATTTCTCTTGTCGAGTATTTACTTTTCCAATTTGCAATATCTTTCCTTCACCTACTAAAATAGGCTCTGAATCTTCACCCTTTACCTGAATATTTGCCTTCTCTTTCTAGAATTGATCATTTGGGTTGAAGATTGATTCCAAAGTCACAAGGCCTTTTGGTAATTTGTTAGTTCTCAGCTGCACCACTTGGTCACCATATTGCTACTCCAACTTGTCTTGGTTTCTAGTAGAGAACTCAACTTCTTCTTGTAGAAAATTGACAATTTTTTGATCATTCTCAAAGACTTTCCAACTTGCATTATTGTCTAGGATAGTTGGTCTTACCACAACCTTGATATGGGGCTGAGTTTTCTCACTTTTGATACTTTCTACAACATTAATTGTTGCAAGTCTATATGTTGCTTCATTCTTCTTTCTTGGGATGGAATTGATGTTAAAAGCTTCAAAATCTTCAATGAGGCCCCATACCCAATTTTTTTAATTCTTCAAAAGATCATTCTTAGCAAAATTTTGTCCTTTTATTTGGTTCACAATTAGCTCACTATCCCCAAACACTTGCAAGTTCTTGATACCTCTCTTTCTTGCCCAATGTAATCTGTGGATCAAGGCTTCATACTTAGTTGTGTTGTTTGAGAAAACAAACTGAAAATGGAAAGTTGGGTAATATTTTGTGCTTGGGAAATCTTCTTGATCAAATACTGAACAATTTACATTGATTAGATTCAATGTATGAGGTTCAATGTGAAAGTTTGCAATTGGTTCGAACTTGATTATAGCCTTAGCTCCATACATTTGTCTCGAATAACATGTGTGACCAATCAATAGACAAATAACCTCCAATTTTAGTGGTGAAGTCTCTTAAAAACATAATGCAAAGAGTGGTGGTAAGTTTATGACTGATACATCTTACAAGATGGTCACATTGGGACATGCATGCAATGTGAGGCTCAATCCTTTGATTACTCCAACTATTGTTACTATTGTCCATCCAATTACACTACACCCTTAGAAATGACTTCATATTGGAGGCCCAACTGATCATCTATTTTTTTGGCATGATAGAGATACTTTCTCCTGAATCAATCATGTAATTGTGGACAAGATTATTTCCAATAATCAGAGATATATAAAATGGAGGGGGCTTCATGTTTTTACCTTGTTGACCTCCTTCATTTCTTCCTTCTTGGTTGCATTGGTAAGCACTTTCTCTTGTTCTTTAGATGGTTGATTTGATGCGGACCATTTTTCGTGCCGACTTTAATGTATATCTTTGTCTTGGGATAGCTAATGACTCCCACATTGAAATGTTCACGTTCATTTTATTCATTTTCTCAAGAATATTGAATGGGGGTGAGCTATCTTTCTTCTACCCTTTACCTTACATAGTCTTCTCTTGCACATGGGCTGTTACAATCAGTATATGAGCTGGTTTATAAGGTGGCTTGGATTGACTTTGCACATTCAAGACTACACTTTGACTGCTAACACCTTGTGGAGTAATAGAGGGTTGTGAATCATTTGTATTAGATGAATGTCCCTCTCCAATATTCCTCTTCTTAGATCATGTGTTGGTTGCCACACTTTGAGAAGGGACCTAATTTATGCCACAAAAATATTCAACTTTCCAATTGACAAGTGTGGTCTCATTCGGAGGTGCCTCTTGGGTAGCTTCCTACTACTGATTTTCTTCTTGGCATGTCTCTTGTTCCACACCCGTTGTTGTCACCATAAGAGCTTGGTTCAAGGTATCGTTGAAACACATTGATTGGTTATGAGGTTGATTACATGGGAAGTACAATTCATTCTCTTAATCTATGTTATTTTGTATTGGTACCATGGCTCTAGATGTTGACATAGCATTCAAATTGTAAGGCTGAAATGGCCTATTCGCAGGAGGTTTCACTTGGTTTTGATTTACAGCTTGAGTAAGTGGTCTATTAGGCTGATACAGAGGCCTATTGGGTTGGGTTTAAGGATGATATGACCTGAAATTTTGAGTTTACTACCTCTTAATTGTCACCAACTCATTTCCTAAGTTTTGTAATTGCTTCATGACTTCTTGGAGCTCATTTGAGGTACTAGAAGATGAGGTAGAAGCTTTAGTGGAGCTCGATTTTTGGGGCAGGAATGGGAGCTAATGTAGGTGTTTGACTAGTGCTTGGACTTCCTAATTCTAGATAAAGAGGCATGGGTGGCCTAGGTGCAAGTTTACCATCTTGAATCAGATAATTTTTAGCTCTAATAGCAATATTATAAGCTGCGGGTAAATTTATACCTCCCATGGATTGTATCATCATTGCAATATTTGAATTTAGATATTTTAGGAAGTATAGGAAAGCACATTCAGTTGTTGGCCTCATAGTAAGTGGAATCCTATCCCATGTCCTTTGAAACTTGAAGTTGAAATCAGCCATATGCTCATTTAGTGGTCTCTTGATTGTGGTTAGTTGTTCCAACAGAGACAAGTTGTCTACCTTCTCCCCAAATTGACCACAAAGAGTTGTGCACAATTGATCCCAATTTTGAATTGATCCCGTTATCAAGCTTCCAAACCATTGTAAAATTTTACCCTTAAAGGAGGATGCCAACAACTTAACAATAATGTCCATTTCAGTAATTTCGTGAATTACACATAAATTTGCAATGTCTTGGATGTGGTTAATTGAGTTGTATGGTTCTCTCCAGTGAAATATGGAATGTTCTTCAATGTTGCAAGTGGAATTAGATTTTGTGCATTGAGAGAAAGCGGGTTGTTTCTCGTGAAGTTGACATATGGATTTGGTGGCCCTTGTAGTGCTTGTTGTTATAGATGTGCCATAATAATCGGTCTAATAACTCTAGTTGATTGAATGAAAGGCCTACTAGGTAAAGGTGTGGATAGTGTTATATTTGGTGGAGATGGATACCTTTGAGTTGTTCTTCCCCTTCTTCCTCTTCCTAGAGATAACTGCAAGTATTAAAAAAATCCTTCCTCTCTAGTTCTTAACCTCATTTGAATTATTCTCATAAATCTGCCAAGCTTGAATTGTTGAAACCAATGGATTCTGCCCTTTTGGAGTCATCAGATGTGCTATTTCAAATCCTCTTACAAGCTAGAATTTCACAACAAGAGCACATCAAACTTATTGCAACAAAATAAAAAATTATTTGGTCCCACCCGGTGTGCTAAAATTGTTATCATGGAATTACAACACCCTCGAATGTCCTGATTTGTGGATAGGGCATTCATTGTAATTTTTGTAACATTAGATCATCTCTCAAGTTGTGGGACTTACGGGCTTGAGATGACCCTCCAAAGAAGTTGGTTCCTACTCCTAAACTACCTACCACAAGCTACTCTCAATGTAGGTAAAACTATCTAATCCTAATCTAAATTTCCAAGGGACCAGGGAGAGAGAGTGCATGAAAATAAATCCTACACTAACAACGGTGATACACTAGAAAAGGAGGTTGTTGATCACAATCCCAACTTCCTGAAGTGGAGAGAGGTGAGCAATGGAGAGGATGGACAAAATGCATCATAGACCAAAGATGAGATTCACATAGAACAACACTTCAAACCCATTAAACACAGCTCCCAAAACCTACAATATACATCAAGAGATATGCATAGTATACTCAAATGGTGAGAGGTAAGAAGAGACAATAAAATAAGCGAAGGATGGACAAGATGCATCACAAAATAGATTTTATTGCTCCATGAATTTACACAATACATCATTAGTGGGCAAGAGGTAAGAAAATACCATTAAAAAGTAGAGAGAGGAGGCTTAAGCTCCACATTCAACCCTAACAGAGAGGAAAGAGAGATGGGGCAAGAGAGAAAATGACCAACTCTCCTTACAAATGAGCCCAAGATTACAATTTATAGAATTTTAGAAGAGGGAGAGAATGCAATCCCAATTTTTCTTTTCAACCACTTGCAAGATGTCATAAATGTTCCTAAATGATGATACATGACCTATAGAAGGCACCCCATATTGTCCCATGACTTGCAGCAATGAAAAATGTCTGCCCATGCCTCTTAATTACACTCCCAACCACCAATAAAATCATTGTTCTAAACCTGGCCCATTTTCCTTAAAAAAATCTCCCCTAAAGCTTCATCAATTCCTAAATTTCTTGATTACTATGTGATAAGCTTGGAGCCACAATTCCAACAAGTATTCATTTGTGTGATTTCGTTAAGAATTTCTCAAGTTACAATCTGTCTGAGTGATTGCAGCTAATTTGAGTTTGCACAGATTGCTTCTCATTCATGTGACCGAGAGCTAATATTTGCCTCGGAATAACACATTTTAAATAATTTTCCTTTTCTAATGTTTTTCCATCATTAAAATGTTTTGGTATCATTTAAAAAATGTTGGTCCCATCTTGATGTCACCACTTTAAGTGGGAGGGAGGTAGGTATGTGTATTTGACAAAACTAAATAACCAAATGGCTTCACTGAGTTGGCTATCCGTTTGTACTATTAAGCCCTTACTTCGATGCATCACCGCCTACCTCTATGTGAATCACTATTACTTCGCCTAGTTGGTCTTCCCCAATCATCGAGCCACATTCCTCCTTAGCATGGCGAGCTCCCATGTTTGTGCTAACTCGATGCCACGTTGAAACTTCCGCCAACTCACCAATCCACATCGCCGAGCTCCCTCGCTTTGTAATGCGGGTTTGGTTGTCTGCGTGGTGAAATATCCCCAACGTGGCCCGGACCGATGGGTCTCCCAACTCCGACTCGCCCACATCCATACCTCCATGTTCGTGTTGACCAGGATCGTTGGGGTCATTGACCCCGAAATTCTCGTGCTCCCTCGTTTGTTGATGAAATTAGTTCCACTTGAGTTTATGCGTCCCATAGGACCAACCGGCCCTCCAACTCCAACTCGCCCCGCACCATATTGTTGCGATGAATGCAGTTTCGACCGCCCACATGGCCCGACCAACCTTGTGTCACTCGGGTCGTATTTTTCCACTTCACCCGCAATAGACTCAATGAGACCTTTCCTTCATCGATGATTTCACAATTAGAGCGCCCCCATGTTTCAAACCCCATTTGTGCTTTCCAAGGTCAAAAATTCTTTCTCAGCCACAAGACTTTGCCGAGAAATGTAGATCTTTATTACACGAGCTCGCCACTTTGGGAGATAGCCGGCTCGATGAAATACAATCTGGTCCTTACTAACTTCGACCACTCCACCGCAAAATGGCTCGATGGCCACAAAGCAACTCGGCCCTCTCTCAACATCATGACTCTCTAGACAGTTGTATCCCTTCTTTGTGTTGACCCGACAAATCTAAATGAGAAAATTTCCCTCGCCTATGTTGAATGATCTTAACTCCAACTCTATCGGACTTTCATGAGTCATCGAGGAAACAATTGCTCGGATATTTGAAGTTCGACTCTCTTGGCATCATTTTAAAAAGGCTTGGTAGTCTTTGCTAAACAACTTGATGTCGCTTCATACAACCTGCTCGAGGTCTATGGAAATGGGTTCAATATTTTAACATGGAACCTAGATTATTAATGCAACTTGCCCAACCTATTAACTAACTCGATGGTAATGGAGATAACTCGTTGATCCTTAAAATCACCATCAAATCATTATGAACCGCTTCACTTATGGTATAAACTCAATGGTTTTTTGACAATTCTTAGCTCGGTCCTAAATATGAGCTCCCTCTAATTCATTAGCAAATAGCTCGATCTACATGAATGAGCTCAATGAGCTCATTACCAACTCAGTGGACATTTTAAATAGCTCGGTTGGGTTTAATACATGAGCTGATGAAATCTTCAAACCATTGCAACTCGTTCAAGTCCTTAATCAAATCTTGATACATTATGGGCCTCTTAGATACACTGAGGCTGAGTGGAGATGCTAAGATTTTCAAGTTTTTTCATTTGTCTTGCAAGGTGGGCCTCATGTTTACTGTTGCAAATTGGGTGAAATCTTGAACTCGGAAAAGACCAAGAAGAGGAAAATTTCCTCTTACAACTCGCAATTTTCCAAAACCCTGATTCTGCCCCGAGAGCTGAAATCTTCCCTGATCCTGCAATGTTTGATATGAGAGTCCTCTTATGCAATCTAACTCTATTTTTAATTTCACCATGGCAAAGAAATTGGATAACACTCCCCTAACAAAAACTTTCACATTCCTCTTTTCCAACACAAGAGTTAAAAGAGAGATAACAATGAAATTTTCAATCTAATGCCAGACAAGTTTACATCTTTCTTTACATGCAAGATTCAATAAACTAACATGGCTAAATTTTAATCGAAACCTCCATTCTTCCATGCAATAAAATAAACTCCAAGCAATCTCCAAAATCAAGTTCCATCTCCAAATAAGAAGAGACCAAACCATAAAAGATAACTTGGTTGTCCACCCAACCAAATGGCATCATTACATGCCTCTTCCAAATAAGGAGAGCATGCTAGAGTCCCTTCATGCCCATGGGAGAGGAGAAGGGTGCCTCCAAGTAATCACAATGAGGGATAAAGGAAAATACCATAATACAACATTCAAATAACCAAAAGAAGATGAAAACCAACACATCACACAAGAAGTCGCATCTTTCTAACAAGTGGGGAAGAGAGGTAAGAAATATCCCATTTTATTCCAAAACAAACAAGTATCTAAGTGAGTTCACAATTTTCCCAAGTATCCAAAGCCTCCAAATCTCCATATCCCTCCAATAAGCCTTATTTCTCATTGTCTCCTCCTTGTCAAGGTTTTTCAAACCTTGGAGGTTTCCTTAGCAAGGATGGGAGATGGTTTCTAAACCATATGGAAAGCATTCTCCCACTTCAAACCAAATGAAGGGATTTTGTAAAGAAGCCCAACAAGGCTTGCCCATCAAGCCTTGTGGGAAATAAGAGGGATTCCTCCCTCTTCCCCATACACTCCAAAATCCAATCCCCAAATGGGGTGGATGGAGAAAAATAACAAAGCAAATCACAAACAAGTCATTTCTACACCAAAGATGAGAAACAAAACAAGCAATTTCCTTTTCTAAAGTAATAACCAAACTCAAGGGTGTGAGGCCTACCTCGCGAAAGAAATAGATTCCAAACACAAACTTTGCAATCCTCACTCCAAGCTTTCCCAAGCCAAAAATTCTTCTCCTTCCAAAGTAGCTCTAAGAAAAAATGACCAAAATAAACCCTCGACCATCCAAAATAGGGGATAAAATAGGAGAGAGTCTCCAAATCAAAAACCTTCTCGGGAAATAAGAGAGATTCCTCCCTCTTCCCCCATACACTCCAAAAATCCACTCTCCAAATGGGATGGATGGAGAAAAATAACAAAGCAAATTTCAAACAAGTCATTTCTACACAAAGATAAGAAACAAAACAAGCAATTTCCTTTTCTAAAGTAATAACCAAACTCAAGGGTGTGAGGCCTCCTCACGAAAGAAATAGATTTCAAACACAAGCTTTGCAATCCATACTCCAAGCTTTCCCAAGCCAAAAATTCTTCTCCTTCCAAAGTAGCTCCAAGAAAAAATGACCAAAAGAACCCCTCAACCCTCCAAAATGGGGGATAATATAGGAAAAAGTCTCCAAATCAAAACCCAATGGGATGGTGACATGTGTCACCCATCCACCCACAATTCCATGTCATCCAAGTACCCCCAAATTGCACCAATAAATCAATAAATGAAAATAATAATTCAAATTCAATCAAATCAAATCTCCACATGAAGAATAAGGACTTTGAATATCCTTCCAGCACCAAATTCAAGAATCATAAATAAAAGTGGTTGAAAAGGAGGTAAAGGGGGCCAAATAGGATTTGTGAGCCTTGAAAATAGCTTACCCCTTCATAGATATGGTACTTGGGGGCTCTTTTCAAGGTAAATATAGTCTTTTACTTACCTTTCACTCATCCAAAATGTCACTTCTTCCCAAATCCGAGTTTTGGGGAAAGTACGACATTTAAGAGGGGTGGTTGGTCCACACTTACCTTTCACTCATCCAAAATGTCACTTCTTCCCCAAATCCGAGTTTTGGGGAAAGTACGACATTTAAGAGGGGTGGTTGGTCCACCTATGCCATTATTAGGTGAGTTTAAACTCATTTAATCAAGAATAAAACAAATCAAGACATTACAAACAAGTGGGAAACAATTAGTCCACAAAAATCAACTAAAACAAGTAATTAAAGAGGGCTCAAACCAAATTAATTTAAGTGGAGCAAAATGAGATAAAGGTGACCAAATAATTTCAATAACACATGCCAAGGGGTAATTTTCACATTTCCAACCATAGTCCACAAAATAATAAAACAAGGGCCAAAACAAACAAAAGGGTAGATTCGGCCTATATGGCCTATTGTGCCACTTGGAGGTGCATCCCCTTGAATCTCATGTTCTCCTATGGTGTGATCTATACCCCGCACATTCAATTCACACATCATCCCCTGCTCAATTCCAAAACTAAGTAAAATAATAATACTCATGTCAAAATGATCCAAATCAATCATATGCTAACTAATCCAATTAGTTACGCCAACATCCATTCATCAATGAGATATATAGAAATTACAATAATTATCATGATATATCCAAAATAAAATCCATGTAAATCTCAAATCAACAATATCCATAACATCACATCTAAATCAGGTAATAACAATAAAAGTAGTGAATTGGCATCATATGTCACATACAACATCCTGCCAAGACAAATTAGCATCTAAACATTAATATAATGACAAAATTATAATATTGATTGAAATAATAATTGTAATAGTATTGTATTCAATGTCTCCATACAAATAATACTATGAGTCAGCATAAAATAGGGAAGAAAACTAGTGGGCACTACAGTTTGATTCCCGGGAAGTCTATATGGGAAATTTGTAAGACATGAGAGATGGCCGAAATTTCCTTTGATGAATTGGTTTCAAGACATGAAACGTTTCTAGAAGTGCATAGGATTAAGACACATGGCAAAATATCATAAAATAGGTGAAAAGAGTTAGCTACCAAGAATTTATGCAGTCTGTGACTACGAATTTGAAAAACGTAGTAAGAAGTATGGTTCACCATAGTAAAATCAGATATACAAGATTGAGATGTGTTTAAAGCATGTAATCTCGTATAAATTACAAAGGAACGCATGGAACAAAAAGAAATATGGTTTTTTTTTTTTTGGATAAATGACAAGTTGAATGATCTGAAAAATCTAAAAATATTGGTTCGAAGGGTTAAGACTTTTCATTAGACATCTTTTCAAAATTACATATGTATGACACTTGTCTTAATCTCGTAAAGTCAAATAAGACTCAAGGACCAATAAAAAAGACTAAAAATAAATAAATTCAAAAAATAGTGAATATTTAGTTTATACATAGGAAAACTCATATGCATATATATTTGATTAAAAAGCATCAATTGCACTTAATGGAATGCTTGTTGAAAAATCTATCTACCGATATTGATTTCAAATCAATATTTCACACAAACCAAGAACATTAAGAAAACTTAGGGTTCTTAAACCATCAAACATACTTGTGATTTTTCCTTCAAATTTATCCTTTCTCCTTGCTCTTTATGATGAATTTTACAAATTTTAACTCCTACAAAATTATTAGTACTCTCTCTAATACCATGTTAAGGATGATTACGATTTATTTTTAATAATCTTGATAAGAAAACTAAATATCATAATAAATAATATAACAATGAATGATGTAGAAATAGAAAATATACATAACAAAGAGATTTATGTAAGGAAAACCTTTACAGTTAAAAAAATTATGGAGAAATGCATTATCCATTATATTAATTATACTAAGGAAACTTACAATATTGTTTGACCATTAAAGATGAAATAAACCCAATTACAATATATTTTTCTCACTTCTTCTATTACAATTCCTTCACACCTCTATTTAATACAACCACATACTTGATATTGATATATTTCATATGTATGAATTGAATAGTTAGTCTATAAGCCCCACAATGGGATTCATAAATAAATATGATGGTTGGTTAATAACCATGAAGGATTATACCTTTTCTCTCATAATTATATGAATATAGTTATTTAGTATTAGTTAAATACATTTAATTAATATAAAACTGTGTTTTGTAAAATGAAGACTTATATAATATTAAGGCAACACATTATGTGTGTATCCCCATAAAAAATTAATTGCTCCAACATTTCTTAGTCTTGAAACACAATGCCTTTAGCCCCAAAAAGGATTACATGAATCTATGGATCAATGTTTTTCATTTCTTCCTTAGAGAAGTTGAGTTTAGGAATTCACGAACGTAATATCTTACATTCTCCTTGGAAGGGAAGGAATGTCTTCTAATAATTCTCTAAGCATGACAACAAATAAATTTCCACCATATCTTATGTGTAAACATGATTGAGCTCGTTGTAAACTACAAATTGAAGATCTAGACATGTAGTTGGAGTACTTTAAAAGGAGGCCATGATCTTCTCATAAAGACAAAACCCAAGATCTATTCAAACTAGAGTTGGATGGATGGAGTGGGGGAGGGGTGGAAATAGGGGTCTAATAGACATGTAATGTAGAAAAGATAGGTCAAGGTTGGTATGGAGGGGTGCATATATAGGGGGTTGGGAGAAGATTAAAGATTGTTTAACACAAATTTTTGCTACTAAAATATGCAATGTTTGTTACTCTATCCTTTATTGCATAGAACTAAAACATCTTTGTAGAACATTTGGCAGAATCTTAGTTTTTCCCAACTAGACCCAAATGTAAAGCTTGTTAATGGAATATTCATATTCACAACCCAACCTTCAATGTGAGTGAGATACAACCAAGGAAACAAATAAAAACTAATCAACCTAATATCAAAATAAATAATTGATATGATAATATAAACCAAAATATTGAGACCTTGGTCATTTCACATGCAACATGTTGGGAAAATATTTTTCGTAGGCAATAAATGGATCTTTGATAGCAGATGTGGGACAAAGACCCTCCTCTATTGTGAGGGGAGATACCCTTTATTGAAATTTGAAACCAAATAAGAAAGAATATGTAAAATATATACACTAACTTGTGGGGGTTTGATTTTACTCCCAAGGAAAGGAATACAAATTGAAAAGTGAGAAGAAAGGAATGGAGAAATGAGAGAGGGGGTGCGGGGGTAAGGCGAGAAAGGAGGAGGAGGAGGAGGAGGATAAATTGTATTTCAAGTAATTAAACTTGAAGCTTATTTTAGTTCACAAGGAGATAATTTTATATAAGAAACATTTCTCACTAGAAGCTTAAATGCCTTATAAAAATTAAAATGTAAACATTTGACGTATGAACATATGCTATAACCAAAAAGACCATGACACAAAGGTTGGAAAAAAATTCATAGTTCTTTGTGAGAATGAATCCAAATCTTCATATGTTTTTTTCTTCTCAAATTAACTTGTTAGATCTCAAAATTGCACCCTTCTTGAATTATGATGAGTCGTGGATTTGAGGCAACATGGGACTGTCTCCAAGTTGTGGGACCTTGTGCTTAAGACAAACCTTCAAAGAAGGTCGGGTTCCTCTGCTTATTTCTACTGCTACAACTACTCCTAGGAAGGGAAATATAACTATCTAACTCTACTTTATGATTCCAAGGGACCAAGGTGAGAAGGAGATGCATAAAATGAAATCCTAAGCTAAAGGGAGGTGATAACACTAGAAATAAGGGAATGAACACTCTCAGATGAGTGAAAATGAGAGAAATGCATAAAGGAAGGGTAGACATGCGTGCCACAATCTAAAATAGCATTCAAAAGCTCATTTTCATGGAGCACAATAGAAAAGAAACCCTGCAAGGGACATAAAACATGCACAACATACCAATATTGTAAAGGAAAGGCAAGTAAATGCAATAAAACGTGAGCTAGGCAGAAGATAGCCACAAAACATTTAAATTTTATTTCTTCCAATGTACGCATAATCGATTACAATGAGAGGAGAATGCAAGAATCCACACGCAGTGATCCAAATCTGAGGCCTACAACTCAAAATGCAAAGAATACACTATTCTAAATAATGCTCTTACAATCTAAGAGAGTCTAACTTTTTTAAATGAGTATTATTCAAGAATATATAGAAGAATGGGATAGAAGATGAGGGGAAAAGAGAGGAAAACATGTATTTCCAATCACAACCACCAACACCATGCAATAAATTCCTACAAATATGCCCGTAGATCCACAAATCCGCCTACCCACATCAGTTTACTTGTGGAAGAAGGAAAGAAGCAAAATCCCTTGAAAACCGGGTGGTTGACTCAACCGAAAGTGTGTATTAATGACCTGAGTCATGTTTTCCCACTTTCACCTACCAAATCTGCCAAAATCCAATTTTGAAGAGCCTAGAGTGTAGCCCTCATCAACACATTTCCAATGAGACCAAGAACGTATGATTTCAAGGTCTATGGAGGAATTTATGGTGATTTGAAGTTTTATAGTGCAAGAGGAACACGCAAGACATGTGGCGCAACTTGATTGGTCATGGGAGTCACTAATTGTTTGTTTGTTTGTTTTTGCCATGTGTCACGAGTTCATTCGCCATAAGGATTTTACACACACTAGTGATTTTCTATTTGTTGTGTGAGCTACACTTTATCTAACGAGTTCCCAAATTTGGACATGTGGCGTGTTGTGATTGGAGCACGGATGTTGCATCCTTAAGCACATGAGCAAAAGTAGGAGACGAAAGTAAGAATGTAGAAGACCACCACGTGTGCGGGAGGGTGTGCGGGAAAGGAGGAAAGGTGCATATTTTCTAAGGCATGCAAGTATGCAAGGAGGCGCAGCGTCGACAAAGTAGTTGTGCAGGCAAGAGTTTCAAGGAGGTGGCGAGCATGAAGCATGCCAAGGGGAAATAGTGGGTGCACAAACGCAAGGGTGCGAGGGAAGAAATGTGAGTACACGAGGAAGGGATTGTGAAAAGGAACAGCGCGTCTTTGGGCAACGCATGAGACTCGAGAAGGAAAGGCATGCAATTAGGAGCATGTTGGGGGTTTACAAAATGCAAGGCAAGTTTGCGAACGTGCACGAAGAAGTTTGCATCAACTAGGAAAGGGAAGAGAATGCGCAAGAAGTGTGCACGAAGGGAGAATGGAGGGAGATAGCAAAACACGGGGAGGAAAGCAAGAGCATGTGAAAGGTGTGTGTAGAAGAAAATGAAGGAAAGGGAAAGAACAAGGGAGGCGGGAAGAGTGCACGAGCGTGCGCCAAAGGATCGCAACCATGCAAAAGCGCCAAGGAAGAAAATGTATGATTCAAGCGCGGCTGAAAAATTGATGTCAAAGCCAAAATGGAACTGCAAGTTGTCAAAATAACCAGGGGGTTACTTTGGACAACAAAACTCTTAGACAAAATTATGGATAGCACACCATTTTGAAATCCCTTCAATTCTTTAGTAGTTCAAATTCCCTCAAAAAATGTTAATATGACCTTGTAAATATCATGAGCAACACAAAGTCTCTCCAAATATCCTTGAAGAAATCCCTTCCACGATCTATTAAAGTAATTCATCCAACAAGAAAAAATCTCCAGATGTGCAAAAGTCATTTGAAATCATTTACAACTACATACATATAGGGAAAAAAACTCCTTGTTTTCCAACTAAAAATAGAAATTGCATTAAAGTGACATTTTACAAACATAAAAGTGCACAACCTAGAAACTACAAAATTGAGTTTGATAATATATAGTTGCAAATTAAGGATTTTTCCCGGACACATATTTTTCCTAATCATCTCCTTTCAAATTTATGACCGTTTATATTGGCATGGTTTCCCCGAATAATTATTCTTTTCCTTTTTTTGGTTCGAGGAGAAGGGGTTTGGGGGCGAAGCCCCAGACGAAGTCGAGGAGTAGTGCCCCGTCGGATCCGGGGAAACGCCCAGCAAAACTATTTAAGATTTTTGCAACCTTTGGAACATACTAATTTTATACATCTACATGCCAAATATTTACATTTCAGGATTCGAGGATTTGGAGTTATTTTTACACTTAAAATGCTAGCTGAAAAAAAATACCGCTCGCGGTTTCAAAGAATCGTAAATAGGAAGTCGTTAAGCAATTTATAATTTGACAAAATTTCTCCATATTTCTAAAAACTTGAAATATAAATAGACTTTATATTTTTGAATCTATTTATCTATAAGCAATTGCAATTTATCAAAATTGTTCCAAAGCTCTGAAACTCCAATAATAAAGGAGTGAGTAAATCAAAATCTAGAGATTTAAAAACAATTTGCAATTCCAAGGATTGAGAAGTAATTTGCACTTAAATTGCAAAACCGCTTGGGAACTCTCAAAGATGGGTTTGGTCAATTTTCTCAACCTTTTAAACTATTTTTTGATTTCTTGAGCCTCATAGACTTGTAAAAATCATTCCACAACTTCAATTTTCTTGAATTTGATTGATTTGGACCATATTTTCTTGGACTCAAATTTTCACTTAAGTTCAAATTTGGGGGCAGCACAATATTATAATAAAAACACTCATTTCGCATCAAACATTACAAAACAAGTTATTATACTATAAACATATCACATATTTGACTAGCATATAACAAGTTAAGTGTCTTATAAATGTAGTGGAACCTTAGATCAGTGTCAATATTTTTGTACACACCTCATTTTACGTGGTGCAAAAATTAAAATACCCAATGATGATTACAAGGATCTCCAAAAGCATGACAAGATGTTTCAGACCACCACTCATACAAACCAGTGCTTGCCCATTTTTCTTACTTCGTCTAATTTCAACCCCTTCCGGACTACTTTAAAGAGAATTTTCGCCTACTTATCATTCTTTCCAACCCTTTTGCATACTTGTCACGCTACGGTTGTGGTTGTTTTGTATTATGCCACGGCGGTTTCACTTGTCTATGTGACAATTTTGCTTCATGTTGCAGCAGTTCGTTTTCAACCAATGGAGTTCCATTTTACCTGCTGGCAGTTCCATCTATTGTCATAGCAGTTGCGTAACCACTTCCTGCTCAAACAGGGGTTCCATCACAGAATCTTTTCTCCCCTTTATTTTTGTGCATGATTATTTGTTCTAATTCTAGATCACAAGGACGTTTTGCCTTGTTTTTAACCTTCAGCTCACTTCTCATTCCTCCCACTCCACTCCACTCGAGTCCACCACCTAGTAATTTATTCTTGACCACATATCTTTGGTTGATCTAGAGTTAAGAGTTTGTTTGCTTAAACTATTTTCCTATTAAGGAAAATTGTACGCTCATTCATCGTCCCCAAAATTGTGAGCTTTTCCATAGGATGTTGTTGCTACCATTTTTGATCCAGAGAGAGAAATCAAGCTCAAGGGAGATTATTTCCTGTAAAAGCACCCAAGGACTTTGTTTGTTGCTACCATCCACAGAGATAATACATAGGGTTTCAGACTAGTCTTCTGATCTTCCCGAACTAGCCACAAATCTGTTGATTATTCTACTTTCACCATACATCCTTCTTCCAACCTCTCTTTATTACATCACTATCATCACGCCGGTCACATTGAGCATCAATGGAGTAGTTTTACCTAGGGTATAGACAATACAATTAAATCTCAGTCATCTTCCTTCAATTTGTTTATTTAGTTAGTATGTTTTAACTCAATTTTTTTGTAGATCTACTTCGAAAATCATTAAAAAGGAAAGGAAAAAGAAGTTGAATTAGATCCAATTGTGAATTTTATGTTATTGTAGCTTAGGGTTTTGAGATTCCTTTTCTCTGGTCTCTTCCCATGTTTGGGATTAGTCTCTGTATTTGTATTGCTTTGTCATTTATCTGTACTTTGGTTTTTGTAAATTTTGATTGCATGGACTTCATTTACAAACTAGAAAACACAAAAACAAGCTTAACTTTAGATATATTTTGAAATTGTCATTAGATTAGAATAATTTCATCCTAGATCTTTTATTACATCAGAGATTTGACCAAATCTTTAGTGTAGGACAACCGCATTGCATATTAGATTGTAGATCTTATTTCATTCATCCTTTGTGTTGTCAAAAGAGCATTTAGAGTAGAAAAATTGTATTTTTGTATTGCATATGGTCAAATCTAAAAGCTCCAATTACATGTAAGGAATTGTAGTTTTATTTCTTGTTATTCGTGTCTTTTAAATCTGCAGGAATATTTCTATTCACAATTGTAAATTAATTAATTTGTTACCTCTTTATTATTATAAAACCTTTTCAAAACAACAAAAACATAATTCAATTTGCATATTATCAAATAAAGTAGTGAAAGAAACTTTTCATTTGTTGGTCTTCATTGCCTCATGGCATAAAATCAAATAATTGACATTTAAGAACTTTTCCATAAAGTAATTCATTTCAAATTGTTAATTTAATATCTCATTTAAATGCATGTGATTTAAATATTAAGACGAACATGGATACAAGTCCCAAAATTCAACTTCCACACAACCAAACACCTTGTTCTTCATTCCAAACAAGTTAAAAAGGATTTTAACAAAGAACCCACAACATTCTTGAAACGTAATTGTACCATTTCAACCTTCAAAGAAGATCCAAATCGCACAAAAACACTTGTTGATCCACAAGGCAACAAGCTACCATGTTATAAAGTATTTTAACAAAACATCATGTACAACTCCATCTCAAGCCATAACACACCTACATGACTCCCACTATAGCCACCCCACATCCATACAACTCTCGTTCAAGCTACATCATCTACATATCCCCAATTCGTGCCAAATTCGTGATATGTTCCCAATCATAGCTAACACCACAAAGTTGTTGCTCCATCGTGAATGAATTTGTGTAGCCAAGACTTCTCGGATAGAGTTAGACACATCCCTCATGTTCTCGCTCCTCTCGAGCTAGACAACATTCAAGATGACATTTTATCCAAGTTAAGAGAAGTATTTCGCTCTACACCTTCTTCCACGCTTAGCATGTCACAACTCGATGTTCTTGATGGTGAGGCTACACAAGACAACCACCCATCCGCCTTCTCATGAGACAACTACTTCCCATAGGGATTTGAGTGTCCTCCTTGTTCCATCTCTTTCCTCCTCATTCCTCACATGACCTTGCCAGATCAGGGTCAACCCTTGTCTAATAATCATTTCATCCTTGTGTCCCAACCTAACATTCCCCCATTCACCGACGATGACATAAACCAAGAACTCAATACTATTGTAATCCTTGATCATACCATCCACTACGAAAATGTTTGTAGGAGTTTTGTTGCCCTCAATAAGTAGGTCTTACTTTCTCAAGAACATCGGTAAAGAATCTTCTTTCTACCTTGCCTAGATTTTTAGCCTCCCATATCCTCTTGATTCACATTATCCTCGCACCATCCGTGATACCACTAGACCATCATCTCATCATCCACATGTCAACTCTCTTGCCTCAACCCACGAGGAGTGCAATATGTATAAAAGGCCTCTACACTTTTTGGTGTGTATAGTTTCCAACTTCCTTGCTCAAAGACAACATAGTATGAAAACAGTACCTTCTTCAACAAATAACTAGATAATCTATTTTTAATAGAGAGCTTAGGTTGGGAGATCAAGAATTCAAATTTAAGATAAAATGTTCCACATTATATTGGAAGATTTGGATCAATTTATTGATTATTGATGTGAAATGCATTTGATTGGGGTTTGGTGCAAGGAGATTTCCTTTTGAGTTGGAGCATTTTATCTTTGGCCCCGAGCCAAATTTATTCATGGATTTTGATTATTCATTTTGGTATTCAATTTCAATATATCCTATCCTAAGATCAATATATATCTCAAGGTACATCACTCCATGGGCTACATTTCAAAATTATATAATATTTTGATTGTAAGATCGGTATTTATCTCACACCATAACACTCACATGGGCAACTTTTCAAAGTTTTTTAATCTAGCAGCTAATGTTGATTTTAGTTTGAAATGTTTGAAAAAGTTTATAAAATTGATTTTGTAATTTATTATAAAATTAAAGTATTTGTATTGTTTGTGTGAATACATTTTTAATATAAGCGGATAGTTATTTCTTTTTTAATAGGATCAAAATTAAAGAGATCAATTTGACATGCTTTTTTTTAACTTTATTTATATATTTATTGAAAAACAATGTCATTCTGTTTTAGTGAGTCCAAATTTTATTAACATTAAGATCCAAATGTTCTCAAAATTCTTATTTATTTAATTTACTTATATCTTTCAAAATTCTAGTTAAATTTTATATATTTAATATTTTAAAATATTTGTATTTAGTTTATATAAAAATACAAATTTTAATTACAAAGTAGTTAAAAAAATTGTTCCACTTGAAAGAAAATATGCTATTTAATTTAGTGTAATCAAACTTAACCTAACCCTTCAAATTAAAATATCTAGAGATTACCATAAGAAGCCCCCTTTTTATTATTAATCTTATTAAATAATAATAAATTATTAAAAAAATATTTTATAAAGTTAATAATTTTACCAAAAAGCATTGAACCCTGCTCCCAAAAAATACTGTACTAAAATATTAAATTTTACTCCCAAAAATACTTTACAAAAATATTAAATAAAGTTTATGTAGTTCTTATATAAATGAAATACAAAAATAATTTTTTAGGTCACCACCAACTGAGCTCTTATAGAGCCCTACACCCCCTACAGTTTCAAAGATGTGACCTCTTATATGAACATACCCAGCTCTCTTCTTTGGGAGAAGCATGGATGACCGTAGTGTATACTCTTAAATAATAAAATCTAACTCAACTTATTTTCCAACAGAAATAACGGATCGCTACAGATTTTAAACTTAATAATATTGAAAAAATGTGGAGTGCACAAATTGGTGGTTAGCTGCAATGCAACCAGAATTTTTATAATCCGCAAAACTAAGTTTTGATTAGTTTTGCACCACCAAAATTCGACCACTTATGTGAGACACTAGATTTAAATTTGTTTTGACCAGATCTGTCATGCATTTTCCTTCAATATTACCGTTCTATTAAGTAGAGAAAGGAGCCTTATAACCATGCACTTACCAAAACATGTATATTTAATTTCCTCGTAACTTGCTCATAAAAGTACCAATAGCGGTTCAACTTGTTTTGAATAATAAATTTTAAGAGCCAATCACAACATGACACACAAGCTGCACAGTTATCAGTACTCTTTTCAAATGCCTCCTACCAACTGCCTTTGTACTAACAAAATTCAAAATCTACTTTTCCTTCTAATCGAGCACGTGAAACAAAAACAGTGAGGACGTGGCACACCCATGAAGTTAAGGTCAACAGTTATAGGGTCCTCTCCCTTAGTTTTACATCATATTCTGCACTGCTCCCATAAAATTTGAGAAAAGAGGAACTTTATTTTGAAAACTTAACTAAAAAAATATCTTACTAGAAATTAGGGAGATATGTACAAGTTGTTCTGGATAACATTAAATTAGATAAAGGTGTGCCACATTGTGTGGGACATTTCTCACCTCGAAAACAAACACACTTTTCATAATTTAGTATCACAGTTTGTTTTCTTTTTGAACAAAAACATGTCAAAGAATGTCTGAAACATCGGCACAGATTGATCATCTGTTTACTGCATTCCAATGCACAATGACTGAACAACTAACGAATTGCTTGCTTGTTAATAAATACCCAGGCATGGTTTCCAGCACTCATCAGTTCAACTAGACTGATGCAATCACTGAATAGAATGTTTTGGAGGATCAGATTCAAGATATATGGCTTTAGAGAATTCCCTTGAACAGCAAAAGCGCCCAAGTCCATATAAATCAACATTGCTCTGTGGTTTACTACATAGAAAACCACAATCACCTGTAAATGGTTTAGTAAAATGCAATTAAAGAAGTCCAAACAAAATTCAAACAAACTACCAAATCAGTTTTGAAAATAACGCATACAAAGGTTTAAAAATCTAAATGATGTACCGTGTCTTAGTTGCCAATGTATCCAAGCTGATGAAGAATAATGGCAAGCAACAGCATGAAGCATGCAAAAATAAGACCTGGCTTCCCTAGCATCCAGTTTTTCATATTTCGTGCATAGTCAATAATTCTCTGGAGCCTTGCTGCCCAATTCATCTGCGTACACAACATTTCTAATAATTTATTAGACACTATAAAGCTCCTGTGCAATGCCAATCATTTTTCAAACCCTTAAGCCCAAATGATCCATGAAAACATTTACCACAATCTAATATTTTGACGAGTACCAGGATTGTTCAATACCAATTTATCTAAATCATCCGGAGAAAGAGAAGCCATTGCTTTTTGTGCTTTAACTGCATCATCGCGTGAAAGCTTTAAACCAAACTGTTCGCTCATACTCGCCATTGTTTCAGGATCCATATTTTTCATCATTGTTGAAAACATCTGCAAAAACTCAATGAACAATCCATACATAACTTAGACCAGAGTAGCAAATAGATGTGACAAATAACTTTAAAAATTTAAAATTAAGCTTTGGATATCCTTCAGAATCAATCGCAATTAGCTGTTTCATCTCTGTGACTATAAACTCAACAATAAAAACCTAAGCTATCCAGCATATTATAAGGCTAAAAATGATACAAACATAGAAAACTGGTTTAAAGCACTTGCAAACAATACAAGATGCAAAACAAATTACATTGCTGGATTGCAAGATAAAGTGTGCAACACTCTAACTATTACGACTCTGAAGAAAAAATCAATCGTCAAATTGGCAATCGCACCGCCCAATTAGTGTTGAGATTGCTCATCACAGCATGATTGGATCAAAAAGGACCCTTGTTGTCAGGAAAGGGGTCCCACGGGACATTCACACGGGGCCTTAATAGGCTGTAATAAATGAACATAAAGATGGCCTACATGAAATCTGATTGGTTCTGAGATAATAGGCCAACCAGAAGCTCCCCATATAAGCTAATTGGATGGAACCAAGCCACCAAAAACGTACAAAAGGGAAAGAATTCATGTCAAACATGTAACACCATTATTTCTCTCCCTTTGTGAACATTACTAGCATTAACAACAATATATCAGATATCTTACAGTACAACTTTAGTGATCCTTACAACAACTCGGTCCTGAGGCTAGCAACTCTGTAAAAGACCCTTCTAGACCAGTGCACTTACTTCCGAAGGCCTGTTTCAGCTTCTTTTACCCTGACCAGTGCCAAGCTCCAAGAATCCCGTACCCTCGCCAAAATTTGATTAAATTAGTCTATATGTTGCTATTATATTTTTTTATTCTCCTACTCCTCTTATGACTGAATGACTTGTATGGCCGTAAAAAACATGTGCCCACTAGGAATAATGACCAGCCATATAACACAGTTTTAGTACAATGGATGGGAACTCTGTGAGCAACATTATGTGAAGTTGACATGGATGGCAATATGTGCCGTGAATGATAGTGTGCAATGAACTATAATATGGCATCGTGTGAAATATTATTGTGATGTGACAGAGATTACTAACCAGCATCAGAGGGTTTCCTTGTGAACTCAAGCTTGGTAACATAGCATCCTTAACTAGTGAGCCAAGTAACCTCTGATGTACCAAGCCCCTTATGGCTATTTTGTTATAATGTGTCAGTTGCCAAAAGATGAAACATGATTAAATTTTTCAGCACTGGGGTGTACGATGTGCCAGTCCCTGAATAGGGAATTATCATGCTTTTGGGCCACCATATATGTCAATAGGACTTGTGCATGATTTAGCTTCAACAGAGCCATTTTTTTCTATGTAGGGTGATGGCTTATAAGGATTGCTGAATGCTAAAAAGAGGTATACTACTTTTTATCAAGATTTGGTACTTGGTATTCTTGAAGTTAAGATATGCAAACAGTTGAATAGAAAGACATAAATAAAGGTGGAAAAGGATACCTCCAACATGTAATATAAAGCCACTACCAATTCTAGACAACTGAGAAAGAATTTCTGTATACTATGTTACATAGAAACCATCTTTGCAAAAACTGAAATACAAAAGGTTTTAAAAAAGCAGAAACCATGTTCGAGCTAAAAAGAGAAATCCAAAAAAAAAAAAAACAGTAACAGAATTCTTTCCAGGCAAATATCCCAAAGCCTCTAAAACTTTTTGTATGGGTCAATTAAGGTTCAAAAAAGTGAGTAAACGTTGAGCCACTTTCCTGAAAAAACAAGGTTTTAATACAAATGAGAATCAAGAAAACCTAGTTTCTTTTTCCAATTTGGAGGTTTTTTTGTACTATTCCTGCAGTAGACTATTTTAGTATTTAACAGAATGATCAAATATTTACATTGGTAGATATATAAACCATGTTCGAAGGGACATGTCCCCACACCCTCAATACACTTTGGGACATATTTAATAACGATGGAATTTTCATTCCTCGTAAAATGACAGTGCAGAAAGACAGCTTGAATCTTATTTAATTGAGGATTTTCTAAATATGGTTCACCAAATGGTACTGTAAATGAGAGGGATGCCAGGTCTAAAGGAATCTATCAGTATATATTTATCTAAAATATGCCTACCAATCTCAAGGTGCCTGTCTTGGATTTATCACATAGTTTTGCCCATTGATGGGTTCCACATTAATAAATTTCTCTGCAAAATTCCCATCAACTGTGTGAGAGATTGCCTCAATCTAGCTGCACCACAGCATTGGACTCAAGAAAATTTTGTGGGAAAAAAAGTGCTCCAAACTGCACCAAATGCCGAAGATATTCCGATTTTCTGATCACCTTCTCCAACCAAGAAGAAAAACTGCCCCGTGACAATCAAATGAGCGTCAAAATTAAGGTCGGTCATTTTTATCAACATTTCACACTATTACACTCACTCCTCCCAATCCCTTGTCTATCACACAGAGATGGATAGTCAAACATAAAGGTTAACCAGAGTAATAATTGATATGATAAGATCATGTGTAAAAGTTTGCTTCATTTCACAGAGTTTATATATAAGCACTAACCATTTTGCTATTGGTATGTTCCTATTTAATGCTATACAAGGATTTGATCTTTTTGTCCATTGACTTGGATGAAACAAACTTTAAAGAAAAATATCATTAATAGAAACAAAACAGAAAATATCAGATCTGTCACAGGACCATTTTAGGAGGCCTTAGGTACGGTTCCTTGGTCCTAAGGCTAGCTACTGTTAGAATACCTTCTGGACTCTTGTGCCTTTCTTTGGTAGGTCTATATCAGATCATTTTACAGAGATTTCCGACTGATGTTGTAGAGTGCAGATCAAGTATTATTTTTGTGCTTTTGATGTGTTTATGACATTAGTAGTTGTCGTATCTGTTTTATTTGTACTTTATGCATCTTTAACTACACCAAGCATGAAAGTTACATCAGATGAACATCAAAATTATGCATAAATTCCCATTCTACCAAGAAAGGCAAGCATCTGAGTCTTTTCCCTAAGGGGAAAGAATGTATCCTTCCTGAAACCATTAATTCTGCATTTCACGTGCATAATCAGATTCCTTTAAAAGCATTGAACTATTCTAAATGAAGTGGGAAAATATGTTCATAAGAGTGGGGTTTTGCACCTTTGACGTTTGAAGGAAATTCATAGCAAACATCCTTACTGTAAGCCATGACTCTTTTCCAGGAGAAATTGGCAATAAATAAGCCTCTACATTCTACCTGCAACCATGTCCAGAATGCCCTGGAAGATGCAAAATTCCAGAAAACCTGCCCTCTTAAAGTTTCACATATGCCATATCTTGATGTACTGGCTGTTTTCATGGGAATATAAACCCCAAATGAGAATAGAACTTCAGAAACCTCTGTTATATCATATCATCACCATTGTGTACAGTGTTAAGCCACTTTCACCCTTAAATAGTGGGTCTAAATTACCCTGAGGTTTCAACCTCCCTTGCGACTCACACACACTATGTTTCCCAAGGATGAAAGATGATTGATTAGTGATCTTCTCTATCAATGTTGTGGTCAGCCTTTTGTTATGCTTTTGAGTCACTCATACAAGCTGATTGTCCTTGCTATAATTTGGATTGACTAGACAGCCCTATAGATTCCATGTCAGAAGATATGTAATTGGGACTCATAAGGAGCTTCGGCCATAAAAACTCCAACTTAGGATAGACTCTAGAAGAAAAGGTTGGATACCGTGCATTTATTAAGCTCCCATGGTTGGAATGGATGAACTATGGGGGCATAGCTGGAGACATCCATTTGACATGTGGATAAATGTCAAAAAGCTACACCCCTGCAAGATCTAGTTAGTATATGCTTATACTCTCTCCTTTGCTAAAAGTTTTATTTGTTTCATCCCACTCTCCCTTGGCAACTCACGGAGGAGCAAATCCACAAAGGACTTTCCTGTTAAATTATCCTAAGTCTTGATGAGGATTATATCCAGATAGAAACTTGCATTGAATTAAATTGATCTCTATATATCGTATCTTCTTTGTGTGACTTATATTCTATATAAAACATGCTGCAGATACATAACCCACATTTCATGAACTGTGGATTTACATTCCAAACAAATTTAGAATAAGAACCTCAAATCCAAATGTGAATCCAGCAACTCACAACATAATGTACAATTATAGAAAATGGTGAAAATATAATGACCCTAGGAACACATACTATGGGGCATCTTATAAACATTATCCATGTCATCAAAGTTCTACAGATTAAATATAAATGCTCTAAAGTTCCAAAAGATAAAATTCAACAGACCTGTCTTGTGGCTGGATCTTTCATTTGATTTCTCAGTTGTTCCTGCATTTCTGTAGACATATTAGGCGTGCCTGAGAAGGCAGCACTCTGATATAAATTTGCACTTGAGTCCCGAATATTATTCATATTAATCTCAGACAAGCCACTTTCTTCGGGAATAGATCGTGAAGTTTGGGAACCTGTTGTTGGTCTTCTGTCCATGTCATCAAATGTAGAGGAGGGAGCTTGATTTTGTGTATGGAAGGCAGTAGACATTTTAATCATATTCTGGAGTTCATCTGGTGACATCCTACTAAACATTTCAGATGCTGTCTTAACCATTTCAGGAGTCATTTTACCCCCACTTAAAGCAGCCATGGAATCTGGGCTGACGTTGGCCATCAAACTTTGCATGTTTCTGCGGTAACAAAAACAATGTCAAGCAAAGATATCGTTTAAAAGCAGCTTGTCAAACTTGAATAGAAAGCCAAAACCATGACTTAAGTACAAATATAGCTTGAAGCGGATAACTTGATGGATCATACTTGTTATTGCATAAAGGGCAACCTTAGAAAGGAGAGATGGGCCCCAAAAAGAGGTCGAATTTGGTTGACCTAAAAATGAACAGAAAATGACAAAATGTAATACACCGGTTTTGCTAGAAAATTTACCTCTTATTTCATATTCATAAATAAAAATAAACTTAAATAGCAAAGAATTAAACATACAAAATTCCCTCCAATGGAAATAACATATTGATAGTAAGATCTGAGTAAAACCTGAGTTAAATGTGTTATTCCAATAAATTGCAGATCTGAGCAGGTCGTGCATGTAATTGCGGAGTTGCATGGATACAGATACAGATGTGGATGTGGATAAGGATATGGTATTGGATATGGATACGGCTAGTTTTTAACACCCCTGATATGGATAAGTTGTACAAATTTTCTTTAAAATATAAATAAAAATACATATTAATAATAATTATCAATTTTAAATTATAAACGAATTTATACATTGGATTAAAATTACACATACCCAGCCCATGGAAAGGTAGAAACTTAGAAAGTTGGATATTCAATGGATTAAAAAAATTAAGTTGTGTAGGTCAACAGGAATTAGATGAAATGAAAGAAAAGAAGCGGAGAAGACCAAAAAGAACAGATCAAAAGAAGTGCAGGTTTATCAGAGCCAATGTGAAAGTTTGAAGTAAAAGAGCGAATCAACACTTTCACCTCCGTGTCCTCAATTGTTGCTGCTAAAATGCATTACAGAAGATCATTTGCAGTTTTTAGCATCTTTTTAGCCTTTTGAAGGTTTTTTTTTTTTTTTGTAACTTTTTAACATATCGTATCCAGTTATATTTGTTGGAGTGAGCATTTTTGCTCACTTAGAGGTTAAGCTAGATATAGGGAGTTTGTTTGAGTTTGTTATTACATTGGGAAAGTTGTTGACCATATTATTTGGTCACTACCTATTCGCGTAGCATATTTGATATGCACGTAAATAGGGAAACAACTTTCCTCCCTATTTGCTTGGTTGTTCAACTCCAGTCTTGGAGTTAAACAAATCTTGGAGCCTATTTAGGCACCACTCCCTATTTGTATTAAAATGTTGAACACACGGATGTTGTGAATATTATTTAGAGAGACTTTGGTTTATGTCTGCAATGTATTTAGTTTGATGTGCAATGGATTTTGTGCTGTGATAATGAATGAGAGATCATGCGTGACTGAGAAGCATTGGCTTCTCTGATATGGTATCAGAGCACCTCTTGCAGCAATTATTCAGCCTATTTTCACTCTTTGAATGATTAGAAATTTATACATTGCTGGCCGTACTGCAGTGGTCAGGTTTGTTTGCATCTGTTTAAGCCATACAAACAAGCCAAGACTTGAGGACGCGAGTTGTTATTTGTGATCACGTTTGCATTTGTTGAGGATCAAAGTCACTACATTGCCTATTTGGCTGGGCTCGGCCTTCCCGGCTCAAACTCGCACCCTGTTCAGCCTGTCTTAGGCTTCTTTGATCCGCTTGGACCACTATAGCTGAGCGAGTTCCAAATCTGTTGTCTTTTCCTGGCTCAAACTTGTTTTGTTCTGGCTCTGCTCGGCCTATATTGATTGAGCTCGGCTCCTTTCCTGCCCTGCACAGCTCGTCAATATACTTGGTCAGCTCCTATGTTTGCTCTGCTTCATCTAGCTAGGGCTGAGCTTTGTTCATCTCAGTTTCATCCTAGCTCAGCTTGAGCTCTCCAACAGCTTGGCCCTAGCTAGTTCGCAGCTCACTCAGCCTCACTTCCCAGCTCGCCAGACTCGGTCCAACTCGACCCTTGATCGCCTGAATCGGTCTATATTTTATTCAGCCATGCTCAAATCGGATTGGGTTTTACCTTCCTAGCTCGTCCTGGCTCAAGCTCGTGTTGTTCCAGTTGGGTCCGAGCTCATTCAGACCTCTTCTGCTCGGCTCAGAATGGTGGTATCCTATCTAGGTGGCACTAGTGTTTTGATCTGGCTCGAAGCTTGTGTTGTCACCCAACCTGCATACTGTTCAGCCCTGTTTTTTTCATTTCTGGCTCGGTGTTTAACCTCTTCTCAACTCGAGCTCTACATCGACCCTGTTTGGATTTGCCTTCATTGGCTGAACTTTGTTTTGCTTTGCATGGTCAAAACTTGTTCTGCCTGATCTGTTCAGCCTTTGTTTTGCGTGCAGGCGGCAAAAAAATTGTGAGGTTGACTGACTTATTGGAGGCCAATTAGGGTTTAAATCCTAATCGGTAAGCTTTATTTTTTATTGTTTTCCTCAAACATCAGAAGTATAAAAAGATATACCTCCAACTCTATACATAAAGAGGTGTGTGGCATGCTGGTTAGTGGAATGGTCTTTGGACCACTAGATCGTTGGCTTGAGGCTTGGAGATGGTTCTTTTGGCCAGCTCACCCACGAGCTTGTCGCAGCCAGCTTCCCAAGTCCATTTCGCCAGCTCGCTGCCAGCTCATTTGCCTCCGAGCTCCTCTGAGGTAAACTATTTTTTGATGGAGTTTTTAAAATAAATTAAAAATATTTTTTGAGGTATAATTCTAAAAGGGGAGCATTTTATTTTGTAAGGGAGCTTTTTTTTAAAAAGGAGAGCTATATTTTGGGGCAAATTAATATTGGAGGGAAACTTATTGTAAAAGAGGCAATTTTTGATTGTAAATGGGGGCAGAGAGGATTTTCTTTTCGTCAAAAAAATAATTTGTTGGCCATTTCAAAGGTTGTTGCAAAGGGAAATTTGTGCTTGGCGTACCACGACAAGGAGCGCATAAGGGCACTACCCCGTACCCAGCGAGGGGCGCTGCCCTTGACCGCATTGGGGCTGCCGCCCCGGACCCTCGCTTCTCCATTTGGTGTACAATACTTCTGAGCGCACCTCCTAGCAGAAATTGTTCCTTTGTGTATTGAGGACCAAAGGGTGAGATCCGATCTAGCAGGAGGTCAAACCCCCTCACATACAAATTTGCTATTAATTCTGATTTTTCAAAATTATGGCTTTCATTCTGTTATTGCAAGAAGAAAACATGAAATTGTTGAAACAAGATGCTTTCTTGCACTCCCTCATTATGAGAAAAGATGCCCTCATTCTCCCTGCAGTAGAAAGTTGCTAGTTTGCAGCATCACCCTCATCTTGTGGACCTTCATACTCCTCCTAGACCACTTATAGCTATTGCTCCCGCATTCACTGACCTTGATTTTTCAGTACTTGAGCTTGCTCCTATTGTTAATGCTCCTATTTAAGCTTATTTTACTATTCCTGCTGCTCCTGTTGCTGCACCTTCTGTTTCTGAGGGTATGCATATTATAGCTACCCATCACTCTTCATGCTTCCTCTTTTCTCACTCCCTATTATGCATTTAAGGGAGGGTGTTGAAGTGAGCATGTTTCGCTCACTTAGAGGTTAAGCTAGATATAAGGAGTTTGTTTGAGTTTGTTATTGCGTTGGGAAAGTTGTTGACCATATTATTTGGTCACTACCTATTCACGTAGGATATTTGATATGCACGTAAATAGGGAAACAACTTTCCTCCCTATTTGCTTGGTTGTTCAACTCCATTCTTGGAGTTGAACAAATCTTGGATCCCATTCAGGCACCACTCCCTATTTGTATTAAAATGTTGAACATACAGATGTTGCGAATATTATTGAGAGAGAGACTTTGGTTTACGTCTGCAATGTATTTAGTTTGATGTGCAAAATGTGCAAATGATTTTGTGCTGTGGTAATGACCTGCAGGAGAGACCCTGCGTGAGTGAAAAGCATTGGCTTCTCCGATAATATCTGATACAGTCCAATTATAAAGTTGGATCTGGATACAGCTGGGTATGGTTTCCAAACTGTATGCAAGCCACGCCGTACACATATCTGTATCCAACACACAAATACGCACGTCCTAGCAGTCGGGGTGGCGTATCCGAAACCCAGCTTAATTGTTTTACTATGGATATTGACAGGCCAGTAGACAGCAGGTTGCCAATTGTATCAATACATCGGCACATTTACACAATCAGATAGTATTCAGCATTTAGTGGAATACTAAATGTACCTTAGTTTTAAAATCTCTAAAGATTTCCACCGGAAAACAAATGAAAATTGGAAGTATGCTAATAATGTTTCCAAGGGGCATTCTTAGGCCTTTTGAAGAAAGTAAATTTTAATATTTATATGTTCTCTTGAGCTAATTTGTTACCAAATCACTTCCAGATGAATATCAATAGTGTCAACATAGAATATGTATTATGAACCATAGAACATAAAACTGCACTTAGCCATTCAAAATGAACAAAAACACCATATTCTGGGACATTCCGCAACAGAGAGAAATTAAAAACAGCATGACAGACTGAAAGCCATATATGAAATTAAGGTAACAAACCAGATCATATCTGGAAATAGACTCAGGTTCTCCCACATGAAAAGATGGCAATAAAGCATACCAGAGCAAGATAAATTGAAAGCAATACATAAAAATAAGATAAAAACCTGATCATTTCTGGATTTTCGCTGAAACTCCTCAAAGTCTCAGCATATGCCTCCTCAGAGGGCACATTACTTACAGGTTGATCTCTAAAGAACTTGTTCTGATCTTCTGACCCCTTCTTATTAGCATTATCAAGTTCTGTAACAGAACTAGCTAAACGATCTGATTGGGGACACTTTATTTCATTTACTTCAGACAACTGTGCAGCTTCTTCCTCTGTTATCTCTTCAATTTGAGGCCCTGTCATTTCCCAAAAGAAAAATTAAGACAAAGAAAGATTATACAACAATTGCCTCGATGGACTCCAATAATTTCAGAGCTTTTATTTCTCAAGAAATAATATAAATTGTTAGTGCCAAGACCTTTATAAGAATGAAATACAGTTACCACATACCATTTCTATTGAATTGGCTGTCCCCTTCCTCTAAGAGCTCTGTTCTTGCTTCTCTGATGAGTTTTTCAAAATGCAAAACAAAATAAAACTCAAAACCAGCCAACTTCTGCATATAAAGTAAAAAATCACTTGTGTGGAACATGTCCTCAGTGATCATGAGCTTTAGTACCTTAGCACTTGTGCAATCGTTTCATCGTCAGGAGAAACCTCTACTGCTTTGCTCAAGTCTGCTACAGCTAACTGTTTTCCAAAAGAAAAGATACTGATTAGAATGAAACGACAGCATAGCTAGAAGAACCTTTGGATACCATTTTATATACTGTCCGCCTCCCTTTTTAGTACTTTCTGCCTTATATTTTCCTGAATTAAAAAAATGACTTTAAAGAAAAGAAAGGAATATATTGTTAAATCTCCAGCACCCAAACCAATAACTGGCTAAACTCACTCCGCACTAATCATAAATTTTACTACTTACTTCTAGCTTTCCAATCTCTTTGTAGGCTTGACCTCTGCGATATAAAGCCTTAACATTCATTGAATCGTATGCCAGAACCTGCAACAAGTTAATTAATAAGAACCGATCACGTCCAGTTCACACAAAGCTATGCGAAACAAGCAAAATTCTGAACATATAAATAATAAAATAATGCCTGAACTTTATAGCTCTTTAGCAAAAAACTGCTGCATCCAACAACTTTTCTGTAATAACTTTGACTTCTTCCCATGGAGTGGTATTCCTTCAGTGTGATTGCTTATACCATGTAATCAAGAAAAATGCTAACTTGATTATGTGATGTATTAGTCATGTTGTGATATGAATGCTACATGGTACAGACCAGTCATTGAAATTATAAATGCCTGTGGATAGAAAAAGGTATGTCATAACATCTTCTCCTTGGGTAAAATGTTTTTAGCCATTGTAGTCTTTTATCCCACATTGGACAGTATTAACTAATCACAATCTGGCATTTATCTATCGGTGATTCTATGGATTCTCCTACTTTTAATAAACCATTCCCACAGCGAGAAAGCATTAGATGTGAGAACACATATCAAGGAATACAAGCATACAAAACTTATATCCTCTTGACATTTAGAATTTATAAGGACTCACACTGCAATAAAAATTTAAATGTCAATAAACACAAACAGGTAAAAACGATGCTACCTAGATATCATCCTACAGAAAACAACAACCCAAAATTTACACCTTTGCGTACATATTTATGTATAGATTTACAGTATTAATTCTTCACATCCTGTCCTGGTAATTTTTCATTCTATGAAGAAATTTAATGTCCATCTCCTTCATCATTTGCAAAAATATGAGACACATACGAGAGCCATACCTCTGAACCGGCTTGTATACAATCCTCATATTGCCTGGTCTTTAGATAGCAAGACATTAAATTCAGCAAACAAGCAGTTATCAAACTTTTAGATTTGGAGAATGCTATTCCTGTCAGGTTCTTCTTTGCCTGTCAAAACAAAGAATGCTTCTAAAAATAAATAATAGAACAGACATTGAGCTAAGCAAGCATTCAAAATCAAGAAATCTTATAATGAGCAAACATGCATGAAAAAACAAGAAATTGTTATGCTAGGGAAGCACTTACAAAGTACACCCTATGCTAAGAATGCATTCAAAAACAAGAAAACGTCGCCCAAGCAAACATAAAAAACAAGATACATCTGCTTCTAACATGAGTCAGTCAACTAAGAGAATTAGAACTGACTTGCAAGTATTTTTCTGCTGCATCACTGTATTTCCCTAGAGCATGAAGCCGATTGCCCTGTAAGAAGAAACAAGACTTATGAATATGCAATTGCTTTGACAGTTAATACTGTAATGGAAAACTAATACCCGGAGTGTATGATGACTAAAAACTTCAAAATTATACTTTAAGAGAAATGATTTAGCTCAGACCTGACTTTTTAAGTTTTGAGCTCCTTGCAATTGATATGCAGACTGAGCTTCTGCCCGAGCCTGCATGGCCACAATCTGTTCAGGTGAAGCATTTGACATGCGTTCCCTAATTTCAGCCATATCCTCCTGGCGTACATTCTTCATCTGCTCTGCTGCAAACCTTATATCTTCAGGTTTCAAGTCCTTCATACTCTCTGTTGCCATTTTCATTAACTCGGGATTGGCCATCATCTGCCAAGGTAAAGATAAGAGGATCCCGTCATTAAAGATAAACTACTAGAATAATGCTTTAGGAATACATGGAAAACAAGGAAAAGAATGCCACATAATAACAAGAAGTAGGAACCGAACCAAATAAAGCTGATTTTAATATCTGGATTCTGCATCAGGCTACAGCCTACATGGTAAAGTGCATGACTAGTCTTACATGGAATTTTTCATACAACGTTATTTATAATATTCACATTTAAGGAACCGCGGCGATATTGGTTTCATAGGTGATACAATCAGCCATTGGCATTGAACCTATATTATGTCTTGAAGATATTGTCTTTTGGATGCATAGAATGGCAGTGGATTAAGCTTTTGAAAACTAAAAACTGTAGAGATCAAATTATCATGGGGCATTTCCCATATTCTTTGGAACTTTGAAATTTGTCACACTTTTTCCCATATTCAAGCGGAAACCTGTTAAAAAAATTTAAGGGTGTGATCCAAGCACACCCACATAGCATTATAGGCAACCCATAACCTAACGCAAAATATCTCAAAAAGAAAAAGAATTGGAAATCACAAATCTACAAATCCAAACAGAAAAGTGCAGTCTCTAACACAATCAATGCCAATTTGACCGCAACAAAACATAAGAAAGAGTTTTATGCACAAATTTACCTGCTGCTGCATCTTCATGAGCTCATCAGGTGGAATCCTGCTCATCTGCTCCTGTGCCATCCTCATCAGCTCCGGATCCATGATTCCGTTAAACATTCTGACGATTCAATTGACTCTAAAAAACCACCCAATTTCAAAAAAAAATTGTACAACAAGAATTATCCGCCGGAAAAAAATGATAGGGCTCTGCGGCGATTGGCTTGAAGAGAGAGTCTACGAAAGTGTTTGTAAACCCAAATTGGAATTTTTTTCTTTCCTCGATTTGGAGGAAAAATTGTGCGTAAAAGAATGCCAAAAATTGCAAACGGTAAAGCCAAGGCGAGGGGATTTTGTATTTGCAAATCTACGCACGCAGCGTAAGGGGTTTTGTTGCTCGTGTGGTCAACAACGACGACAGCAGTCTTCAATATTGAATATATATACACCGAGTATATGTGTCTGTCTTCAAAGGGTTTTGTTGTTCGTCTTTTATGTTGAATGCATTTACACTGGGTATATGTTCGTATTCGATGTTGGATGTATACACACTGCGGGGACCGCAGTATAGATAGAAAAGTAAAGAATAGGTAGTGGAATTGAAGTGAGAGAAAAATAAAATAGTTTGGGAACAGCTAAATTTGGTTCTCAACAAACTTTGGCCGAATATGTATTTTTAGCTTTGTGGAAGCCGACCATGTGGAGAAAGCGTGGACACTTTATAGGTGTTAATGACCGTTGGATTGTGGCCTACACATTGATGGTCATGAGTATACACTAAAATTTGGTAATTTGTTTTTTTGCTATGTTAAGTTTGATTATGTGTACAAGAGAAATTGTAGAATAATGAAAAAGTAGAGACAATAAATTAATCGAGCATTTCCCAAGCAAGCTTCTTGCAACCTCGGATTGGACTAGTTGAAGAGTGGGGTCAAGTGACACTCTTGTTGGGTCCTTGATGAAGTTGAAAATGCTTCTTTGATATGTGGATGCTCCAAGAATGCTCCAAATGGAAGTACTTCAAGCTACGAGCAATGGATGAATGGATGATGATTGAATGATGGATGAGTGATCAATTGGACAACATAAGGGTGTCTCGGGGATTTTAATGAGATTTTGGTAGAGTAACACTACAAATTCTCCAAGCTTCCAATGATGAATTGAGAGGAATGGAGCTTCTTATTTATAGATGCAGAAGAAGTCATGGATTGAGGAAGGTGGAATTGACTGAGTTGTAGGCTATTGATTTCAATTTCCTTATTTAACATGGTTGATTTGTTTTGTGCAGTTGGCTCTTTGAATGAGAAATTAAGAGTTTTATTTCAAATTGGTTGGCTCTTGATTTTGTTGGTTGTACGTGAATATTTTCTTCCATGTTTGTAGAATTATAGAACTTGAGTGAGTTGGATTCACGTGAAGTGGATAGTTGGATAATGAAGTGGAAGGTGAGTAGATAATTGATTTTTATTTATTTAAATAGCTAATTAAATTAGCCAAAGGGGTGTATAGGGTATGTATAGTGTATAAAATTATATTATATTAATTCTAGTGTATAGTGGAATATAAGTGATTAATTAACCAAATATGGTGGAATATAAGTGATTAATGACAAATATGGTTGTTGGACATGTGTGTGGCTATTTTTGGGGTGTCTACATTTGCCCTCTTTAAAGTATTATTACGAAGTAATATCATTTTAAAGATAATAGACGTGTATAGATAAGTGAAAGGATGATAGAGAAGTGTTTTGGACTACCTGATTTGCCCCAATGAAGCATTTGGATGCCCCGACGGATCTAGATTATGCGAGGGAGTGCCTCGGGCGGATGGGTGACATGTTAAAGCGGTGGACAAGCTACTTTATAAGAGGAGGAAGAGAATGCGACGAGAGAAAAGGCTCATCAAATGAGAAACAAAGGGTCAAAGGCCAAAATTAGGGATTTGGGAGGTGAAAGAAGGTTAGAAGAAGGGTGAAATAGAAGGGATAATCATGATTTGATTTACTTTAGTCAACATGAGATGTCAACTCATGAGGTGGAAATGAGTTGGAAATGAGGTGGAAATGGATAAGTGGTAGAGTTGATGATGGGAAAGGATGTAGGATGGACAAATGATGATGATTTAGTGTTATGATTTGATATTAATTGGGATGATGATGGGATTAACCTTGCTCGTAGCTTGAGCTTCCATTCATATTTTGTAATTTAGAGCAACCTATTTTATTATTACACAATAGAGTTGGCACCATGATTATTAAATAACCATGATGATTAACCCATTATGTGTGTAAAAAAACACACACACACAAAAGAAACATAAAAGAAAAAAACAAACCCAATATACAAAGTAAATGTATGTACCATGGCTATAAATGAACCAAGATAACAAACAATAAACTTGTAATTGGTCAAACAACTAACTAAAAAAAGTAACAATGCAACACAACTTTACATAAAGACATTTAACTATGTCCCTAATGTGTTCCATAATGATAATTGATTGATTTGATTTGCCCCAAGTAGGGGTAAGATGATTTGAGATTGATTGGGTCATTGCCCCCAAGCAAGGATACATGTGAGGGAGAAAATGAGAGTTGAGAGCGCCCCAAGAGAGGATACATGTAAGGGATGTAGATTAGGATGTTTTGATTGATTGATTTTTTGTAGAATATTTGGAATAAACACTTAGGATAGGTGATGAAGAGAAAAATTGTAATAAACCATATATCTACTTAACAAATAATCAACTTCATTATCTATGCAAGATGGGGATCATAAAGCTCCATTAGATTGTCTAAATTTCTTAAAATGTCAAAATTTGGGTAAATGTCATCTTTAATGGTTCTATTTTAGCATTATACTCTATAACCAAGATCATTTTATCTACCATGATGAACCATAATTCTTGTTGCTCCAACCTCCTCTTCTCCGCCATCTTACCTTTCTTCTTTCTCCATTAGCTCTTAGCCTCTTCCAACTATGTACACTGGTCACACACACTAAAAAAATCTTATTTCAACCAAAAATTGATACAAGAGGATCAAAACTCAAACATTTACCACCTTACTTTGATCCACCCCTTCAATGTCCTTAAGATCATGGATATTACTAATAATATAGTTTATGGTTTCTATAGCTCCTTGAATACTTCTTAGATCTCCTCCCATATCTCAATACTCAAAACATTGTTAAATCAAATGAATAAATACAATCAAACCTTCAAAGCTCATATAAACAACCCTATTATCCCTTGAGGCAATTGATGTTTAGATCATCTGGGTATAGACTTATAGAAGTACCTGAAGACCTCCTAATCTTCATTAGTTCCCTCTTTCATCCATGATATGGACCCCAACTTTGAAACAAAACTCCTTGTACAACTCATTAAGGCTCACCTTTTGCAATTTTCCTTCTAACTCTAAACTAAGTCTTAGAAGAAGGGCCATCTGGCATAATTCTTGTTGTGGAAAACTTCAAGGTGAAAAAATATAGATTTAGGAACCCATTTTGAGTTCTTGGTGTCTACAAAATTTCATCTTCCCAACTATAACCCTACCTCCTACTTCCTTTGTTAAATTATTTTTACAATTAGTCCTTTCTATTGTGTTTCTCAAGCTTCACACCAATTGCTGAGATATCTCTTCCATGGGAGCTTGATTTGGCTCCAAAAATTTCACCAATGCTTAGTAAACCCGTAGATAGAGATTAGTACCAAATTTTAGGAGTCGGGCACAGTTCAATCAAAAGATAACACAATTTCTCTTTTCAAACCCTAAACAGTCTTCTTAGATAGTCCTCGAGAGCTAGTTTTGGTTATAACTTTCACTAAAATTGATTTAAATCTCCAAATTTGGATTAAGAACTTAGGAAAACCTTACCATCATGAGGCTCTTACCAGAAATGTTTGAAGAGCACGAGATAGTTATTTTCCTTCCTTCTATGTTGCCCGCCTCAGTAGCATTCACACACGGTCATGTCAAAAGTCCTTCAAACCCTAATGTTACCTTCCTCTTTTTAGTTCATGGTTAGCCTTTATTCAATCATCATGAATGCACCCCTTTACTCCTTCACACAAGGTGGTGGTCATCATAGTGCACCATGTTAGTTACCTAGAAGGTGATATCAAACATATGACTGAGTGAATAAGGAGTTATAGTTTTCAAATCTAACCTAGCACAATTTCCACCTTCTAACAAATAGTTATCATAAGCATATTCATTCACACATCACAACCAAAACACATATGCCCTATTGTACCCAAAATCATGATACATATACACAATCCCAACATAGCACCATCTAAACAATTTTAGATATTAAAATAAGGGGTTAGATTTTCCATGATAACTCATGGAATAAGCACCATCAAAGCTCATTATTAGTTACTCGGTTGAGTCACACATATATCTTAAAGGGAGAAGGTCATAGATACTTGATATAAACTTTGAAATGTCCTTACTAGATGTTATAAAGTTCTCATTTCTTCTCATATGCATTGCTCACAAAAAGGAGTCAAACAAAGCTTAACAACAATACTCTTTACTCACCCTTTACTCACCCTTTATCTGCAGACTCAAACTTCTTTCTTCTCATATGCATTGCTCACAACAAAGGAGTCAAACAAAGCTTCCAACAATACTCCACCCTTTACCAAACTTTGACTCTCTCTCGCAAATATTTCCATCACTTTGCATAAGATATTTAAGTTACAAGAAAATAAAACACACACAAGCACCATTAATCCATCTCTTAGTGTCCAATACTCATAACTAAGTTTTAAAATCATTTTATCTTCACTCTAAGAGTAAGACTTACGTGTATACACAATGATAAGACACCAAAATCTTACAAGAAATTATCACAAATTAATTAATACAACATACATGCAAGAAACATACAAAAACTTGAGCTTTCTCCTATATTACCTTTCTTAAAACTTTACATTTGATTCAAACTCTGGCAAAATGAATTGGAAACAATTACATTTTCCTTCTTATATCCCTCTTCCCTTTCTCACTCGAATGGCTTGCTCATTGGGTCAGTTACAAGTATGATTCATGATGAGATTCCATCTTAAGGTGTTACATTTACCTTACATGTCTTAATTTTAGCATGACTAATACATTTCATGACTTGTGACCCCTAGAGGACCTAAATACACTATATTTGCTTCATTCCACCTTCTTATAAAGTTCTCAAGCTTCAAGAGTGTTTAAAATGACCTCAACAAACCAAAATGACCTATATATTCAAATAGTGCAAAAATGGAGGGAAATGCTCCATTTGAAATTTGAAAGGTCTAGGCACCCATATAGACAACTAAACAACTCCTAATGACCTATGACACACTACCAACACACTTGACAAGCAAATATTGTCCTTATGACTTATTTATAGGATGCCCTTGCATCAATATGAGTTGATATGTATATTTTGGATTGTTGGTTTTTTCAAATGTTTAGGATTTTTGGATTGTTTTTCAATTTTTTAGTAGATTTTTGACTGATTTTATATGTTTTTGGTAGTTTTGGAAAAAAATTTTTTTTGAAATTATATTGAAGTGTGTTTTAAGATTTTTATTTTTTTTTTTAATTTTTAAGGTATTTTTGACTAGGTATCGATGTGAGGGACCTAGTTGTGATAGTGATCATGGACCCATTCCAACTCATGTAAGAACTAAGAGTCTCAACAAGATTTAGAGATGGATGGAGCGAAGATGGATAATACAATAAATGGTAAACATCTTACTATTTAAAACAAAGGATAATAGAAGTCATGAGAGAAGATAGGATAGGAGAGATAAGAGGAGGTATGATAACATACACGTGTAAATGTTACATGTTAGGAAATCATTTTCAAACAATATTAAATATTCCATTCCATTGGCAGAATGTATTATAGATGAGTTAGTAATAGGATGTCTTACTCCACCCTTGACTACAAAAAACTAGGAAGATGTGAGGGCTCAACACCAAGAGCTAAAAGGACATGAGATGATGTGAATACATGAGATTAATATGGGCTGAAATTATGACTCGCCTCGATTAGGATTACCTGAACACTTCGAGATGATTTTCACTTTATAGTTCGTGACTCTCTAAACTCACAAGTGGTCTAATTAAGATCTAGTTGAAAGAATGGTTGTCTCTATAAGATGGGCATCTAAGCACTTTTTGGGATCTTGTAGGATTAAGACTTGTGATTTTAAAGGCTTTCTTTTATTATTGTTTTTGTTTTTGAAATGATCCCCACATTCATGCCATTAAGAGGCAAGGGCTCATCACCAAAGACAAAATGTAGGCAAGTAAGGGCACCTTTCTTCATTCCTAGCCTCATGCTACTAGTAAGAAGCATGGGATCAACACCAAAGATTGTGAAGGACAAGAGGTGTAATTATTTGCAATAGATATATGTATTTTTTAATTTATTTTTTCCTTGTATTTGAATTGTGCTTGATGGGAAGGAATATTTTCCCCAAATCTTTAGAGGATAACACCGAAGAGATGGCAATCAAAAGAGCCCAGTGAATTCTTAGAGTTGAAACTATTTGAGATAGAGCTTATGTGAAAGGAGGATTTTCCATCAAAGCTTCTAGATAGGACCATAGGTGAAAATATCTGAAATGGGAGAAACCATAAGAGGGATGAGATGCACAACACCTAAATAAGATCCAATATTAACTTGTGTCTTATGATGACATGAAATAAATAGGTGATGATTGTGAAGATTTGATTGTATGATGGGAATATCTACCAATGGAGTGAAAATTTTAAGATTATTTTTGGATGAGTTAGACGAAAGGAATGTACAAACGGCCTCTCCCAATGTAAAGAGTACTCACAGATAAGTGGTTCCTAGGAATATAACCTCTTTAGGTGGATAGTGTTCATGGGTTCATCAAGTGTTTGTCCAGGTTTGTAAAGCCAGGGCCAACTTATATGCGCCAAACCCAAACTTAGTAGTGATTACATATGGCCCTAATTAGTGGGCTCAAATTTACCTTGCTTTTATCTTTCTTTGGTTGTGTTTTTCTAATTTTCTTTGAGAACTAGATCACCAATCTCAAACTCTCTAGGTTTTATATTTTTGTTATAGCTACGTCATTGTCAGTTAGAAAATCATGCACTTTAGACATTTATTTATCTTGGTCTCATACTATTATTTAGAAGGTTCTTGAGTGAAAAAGGTACTAATTAACCCCGTCTTTTTTTGACCATCTTATTTATTTTATTTCGTAATTTGTGACCTATCGCACCACATGCCCACCATTTTTGACATCACGTGTTATTTTATCCTTGGTGGGGGCACCTAGATTTAGTATTGGGGTGCCCATGGGTGCCTTGTTCCACCCGAGGGTGCCCCAATCCCTTTTACACTTTCCCACCACTTTTAGGGTCTCTTTTCTAGCCATTTTACATCTTTATTTTTCTTGTGGTCGGCCTTTTCGGGGTTAATTACGAAATTAGAGCAAGAGAACCCTATAAATATAAATTTATGAGACCATAATGAGGGACCTAACATCATCTACTACTATCACTCCATCTAGAGTTGCATCCATCTATTACATTAGCATCCATATAGCTCCATCATCAAGGCACAAGCTAGGACATCTGCATCACACTTCATAAGGGAGGGATTCTATTCTATTCCATGCACATATTATATTACATTTTATACATTTAGCTATTGTTCACTATATCACAAAGTGTGACTAACACTTAGAGCACCTAGGGACACGACATACACACACACACACACACACACACACACACACACACACACACACACACACACACACACACACACACACACACCATAACTACATCCAGTGTCCGAAATGTAGTGCAACGCTTAGTTAGTAAGCCCAACATTGTGGCATCCGAGGTCACCCGACCCATTCAATTTCATATTTCTTTTTTTTATCGTTTTGATACTTACTTTTGGTCTTTTGCAAGTCATTTCTTCTTCTTGGAATATTTGGAGCATTCGACGCAATACAGGAAAATTAATATGACAGACAACTAGGGCTTCATATCACCTTCCGACCCTGTGAGCAGCAATTACAGAGCTTTTACATAGACCAAGGAACCCATATTACTTACTGAGCGCCTGCAAGTGCCCCAATCCTCTCCCGGGTCCTCCAGGTCCAACTATTTCACCCAAATCTATCCTTTTCTAGTCTTGCATAGTTGTTCTGCTTTCGATTTTTTGTTCATTCTTGTGACAATTCTGATAGGATTTTATTATTCACCAAGTTCTTTCCTCTTCTCTATTGCATATTAGGGTTAGCATTTCATTTTACATATTTTCTTAGATCATTAGTATACTTATTTACTACATTTATTTTCCTTAGTACAATATTTTTCATAGCTTAGATTAACTATCTTCATACTACCTAGTTTAGTCAATTTTAGTTAATCATTCATATCCAGCTTTGATAGACTTGGAGATGGTTTAGAGTGTTAAGCCTTTTTCATCAAGAAGCTCTAGTTCATTAAGTCGTGATTGTTTATATTCATCTTCATTGATTAAGTCCTGAAGGGATATTCTCAAGGATGGGAGTTTGATCTCAACAAGTAAAACAACTTCATGTACCATAAATGAGAGACAAAGGAGTGGCTCCCCAAGAGTATAATATGATGTGTGATAAGCCCAAAGGGTGGGGTAGATCTGGGTATGTTAGTTTCATCCATGTGTATTGACTATCTTTTCCATGATTCTCTTTAACGTTTTTTAGTCACTTCATCTGTTCCATTACCTCGACAAGAATATGGAGTGGACCATTTAAGGTGGATGTGGAAACGTTTAGCAAGATCTTTGAAAAAATTTTTGTCAGGACTTTCCATTGTGTAACACCCATGTTATGATTCATCCAAATTAAGGGAATTTTTAAAATTTTAAAACAAATCCCTTAAGTTCCTTTTATGTTGTAATGAATATCATTATTACTTAGCTCACTGCTAAATAATCCAACATTGTTTAATATTCCAAAATCCATATTGATAACATACATTAACCATGTGCAACTGTAAGGGTCCTTTAGATCTCCCCGAATCTCCCTTATACACTCTACATGAGTGTGTATACATTTGGTTAAACCTTTTTATAGGTTAAGAGAACTTGTGCATCCCCTTAGTGTTAGCTAGTAAAGTATTCAAGTACTTCCTCCACTCAAAACATTGTTGATTAGAAGAAATGGTGAACAGACAATGCAATTAGTCATTTGCATTACTATGGCCATAATTATCTGAAATTGTGCTAAGAAGCGCTTTCGAGATTGCACTAGCCTACAAAACATTTCTTCCCTTCACCGCATAATTTTCTCAATATAGTTATCATGATTCTTTTCTATTGATTAAGAAATTAAGTTTCAGTTTGAAGTGATAGGGACCATGACTCATCATTTTAGCGAAGGAATCCTATCAATGTCACCTTAGGATCCTCGTGGGAAAGAAAGTGACCATGTAATAACTTTTTCATTACGTCCTCACTACCCTTCCCGTAGCCATCCTAAGTTGGCATGAGTAGGATAACGTTGAAAGGACAATAAATCATAGTGACTATGCTTCGTTTACATTTTTCACCATCCATTTTTTTAAGTAGATAAGTTTGTCTTACGATAGGTTACTTAGTATCTATACATGACATTCTTTTCCGATAGAAAGTCGTCACAACTCACGGAGTTACTATCTTCAATAAGTTTCTCTCATCATGTTGTCATTAACATTATGTTGGTATTTAACATATGATAACTTAACCAAGCCTCAGTACTTAACCAAACCCTGTTTAAATGATACAATAATATCTCAATTAGTTTTTTCCTTAGCCTCCTTTGCATAAGTTTAACATTTATTAGGAATAGTTCACTTAATCACAACGGATCATCAACCGATAATAAATAGAACAACTTATGATTACCATAAAACATGAGTTTAATTAATCACGCCTCGGATACAATTTTTCTATTTGATCATTATTGAAATAGTATGTGTACTTATGTGTCATTGTGGTGTCATAAATAGTGTTACACTTGTTTAAATTAAGGTACAACGACACTACAACTTTTATTTCATGTTATTGTTTCTCATAATGTAATATTCGAATCAATGTTGTAATTAATCATCCTTAAGGAAACTATAAATTCGAGAAGATCATATTTATTAACAATAACTCACACATGGAAATTTATGTTAATAAAGAACCCTTAAACACTTTCAAATTAAATATTACGATAAGATTATAAAAGTTATGTTTATCGTAATGATATTTATATCATACTTGTTGATTGTAGATCATCATATACAATCATCGTTTGTATATATAATCTATTCAATACTTAATAAGAAAATTACATGATCTCATGTATTTGTCATTATTCAAGAATAGTATAATTTATTTTGCAAGTACGATAATATCCTTCATTGTTTCATCTTATTGTTTTCATTGTCTTACTTCGACTGTTATATACATAATTAATCATTCAAAATAAAATCATCTAAACGGATGGAATATCATAATACATATTTATTCATTTTCAATCATATACTACTCGTAAAATAGTGTTATACACTTTCTTATTTTGTAAATATGATATCAACACAACATAATATTTATTTAATAAATAATAAGGATAATTTCCATGTTTTTCCAAAACAATAACAAAAAATAATCAGAATAGAACATTAGGCCAAATGCCTTTATTCAACTTGTGAAGTTAAAACTTTCACATTTATAATCAAGTAAAATAATCTGAAAACGGATATGAAACAATAATGTATGATGAAATCATGCGTAATCCAACCAATAAATCACTTCACAAGGATTACTTTGTCTGCATGCTATAAGAGAGAGAAATTTGTATACATGGTCAGTTCTATGAACTGGCATGAATTATCCACTCAATTCATGTTGCTTTAATTTGAAATAAAGGAATATGATAAGGTTTCCTTAAATGATAACATATAAGCTTCTTAATTCATCAAATAAACTATATCTTAATGAACTAACAAGATTATAATGCATAACGAAGCTATCTCAACCATATCAGTTTCCAACAATCATGATTCCAACAAAGGTAATAACATTCAAACCTCATTTTAATAACTTGTAATACAACTAACAAGTTCATAATTTTATATCAACATCTCACAAACTACTAGAACTCATTGAACATAACTTTCTTAAATCAAGATCATCCATATTCCTATTTTGAGATCATCTAATAAGAATAATTCCAACAAAGTACCCTTTTTAAAGTTCAAAATTCATGATAAGGTTTATTTGTGCGATAACAAGTGAACTTCATAAATATATGAACAAGTTTATATTACATCAAACAAATAGAATGTTGTCACATAATGAAGCTATCATACTGGATATCAACAAACAATATTTTGTAAACTATTAGATACGTTGTTTATATTTTATTAAAATCATGATCAAACAATGTTCCTATACCCGAAATCATCAAATAAGAATGATACCAACTTCTTACACAAGAAAATCAAATTGTCACTTCAACCTTTTAAGGAATGACTATATGGTAGACAAACAGACCCATGTCTTAATATAACCAAACAATTTAATAACTAACATTTGTAAATATCACGTCACAATCTCAATTTACCACACTTTCTCATTACTACCGAGAAGCTCTAAAACCAGTCATAAACAAATAATAACATCACTTCTTACCCTCATCGCAATGGTTTTACTAAACTTAATTCAATTAAGTTGTTATGTAATTTTATTTACTCAAAATCAGTATATATATATATATATATATATATATATATATATATATTAGTAAGCACTCTCCAAGAGATCGTGCATCTCTTTACTAAAGCCGAGGATTCTTTTACTCAACAAAGAGGGATAACGTCAACCAAAACTAATGCATTTACCCACTATAGACACCAAATTTGGGTCACACTCCCTTGGTCCCCTTCAATTAATTAACGTAACACATTTAACTAATCATGATCCATTTACCCCATACTAATCATCACATTATTAATTAATTTAATTATTTTAATTAAGTTAATTTCATCCTCACACCTCCACCTCATCATTACACCTCACCCTGGACCCATTCCAGGGGCATTTAACTCACAGTGACCAAGTCATCACTCTCGACCGAGTCATCACTCCTAGTGCTGAGTCACTACTTGACCTAACTAATTAAGACTTCTTCCTAAACCTAACTGACTTGTTATAAGATCTTCTTGCCTTCTCTCACGTGAACTCTACTTCCCTAAGTGGACCCAACAAGGAAAGCATGAAAATCTAGGAAGATCTGCCTATTTTTGGTAAATAGGACTATTTCATCAGAATCGATGCCGATTTATCCTCATCCGAAGTCAATCACCTAAACTGTCATCAATTCCTTTATATATAATTTTACAACTCTTTACATGGGTTGGTCATTTTGAGTTTGGAAAGTGTTATTACAATCAAGCGAAGATCTTAGAGCAATTACTTCATCCAAACGATGTCTACACACCACGAGAGAGCAGCACAAGCCAATGATTCCCTTCCAGATCAGTGGAGCATTCACAAGAACACATAGGTCATACCGCTTATAGGAACTAAACCAGCTACCACCTCACCAATCAATCACCAACCTTCATCCAACCAGAGAGATCTTCATAAAAACAAGTAAGTAACATGATCTTAATCATTTTTGCTTCCTTTATTGCAAATCTCTTTTCTTGCTTTAGTATTTTCAATTTCTATTGTTATCTGATATCTCCATCTTCTCACCAATCCACCAACCTAACTAGTTCAAGACCTTTCACCCTTTGTGACCTCTCCCCAGTATTCCTAAGTCTTCTCAGTTATATTACAAACCTAACCAAACCATCCTCACTCTCGTGGAGTCAACAGAGAATCCCAAAAACCATTTTTATTAAGTTATTGCCAATTGCCCCTATCAACGCTTCTGGTTTATCCTACCGTCTTCGCCATCCTCGAACCGACATTGGTCACTGACCAATATTGATCTCTATATCATTTTATATTCTCATACCAACAAGCTTCCCACTCAACCAAAACCAACCTAGACCTCAACCAATCAGCCCCAAACCCTTACCAGACCTTTGATGCATGTCTAACCTGAACAAACCCCGATTCTAATTAGATTTAGTGTTATTTTGATATTTAGCATAAAATCTAGTGTATTGTGTGTATGAGAAACCTAAATCATTACATCGCAACAAAATTTATTTATTTCAATTGCTTATTCACATTGAATTTTTATTAAACAAAGGATTGAAAACCTCTCTGTGGAAGCACCACTATTCCCGGATCTAGCATACGCTAGGTAGTAGTCATTGTCATATGATATTTAATATTCTTTTGTGGTCTTGCTTTGCATCTATAGGTAGTCCTTCCCGGATAAAAGGAGTTCTCTACAATCAACTTGGATAATGTCAACAACTTGCGCATTTTACCTTCCACCTTTGCCTCACAGTATTCCTCCTTAACCATTTACCTTCTATCTCAGTATCATTTACTCATTATACCTTACAATGTCATACTCGTGTTGTTCACCCTACTGACCTTACCTTTCCTAATGTCGTGTTGTTTATCCCGACCTAACCTTTGGTGCCCTGGAACAAACCTATTGCCCATTCTAGCACCTTTCCTAGTTGTGTTTTAGGACCATATCCTATACCTTAGATACCTAAACCACTTCAACCTTGTTTGGATAAACCTATTGACCTTTGACGACGTAGAGTTTGCAAGCTCTTCAACTTGGTACCTTATCACATTCTATACATGTGTGTGCATTAGACTGCCACTACCTATTACCTAACCAAATCACCCTTACCTACAACCCACCTACCCTTGTTTTCATCACTTACCTATTTATCAAACCACTCACCAACTCCATTTAACACCTCATCAGTTCTGGTTTGAGGGGGATCACCTCCACCCATACTGGGGCAACCTAACCTTCACCCATACTTAGGGCAACCTAATCTTCACTCATACCTGGGGCACCAAATTCCTATTTTTGTCAGTGTCACTTATCAATACAAGCTACATGACAAAAAGGGGCAAATGTAGACACCAAATTTGGGTCACACTCCCTTGGTCCCCTTCAATTAATTAACGTAACACATTTAACTAACCATGACCCCTTTACCCCATATTAATATTCATCCTCATGTTATTAATTAATTTAATTAAGTTAATTTAATCCTCACACCTCCACCTCATCATGACACCTCACCCTGGACCCATTCCAAGGGCATTTAACTCACAGTGACCAAGTCATCACTATCAACACTGAGTCATCACTCCTAGTGCTAAGTCACTTCACTCCAATTAACTAAGACTTCTTCCTAAACCTAATTGGACTTCTTCTAAGATCTTCCTGCCTTCTCTCATGTGAACTCTACTTCCCTAAGTGGACCTAACAAGGAAAGCACGCCAAATCTAGGAAGATCTACCTATTTTTGGTAAATAGGACTATTTCACCCTAATCGACATCGGTTTATCCTCACCGTACATCACTACCTAAATCGCTTGATTGATTCCTTTATATATAATTTTACAACCCTTTACCCAAGTTGGTCATTCAGTTATTGGAGCCTTATTATATTCAAGCATGAATCTTCAAGCCCTCCTACATCCAAACGACGAACACACATAACCACAATGCAAGACAAACAACCGGTTCTCCTTCTAAAGCATTGGAATACTCACATGAGCACACAGGTTGTATTGTCACGGCACTAGACTCAAGCACCTCTTCTCTAATCAACCATCAACCATCTCAACTACTGGATCTACAAAATACCAAGTAAGTGCTGTGATTTCAATCATTTGTGCTTATCTCATTGTAGATCTTCCATTGCTTTTAGTATTTTATTTCTTCTCATACTGTATATCATCTTCTTCCCACAAACCCATTATTCAACCACCCCAATCCTTTTCACCCTTATAAAACCTTCTTCTTAGTATTCCCGAGTCTTCTCAACCATGTATTATGACCTAAACCACACTATCCTCACTCTTTGTGCAATCATAGGGAGCCTAAAAACCCATTTTTAATAGTTCATTACCTATTGCCTCTACTCGACGCCTTATTCGACCGCCATCGGTTTAGTCCCCATACTACGGCATCAGGTCATTGGGACTGATATCAATCTCTATGTCATTTCATATTCTCATACTAGAAAGCTTCCCACTCACCCAAAACCAACCCAGACCTCAACCAATCACCACATACCCTTACTGGACCTTTAATAGACACTGTCTGACTGAACAAACCCTCAGTTCTAATTAGATTTAGTGTTATTTTGATATCTAGCATAAAATATAGTGTATTGTGTGTATCGTAAACCTAAATCATTACATTCAATAATAGGACTTATTTATTTCGAGCTTGCTTATTCACATTGAATTGTTATTAAACAATGGATTGACAACCTCTCTAGGAAGTACCACGCTTCCTAAATCTAGCATACGCTAGGCAATCCACTGTCATATGTTATTTAATACTCTTTTGTGGTCTTGTTTTGCATCTATAGGTAGTCCTTCCCAGACAAAAAGGATTTCTCTATGATCAACTTGGATAACGTCAACAATGCGCGCATTCTACCTTCCACCTTTGCCTCACATGTATTCCTCCTTAACCATTTACCTTCTATCTATTTCATCTTAGAAAGCATAAAACTTATTGGTGAAACACCCACATCCCACAATAATGAATCACTCAAAATGTCAACGTTGATTCCGCTCTTACAAGCATTTCAATAATTTAAAACAAGATTTCTATCATCCCCGTATAAGCTCGTATGAGCTAAATTTTTTTAATATGTTATTCTCGTAAAGGAATTTAAACCTGTCATTCCCAAGTAAAAAATACTATTGCAATAACCAAGTTACCCACAAGAAGATGGATAGTCTATTTCCCTAAATACACATGACCCAAGAATTAACCAAATTATAAAAAACAAAACATTTCAGGAGATAGAGAGAAAGAGAGAGCAGAGCTTTCACAATTTACAATTCATTGTAGAGAAAACTTTAAATCGGATCTTTTATAATTACATATATAGATATGAATCTATTTTGAATTGATTGAAGTATCAAGCATGGAGTTTAGTAAACAAACCCCCAAACCAAACTAAGGAATCGACTCGGTATTTATGAGTTAGTATTAACCACAACTTCATACAATAAATGGACAAATTTATAAGTGTTTTGCAAGACAATATGTTTATCCACAAAATCAAATACCCACAATTTCAACTAGTCTAATACCTTCATAATCAAACTCACATTTTCCACAAAGAGTTTATTTGAATTAAAAACGCAAAACCTGTAATGCATTTACAAAGAAAAACAATATTCTTTTCTTTTTCCAAATACTTTTGAACAACATATAACATTTTGCAAGACAAACACTTAGACAAATCAAATACCTAGAAGACACTAGTTCAAATACCATCACTTACTATATAAAAACCCAAAAAGCTATCAAATAAATGCATGGTAAATCAAAATGCCATACCCAAAAACACAATCATCCAAGGAATAATATTTTCTTCATTATAATGGAAACCTAATTATTTTATTAATTTGGAAAACTTAAATCCTTCCTAATTTAATTTAGACAAAGGAACCCATATAATATTTCTTTACTTCAAAGTAAAAACAAAGAAAGAGATGGAAATTCATGCCCAAATCAATTTTTCCTTTCTCTTCTCCCTCTAATCATTGAAATCTTTGTTAGGTTGTGGAGCTAAATAGCTTCACTGGAGCATGCATTACAAAGTGACTGGGTTACATAGTGACCGACATTGGTCAAGAAGTGACCGCACGGTCAGCAAGGTGATCGACATCGGCCGATTCTCAACCCACATGGGTCGTGAAGTGACCAACATTGGTCGTAGTGACCGACATTGGTCAGTGGTAAATCACATCATTTACTTGTGCTTAAGGAGTGTTTTATTTATAAGTCACAATATTTAACATAATTTTTAAAAAAGTAAATCTATTGATGTAATTTCATAGCTAAGGTGCCTTAAGTTTTGGCTAAGCTTATATAAACTAGAAAACTAGGGTTAGAACATAAGGAATGAGGAAATATAAGAATTGAGCTATCCTTGGTTGAAAGGATGACGAATAAGAAAAAGAAAAAGCATATTGCATGAAGATAGGAGCTTTCATAGAGAGAAGTTGAACATAAGGAAAGTGCAGGTACATTGTTGGTGAGAATATGGTATTATCTTCTACTGTATTTCATTTGTATTGTTTAGTCTTATGTAATGGCTTGCATAGTATGCAGTTGCAGCGAGCTTAGGGTTCCTTCTTGTTAGATCCACATGTTGTGAGATATTGTATTACAAATCCACGAGATCATGATGTATTGTTGATCCATAGGAATCTAGTATTGTAGAGGAAGTTGTCTCCATGTTTACGAGAGGTTGTCGTAGTGATAGAGGAGAGAATTACTTGGTGCATGGTTATAGTTGCAAATCGGTAGATGCTTCTAGAGGTCTTGTTTGTAGATTCACAATATAGTGAGATATTGGTTGCATAGTGGCAGATGTAGGGTAGCTTCAGGTATGTGAGATCTGGTGGTGTTTTAGAGGCATAATTGTAGTGCACTCAGGTAGATCCGGTTAGAGATCTGGAGGAGACACAAGTGGTGGTATGGAGGCACGATTTAGTGTACTTAGGAAGATCTCGGTTAGAGATCTGGAGGAAGAGATACTCTTGTAGAGATACATGTACTCTTGTGCATGAAGATTTGGTTTGTAATCTCTTGTTATATTATATATATGAGATCTCTATCTTTGTGGACGTAGCCCACATTGGGTGAACCATGATACATGTTGTGTTATGTGTGTGTACTTTTGTGTGATTTGGATTATTCTTTTTTATAATTCCACCGTCAGTAGATTTTGTGGGGATTGCTTAGATTCATATTTGCATGTTTTGGATTTGATATTCTATAGTTGCAAATGTTTCTACATAGACCCATCCCCAACAATCTTCAATGCCCAAAATTGAATTCCCAAAAAAAGTGTCCAATAACAATAATAAAACCACTTTGCCATTTAAAAATAATATTGTAACGCATGAAACCGATTTTCTGAATATTGCCTCCTTTTCTCATACAACTCACAACAACATTTCACAAATAGAGCTCACAGAGCATCATGCACAACAGGAGAGAAATCTCAAGCAACAAAACAAAAAGATAAAAATAAATTATCTTACATGCAATGGCTTCCCAATAAAAGCGTTTAACTCCCAAGGAACCCCAATCATCCCAAAAAACCATGCAAAATAAATGCAATTAAATTTATGTTAACTCTTATTTTTTCCCCTCCTATTTCTTCAACTTCACATGCAAATGCGTGTTTTTATTTAAAGCATCCAAGGTTTGGTCTATGACCAAGTTCAAATTTAATTAATCATTGGAAATTTTTAAACCTTATAAAATCCCTATGTAACTCATATGGTCAGTGTATCGAATAAACAAAACAATAATTAAAATATTACCTTATTAATTACCAAGTTAATTGGTCTGAGTCCCGCTTTCAATAACCTTTCAAACTTAATTGTTGACCATGGTCAATGTCTACATAGTACGATGATAACAAAACTCCAGATTTGATGATAAAATTTAGCAACAACAATTTGAGATTAGCACATGAAAATAGGAAAAATCCAGAGACAAATAAAATATAAAAAAAAATTGAGTAATTTCTATTGAATAGGAAGGGCATTTTATACAATTGCTTGCTCCTATAATCATTGAGACAAGTCTTATATTTTTATCCCCAAACCTCTCCTCTATTCCTTAGTCTTACCCCACACCCCTATCTATGAGTGGTACATGACAACTATTTGTGCACACTTTTGGTTTATTTAAATATTAAATAATACAATTATTTGAACCATATGTTCACACTATGAACACTTATTTCCTAATGATTTAATCAATATAATTGCCTCATGGTCCATGACCAAACCTAATAATCATAAATTTTAACAATGTCATGTGACAAGGTATAAGACCATTATTTTATTTAATAACAATAAGAATTCAGTCACTTTAATATTTAAATCTTCTCGTGGTCTGCGAACCAATATAAAAACAACAATAATAAACGTTGCCTTATAACAATAAATAGTACATCACAATCTAGGACCAATACACCGTAATTTTCATTTCCTTGATCCGTGTTCAATTAAACAATTACCTCATCATCGGTTAGAGACCCTTATCCAAGAGGTAGTAAAACTTATAATTTCAATGATTTATGGTTAATGACCAAGCTCGCAATGCCATGAAGAGAAGTTAGAATATTTAAGCAATAACCTTACATTATGATTACTTGTCATTTAGTATAAAATGAAATCATTATAAATCGATATTGATAACATTTCTCAAATAAACCTTTTCCAAATAACGAAAAATACTCGTGAATCGGTAATAAGGTTGATACAAAACATTATCATGATGTTAACTAGTAATGAAGTCAACTATAATCATTAACATGTAATAATGATAACCAGAAAGTGGTTGTCGATAATCAATGTCACACAACTATGCAACGATGAAAATGGTTATTTAACAAAACAATCATTCAACAAAATAGTTGTTTGCATATACTCATATACTTATATGCTTATATATGCATCTATATATGTATATGTATATGATTTCACATATACATAAGTGTACACATTTGTATATACAATAACAACATTATAAGTATTAACCTATTGTTATTGTAAAATAAGTTGTCAATTATCACTCATGGTGATAGGAAACCAATTAATTTCGAGGCGTGACATCAACCCAATGATTAAAACTTAATGTTATCAATTAGATAAACTAAAAACAGTCAAGACATCACCGCAAAAAAAATCAGTTCATACTTTTTCATAAAAATCTAAAAATGTTTGTAAATCAAAAGTTAAAAACCTTAGTTGTATTAGCCTCAAAAAAGTAAATATTCTCAAAACAATTAGTAATATAGCAAAAATTGTCAATGTCATCAATATTATTATCATGTACTATGTACTATACCATTAGTAAGTCAAATATAAGTTTTAATCATTGAGCCGATAAGGAAAAAATAGTTTTTAATTCATCCAAGTTTTCCTAAGTTACATAATTCATAGAATATTGGTCTTATTAGACATTGTAATTTCTCAATTTCTAAAATACAACCAATGAATTTCCACTCTCACATTGGTTCTACTAGGATAATTCCATGGTCCTGTCTCTATCAAGCATTCAAACATAAGAAATGTGTTATATCCTAAACACACTTTTTACACAAGAATATGAAAACATCATGCCTAGAAAATTTGGGTGGTAAAAATAACCTCAGAGGCCATTGGAATTATTACTACTAGAATTTTCATAAGATCCCACATATATGTGTGACAAATCTAAGCTGACCTTGCTAAAAAAATAGTGCTCTTTTTGGGTTTTACCCATGAAAAGACTTTGTCCCCTTTACTCATATTTTCCATTAACTTAAATAAGTCAATAACTTCATTTTCCCTTATGCCTAGAATATGCTTGCATCAAAAATTATTTCTTAATTTTCATTTTCAGATAATTGTCTAAGGGTACTTACACTTTTTTTAATACCATAAGATTCCGACTTGAAACTTCATATTCCTATCATTTGGATTTCTTTATGCAATTATTATATGTTGATAACACAAATCATTTTACTAGTTGTTTCTTTACTTCTTCCAAAATTTGTGTTCTGTAGGTCACCATAGCGGAAGTATGCTTCTTATGACTCAACGTATCAACCATTTAGTTATCATTTTATAAAAAGTAAGTAATGTCAAAATTATATTGGGACAAAACTCTAGCCATCTATGCCATCTTGCATCTAAATTAGGTCGCGTTGAATTATATTTCATCCCCAAATGGTCATTTCTATTTCAAAAGACTTTCTAGCAAGTAATGCCTCCAAACTTGCAAGGCATGAATTATGACAAGTTCTAAATTGTGGAGAACACATTTATGCTCATGCTATTTCAATTTCCACTCTCATAAGAAATTACAAGATCGTTTTTGCAATTATTCCACCCACCCCTTACCTATAAAGACCAATTACCATGACGAGGTTCCCATTGGGACCCAAAACTTCAAAAATGAGTGTTGTTAATTTTTTCTTCAACATATTAATGTTATTTCAAACTTTTCAGTCTACACAAATTTATCCAAATAATTTTGAAAAAAATATGCATGAAGTTAAATAATGCAACATGTGTACTAGTATGTCCAAAGAGTAACACGGTAAATTATAATGCTCATAACTTGTTTTGCATGCTATCTTACATATGTCTTCATCCTTTATATTTAGATAATGATAACGAGGGCATTAAATTGATCCTTGAATACACAAATAAGACCTTGGATAACCGTATAGTTTTAGGTTTGAATTCATATGCGAAATCAAAATCATGTTTAGGAGAAAGTCCCTTTTTATGCCATGTATGCTTGTTATTTTTACGCATATCATCTAGGAATTTTATTTGTTTTTCAAAAAATCCACTATTACCTTATGTTGGGGCAACCAATGTTATATCAATAATATCATAGGTCCCTAAAGAGCTTATGCATAAGTCCAGTTCTATGGTAAATTTAAGTAACTTAAATGTTACGTCAACATAAATGGGTCTAAAGTTTAGACAACATTATTCCCTTATGGAAAGTTCCATGTATTTTTATATTACCATGTTCCTTATTGAGTTTTTCAGCTAATGTATTATATATAAGCACTTAGTTGCACTAGTGTTATATTATATCAATGAATAAGAAACCCTATTCGCTCCCGAAATTACACCCTAAGGAAACGAAAGCAACTAATAAGAGTGGTCAAGCTTGGCTTTGAGGGAGTGATGAAAATGAAAAGTTATTTGTCATTGATAGTTAGGGATTTTTTCAACACTCAACTTACTAACTCAAATCTTGGAGGTGATCAGGAGACACCTTGATAAAAGGGATGACTCACCTTACTACTTTTGGCTCTTCCCGACCAACGAGGTGAGAGGACCTAGTTGGAGAATCGAATAAAGGAAAATCTTTCCTAGCTTGGTTTCCTTTATGATTGGTGTAACTTAATTTGAAGCAAGTGTAGCCACATATACAATACTCACTCATAAGAGTTGTCACTTGATTATTGTACGCACTTGACACATCAAATACAGATCAAAACAAACAGATAATGGACAATTTCATATATTACGTTTGCGTAATAGTGTCAACCAAGGGTGCTTTAAATGATATTGGATCACATACTTGGTGGGATTCTCAACAAAGCTTACTAGTAATAAAAAATTTCAAACACAACTTTGCAAAATAAGCATATGTATGGTATGCGGGTATGATATGCTTAATATGTGTGAAGATAATTGGATATTTTAGTTGAAATTAGAGGTTGAGGGTAATTTATTTTGTGAATTTGGTACATTAATGTTCCCATAGAGAATCCATCCTTTGACAATGATGTTTGAAAAGAACAATCAATTTAACATAATTTGTGAAATAACATTTACATTCATTGATACCCAATTTACACAAATGTTATCAACAATATTCAAAATCCTAACTACAAATCATGGAGTTAGAGTTGAGATAAAGCACTTGCTATATTCATTTCATACACCCAAAATACCCTTAAGGGATAACAATAACCCTTCAAAAGTGATGTTGCCTTTAGGATTTTACAACCGGACTGAACTATTGTAAAGTATACACTACTCTACAATATTCTCACAATGACCAAAAGAATGCAACAACTTGAAGAAGGACCCTTGCGTAATCAACAAAGTAAAACCAATACAAGATTGTAACAAAAATTATATTGCCTCGTTCATTCTTTCAAAACATAAGAAATAAGAAAGTATAGTTTTATCAAAATAGAGAGAATTTATTCATGTAAGTTTTGGCAAGGAGACAAACAAATGCCTTCAAAACCTGCTAATGGATGTACAATGCAACCACCTTAGCACTTCCTCATAGAACTAGATACATACAAAATGTTTTGCAACATACTATAATATGGAACTTACAACTAAACTTGATCAACAAAATTCTACAACTACCCCCTTTAGCCTCTCACTCAAAATGAAATAATTTTACAATATAGAGAGAGAGAGAGAGAGAGAGAGAGAGAGAGAGAGAGAGAGAGAGAGAGAGAGAGAGAGAGAGAGAGAGAGAGAGAGAGAGAGAGAGAGAGAGAGAGAGAGAGAGAGAGAGAGAGAGAGAGAGAGAGAGAGAGAGAGAGAGAGAGAGAGAGAGAGAGAGAGAGAGAGAGAGAGAGAGAGAGAGAGAGAGAGAGAGAGAGAGAGAGAGAGAGAGAGAGAGAGAGAGAGAGAGAGAGAGAGAGAGAGAGAGAGAGAGAGAGAGAGAGAGAGAGAGAGAGAGAGAGAGAGAGAGAGAGAGAGAGAGAGAGAGAGAGAGAGAGAGAGAGAGAGAGAGAGAGAGAGAGAGAGAGAGAGAGAGAGAGAGAGAGAGAGAGAGAGAGAGAGAGAGAGAGAGAGAGAGAGAGAGAGAGAGAGAGAGAGAGAGAGAGATGTTTTCCTCTTTAACCACCAACAAGATGCATTAAAATTCGAAAAGGAGCATGTGAAGCCTACCAAGGTCATTAATTCTTGTTGTATTGCTTGTTGGAGAAGAAATGTGCACCATACTTCATTAAGTTGGGTGGTTGAACAATACTTATGACTACAATATTGAATTCTCATGTTTTATTCTTTTTCTCCCACTAACTGCCATCAATTTCTGAATCTAATGATTTTAAAGTGAAGGGATTGAAGAGACCTTTCCAATGATATAAATTTTGCAAGATTTAGAGCAGGGGAATCTAAGGATACGACCTTTTGAAGTTTTGCATGTCGGGATGAACAAGAGAATGACATGTGGCAACCTTTGATTAGTTTGGGTATTGCCTGCTCCGCCAATATGTGCATTCATTTTACTTTTACCATGTGTTCACCTTTCATTGGGTCGTGGGTGGGCTTTGCTTCCTTTTAATTTTCTACATTCCTTTGTCCTTGCGAGCAAGTTTATTCCTTAATGAAAAGTGAGCCAATAAGATAACGCCACGCTCCTTCACCTTGTCGACTCATCTTAGCCCTCAAAAGCATAAGCCAATGGGAAAGCTCCATGCCCCTCGTAAATGATAGTCTTTTTTATCACTTATGATAGAGTGTGAAGTTCCAACCAATAGGAAAACTTCATGTACCTTCCTTATGTCGACTTTTGATATCCCCAACTGAAAATTGCGAAACGTGAGCCAATGAGAAAGCTCCATGATTCAATGTAGTGTTATACTTGTTTCCTTCATGTTTTTCTTTCATTGTTCTTGCTTCACATCACAACTTCATACCTGATGGACTTCAAATTGTTGCCTCCATATAAAACTTTCCATGTGTCTCGCTTTTACTTTTAAGTTCACCCGTTGACTTGTTGACTTGGCTATTGTTTCACCCTCAATGGAATTATCCATTAAGTCTCATTTCAGGAACTTGAAGTCCACAAAACCCAAATTCCATGAAGGGATCTGAAATCCCACCACCTGTTCTCTTCTCATTGTGAGCATTTGAAGTGCTTAGCGGTGTATAATTTTGATGGCGCTGGGACGTCTGTCATTTTTGTTAAAATGGCTAAGTCTTGATTAACTGAGTTATTTGGTCTTGCAACTTTAGACTTCATGGTTAGGTTGCATGCTTTTGAGCCTTTAGAGCTTTGAATTTTGGAGAAAATGAATCATTTAGTGTTGATTGTAGGTTCTTTGTGAAAGATGTAAACATATCTCGATCATCCGTAAGTTCAAGCTTTTATACCTTGATCAACCCATCCATTAACCAGATTCCCATCAATCCTTTCATTTTACTTTAACAAGGCACAGAAATCATGACAAATTGACAAATTTCCCTTACTCGATTGATCTTGAAGCACGAGGAATAATATGAATCACACATATTAGTTAATTTTACGGAAAGTCAAGGAAAAATACGAGATCGATCCAAGGACTAGATTGAGCACCAATAAGTCCTACATAACTTACACGGAACTTCGTTAGGAATAACTTGTTCCTCAACTTTGCAATTAGTCATTATACCATGCATCATTAGTTGTTAATGGTTCCCTTAATTGCTCCAGGGGAATTTATTAACATAGTGGTCACCACCACATTTGAAACATCCCTCTGTAGGCCCTTTTTCCCACATCTATTTTTACCACAAGCAGTGTTGTTCTACTCTTTCTTGCTTGTATTTACAACATGTTTTATTGTTGTATTCCTCCTGACAGTCCTCATTTTACTGTCATATTTCTTCCACCAAATTTTCCTATAAGTTAATGGTGAAGAAGAGTTGATGCTCTTATTACTCTTTTTCTCTTTACGAGTTGGAATTGCTTGCAAATTCTGTTCTTTCCCAATGGATTTTTCAAACATTACTTCCATAGTAGATAGTCCATGCTTATCTACTTCATCTCCCATATTTGGGTTTAATTCCATATTGGATTTACAGTTCCAAAACTTATCATCATTAATCATTTCAACAGTCAAGCGGTTCCCTCCTTGATTTCTACTCGACTTGATGTTCAAGTTGTTTTCCTCAAACTTATCATTTTCACCCACTACCAACTGCTCCAAGGAAGCTATCTAGTTTCGATTGTCCTACAGGATTGTTAGAATTTTATCTAACTTCTTAAGCATTGAACCTATAGTATTAAGCTCGATCCATTTCATTTCTCATGGTTCATCCTTCTCAAATCCATCATATTATGTTAAACAAGAATAAGATGTTTAGTTAGCGTATGAACCCATTAAGTCCAAGAGCTAATAAACCTTCACTCTGGAATATATTGGGTAAAAGGAGGGTTTTAGAAGGTCCCCCAACCTTATACAAACGAGCCCATCAGGCCAGATTTAGCATTAATAGAATCAGAGTCAAAATACCCGAGTAGATTCCAAAAAAGGAGGAAGAGAAAAAGCAAACATAGAAAAAGAAACTATACATCAAAAGAGCTTTTTCAGCTCGGAAACTGCTTTCTTAGCTCTAGGAGAGCCTGAGTCGTTAGCAATAAGATCAGCCAGCTTGATAAGCTCCGCGCAGTCATTCGCAATTGCATTTCTAGTGGATTCCGTGAAGGCCTCCCAAGCTTTCAGCGCTTTGAAAGCACGCTGGAGCTTGCTCAGAATAGAGGAAACCATGTCGGCTCTGCATTGATCACCTTTAGCGTCAGCAGACTCAGAATCAGCAGGATTTGATTCCATCAAAGGAGTGGAGTGGAGAGTGTCGGCAATGAAAAAAATTTTTTCGAGAGAGCCTTGGATCCGGCGGCTGGGAGATGGGATCCATGACCGGTTGAGAGACATCACACTGCTTGCTCAACCCGGGGAGTCGGGGTATAAGCAGCCAAGCCCAAGAGATCAGCGGCTTGAGTAATCGGGGCTGGAAACAGGGGAAGTAGCGTGACCACTGGCTTCAGTGCCTTCCAAGAATAAGCACGAGATGGGCGTGGGAAAGGAAGGAATGTCAGGGGGATGGAGGCAGCGCGGGGGGACTCACAATAGCCACATCAGAGTCCGAATCAGAGGAGAGAAGCAGGCGACGCCTACGCCGAGAGGAGCGGAGGGAGGAGGAGGAGGGGCGAGGAGAAGGAGAAGGGGAGCGGCGGCGGCGACCCAACTTGGGGGGAAAGCGGAGAAAATCAGAGTGAGAAGCGGCGACAGAGAAAAGCAGGTAAAGTAAACCTTGGTGAAGGATGACGCCCTCGCCCTCCCGAGCTAACTGACCGAATGTTCAAGAGACTGAAACAAGAAGGCCGCAAGATTGATTTTCTTCCCCCATCGAAGATGAGAGAGGATGAAGAGGTGAGGACCAAAAACCAACTGTATCTACCATCGATAGTGAAATATCACATAATGACCTCCCGCCACTTGCTCTCTGTCAGGGGAGAAGGCGGGGAATCCAGTATAACGAGAAGATATTTCTTGACTGTCACGGGTTAAAATCCTGAATTTCCACATGCAGCGAATGTTTGTAGTAGATGTCACCTGCAGCAGGAAGGCCGGTGGCGTCAGCAATGGCATTCGTGGAGATGGTGAAGCGGGTGTTGCCGATTTGGACCCGACCCTTCGACCAGGAAGGCCGTGACCGCATAGGAAACCAGCGCAGAATAACCCGTCATTTTTTCCAGGAAGGTGGCTATACCATTTTCCAATAAAATATTCCACACCTCTCCATCATTCTTAATCGACTCATAGTTGTCGGGCTCAAGTGCTTCAATTGACCCCCATGGATTGAAACGCTAGGATAATTCTGAAAAGCGAGTAAAAGAGGGTGAAACCAGCTTAAACAGGTCAGGATAGCAGCGGACAAGTTATCATTGCGCTTTCGCCACGTCCTCAGATGATTAATGTGGCGATAATGCCCGTTCGTGCGGGGATTTCTCGCATCAATACAAAGCACCTTAATCAAAAGCCCCTCGTTAAGAGTCACATCCATTAACTTCGCCATAATTACCGCCGTCCTTTGAGAAGGCCAAATCAAGATAGCCGAGACCCGAGTCAGCCCTTTACTCCGCCAGTCAGCAATGGGGAGTATCATTATGAGCGATTTGGCTGAGATCATTCGGGAAGTTATCAGTCCACCTTTGCTGATTCTCAATGTGGACACCAATATTAGCAAGGAGGTCGGCCGCTTTATTTCCTTCCCGAAGAACATGCTGGAACTGGACTTGAAGGAAAGATCTTTGCATAATTCTGATATCAGCAATGATGTTTCTAATCGACCAATGACCAGGATCATTAGATTGAAGGAGTTTGATGATGTTGAGGGAGTCACTTTCAACTTGAAGGGGATCATTACCCAAATTGATGGCCATCTCAAGGCCTTTGAGGATTGCCAAAGCTTCCGCACGATGGTTGGAGCCAAAATTGAAATTGTGAGCAGAGGCAGCAACAATATATCCCGAAGAGCAACGGAGAATGGCCCCTCCTCCGGACATACCAGGATTTCCCTTCGAGGCTCCATCCGTGTTGAGTTTTTTCCAGCCCCTTGGAGGGGGAGTCCAGCAGACTAAATTCCGATCAGTGTGTGCTTTTACATTGAATGGATAATAACTTCTGCCACTCCTGGGAGTTACAGATTTGGATTTTTGCTGATATTTGGTCCACGTGGTCAGGTTGATATTTTCTTGGAGAGCCAGAGCAATCTGAATAGCCACCTGACAAGGATCAAGACTTTTTTCTTTGAAGATTCTTCTGTTTCTTTCTTTCCATATGCCCCATAATCCGTGCGGGAGGAGGAGTTTCCAAGCCAAATTCAGAATCGGATGAGTGAAAGGAGAGCTCCATTGAGAGAGGGTATCCTGAATGGAATCAGGAAGATCCAATAAACTCCCAACCTTGATAAAAGCCACTTTGCCCGAATAATTTGCGAGAAAAGCAATGGATCGAGATGTGCAGAGGACTCACTTCATTAGCACATAACACACATTTAGTGGGGAGAGAAACCCCTTCTTTTCAGATTCTCCCCAGAGAGGAAAGCATTCTTGGAGGAGAGCCAAGAGAAAAAACCAATTTTGGGAGTGATCTCATTAGGCCAAACTTTGGAAAGGGGGGCCTTGGTCGGCCACGATCACGAAGAAAGATAAGCAGCCTTAACGAGAGAAACAGACCCGGACGGGGAGAGGGGCCAAATAATCTCGTCCTCATTTTGGGAGAAAGGGATGTAGATGGAAGAGAGAACCACTTTGAGCGAAGACAGCAGGTTTCTCTGCAGATCGCTGATATCATCCCATTCCTTAATATCCCATGAGGGAATGGAGTTCACAATCTTCCAATAGCCCGAAGCTAATCTACCATGTTTATTGATGATACTTCTCTTAATAGGGTCCCGAGTAGGATTGAGATCAAGGGGTTCTTCCCCGATCCAAAATCCCTCCAGAAATCAATGAGTCGACCATTCCCAAATCTCCATTTAGTGCCAGCACGAATGATGGGAAGAGAGCTACTAATAGAGTTCCATATGGCTGAGCCTCTAATAGGCATGGAAGTGAGCAGATCTTCGTTATTAGCTAGATATTTGGCTCTGAGCAGATGGGCCCAACAAGAGTCCCCTTTAGCCACTTCCCAAGCAAGTTTGGCCAGAAGGGCTCCATTCATTTCATTCATTTTTCGAAGACCGAGTCCGCCATGAGGAGTTGGCTTACAAACCTCTTTCCAAGCCACCAGATGGATCCTTTTCTTATCTTCAGTTCCAGACCACAGAAAGTTCCTTTGAATCTTTTCCACAACCTCCCTCACAGAACTAGGAATCTTGAGCAGGGACATGAAGTAAGTAGGCAGGTTTTGAAGAGTGGCTTTCACCAGTTGGAGCTTGCAGCTGATGAGCGAGGCCCCTTTCAAGCGCTTTTTTGATACCTTTGATGACGAGGTTCCATAAATTTTTGATTGCCTTCCTTGGAAGAGGGGGATGCCAAGATAAGAGGCGGGAGATCCACAATAATACAACCAAAGATATCAGCAATCTTTCTCTGAGACCTAGGGGGCGTGTTGATGAAGGAAATGCTGCTCTTGTTGAAGTTGACAGTTTGCTGAGAAGCTGATTGATATAGAGAGAGGATATCCATAATAGCCCGGGCTTCAATAACAGAGGCTAAACTCAAAGGTGTCATCAGTGACAAACGACTATGAGTGGCCGAAGGACAATTTGAGGTGATTTTCATACCAGAAATGATGGATTGATTTTTAGCCGCTTCAAAGCTCTGCTGAGGGAGTCCGCCATTAGAACAAACAAGAAAGGTGACAGGGGATCACCTTGCCTGATACCTCTGCTACTTTTGAAGAAACCCGCAGGAATGCCATTGATAAGAATAGAGAAGCAAGGGGTCGAGATACACGAGAAAACCCAGCTACACCACTTGTTGTCGAAACCAAATTTTTCCAGGACCTTAATTAAGAAAGGCCAGCTGACTCTGTCAAAGGCTTTTTGCATATCCAATTTTAAGATCATTCCTGGGGACTTCGCAAGAAAGGCCGAGTGAATGGCCTCATGAACAGTAATTATACCACCTTGGATGAGACGACCTTTAATGAAGCCGTTCTGATTGTGAGAGATGAGGTCCGGCATTAGAGGTTTAAGTCTGGAGGCCAACATCTTAGTGATTATCTTGTAAGACGTGTTACAAAGACTTATTGGCCGAAAATTGGACACATCTTTAGAGTTATGCACTTTTGGGGCGAGAGCCACAAAAGTGGTATTCCATTCCTTAAGCAGATTGTTGTTCATCTGAAATTCATTAACTGCTTGGAAGAGGTCCTGCTTGATGATTTCCCAAAAGACTTGGAAGAAGGCGGCAGGAAAGCCATCCGGACCCGGAGCTTTGTCTCTCTTCATAGCAAAAACTGCTTTATGAATTTCCTCCATAGAAAAAGGCTTGGTCAGATTATTATTCATCTCAGGAGACACCAGATGCGGAATATGCTGGAGCATTTCATTCATTGATTGTTCCGGAGGGGGCAGATCAGCATGGAGGAGATTGGAATAGAAGGATATTAGCTCATTGGAGATATCAGACTCAGCAGTTAGCAAGTTCCCTTCTGACGACACCAACTCCGGATCTTGTCTCTAGCTTTATGCTTACAAGCAGTGATGTGGAAAAATTTGGTATTACGATCTCCCTGCTCTAGCCAAAGGGCACGAGAACGTTGCCTCCAATAGGTCTCTTCTTCTTTAAGAGTGTTATGATAATCACTGAGTAGAGAGATTTCCTGTTGGTGAAGATGATCCAATCTACCAACAGCCTCTATTTCTTCAGAAATTTTTGCCAGTCTCTGAGTTAGCTCCCGCTTGCGAAGCTTGATGTTACCGAAGACCTTCGACTTCCATATCTTGAGTTGTTTTTTAATTTCTTTGAGTTTGCTGGAAAATCTGAACATATTAGTGCCATCAATATTGATATTCCACCAGTTTGCAACAAGGGGGTCAACTGGTTATTTTCAAGCCAGAGCTAGCTCAAACCTGAAGGGAGGGTTCTTGGCATTTATTTTGTGATTGGCGCTTAACAGAAGAGGGCTGTGGTCGGAGGCCGCCCTAGGCGGGGAGTTGAGGTAGAAGTCGAAAAGAGAGATCCAGGTCAGAGAGCTGAGATCTATCCATCTATCTTGCATTGTATGTGGTTCCCGCCCATTCGTCTGGTTTGACCATGTGTAAGAAGAGCCGTGGAGATCCATGTCCAGAAGTGAATTCTCCCTTATGAAGTCAGCCAAAGCTTCCATGCTAGACGGCATAGCAGGCATACCCCCCTGTTTATCCGAAGGATAAAGAGGGCAATTAAAATCACCCATTATTAGAATGGGAATTTTACCACAAGTGATGATGAAGTTAGTGATATCTTTCCAAAGTTTTCCACGATGGGTCTCCAAATTTGGGGCATACACATTGATAGCTATCCAAGAGAAGTCCATCCCTACTTCTTGGAAGAGAATACATAAAAAGTTGGGGTGCTTGAACAGGCAATCCCCTTTAAGACTTCTGGGATCCCACAAAGTACAAAGCCCCCCAGAGTTCCTGTTGAAGGTTGAGATTCAAAAGAAGCTGCTGGCCAGAGTTTAAGGAGGCGATCCTCCTTTTTTAGTTTGGTTTCCTGTAACATTATGATATCAGGAGAGTGCTGGAATTTGATGTCTTTGATAACTCTTTGCTTTTGAAGAGAGTTGAGCCCTCTTATATTCCAAGAAATGATCTTCATTTCTTTGGTTTGGGTTTACTCCCCACCACCATGGGGATTGTACTTTGAGTTCCTTGCGCACATTTGTGGCTGCTTCTTGTTGAAGCTTAATACTGCTCGGAATTCTGCCCCGAGCTTTTTCCAAGCCTATATCGGGTTTCTTGTTGCTGCTTCTAGTAAAGCGATGATTGAAACTATCATCAGAGGAGAGACCCGTGGGGGAGGGGACAGAGTCCAAAACAGGCGGACAGAGGGGAGGCAGGGTGGGGGGATCCAGGGAAGAGGAGATCAAAGGAAGGGGAGGGAAGGGAAGAGGAACTGATAAAGGTGAAGGGGGAGGGGAGGAGGCAGCCAGGAGCAGGACCTCTCCAAGAGAGGAAGTGGCGGGGAGATCCGAGGAGGGCAAAGGGGGGATGAGAGGTTGAAAGGCCAGAGAGGAGGGAACGACCTCAGAAGCAGGATCAAAAGATGTGTTGATTTCTCCATCCTCAAGGAGAGCGAAGGAATTTGAAGTGGGGATGATCGGGATCTCAATAGAAGACGATTTGGGAATAAATTTATTTTTGATTTTTGGGGATAGGGTTTGGGGCTTGGGTTTTGGTTGAGGTTTAGATGGGCAGCCAGAGGCCCGATGGCGAGTTTTTGCAGAAGGAGCAAGCTTGAGGAATATATTCGTAGTCAATGGGTTGTTTCCAGTTCCCTAAGTCCGAAATAAGCTCAATATCTTTTGGTAAGGGACAACTAATATCAGCATTAACACAGAAACGAGCATGAATGAATCTAGTTTTTGCTTTTGTTGCTTGATCTATAGCAATTAAAGAACCTATTGAGAGAGCAATACCTTGATAACTTGCAGCGGTGCCGAACTCCGAGAGGAGCCCAGGAGGCGAACCCAGTTGGGGCTTGGGTCATGGATTCCGTGTGTGGGTTGAAACCAGGAGACCATTTCCTGAGATAGAAACCCCTTCTGCCAAAAAACCACGGACCACCTAGCGAGAGCTCTGTGAAGTCTTCTTTAGCTGAAGGAAAATAAAATGAAACCATTAGGCATAGCCGCTATTTCTAGCGCTCCACATGGATGCCATTTTAAGCGAGCCCATTTTTTTATATCCTCCAAAGGGGGTCTAGGTCCCATCAGAGTACCCACCAAGGACAGATCACGTGAAGCAGTAGCAGCTTCCGTGATGTGAGAGGGGATGCGCAGGGAAAAGGACCCATCAGACAGTGAGGGGGAAAGCTTTTCCGAGCTATGAGCCGATGTGGAACCCTCCACTACTTTAGACCATACGTCGGGCGGCTTTGGAGAGAGGGACCCTGACAGAGGGGCCCCCGATCCGGACCAGAGGGGTCCGGCATCCAATCCAGAACCAGAGACAGCAGAAAGTCGCAGCGAATCAACAAATGGGAAAAGTGGTGAAAAAAATGATGTAATAAATATCATTATTACTTAGCTCATTGTTAAATAATCCAACATTGTTTAATATTCCAAAATCCATATTGATAACATACATTAACCATGTGCAATTGTAAGGGTCCTTTAGATCTCCCCGAATATCCCTTATAAATTTGGTTAAACCTTTTTATAGGTTAAGAGAACATGTGCATCCCCTTAGTTCCAACCAATAAAGTATTCAAGTACTTCCCTCCAACTCAAGACACCGTTGATTAGAAGAAATGGTGAACAGACAATGCAATCAATCATTTTCATTACTATGGCCATAGTTATCTGTATTGTGATAAGCCGCCGCTTGAGATCGCACACTAGCCTACGAAACTTGTCTTCCCTTCACCGCACAATTGTCTCAATATAGTTATCAAGATTCTTTTCCATTGATTAGAAATAAGTTTCAGTTTGAAGCAATAGGGACCATGACTCACCCTTATAATGAAGGAATCCTATCAATGCCACCTTAGGATCCCTATGGGAAAGATAGTGACCACATAATGAATTTCATCATTACATCCTCACTACCCTTCTCGTAGTCATCCTAAGATGGTACGGGTAGGATATCACCAAAGGACGATAATTCATAGTGACTACACTTCGTTTACATTTTTAAGTATCCATTTTTGTTAAGTAGATATGTTTATCTTACGATAAGTTGCTTAAGTATCTATACGACATCGTTTTCCGATAGAGAGTCATAGTAACTCACTAAGTTACTAGCTTAAATAAGTTTCCTCTCATCGTGTTTTCGTACCCACCGTGTTATTATTTAACATAGGATAACTTAACCAAGTCTTGTGTTTAAATGATACAATAATATCTCAATTAGTTTTGGCCTTAGTCTCCTGCACATAAGTTTAACATTTAATATGAATAGTTCACTTAATCACAATGGATCACCAATGATAATAAATAGAACAACTTATGATTACCATAAAACATGAGTTTAATTAATCATGTATCACATAGGGTTTCTCTATTTGATAATACTAAAACAACATGTGTACTTATGTGTCATCGTGGTGTCATAATTAGTGTACTTATTTAAATTAAGGTACAACAACACTACAACTATTATTTCATGTTATTGTTTCTCATAATGTACTATTTGCATTAATGTCATAATTAATCATCCTTAAGGAAACTATAAATTCTGCGAAGATTGTTATTTATTAACAATAACTCACACGTGGAAACTATCATTTAAAAAGAAGCCCTTAAACTCTTTCAACTTAAATATTATGATAAGATGATAAAAGTTATTTTTATCGTAATGATATCTATAGCATATTGTTGATTGTAGATCGTTGTATACAATCATCATTTATATATATAATATATTTAATACTTAATAAGGAAATTACATGATCTCATGTATTTGTCATTATTCAAGAATAGTATAATTTATTTTGCAAGTATGATAATATCCTTCATTGTTTCATCGTATTGTTTTCATCATCATACTTCGACCATTATAGACATAATTAATCATTCAAAATGAAATCATCTAAACAGATGGAATATCATAATATATCTTTATTTATTTTCAATCATATACTGTTGTAAAAAACATTATACACTTTCTTATTTTGCAAATATGATGTCAAAACAACATAATATTTATTTGATAAATAATAAAGATAATTTCCATGTTTTTCAAAACAATAACAACAAATAATCAAAATAGAACATTAGGCCAAATGCTTCTATTCAACTTGCAAAAGATAAAAATTCACATTTTAATCAAGTACAATAATCTGAAATGGTTATAAAAAAATAATGCATGATGAAATCTTGCATAATCCAACCAATTAATCACTTCACAAGGATTAATTCATCCCGCATGTTGTAGGATAGAGAAAGTTGTATCTATGGTCAATTTCACGAATTGACATGAATTATCCACGCAACATGTTGCTTTAATGTGAAATAAAGGAATATGATAATGATTCCTTAAATGATAACATATAAGCATCTTAACTCATCAAATAAACTAAATTTCTATGAATTGGAAAGATTATAATGCATAACGAAGTTATCTCAACCATATCAGCTTCCAACAACTATGATTCAAATAAAGTTAATAATATTCAAACCTCATTTTAAAAATAACTTGTAATATAACTAACACATTTAGAAGTTTATATTAAGATCCGTCAAACTACTAGAACTCGCTAGAAATAACTTTCTTAAATCAAAATAAAACAATATTCCTATTTTTAGATCATATAATAAGAATAATGCCAACAAAGTACCCTTTTTAAAGTTCAACCTTCGTGATAAAGTTTCTTTGTGCGATAACAAGTGAACTTCATAATTCTATGAACAAGTTTATATTACATCAAACAAATATAATGTTGTCACGTAATGAACCTATCATACTCGATATAAACAAACAATACTTTGTAAATTGTTAGAACTGTTGTTTATATTTTATTAAAATCACGATCAAACAATTTTCCTATTCCTAAAATCATCAAATAAGAATGATACCAAATTCTTACACAAGCAAATCAAATCTGTCACTTTGACCTTTTAAGGAATGGCTATATGGAAAACAAATAAACCCATGTCTTAATATAACCAAACAATTTAATAATTGACATTTGTTAATATCATGTCACAGTCTCAATTTACCACACTTTCTCATTACTACTGAGAAGCTCCAAAACCAGTTATAAACAAACAATAACATCACTTCTTACCCTTCTCGCAATGGTTTTACTACACTTAATTCAATTAAGTTGGTATGCAATTTTTCTTTACTCAACAATCAATATATATATATATTCATAGAAAATATTGCAAGAACTCTCCAAGAGATTACATCCTTTACTAAATTTGGGGAATCTTTTACTCAATAGAGAGGGACAATGACAACAAAAATAATGCATTTACACACAACCTATCTACAACGGCTCACTCAAAATGTCAACATTGATTCTCATTGTTATGAGCATTTCAATAATTTAAAATGGGATTGTTATCATCCCGTATGAGCACATATGAGCTAAACTCTTTAATCTATTATTCTCGTAAAGGGATTTAAACTACCATTTGTAATAAAAATACTATTGCAATAACCGAGTTACCCACACTAAGTGAGATAAATGAGTTCCCTAAATACACACACTGGACCCAAGAATCGACCAAATTATCAAAAATCAAAATGTTTTAGGAGAGGGAGAGAGATCAAAACTCTCACAATTTACAATTTGTTGCAGAGAAAACGTTAACTCTAGATATTTTATAAGTAGATCTATTGATATGAATATATTCTAATTCGATTTAAGTATCGAAGCATGAAGCTTAGGTAAAAAAATCCTAAACCAAAATAAGGAATCGACTCAAATTTATGAGTCAATATTAACCACAACTTCATATAATAAATCTATACAAATTTATAAGTGTTTTGCAAGGCAATACGCCTATTCACAAAATTAAATACCCACAATTTCAATCGGTCTAATACCTTCATAGCCAAACTCAAATTTACCACAACAAGAGTTTATTTAAATTAAAAATGTAAAACCCATAATGTATTTACAAAGAAAAATAGTCTCCTTTTCTTTTTCCAAATACCAAACAACATATAACATTTTTCAAGACAAACACTTGGAAAAATCAAATACCTGTTATCCCAAATTCACCCCCCCGAAAATTTGGTCAAGACAACTCCTGCACATAAGGAAATTATGAAGGAAATGACTCAGACCACGAGCTCACATTCCAGGATGACAAACAAGGTTGCAAGGAGACTCTACAATGGAATGGCGGGGCCTGTGAAAGTTTAAATGACCTGTGTGAGAAAAAAGAGAAGCTCAAACAAGCGCCGCATCTCCACGTGTCTCAGGATGAAACAGAGGCAGGGGAAATGGTCAAGCAGAGTCAAAAGGTGGAGCTTCGGGGCCGCGGGGGTTTTCTGAGTTTTGTGTTTCGCGAAAAGGGGAAAAGATAAATTACTGAGACCCGCGAGCCCGATTTTTGCTCTAATTTGACTACCACATGTCCCATATCAAAGGGGACCCATTTTTAAGCTATTTTCTTGCCCTCCTGTACAGAACTCGATACAAACTTCGAAGGGGCATATCTTTCAACTCAGGGCTTGAAATATTGTGAATCTGACACCGTTGGAAGCGTCTCGATGTCCTCTATGCCATGAAAGGATTAAAAATCATTTTTCAGGCCCTGGTAGGTAAAAAATGAAGAAGAGTCTTCCAGGCCATTAACGCAGAATCCAATCTCTTCAACTACTAGATCTGATTTGATTCAACTCCTGGGAAACCAGAAGTGACATATTGTGGGTGAATTTGCAGAAGGCATTGATATTCAGTGGTTGAGCTTTCAAAGTGGGATTCGATGCATATCTCGGGGTGGTTGAAGTAGGATTCAATTTTTTTCCTCTTCTCTCTCTCTTATTCTTTCTATATATTGTAACACTTCTCATTTTGAAAAGGAGAGACATTCTGGGCATAGAGAAACTCTGTCAAATTTGTTTCTCGATGCCATTTTTGAGCAACTGAACCTTCTCCCATGCCTAGAAAATGTATTTGTGCCTCTATTCTAGAAATGTAATGGTCTGTGCACCTTCTAGAGAAATAAAAATGTGTTTTTGTGGTGTTCTTCAACCCTTTGCATCGTTTTGTTGTTTCTCCATGCCTCTCCCTTCCATATTTGTTTTTCTGTGCATGTATTTCACATTTGTAGGTGCAGGATATTGTGTTTCATGGAGTTTAATGGTGAATTTGAAGATCTAGGTTTGTGTCACTTCTGTTTGACCTCCCTCATCTCCATTTTCTCTATTTCTTTCTCCCTCAATAGAATATCTCATTCCCTTTTCTCAGTGTTATCACCTCTGTAGTGTAGGATTTCTTTATTTTCATGCTCTCTCTCTCTCTCTCTCTCTCTCTCTCCTGGTCCCTTGGAATGGTTAGATTAGGAGTAAATAGTCACATTTCTATTTTAGTGCTAGGATTAGGAAGAGGAACCAACCTTCTCTAGAGGATCATTCCCATTTGTAATTCCCACAGCTCTGGGAATGATCTAATGTTATGCAAATCACACCAAATGACCCTGCCTTAGAAAAGTAGATCCATAACTCATTTGGGGTGCTTGTGATTTCACACTAACAATTTTGGCACACCCAGGTGGGATAGGTCTGAAGCACCTTACCACTTCACTTCATCAGGTTTGATGTGCTCTTGGTGAAGATTTCAGCCTTTGGAGGCACTTTCAAGCACATCTGGTCAAAAACCCATTCTCTGAGTTGCAGACCTTTTCCATCCATTTCCACTCATTTCATCCATTTTCTTCTTCCATCTCTTTCATTTTCTCCCATTCCATGAGGTTGTGCAATCATGACTTCATTCCCACAATGGAATTCACATCTACAACAACAACAATATGTTCCAACTCCAATAAGCTTTACAAATCCTTCAAATCAACATTTTGAGCAAATCCAAAATCAGCATGGTTACCCCTATGAGCAGCAGTGCCAAAATCAGTTTGGCTATGGAGCTTTCCAAGAGCAGGGGTATGCAAACAATGAAGAAAATCAAATGCAAGATGCTGGTCTGTTGGAGAAGATCCAAAAAATGGAGATTGGCATGGTTCAGTCAAGAGCTATAGCTCAAATGAAGGCATTTAGAATTGGTTACAGGCACCTTGTCCATGGGAAGGCCCTTTTCCAAGACATTACAACCCTCAAGAGAAGCTTGACTTCATGGTTGAAGTGTTGCCTTAGCTTACATAGTGGATTGAGGACATTGGGGCTTATGAGCAAAGTGTGGGACAACCTTGTCAATGGGTAAGTCAATCACCAGCTCCTTACCTTTCATTTTCTCTCCCTCAATCTTTATCATTTCAGCAGAGGAAAGAGTCAAGCCCCTCACTTGCTACCCCAAGTGTTGATTTCATTTCTCCATCTCCTAGTCTTCCACCTCATCTCAGTTCTTCTATCCTTTTCCCTTCCAAATAGTCATCCCCTCCAAACAAACAAGAAGTTGCACCTCCCTTCCCACCACAAACAATTACAAAGATGGTTGAACCCCAACCTTGCCACTCCTCTTGCTTTCCCAAGCCCATGTTGGGAAGAGACTCAAGAATCCAGTCAAGGAGAATAGCAAGAAGAGGAGCCCAATAGAAAAGAAATGACAGACAATCTGAAGAGTTGGGCTACCAAATTTGGGTTTACAAAGATCCCTTTGCTGGTCAAGCCAATAGAGGAGGTCAAGATTGGAGAACCAGTGGTGGCTGAGGTGAGTTTGTAGCAGAAGAAGAGCAAGAACAAGAGGAGGAACAATCAGTCCCAAGCCCCATTGAAGAGGAGCAACTGGGAGAGATCAAATCAGTGTTGAGGCCACTCAATGAAGAAGGCATCATTGAAGATTTTTTGCTTTCATTTCAAGGGCCTGATTTGATTGATGAACCCATGATGGAAGAGGACCATACAATTCCAGAGGCTCTAAGTGTGGAGCAGGCTACAGGGGAACCTTTAGTTCTTCCTCCCACTTCATCCCCTTCAAGCTCTAATGTTGAAGAAGAGTTTGATCTCTCAAACTTCATGTTTGAGGAAGAGAGAAACCATGGTGAGCAAGTTACAGATCAAGAGGACACCATGAAGGAGGTAGAGCACTTGCAATAAGACAACAAGGAGGCAGACTGTCTGTCAGACTTGAGAGATTTCTTTGATGAAAAGGATCCCATGGAGATTACATCATTTTCTCCTCCATCCATCTTCCACACACATGAACTTGCTGCCATGAAGGAGAATATTCAAGTGCAAAAGCTTGCACTCCATAACAACCCTCTGGAATCAAGATTGGAAGACATGACTCTTCCATGTTCTTCATAGGAGAAGGAAGAGAAAAAGTAGGAAGATGTCATCATCCCTCTCACACCATCCATCCATGAGAGTCAGCAAGAAGGCTCCATTCTTGGAGTTAGAGTTCGAACCATGGGCAGATTCAAAGGACCATACCTTGCCCAATCGGATACTTGGCTTCATTAGAGCCAGGAGAACTAGTCATGCCTACTCCAGGGCATGAGGATGAGCATTAAACTACCAAGGGTCATCATCAACACCTTCAAAAGTCTAATGCAAGTCAGTTTGAGGAGGTATTTTCCATTAATGTTGATACCTTGGTGATTTGGGTGGAGGACGACTTATTGTCAGTTTTCACTCATACAAGCACTATATTTAGTGCCAAATCATTTACATGGTTGCCCCTCTTGAGAAAGGGAAGCTACTTCTCCCTACTTGTAGTAGGCTTTGTTTAGCTTTCTTTCTCTCTGGTTAGTGTAGGAGTAGGAGTAGACTTTGTTTCAGCAGAAGAAGTTCTTATGCACACTCTTGCATGTCTCATTTGAGGCATGTATGATTTGGTCTTTGTATATAAGTTTTGTTCGCATTGCTCTAGAGATGCATGAAGCCAGGCTCTTAACTATCCAAGGTAGGGAAACTCATAGTTACCTGTAATAGTTTCCATCTTCAAAGAAAACAAATGCAGAGCAACTAAAATCATTTCAAGATAGTTTATTTGAGAGATAGATGAAGCCCTGGGTTAAAACAATTTTCTACTCTCAGAAACCTTCATTTCAAGATTTCTTATGAAAATTGAGAGTGCAAGCATCCGGGCTCGTGAATCAGAGGTAGAATTAGTATCAGACCATCTTTCTCGACTCCATGCCCAACGGATACAACAAGGCAATTGGTCTTTTCATCTAGCAGGAAGATACCCTTGTGAGTCACCAAATTGTTATCTATATTTTGCCCCCATGCCAAATATTGGATCGGCCACGACCCCACATAAGAGGAACCTGAGAGGACTTATCACTCATTCAAATCCTACAAATTGGTCATAGAAAGACTCAACCATGGAGTGGCGGAGGCCAAGAGAGACTAAAGGACCATGTGCAAAAGAAATGACTCTGTCGGGCCATTTCCACGTCTTAAATCCGTTCTCCAAGTTACATGCGGACTTAACTATGAGATAATAGGGTCAAAGAAAGAAGGGCGATGCTACGGAGGAACTAGAAATGGTGAAGTTTCAAGGTCCTCGGGCTCAAAACTGTTCAGAAAAGGGTCCAGAAATGATTAAGTATGGAGGAGGTAGCGGAAGAGGCCACGTGTCCTAACGACGCTTCTCCAAAGGTGAATCCAAAAAAAGGGAAGACCAAATGAGCGCTAGACTGACGTGTGTCCTAGAGGAAAGCGGGGTGTTGGGGGAAAAGTTGATTCTTTGCCCCTTGTTATCACAAAAGGGTAAAAGTTACAAAATGGCCCGCAACTCCGTTGGGGAAAAAGTCAGTGTTAGAACCCGAGTCAAAGCCAAGGTGGGGAGTCGGAGGGAAAAGTGAAAATTTGCCTTTCACGAAAAAGGGGAAAAGATAAATTCTGAGCCCACAAACCTGATTTTTCCCTAATCTGGCTACCACGTATCCCACATTAAAGAAAGGGCCTATTTTTCAAACTGGTTTTCCCACCCATTTGTATGGACTGATACAAACTTCGAAGGGGCATATATTTCGACTCAGGGCTCGAAATATTGCAAATCTGACACCATTGGAAAGATCTCGGCCTCACCTACACCATGGAGGTATGAGACTTTAATTTTGAGGAGGTTAGGTAAAGGAAAATGGAGGAAATGTCTTTGGGCCTTCAATGCAAGATCCATTTGTCTCAACAACCAGATCGGATTCGATTTGTTTCCACCGTTTCCTCTTCTTTTAAGGCACCAATCAAGGAATCATGCAAAGAAAGACGGATTTGGGGCATATTTTATCAGAAGCATTAACAACAGTGGTTGAGTTTCAACCCACTTTTCCCACTTCCCTCTCTCTTTCTTCTCTCCGATCAAATCTATAAATACAAGGGCAAGATTCATTGTAAAGGGTTGTTCATTCTTCTTCCTTCCCCCTCTCTCTTTCTTCTCCAGGGTTGAATGTGGAGTTTAAGCCTCCTCCCTTGGCTTTGTAATGGAATTTTCTTGCCTCTTTCCCATTAATGGTGTATTGTGTGAACTTTTGGAGCAATAAAATCTGTTTCGTGATGCATTTTGTCCATCCTTTGCTCATTTTGTTGTCTCTTCTTGCCTCTCACCATTGTAGGGTATATTGTGCATATCTTTGATGTCCATTGTAGGTTTGGGGAGCCGTGTTTAAGGGGTTTGAAATGGTGTTATGTGTGAACTTTATCCTTGGTCTGTGATGCATCTTTCCATCCTCTCCATTGCTCACCTCTCTCCATTTTAGGTAGTTGGGTTTGTGATCGCGCTTCCCTTTTCTCGGTCTATCACCTCTCGTAGTGTAGGATTTCTTTATTTTCATGCTCTCTCTCTCTCTCTCGTCCCTTGGAATTGTTAGATTAGGAGTAGATAGTCACATTTCCTTACTTAGAAGTAGTTTAGTGCTAGTATTAGGAACAGAACCAACCTTCTCTAGAGGATCATTCCCATTTGCAAGTCCCACACTTGGGAATGATCCAATGTTATGCAAATCACACCAAATGAGCTTGCCTTATAAAAGTAGATCCATAACTCATTTGGGGTGCTTTGTGATTTCACACTAACAATACCCCGAACACAATAGTTCAAATACCATCACTTACTACAGACAAAAACCACTGAAAGCTATCAAATAAATGTGCAAATCAAAACGCCATACCTAGAAAGGAATAATATTTTCTTTTTTATAATGGAAACCCAATTATTTTATTACTTTGGAAAACTTAAATCCTTCATGATTTAATTTAGAAAAAGGAGACCATATAATATTTATTTTCTTTGAAGTAAAACATCAAGGAAGGAGATGGAAATTCATGCCTGAATCGATTTTTCTTTTCTTTTCTTTTCTCCCTTGAATTACTCAAACATTCAATGCCCAAAATTAAATTCCAAAAAAATGTCCAAAAAAATAATAAAACCACTTTTCCATTTAAAAAGAATCTTTTAAATGCATGAAACCAATTTCCCGAAATATTGGCTCCTTTTCTCATACAACTCATAAGCAATATTTCACAAATAAAGCTCACAAAGTATCATGCATAGTTGGGAGAGCTCTCAAACCAAAAAACAAAAAGATAAAAAATAAACTATCTTGCATGCAATGACATCCCAATGAAGCATCAAACTCTAAAGGAAGCCCAACCATCCCCAAAAATCATGTAAAATAAATACAATATGTCAACTCTTATTTTGTTTTCCCTCCTATTTTTCTAACTTCACATGCAAATGCGTCTTTTTATTTACCATGCAAGGTTTGGTATATGACCAATTTCAAATTTAATTAATCACTTGCCAATTATTAAACTTTATAAAATCACCATGTAACTCATATAGTTAGTTATTTAATCTAATTTGAATTAAATCTTATTTCAAAGTAACTTATTGGACTAATGATATTCAAATGATTAATTACAAGAATGTGCAAGAGATAAAACAACCAAAAGGCCAAAAGGAGTTGTCAACCATTATTTTTCTTACTTAGGAATCATGTATACATTAGTATGCTTTAGGACCTATAAATGTACCTAAGAGTATAGATTTTGTGTCTACATTTTCCCCACTTTATGTTGTTGAGTGAATACTTGATAGAATAAAGTAGATAGAAGATGTGTACCTTGTAAACCATAGAGGAGTGTAGCCGATAGTGTGCCAAGTGGAAAAGTAGCCATGTGAAGTGTGAAGTAGTTGTAATGTGAAGCGTGACAACTAGGAGAGGGAGGTAGACCCTAGGGGTGAATCACTTCTTGCTTCTCGTAAGGATGAACCTATGAAAGAAGAGAAAATGAGTAATAAAAGTGTCGTATGTGAAAGATCGTAGTAACGTATGTATATGTAAGTAAAAAGTGTGTAAAAGTAGTAGCTAAGGAAAGAGTGCATCGATGCATGAGAGAGTATATGATAGAAAATTGTCTTGTTTATCTTAGAGATGTTTCCTGGATGGGGTTGGAAGTGATCAATTACCAACCAAGAAAGTGTCAAGCCATGGATTTGAGTGTCATGCTACCAAGGATGAGGTTTTTGGGTGATATCACACCAAGAGTGAGGTTTTTGGGTGATCTCACACCAAGGATGAGTTTTTGGGTGATCTCATGCCAAGGATGATTTTTTCGGTGATCTCACGCCAAGGATGAGTTTTTGTGAGATCTCATGCCAAGAGAAGAGTGTTGAGGAGAGAGGTATGTTTTTCTCTCCTTCCATGATGCTTATCAAATGATAAGTGCCACTGTAGATTGGCACGCCCGATTTAGAACTTTAATTATAGCCAAATTATAGCTAATTGAATGAATTTTATAACTGAAGGTAAGTTCTTGATATCATGATCTAAGATCAGATTATTAACCTCTACTAGAAACTATGTTGAATCGAGAAATTGTCTATTTTTCACCACCCAATAGTGTGACATAATCCCCCACAGTTCTTATCTAATACTAGGCACTAGTGTCCATCTATGTTTATGATCCAAGTTTGATTCTAGACCACTCTGTAATTGTGTGTTTTGCCAATTCTATATTGTGTTGTTTTGTTTTGGAGCTCTGTGTTGTTGGAAGGGTGATTTGTTCACCCAATAGTTTCCCCCTCATTTGGGGTGCATGTGACGAATGTAGGAGGATGTGGCCCAAATGAGAGGACCTGAAATTAATATGCATATTGTAGATTGGATACCTGTAGGGGTATGGGATGTGCATGGTAGAAACCAAGGCACATGTAAACAAGATAGACTAACAAACAAGTGTTAGTTAAAATGAGCTAGGATGCAATAGAATATAGTGTAGAAACTTTGAAGATAATAGGTACCGAAAATAGTTAATTGCATACATGGGACATCTCTCACAATGTCACGAGATAATCAAGGCCAAAACAACCATTAAAAACAATGATCAAACAACACATAGGGCATAGCTTGAAATACAATAACAAATAATAAGTAACAAATAACCATGGTTGTATAGTATCTTGCAAGGAAAATGCTACACACGAAGCATCCATTATCCTATTAGAAATATAAATAGTATGTCAAAGCATGTATACATCAGTGAAAAGTAAGTGATAATGAAAAAAAGTAATAAATAGTGTAACAATTGGACTTGTGATGTCTAGTAGGAGAGTATCAAAGGTAGATTCCCTAGAGCCTCAAAGGGGACTGGTAAAGAGAAGTGTCAAGCATCATGAATTGGTCTAAGAATCTATAAAAGTCATACATTCACCTCAAGATACCATGTGAACATGTATGTGTGTATAGAAAAATATAATGACATACTAAGAATCTAGCTAACATAGGAAACAAAGTGCAACATGTAAATATTATAAGCTAACAAGAGTAAATACAACCAAGATAGGTAGATGTCATGTGAATGTGATGGTGTGATGTGATATGCAAGATGTGTAGATGATTTTCCCCAATGGATGTGTGTGACGTGAGGTTCATTTAGGAATTACGCCCTCAACAGTCAAGTATGAATCGTAGAACAAGAGTGCATCATCGGGTGGCGAGGTAGAGTATGTAGTATATCAACATCGATTTGTATAGATATGAAGAAGTAATGGTATAAGAAATGAGGAGGAGGGAATTCTAATGCCCCTAAGTGTGTATATCAGAGATTTTGGCAAATATATGTGATCATTGTGAGCAAGAATAGCCAAATTATGTATAGTGAATGAAAATATGTATACCATATATATAAAGTAGTATGTGTATCATAAATAGAAGGATCCATAAGTAAGCATGAGGAGAAAATTGTGTATGGAGTGGCATAGGAGTGGAAAGGGAAGCCATAAACATAGATAAATGTAACAAGGTGTGCTCATAGTGTAGATAAGAGAAAGTGCTACTAGAAAGATTGACATGAAGTGTAAAGCAAAAGGAAGGTATAGGTGTGTATGTGAGTAGTATGGATATGAAACTATTGATTAGAATGTGTGATTATGGGGGGAGTTTGATTCCCCAAGTGTACGAGTGATGGAGATATATCCGATGATGGGATATAGACCATGCCATGGTGGAAGATGTTGAAATGTGTCAAGAGTATTTGTATTGGTGTTAGGAGGATTAGATTGACCAAAGTAAGTCAGTAGCATTGAGAACAAATGGAAAATGATTTTTGTGGTGGTAAGGGGGAAATGGTCATAAGTTCCCATGTATTCTAATAGAGAATCATCATTAAGGAATGTATCTAATTCGCCAAGTGGAGAAATGGGATCACCAATAAGCTCAAGGTATAATAAATGAAGATGATGAGTATGTGAAGTCTACTATAAATATCAAGAGAAGATGTGGTGGGAATAAAAGGAGCAGTAAACGGGAGATGTCTGATGCTGAGTTTGGTGGATTTTTTGGGAGTGGAAAGAGGCTTTGTGATTCCCTTTTCCTCTTTGCCTAATCTAGTTCCAAAACCATAATAAAGCATATACTGATATCCAGGACCATATTTTGTGAAATTAGGAGCATATGTGGCAGAAGTAGGGGCTTGGTGAATGATCATTAGTGTTACAAAAGGAAAATGGGGAAGGATCTACTAAGGCATCATAGACCACACCATGGTATAGGAATTTAAGGCGTGCATGAAGGTTGAAGGGACCACATACATGACATGGATCTAAGGTCACCCAAGAAGAATATTATAATTAAAATTATTAGGCATTACATGACATGGGATGGGAAAAGTGCATGGCCCAACAGTAATGGGAAGTGTGATTGTACCTAAGACCCTTTTAGGAATATTATCAAAGTTGTGAATATAAATAGATGAGGGAGTTAGGGAGGCTTCAGAAAGGCCAATTTGCTTTGAAGGAATGATAGATTACAAATGTTAAGACCAGATCCATTATCAACTAAAGCTTGTTTAACCCCTATATTATGGATGCGAACTTGAATATAAAGGGGTGGATCATTATCTAAAATAGATTGAGAAGAAATTTCAACAGATGTAAAGGTAATATGCTCTTCATTAAAAGATAATGCCATAGTGAATCTATGATAAACATATTTGGGAGAAGTGTTAGGATGAATGTAAGTGTTAGGATGAATGTAAGTGTTAGACAAAAAATATTGTATTTTGCACTCACATTCGAGATTGGCCTGCAAGAAAGCAGAGAGAGACACTCATGTTGGTGAAAATGGAAGGATCCAAGGGTATCTAGGGTGACAAGAAAGATGGAGGTAATATGCAAGACTAAGATCTAGTGTTTGAATAAGGGTATGAGTTCACCAAATGATTTAATCTAATTTGAATTAAATCTTATTTTAGAGTAACTTATTGTAATAAATGATATTTAGATGATTAAGTACAATAATGTGTAAGAGATAAAGAAACCAAAAGGCCAAAAGGAGTTGTTAACCACTAGCTTTCTTGCTTAGGAATCATCTATACATTAGTTTGCTTTAGGAGATAGAAATGTACCCAAGTACATAGATTTTGTGTCTATAATCAATGACCAAATAAACAAAACAAAATTACAATATTACCTTATTAATTACCAAGTTAATTGGTCATGAGTCATGACTTTCAATAACATTTGAAACTTAATTGCTAACCACGGTCAATGTCCACAAAGACATATCGATATAATTACCTCATGGTCCATGACCAAACCCAATAATCATAAACTTTAACAATGCTATGTGACATGGTCTATGACCATTATTTTATTTAATAACAATAAGCATTTAGTCACTTTAATATTTAAATCTCCTTTGGTTTGGGACTACTATAAAAGAAACAACAATGAAATTTTCCTTATAACAATAAATACCGCATCACAATCTAGGGCCAATACACCAACAATTTTCATTTCCCTTGGTTTGTGTTCAATGAAAACTCAGGATTTATCATTTGTCAAACAAGGAAATTCAAACAATTACGTCGTCATCGGTCGAGAGACCCTTATCTCGAGCAACAAAGAAAATTTCAATTTTAATGCTTTACGATCAATGACCAAACTTGCAATGTCATATAGAGAAGTTAGAATATTTAAGAAATAACCTTGCATTATGATTACTCACTATTTGGTATAAAATGAAATCATCATAAATTGATATTGATAACATCTCTAAAATAAACCTTTTACAAATAACGAAAAATACCTCGCAACTAGTAATAAGGTCGTCTACAAGGCATTATCATGATGTTGACCAGTAATGAAGCCAACTATAATAATTAACATGTAATAATGATAACCAAAACGTGGTGGTTAGATAATCAACATCTCACAACTATGCAACCATGAAAATGGTTATTTAACAAAACAATAATTCAACGAAATAGTTGCTCACTGTAGACACGAGTAATCATGCACTTTGGGTAATTATCTAGTCATGATTACATACTACTATTCATATGATTCCTAAGTAAGAAGAGTACTAATCAACCCATGTCTTTGACAACCTTTCTTTGCTTTCTTTGCTTCTTTTGGTCTTATATCCTTACTTGCTTAGTCTTCATTTTTATACTCCGAATTTTACATCCTAGACACCAATGCCAAGCTAGGATACCTACATCGACGCCCTCGTCCCTCTAGGAACCGCTGGCCTTTTATACTTTATTCACACTTTTTGTGTCCTTTCTAGCTGTTTGAGCATCTTATCTTTTTAGTAGTCAGCCTTTTTGGGGTTAATTACAAAATTCAAGCAAATGAATCATATAAATATAAAGTTATGTGATCATAATAAAGGACCAAGCACTAAACATTAGCTATCACCACCTAATGTTACATCCATCAAGCATATAAGAGCTCTATTACATCCATCTAACACCATCACAAGGAACATAAGGGATGACTATTCTACATACACTTCATAGGAGGGAAGTTCATTCTATTTCATGCACACATTTATTACATTTCTTTACATTTAGCTTACTTTCTCGCTATCAAGTGTGACACGCATAAGAGCCACCTAGGGCATGATTCCAAACACACATAGAACTACATTGGGTTTGAGATGTAGTGCAATGCTCAGTCATATGTTCACCATTGTGACAACTAAGGATAGTCCGACCCCTCATTTTACATCTTTCTTTTTAGGATTTGATGTCTATTTGAGGGTTTACAGTTCATATTTCATTGCAGGTTTCGAAACCTCAAAAATCTTGGTGCGACATCGAGTGATCAAAGGAGAAAAAATAAAACAACTTGCAACACCTCGCAGAGGAGGTTTTTTGAGCTTTTCCGCGAGACTCAAGCACCTGAAATGTGCCTAAGGTGCCCACGGTGCCACTGTCCCTCTCTAGGTGCCCCACCTAGCTTATCTCTCCATATGTACATTTTTTCGGTCTCTGTGAGACGCTCTTGCTGATTTTTCACCTAATCAACACTTTGGTACATTTCATAATTAATTATGAATAAACTAAGTACCTCTTTCTCCTCTTTGCAATTAGGGATTCATAATTTATTGCTTAGTTTCTTGGGAGTAATTTCTGTACTTAATTACTGTATTTATTTATTGCTACAATAACATTATATTAGGCATAAAAATCCACATTTAGCTTAATAATTTTGGTGAACTTGACCGATCAAACCCTTCTTTTATAAATATGTCTTCACCTTATCAAGTCATGACTCAATCATCTTATCCTTATTTCACACCCACTAAGGTTTTAGGCATGGTTACTACCGATGCTTTGATTGTATGCAAGTTCATACTCAACATCCTCCTCATTTTATTACACCTCAGCTGATCCTTTTATTAATGTAATAACTACTCATCACACTCGTCCTCCCATGGCTCCAACTTTTTCTATTCCACCACCTATCACTCCTTCAACACTTATTACCACTTCTAAGGGATATGATATCATTAAATAACTTAAGAATATACCACCCAAATCTTCCTCTATGACTTGTTGTGTAGTGCACCGATTTTTGTCAAACATTAGAGGATGCCCTTTGTTCTATTCATATAGAAGTGATAATTCTCACGGTAACCTTCACACACTTCATTCAGTCTCTCAAAATTTTCCACATGCTATATCATTCACTAATGAATACATATCTACATTTTCTAATGAAAATCCATGTGTACCTTTTCTTATTATCGCTATTATCGACACCAGATTGCATTAAATGTGTACTTATTGATAACATATCGCTTATCAACCTATGTGCTCATTCCCTTCTAAAAAAATGGGCATTAATGATAATCTAATTTCTAAGAATTCTACTCTTATTCGGGGATATGATTCAACTACTTGCACATGCCTAGGAACTATTTCATTACATATTCAAGTTAGGTATAAGACTATCCTCATAGAATTATTCATTGTAGATGCTTCATTTCAATTTAGTCTAATTTTTAGGTAGACCTTGGATTAATGTCACAATGCTGAGTAGTTCCATCTACTACACCAATGCATCAAATTCTTACATGATGGATACAAACATACTATTATCTTGAACCATTCAAATTACATTGCATATTACAGTAGGATGTTAGCATGATGAAGGAAGAAACATATAGATTCATAACTAATCCATCATTCTATAATGCATGCTACACTCAGATCTATGAAAGAACAAGTTTAAACAATAATCATGATTGAATCAATAACATGCACTACTCAATTACACACATAATGACACTTAGATTCAGCCAATATCTTCCATCTATTAATAAATACATAAGCTCCTTACAATAATGTCAATCTATACCAATGTGCGTATGGATCTGATATAGTAATTCAGTCATATGCGTATATCTCTATACCTCCATACATCCATCACACACATACACACACTCATATATATTCTCTTACTTACTTTTTTTACTTTACACTACCTACTATGTACCTAACATATATATATATAGGGTGGGGACTTTCCCTTCACCACTTATCTATTCCAGAAATAGGCCGCATGCTATTGATAGCCACATGTCCATTTACAAGCATAGCCACACATGCAAGTGTGCTATCTATAGACCTCTTGTAGTTAACTAAAGTGTCAATTCTATTCTTAGCTCGTCTCCATGCAAAACACTTCGATCCACTCCTCCAAAGATAGATAATGCATGGTGTGCACATCTCTACATCATTGGTGTGTTTCACACGCCATCTTCTAAAAATAGGTCTTCATGCTCAAAATTGGCTAAGTCTTGAAATGAACTTGCCTTCCACGTGTGGGTCCTTCCTGTCCTTCCACACCCTTGATCCTGGCCTTCTCTCCTCGTGGACTCCTTGTGTGTTCTCTAACAAGTATTCTCTGATCAACATTACCCCACACTAATCTCATTGTCATCCCGAAAATGGGTATTCCTCCAAAAATGAAGTAAAGAATAGAATAATGGAAAGAATAAGAATGAAAGAATGTAGAAAAATAAAGAATTTTTTAGACAACCTCCTCTATATCACTTTGCAGTATCAATTCTGGATACTCCTCCTTTATTTCGGCCTCCAAAACCTACCATTCAGTGAGTGCTTGTTCTAATTTTTCTGGGATGTCCACAAGAAATGGATTCCAACTCATCCCTCACAATCTCTCCTTTTTCATTCTATGTAGAACCAACACAATGTTGGACATTGATGTCATTCTTCCTTCTAAAAGATCCATCTTCTACGTAATTAGCTTCCCAAGCTCTTCCAACCGAGTCTTGTGTGGCTCTTGTGCTATTTCTAAGGCCTCATGCTTTTGTTTAACCATTGACAATATTTCTACGCATGGCCCAATGTCTCATCCTTCATCACTTTCTGGACCTCATTGTTTTCTCTTCTAGGGTCTTTATGTTGATAAGTGCCTCTAGAGTTGTGCATATGTTTAAAGCCTAGGTCTGCTTTCTTCAATACTTCTTGTAATGCTTGCAAAACCCTTCATAAGATGTAATATTTTGCATCACTGAGGCTTTCTCTCATTCGACATCTTGCTCTGAGCTTCTTGGCATGGGCATGCAGAGGTTCATCTTCAAGTACCAAGTCCACCAACTTTCCTACATAGTGTATCATGAAGGAAATGTCTGTGGTACCTTGGCCTCCAAGTGTGGCCTTGCTCTGATGACATTGTCCCCAATCTCCTCTGTGATGCTGATAAATACCTCATTTTCTTCTGTGAAGTCCCTCTCTTGTGTTATGTGTGCTATCTCTACATCCTTTGTCTTCAGCTCCTCACGTAGTGCTCTTGATCATTGCAGCTTTGTCCATGTTTCTTCTAGCCACCTCAACAGAAAACCTTCACCAATGCATTGCTGACCTACTCATCTGACATGATAGTAGGCTTTACTGTCATGTGTCTAGCTTGGGGTGCCTTCTTCATAGTCATCTCAAAATGCATGACTCTTCACATACATCAAAGTCAGGCTCATCCATGTGGGTGTGCATTGACCATGATAGTTGTTTTTTGAGTGCACACAATCACCATATCCTCATCCATTAGCTCCCAGCCAAATAAATCCTTCTGTGCTATCGTGCTCTGGAAGCGGGCACGGATAATTTTACTATGTCCTCTTGCATACCCCATGGCTGGTGGAATGTGCTCTCCACTTGTTCTTCTAGACCATTGCTGCTTAGGGACTTTAGCTTCCAAATTTGGCACTTGTGTCTCCATGTCCTGAACATTCTTGGTAGTTGTATCTCCTCTGGTCCTTTCTCATCCTCTTCTCTTCCCTTTGATCCCTCACCCTATTCTTCTATGTTCTCTAGAAGTGTAGGAGAATTAGGCACACTTTCTTCTGACTCTTCCCTCCTCATTTAACTTCAGTTTCCTCCTTATTTGCATGGTTACCTCTTTTTTTGGAGAGAGTCTGGGTGATCTTGCACCATGGTTGGAGTAGCACCTTGGGTCCTTGTTCTCTAAACACCTTCTTAAATCTGTGCTCCCCTTGGACTTGCATTCAAGTCCTCATCATCCCCCTCTTGTGGCTGAGGTGGTGTAATGGCACACTCAACTTCACCCTTATTTGTAGGATGTCTCCTACCTCTATGCTCTAAACCACCACTATCTTCGCACTCCTCCTCCTCATCCTCCACTTCAATTGGCTCTGTGGGCTTAGGCGTTGGGATGTTCTCCATTGTATGCTTTCCCTTTGGTGGTGCTGGAAGTGCAAACTCACCTTCCACATACTTGTTATTCTCCATCTTTGGCTTCAACTGAGATACACCAATGCTTCCCCCACATCTACTACACCAGACTTATTGGCTTAATATTCAACACCTCTGAAATGATCCTCTCTGTATAAGCACTTCTTCCAGATACACATACTTCTTCCTCAACATATGGTAGTCACAAGTCTACCTTATCTACATTGAATACTAGTCGGCGCGTGTCTATAAATCTGTGAACAGATGCTTGGAAATACCTTGTAGTGAATGCATAAGGCAATTTACACCAAGGGCTCCAGACTCCATCTTTCATTGGGAAGCACATGATGCAAAAATGTTGATATACAACAAACTAGACTTGTTTCCCTACCACTGCTGGTAGGTCCTTTGGGATGTGCCACTCTTCTCCAAATGTCACGCATGGAGCCTGTCATACCATTTCTCCACCCTTTGCTTTACGTCATCTATCATGGCCCCTTTACATAGATACTTGTTGAACCTTTCAGTTGGTGACTTGTTCTCCATGGGGTATTCCCATACCTTTTCCTTCGGTCCATCTGGTACTCCAATCTCCATGAATACTAGTGATAGTAGAACAGCCCCAAAGTTGATCTTCCCTCCTGTGCATGCTTCTTCGACTATTTTCTCTATAATATAGCCTACAATGTTGTAGATTTCCCCTTCTGACATCTTATGCGCCACATGTAACCACATAGTATTTACCTGTGACCACCACTCCTGATCATTCAACTTTGTAACAAGGTGTGTAACTTGCACACAACTAGATAGTTCTTCAATTTGTCTATATCCATTCCACGCTGGACCCTTTAGGTACCCCAACTCCTGTCTGGTCTTTAAAATCATGGATTTATCTGAGATCACTTTTTATGTCCTCTCTGTGGCCTTCAAACCTATAATTGATGAGATAAGTGTATAGATGAGATTCTAACTCTGCATCCTGCAAAGTAGAAGAAGTCCTCATGCACCCTGCTCATGAGCCACTGATACAAGGGCTCATACTTCCCAAAATATGGAAGCTCATATAATTGGTAGACCCCAATTCTCTTTAGAAGCTTCTCACCTACATCATCATAAACTGGCATGTCATCTACCATGCACTTGTTCATCCTAGCAGTGAGCAAGGAATCGAGCTCCTTCTTGTTCTCCATGTGTCTGTGATTGTATTCACTTACTTTTCTCTTTCTGATGGGTGAATCCCATTCCTGGCCGATGATGACTCCTTCTGGATATTACATTTCTAAAAATGGCTTTTAGGTGCCATCTCTTCCTCCTCGATGACCACCTTCTTCTTTCCTTTTACTGTTTTGCTAGATGCCTTCTTAGGTGCCATTTTTACCTTGCAAATGTCTCCTCTTTAACTCTGTAACTTTGTGAATCAAACCCTAGCTCGATTCAATCGTGCCCTAGGTGGAAACTTTGTAACCTAACTCTTTTTGTCTCCTTGCTTCACTCAAACCCTTCACCACCAGGGGACACAAGCTTCTTTTCACACAGATCTGGTTATCACGCTTGGTTTCACACCCTTCACACCTTAACCCGATCACTCGGCTCTTCACAATTAGCTCTTTCCTCAAATTCTCTTAGTCACAATGGTAAAAATGAATCACATCCCATCCTTATATAATTTTTTCAAATTTTGATGCATTTATTTCTCCTTCACCTACCAAATATCCCCTCATTCATTGACCAAATTCATTCATTTCCATGTGGTACATCTTCACGCCCCAGCTATAACCTTCTAGTGTGCCTTCCTACCCTCTAGTCACAGACTTCTCTTCAGTGTGCCCTTGTGCCCAGTACCTCATCACTGTACCTTCTCTGGTAGTTATCATGGCCTCTGCTTACCTCGTGTTATACTTGTCCTTTCATTCATCTCCATCCTTGGTCACTTTTGAGAAGCAATCTTCTTTTGACTTAAAGCACACCCATAGCAGCTTATTCCTTTCACCTTTCAATTCCCATAGTCTTTTACTTGGATAACTACAACCACCCCACACTAAAATTATGTGCAGTCCTCTGCATAAACATTCTTCATATAGTAATTAGCTTCATGCGCACAAGCACACTTATTACACAAAACAACAACTAAATTGACAAAGCATATGATAATGAAGGAAATACATTAAGGAAATACATAATTGAAACCTAATCTAAATGGCAATACTACCTTATTACAAACACCAAGAAGACTTATTTATAGTAGGGCTTCAGCCTACTCCTATTAAAGTAACTAGGTAGCCATGTTCCATCAAGTGCTTCTAACTGAAAGCACCTGATTCAAGTATATAAGTGATGACATATGGCCCCAACCAATGTACTTTGAGCTTGCCTGGATGGTGCAAGAACTTTGAGTCATAAAGAAGTACCATTTGTCCAATCTCAAACTTCTTATCCCTTATGTTTCTATCATGCCATGCCTTCTACTGGCCTTTTCCTACTTCTTATGAACTCCATCATGCTTATGGCTCATCACTCATCTAGTTGAATCATCTTCTCGATACGCTCTTCTAAAGCTTGTTCATCAGCTAGACCTCTAGCATGTGCAAATGCACAAAGAAGGTAACATAAATTCTATAGGGAGAATGATTCTTCCATGCAAACACCAATTAAAATGGTGTGGCTTTGTTCAATCTCTTGTAAGTTGTTCTATATGCCCAAAGAACAGCTGACACTTTGTCATCCCAATCCTTTCTTCCAACATCACAATTTTTGTCAAAGTCTAGCTCAAAATCTTGTTGAAAGCCTCAATAGTTCCATTTTCCTGAGGATGGTAGGGTGTAGTTTTATGGTGTGCAACCATAAACTCATCTAATAGGATCCTGATTGTCTCATTCAAAAAGTGTGTACCCTATCACTTGTCAAGCTTAAGGGACATCCATATCTTGTAAGAACATTCTCCCATAGAAACCTAGCTGTTGTAGCTGTTGTATAGTCCTTGTAGGTGCTTACTTCTTCCCCACCGTGTGAGATAATCTATGCAAGTAATGATATAGCGTGATCCAGTCCTATGCGTGGCTGGTGAAATAGGTCCTACAAAGTCAATGGCCCATTTCTCAAATGGTTCGCACTAGTAATTGGTCTCAAAGGCATCTCATCTCTTTTCCCTAGTTTTCCTAGGTGTTGACAATGATCACATGCCTTACAATATTCTTTATAGTCCTTATACAATGTCTCCCACCATAATCCAACAAGTAGGATCTTCCGGCAGTCGCATCACTGCATAATGGCCTCTTGCAATACCACCATGAGCTTCTTCCATGATATCCTTACGCTCATGCTCTAATACACAATGACGTAATACTTCATCTCTGCCTAACTTGTAGAGGTCACCACTTGATTAACATAAATGGTGCCATGCATATAAGTTGTTTCTTTTCTAATGCTTTCATTCCTTCTGGTGCCATACATGTTCATAGAAAGACAACAATGTCTTCTAATTCCATGGGCATGCATTGTAACCTATATAACTATGCATCGGCATGGTTTCTTCAATTGTCTATGCATCCTCTCCTGAATTGATTCTAGATAAATGGTCTGGTCCAGAATTGCTTTTCCCTAGCTTCACCACAACTTGTGAAGTCAAACTCTTGAAATAGGAGCACCCATCTGCATATGTGCCCCTAAGATGGGCTTGTTTACCAAGTACTTCAATGCCATGTGATCTTGTATAAAACACAAATGGTGTTGCTAACAAGTACTTGTCAAACTTGTGTAATGCATAGATCATTGAAAAAGCTTCACGCTCTGTAGTTGTATAATTCCATTCAACAAGAGTCAACTTCCTACTAGCAAAAAAAATTGGATGATCTACAATACCTTCACCAGGTTGAGCTAACACAACACCAATGGCCATGCCAAAAGCATCCACATGCACATGAAATGGTTTATCCCATGAGGGAAAGCACAAAATGGGCATGGTAGTAAGTTTCTCTTTTAATATCTCAAACACACTGTTGTGTGGTTCTCCCCAATAAAATGTACCTTTCCCCTTCAGTAATTCTTCCAAGGGTGCAGAAATTTTGGCATACCCTTTGATGAATTTTCTATAATATCTGTATGACCTAAAAATCCATGCACCTCACTTTGACTGGTAGGCACTTCCAGGCCTAAAATGACTACAACCTTAGTTGGATCAACCAACAAAACCTTCCTTGCAGATTATATGTCCTAACAATATTCCAAATGGTGTAGAAAATATGCACTTCTTGATGTTCAAAGAGATACTCAATTATCTGCATCGTTCAAACATTAAGCGTAGATTGTCACAATGATCTTTCACAAGCCCATATACTGTCCAATCATCTAGGTAGACCTATAAGAAGTTGTGAATAAAATATTTGAATGCCTAAACAACTATGCATGAGAATACAACAGGTGCATTTTTCAATCCAAAAGGCATCACAATATAGGAAAAAATACCCCATTCAGTAGTAAATGTTGTCTTTTCTTGATCCTCTGAGCAATCCTAACTTGATGATACCTAGAAAACCCATCTGTGAAGGAATATATTTCATGCCCTACAACTCCTTCTAGTATTTCCTCAATGAATGGCATAGGGAATGGATCTGTGACACATGCAACATTCAGCTCCCTGTAGTCCACACATATTCTAATTCATCCATCCTTCTTGATATTGATCACCATTGGGCTAACCCATTCTGACTCATCAAGGGCTTGATAATTCCATATTTCAACATTTTATCAATCTCTTCTTTTACCTTTTCACAAATTAGGATTCATTTTGTAAGGTCTCTTTCTAACTGGTCATGCACCATCCTTAAGTTTTATCTTCATTTCCCCAAGTGATTTATGCACACCTTTAAGTTCATGATACCCTCGGGAATAAGTCTTGATAATCCTTGAGTAACTCAATGATCTTTACTACCTCCAGTCTGACCAGTAGTCTCCATTATGGCCTCCTTAGGCTCAGCCTCCAAACCTATATTCACCTTCTTTGTCTTCATGGGTTCATGATAGGCACGCGTATCCTTGTCTCACTTGTCCAAGACCTCACACACCCCTTGTGAATGTTCAATATCCAGGTTCTCAACTTCCTCATCATCTACGATGTAAACCATCTTTCCTTTCTCTTTCTCAAGGCAAGTGCATTCAAGTAGTATGGAGTCCATTTCTTCTTCCTTTTCAAAACATGCTCTCAAACTCTACCTCACGAATAATTCCTGAATATGCTCTTCTACTTTTGCACTATCTCCCATAGTTAAGCACTTGAAAATTTTTAATGCCTCTTCTACAGGAGGTTTAGTCGAGAAGTAGTCAAAAGTCTGGATCATTCTATAGTCAAATTTTCTAGTTTCCAGTCTCTCGATGTAGTTCTACATATACATACCAGGCACATGCACATCCTTGTAGCGTAGAATACAATCGATGCACCCAGAGTGAAGGTGGTAATGCTTCTATCTTCTTTGTCCAGAGTCTCTCACACTACTGAATGTGATGTTGAATAGGTTGATCACCATGATAAGTGCAGATTTGCGTAGGTGCATTGTTCCTTATAAACCTAGTAGACAAAGTGACTCCAATCTCTTCCTAGTTTATAAGATTATCTCTGTGGACTACCCACCAGGTGCTATTTTGTCCCATGCAAGGTATATACTAACATATCTCTTCTCTTAATTTGATCTATCCACTATGTTTCCATGGCCTTCAAAAATGTAGGAAGATCTTACCCCTTATATACCAAGGTATTGTGCTACCTATCCATCGATGAACTAAATGAAATCCATTCTTGCACGCAACCACACTTTTTACCTCACCCTACTAATTCATATGTACCATGAGCCCAATTATCACAAGCAATACTCATAGTATCACTAATAGAATGAGAATCCTCCCACTTTGTAGGATGCCTTCTTTTGATGGCTCATTGACCTCTGGGTCTTGAATAACACGTACATAAACTCTGTTTAAGTCCTCCTCACTTAGAGGCTCAACATATGGTGTAGACTTCCCATCTGTCAAAGGTATCACAACCCTTTCCTCCTTGTTTTCAAAGCTGATATACCCCTTATTGAATCTCAAGTCAACATTATTCACATAACACCAAGGGCATCCAAGTAGGGCTGAAAATTGTCTGCTTCTGCAAGTGCTAATACCTCAAAATCCCTAGTGAACTTGGCCCCTTGTATAGTTATAGATGCATCTTTCAAAACTCCTATGGGAGTGGCCTTAGTCTAGTTTTCCATAAATAACACATTAGATGATGGCTGCAATGGAGGCCTCCCCATTTGTACCCATGCATCTAATGTAAGCACATTTACTTCCACACCTATGTATCAATCAATATGTTGCTCAACAACCACCCATCCACAACAACATTCAGTAATTTCTTTTCATAGTCAATGCTATCAGGGGGAAGATTTGCATGTAGAATCTATCCATCCGGTCTCAAGACTTACATGGAGTGTTCCCTTTTAACCAACTTCCTAATAGTGGAATAATGTTCTCCTGGCGCAACATCTTGCACACCTCTCACAGATCATCGATATCAGTTTGGACTATCTCTGATGCTTTCTTCTTGCTCCTTTAGGTATTGTATCTCACCCTAAAGATTCCTTAGCACTTCCATGGTATCTTGGTAAACTTCCTTCTGATGAGCAGGATCTGGGTACCTTGCATGCAAAACCTCCTCCTTGGTGATCGTAGGCTTTTGGTGTAATGCCTCTCTTGTGCACACCACTTCAGCGCGTGTAGTAATCTTCACTATCAATGCCTCAGGTCCTTCTACTATCTTGGGCATCCACTTGATCTTCTACCATGCGTTGGATTCTAACCATCCGATGCCTTTTTTTCTTGCTTATGCTACTTACTCAGATGCTCATATAAGTCTGGGAACTCTTCATAGCTATGGTTCTTTCCACAAAAAGAACATGCAATATTCTAGGACATTCACACCTATAGTGGTCAGGAGATCCACACGTATAACATGTTCCATGAGGGAACTCACCTCTTCCTCCACCACGGCCTCATCCTCCATATCCACCATGATATCCACGTCCCCTTCCATGACCTCCTTCAAAATGCCCCTCATTCCTATCATAGCACATTTGATTATGATCCCGATCCTGGTGCTCATTCTTACCCTTAGAATTATCTATTATACTTTTCTGTCATACCCCAATGTCTATAGCATCCTTGGATCTGACCAATCAACCAACAATCCTCGTATCATGGGTCATGGACTGTAAATCTTGCAAAAAGCAAGATACATTCTTCCTTATCATGTGTTGTAACAAAGGACAATGACTAGCATCATGATTCAAATGAAAATCTCACAGTCCAATAGTAATGAGCATACAGATCTGTGAGAGGGAAACTATCCTTGGTGTGACCTTCCACTTCACAATCTATACACCAAATTCCTGAGCATGTTTCATGGGCTGAATTTGTTGATAGCTTCTCTAACTACTTTTCCATAGCTGTAATTTGTGCCTCTAGGAATGGACTAATGCCAGTGTCAATGCTCCCAACTGCCTCAACATGTAAATCTACTTCCAGTGCTTCACATGGATCAGTGTATGTCTTATGTGATAGCGCCCTTCTAAAAGGTGTAATCAATCCTCCAAACCATTGTGCATGTTGGCTAGCATGAATATCATAAGATAGCTTAGATAGAAGTGTCTTAAAATGAGCATCATACTCACGTACACTCTCAGTAGTGCCTTTCTTGATATCCTTGAGCACACTTATACTCTTCTACTCAAACTCGGGATATGGAACTCTTTTAAGAAAGCATCCTTCAATGCTTTGCATAATCCACACAAGTTTGATCGGGTCAACTTCCTATACCAGCTATGTGCACATCCCTGTAATGTAGTAGTGAATTGACTTGCCTTACGCTCAACAGTTGTGATCCCTTTAGTGTGCCACAAGATTTCACACATATGCACATGTTCGGCAGCATCCTCTATACCTCTATATTCAGGAGACGAAGAGACATCTCCATATAGATATTATGTGGTTGTTGTGGACCTTGACCACCTGATCCAAACCTCCTGTGTTCCCTCTACCTCCAGAACCACCAGATCCACTAGAACTAGAACCACCTATACCTCCTGATCCTCCACCTATAGTTGGAATAGGACCTATAGATGTACTCCCCATGCTCACAAGTAGTACTATACTGAACCCCTACATTCTGTGAGGTAGTTCCACTTCCAGAGGTGAATCCAACATTCTGCATGCTCACATTCTATGTGGATGATGTGCCTAAGAATGTTCCTCCAAATATCATTGAAGTTCATTGTCTTTACCATTGATGTACTTGATCCCTAACTTACTCCTTCTCTCCTACTTCCCAAGTTAGCTTTTGGTTACTTGTCATACTAGATACTAGAAAAACCAAGTGCAAGGGCTAGGTCACCAGGTGGATTAAGATGCACCCATGGTCCAGGTAGTCTCTGCTGGTGCACTTCTATGTGAGGCCGAGGGGGATCTCTATCATGCTTTCCAAGATGGGGGAGTTCTGATGCTCTGGCTCCACGTCTTCTACGTGAGCTATAAATCCTTCATGAGCCATCTCTCTCCTCAATGCCATACTTTCTACAACATGGAACTTGCTTCTCTATCTCCCTCTCATGCACCTCATTAAACTTAAGCCACCTTTCCTCTCTCTGCCTCTCTACCGCTAGGTCTACCATCTTTCACCAAACTTGTTCCTTCCCTCATGTGTGGTGAAGTTTAGTTAGCCATCGGTTTACTCTCTAGGTTCAAAGTTACCATCAAGATCTTGATCACCAATGGAATACCTTGCAAATATGTTCCTCTTGGATACCACAAAAATTGGAATTCAGCTACCTCGGGAAAGAGTACGTCGAAATTGAATATTCCATAATATAACTATTTAGAACACCACAAAACCACGTATCCACAACATGAGTCCAGATCAGATCAGCATCATAAAGGGCCTAAAATTCTTCCTGTGTCTAGACAAGTGTGTGATACCTCTAGTTCCACTTTGAGATGCATAAGCAGTAAGCCACTCATATAGTTCTACTTGGAAAGATAGTGAAAAATCTCTCATATAAGTTGTCATACAGATTCTATTCTACCCAAGTGTGTGTTAAACTCAGATCCACTTGTTGAACCACCATGCATATTCTTCCTCCAGATCATGTATCCATTCCTCAATACTTGCTAGAGTTAACTGGTACATCTTCATCGCAAACCATCCTAAAAAAACTAAAAAGAGGTCCCAAAGAATGGAACCAATGATGTAGCCTAGAATTTACCAGATAACACCCTAGTCATGCTTGGCACATCACTCAGCCTTGACTGAGCACTCACCCAAAGCGCACAAAGGTACCAGGTCCCTCTTTAGGGTTGTTGTAGTAGGATGTTAGCATGATGAAGGAAGAAACATATAGATTCATAACTAATCCATCATTCTATAATGCATGCTACACTCATATCTATGAAAGAACAAGTTTAAATAGTAATCATGATTGAATCAATAACATGCACTACTCAACTACACATAGAATGACACTTAGATTCAGCCAATATCTTCCATCTATTAATAAATACATAAATCTCCTTACATAATGTCAATCTATACCAATGCACATGTGGATCGATATATAAGTAATTCAATCATATGTGTATATCTCTATACCATATATCATCCATCATCACACATACATACTCTCATATATATTCTCTTACACTTTTTTCTACTATGTACCTAACATCATATATATATAGGGTGGGGACTTTCCTTCACCACTTATCTATTCCAGAAATAGGCCGCATGCTATTGATAGCCACATGCCGTTTACAGGCATAGCCACACATGCAAGTGTGCTATCTATAGACCTCTTGTAGTTAACTGAAGTGTCAATTCTATTCTTAGCTCATCTCCATGCAAAATGCTTCGATCCACTCCTCCAAATATAGAAAATGCATGGCACACATCTCTACATCGTTGGTGTGTTCCACACGCCATCTTCTAAAAATAGGTCTTCATGCTCAAAATCGGCTAAGTCCTAAAGATGAACTTGCCTTCCACATGTGGGTCCTTCCTATCCTCTCTCATTCCTACATCTAGTGCACCTCCTACCAATATCCTTGACGCAACTATACAACATGACAACACAAACACAAATGATTCTAATAACTTTGACAATGAAGTTGATACTTATTGAACTTACTTGATGAAACATTTGACAAACTCAATTTCACTCCTATTGATATAGATGACTCCTATTTCAATGACACTTTTGTGGCTGATGGTCCTCGTGAATAAAAATTCAAGACCCCTCTTTCTACTAATGCTATGGTACTTTATCGGGGTTTGTCCATACTTTGGATGCTATTTCAACCTCTCCATAGTAGTCTGAATTTGTACCACCTCCTTTCACATACGTGCTCTTCATGAATAACTCTTATTCTCATCATATTCCAGTGGATCGTACTTTCTCTCGATACTATTTTTCGCCCACCTAACCCAATTGCTCTCAATCATTAGGCTCGGTATTCCAATCGAGAGTAGAAAGAACTGGGGAGGAGGTGGTTATGGATTTTGTATAGTTAGTTGACACTCCAGCACCCTTCTCTCTCTCAGTGGTCGTAACAAATAAAGCGGATGGTCCAACCGCAGAACTTCTTCTTTTCCATTATTTCCATGGTCGTGCCTCGTGGCACAAAAACACTTGTATCTATTGAAATGGTTCGGACCGTTTTGTTTTTGTGGGTTGGTCTGGTCTATTGCTTTTTCCTTGTGCTTATTTTGCCCTAGGTGGATGGTTCACGGGTACAACCTTTGTGACTTCATGGTATACTCATGAATTATCTAGTTAGGGCTAGGTATGAGTGGTATAAGGGGAAGGGGTGTGGGAAAGATGAGTGGTATGTAGGTATGAGTGGTCGGGTATCTAGAAAGCGAGGAGGGCCCTCGCCGCGAAAATGGTAGAGGGGAAAAGTGAACATTCATTCGACCCATTGATCGACCCCTTATAAATATTCTCTCAACTATAGATAACCACCCCACCACCTATATAGATATGGATACAAGGTCTAGATATATGAGAGATCGAGGGAAGCCCTTATTTTCTCTTGGGTTGAACACATCGGAACTCTGTAGGAATCGGGTTTGGACCCTCAACTCTAAGAAAGGGAAAGGAAGTCCCAATAGAATCATGGAGGTTCTCTCCCCAGACCTCTCTCTATTCAACCTCACCCATGCCGCGATTCAACTATTGTGAAAAGTTTTACATTAATGATGAAATAATGTAAAATGTGTGAAGAAAATAAGGGGGTGGGGCCCCCTCTATAGAGTAGCTATTTATAGGTTAGTATATATGCGCCTTAACTAGGCTTGGGTTGACGCTCAATGATATTCTCCCATCGCCTCACTCACCTCATCTTTATCATGGATATTTTCACATTACAACCACCTATGGTATTAAGGTTTTACATTTAATAGTCTTTGTTGCAGGTACCCTCATACTTCTCCACTAATACTTGGGAAATATTGGATTGATTATATTGGGGGCACTTTAGAATCCAGTCACATTTACATTTCTATCAATTTTCCCATGCCATTTGGTAGTGTTTCTATTGGTAGTGATTCATCTCCTAGACATTCTCAAAATCTTACTCATTGGTATGTACATGAGTGTTAGTCAACATTGTTCACCGACCAGAAGAATATGCAATGCCCATTTACACCTTACCCCAAAATGGCTCTTTATATGACCCCCTCATACTATTTCCTATCAAGTCTCCAATGCCGCCCCGGTTAGCTTCGATCATAACAATGATGATCTTCTTGACAGGTGGCACATGATCCATCATATCATAACACACTTGGGGGCATCAAACCTATTTCTCCCCTAGCATCAACATGTGTCTTATCTTCTCATCACTTCACAAATAGAATTTCACATACAACATATACATCTTCACAACATTCATATCACCATTTCTTGATGACACACTTTTTTTCTTTGGTTCACACTTAACCTGTTGAGGTCATCTTATACACATGAACCTCGCACACAACACACTACATTACACATTACATATCACACATTTACCACCTTACAAATCTTTGATATCTTCTTCTTACATCTACTATACATCTTACGTGCTTTAACGCTTTGTGCCCATTACACATCTTACACCTATACAACCTCTTCTTCTTCTTACACATCATACATATTGTGCACTTTCTACATATTCTATTCATATATTCTTCTATACATCATACACACTTTGTGCTACACACTATACACATCTTTAATAACATTTTCGACATATATACTAGGAATTATACGCATTTTGTACCTCCCACACTTACACATAAATCTTGCACTACACATTACACATCATCAAACTCGACACATTCAACACACATATTTCTAGCATTTATTAGTCACACTACATATTACACATTACACACCTCACACAACACACGTTATACACACACGACATCTTCCTCTCATAGAACCTACTCTACACATTCACGATATATCTTTTTGACATCTACTTTCATACATTGTGGTCATTACCCTATGATGCACTCTAGTTCCATGGTCCATACTTGACTGCTGAGGGTATACATATCAAATGGACCTTATCACACTCACACGTTTAATCACCTTGCTCATTCACTCACACACTTACACTCTACACTTTGCACTTTGACAATCACATCTTTTTAGTACACACATTCAAACCATTTCCCGATGATGCACTCTCATTTACAATTCATTCTTGACTGCTGATAGGGCATAAATAAATGAACCTCATTGTATACATACACATCCACTCAAGGGGATTGCTGATCCTATCATTGACACTGCATTCCATTCCATCTCATCCACATCATACTAGATATCTTGGTTTCATTTACTCTTGTTTACTTCTACTTTTACATGTTTAATTTATTACACATGCTAGATAGATATCTTGTATGTCTTTATCTTTTATCATACACACATTGACATTAACTAGATTTTCTAGTTGAGATCATAGATTCTATAGATCTATTCCATGCGACATGAATGCTTGGGACAAGTACCTTGTATCGGTCCTACAAATGGCTCTAGGGGCATCCAATTTCGTACATTACAGTGTGTTATTGTTTCATAGCACATTAATTTATTGGATTATACATGCTTTGACATAATTTTTATCTTTCTAAAATGCTAATGGGTGCTTCATGTGTAGCATTTGTTATGCATGACTACTTTCTTCCATGGTTGTTTGTTACATTGTTTGTCATTGTTTTCTCTTTGTATGCTCTTGTTTGTGGGATTTTTCCTTTGTCTTGTGTGCACACTTGTCTTCTTATGACCATTATGGCCTTGATTGTCTTGCGACATCATGAGTGGTGTCCCATGTTTGTAACCCACTTTTCATGGTCTACATTATCTTCTTACATGTTTACATTACCTACTTGTGTCTTAGCTTACACATTATCTATACTTGTCTTTTACATGCATGTTTTCTTATACTAACACTTGTCTTCTAACCACTTTTTTTGCATGTGCCTTGGTTTCTACCAAACACATTCCCTTCCCCCTACAGGGCACAATTTCAGCATAGTGGTTGGTCCTCCTTTGGGCCGCATACTCCTTCAACAATATTGTATGCACCCAAAATGAGGGGGCATCATTTGGGTGAATCAGTCACCCCATATAGAGTTATACACAACACAACACGGTGTTGCGGTACAACACAATTATAAGTTTCAGGACATGGTTCATAATAAAACTTGGGTTCTTAGCACATCGATGTCCTTCTTGGATGCCTATAACCAGGGGGAATTACACAGTGATTGGTAGTTCAACATATTCTACAAAAATCCACACAATGGATTTTACAGGGCATATAGTCCTTAACACTTATGTTTGTACACACCATCTGTAGTGGTGTTCCATATTTTAGTAAGCGATCAAAGGTTGGAGAAAAAAAAAAAAGACCTTTCTCCCTATACTACTTCTATCGTGTCGTATGATCTCCCAAAAACCAACATTCAACGTGCTCAACAATTCCAGGAAGTAGTTAAAGGTTGGAGAATGAAACTATAACTTTCTCCCTACACTACTTCTACCATGGTGTGAGATCACCCTAAAAAATCACCCTTCATCGGCATCTTCAAGATCCTTTCTACACTTTTGTCTCATCACAAATTTGGTGCACATGTTCCTTTTTATCATTTTCAACATTTTTACATACTTTTTATACATATACATTCGTATTTGACTACTTGTTCATTCTTCTCTTTTGTAAGTCCTGTCCGTATGGGAAGAAATAGTCATCATCATCATCAACAACAACAACATCGACATCAACAACATGTACATCATGACATCTACACATGCGTTTCTGCCCTAGGTTCATTTTCATCACCACTTTTTACATTTTTCTCCTCCTTAGCATCGACACTTCATTATTTTTCACTCCTCTCTTTGTCTTATCCTTGGAACACTTTCGTCATTGATCTACATGGTTATCGGTACACATATCTATCTACTTTATGTTAGAGATATTCCCGCTCACCAACATAAATTGGGGGCAAATGTAAATAAAAAAATCATGCACTTTGGCTAATTATCTAGTCCCGATAACATACTACTATTCATATGATTCCTAAGTAAGAAGAGTACTAATTAAGCCATGTATTTGACCATCTTTCTTTTCATTCTGTTTCTTCTTTTGGTCTTACATTCTTACTTGCTTAGTTTGCCTTATTATACTCCAAATTTTATCATCCTGGACACCACCACCCAGCCAGATGCCGGCCAAGAGCCCGCGTCCCCTCGGGCGCCCCGACCCCTTTGACTTTAATCACACTTTTTGGGTCCTTTCTATCTGTTTGAGCATCTTATCTTTTTGGTAGTCACCTTTCCGGGTTAATTATGAAATTCAAGAAAAGGAATCATATACATATAAAGTTATGTGATCATAATAAAGGACCAAACACTAAGCATTAGCTATCACCACCTAAGGTTGCATCCATCAAGCATCTAAGACTCCATTGCATCCATCTAGCTTATTAACTAAAAATGGAAAGATTGATACTAGTTAATCTAAGCTATAAACAACTATAAATAAACTAAATAAATGTAGGACATAAGTATATAAGTGACTAAGAAACTATGTAAAAAGTAAATGCTAACCCTAATGTGTAAGAGAGAAGAGGAAAGAACTCAAATTTGAATAGAAGATGCTCACGTGGTCATGTGTCACGAGGTGACTAGAGAATTTGGAAGCAAGGCCGACCATGTAGAAGCTTCGAAAAGGATGGATCTAGAGTATTTGGCTAGACTGGAGCACTTGGAGAGGGACTGGGATGCCTATGGGTGCTCTAGTTTGCAGTTAGGCACTCTAGTCTATGCAAACCTCGAAACCCGATCTTCATAGGTTTGGTAAATGGTCCAAACCCTCATTTTCTGTCACAATACTTCACCGCACTACTTTGGATGTTGTTGATATTCCAAGATGATGTAAAGACCTATAAAAGACTAGGAGAAACATCAAAACCTAAAAAAGAAATATGCAAAATGAATGGGTTAGAATGACCTTAGTTGCCACAATAGGTGGGATTAGTAATTCGAGTGTTACACTACATTTGGACCCAAATGTAGTTCTAGTGGGTATGTGCATAATGTGCCCTAGGTGATCTCGTCGCCACACTTTGAATGTAGGAAATGTAATAGTATGTGTGCATAAATAGAATAGAATCCCTCCCCTATGAAGTGTGATGCAAATTTCCTAGCCTTGTGCCTTGTGATGGAGCTATGAGGATGCAAGTGATCTCCAATGCAATAGATGGATGAAAATCTAGATGGATGATGGTAGTGAATGATATGAGGTCCCTCATTATTGTCTCATAACTTTATATTTATAGGGTTCTCTTGATTTAATTTCGTAATTAACCCCAAAATGGTGACCAAAAAAAGATAAGAATATAAAATAGTTAGAAAAATCCCAAAAAGTGGCAGGAAAGTTCAATAAGGACCAGGGCACCCATGGGCACCCCAATACTCGACCTAGGTGCCCCAACCGTTGAGGCTAAAATAATGGAAATTTAATGAAATATAATGAGCATGTGGATGTAAAATATCGAGAATGATGAAATAAAATAAAACAAGATGGCCAAAAGATGGGGGTTAATTAGTACTTTCTTCACTCAAGAACCTTCTAAATAGTAGCATGAGATTGAGACTAAATATTATCTAAAGTGCATGATTTTATGTCTACATTTCCCCCCAATTTATTTTGGTGAGCAAAAATCTCGGTAACATAAAGTAGATAGAGATGTGTACTTGATGCCGATGTCGAGTAACAAAGAAGACGTGCAAAAGGACTAGATAAGGGTGGAATGACAAATAGATGATGGAGTAGGGAAACTAAAGATGAGAATGTGCAAAAAAAGTGATGAGATTTAACCTAGGGTGGAACACATGTGTTGATGCTAATGTCTGTAGTGTACCTACATGGTTAGTATAGTGTGTGCTATGCTCGCGAATTGTTGTTATTGATGCCATTATTGTTGTTGCTTATTTTTCCCCCATTTGACCGATATTTGTTTATCATATGACTTTGGACTCGCAAGGAGAAAATGATCAAGTAGTCAAATATTTATGTATGTATGTGTAAAAATGTAATGTAAATGATGCATGTAAGAGTATGTAAATGAAAGATTGTAAATGGAACATGTGCACCTGATCCATGTCGAGAGAAAGAGTGCAGAAAGGATATCCTATACTGCCAAGGTTTTTTGGGAGATTTGATGCCATAGGCTAAAGAAGTATAGGGAGGAAATGCTCTGTGTCCTCTAAACTTTAATTGCTTTCATGAACTGTGTGTAAAGATATCTCTATAGTGTCCCGGTTTTTGGGTGATCCGATGCCATTGGCTGAAGTAGTATAGGAGGACACCCATTGAACCTCTAAGCTTGTAACTACTTCCTAGAATGCTAAGGACTCCATGTCCTATAAAATTTTTGTGTATGGAGTTCGTGTAGACTAGTCTGAACTCACTCAATATATGTAAACCCACAATTCCAAGGGTGGAAAGTGCACTGAAATGAACCAGTGTAAATGCATTGTGTAGACTGTAAAACCCCAAATGATGCCCCCCTATCTTTGGGGGTGCATGTGATGTCGCTGATAGGAGAATGTGGCCCTAAAAGAGGACCAACCGCATGTAATTTGAAACTCTTCCTGCAGGGGAGGGAATGCACTTGTAGAAACCAAGGCACACACAAACAAGGAAGGCTAGCCAAAGACAAGTGTTAGTATGAAAAATCATGCATGTAGAAAATAATGTGTAAGCTTATTAAGCAAAGTAATGTAAACATGTAAGAAGACAAGGAAGCCGCACAAAGTGGGTCGTAAACATGGGACATCACTCATGATGTCGCAAGACATACAAGGCCATCATGGTTGTAAAAAACAAACAAGTGCACACAAAACATAGAGCAAGGCCCACATACAAAAACAAGCAACAATGAAAAATGAAACAAACAAGTATGGAAGAAAATATCCTTGCAAAAAAATGTTGCACATGAAGCACTTTGTTAGGATGTTAGAAAGATAAATAGTATGTCAAAAGCATGTATAGCCAAGTAATGTATAATGCTAAGTAAAAATGAAACAATATCACCCTCGAAGAGACGAACGTGGATGCCCCGAGAGACCAGTGTAGGAAGGGTAGAAGGTGAGCATCCATGCTGCATGTAAGAGACATGTATATGTGATCAAAACTAGAAAAAGGTGTGAACATGCATGTGTGGATGATATAGATAAATGACATACAAGTAAGCTAACTAGCATGTGTAATAAAGTGACCATAAACAAACACAAGTAAGCAAGAGTAAAAGCAACCATAATATGCAATATGTTATGGATGGATGGAATGAAATGCAAAATGGAGTGATAGGAGCCGTGTGCCCCCTGAGTGAATGTAAATGTATGCAGTTAGGCTCATTTGGTTTGCCCTTTTTAGCAGATGAAGAATGAATCGTAAATGAGAGTACATTATCGAAATGACCAAGTGTGTTGTGTGTCTAATGTAATATGGTGAATGTGTATGTGTATTGATGAGATGTGACCTAGCGACAATGTGTGCATGAACCCTATAGCTGAAGCATATATCATGACCAGATGAATATATAAGTGATGATTTAGCCTAAGCATATATCACTATGAGATGAATGGATGAGTGATGATTTAGCCCTAAGCGTATATCACTATGAGATGAATGGATGAGTGATGATTTATCCCTAAGCATATATCACTATGAGATGAATGGATGAGTGATGATTTATCCCTAAGCGTATATCACTACAAGATGAAAAGAGGGAGTGGTGATGTAACCTAAGGTGTATACCACTACAAAATGATAGAATAGGTGATAATTTAGCCTAAAGTGTATGTCACTAAGTTGTAAATGTCGCATGATGAAAGGTCGAATAGTAAATGTGTGATGAGTGTAAGGTCCATTTTATTTGTAAACCCTCAACAGTCAAGTATGGATTGAGGAACTAAAGTGTGTCATAGGGTGGTGAGTACATCATGTAAGGTGATATAGTATAAGTGATGACCATGTGATGAGTAGAATGTGTACATATGCTATGTGTAAAATGCAAATGCAAGGTGTGTAGAATGTGTAAAATGCAAGATGAATAGAACATGTGAATACATAATATGTAGAATGTAAATGTAAGAGGTGTAGAATGTGTAAAATGGCATGTATGTAGATGGAATAGTAATGTAGTATGTAAGATGATGCAATGCTAGACTCATATACTGACGAAGAATAGGATGGAAATACACGGTGTAATATGAATGGTATGTAGATAAATGAATAATGTAGTATGTAGGATAAGTAGTGTAGGATATAAGACGCGTAGATAATTGTGTATGCATAATGACGACTAACATGATGTATGATGTATAAATACACAAATGTCAAAATGTTATAGAATAAATGTAGAATGTATGGTGTATGATGCGTAATGTGTGATGAAACACAATGTGTAATGCCTATGGTGCAGTGTGTGGGGTTCATGTGTAGTAAGCCCTCAATAGTCAAGTGTGAGCCGAAAAAAGGGTGTGTCATTGGGTAATGATGATGCTAGAACATGTGATGAGAATGCCTATATGAAAATGTAAAGATGATAGATGCTAGGGTGAGTGGGGGGGTAATAGATGCAATGCCCCAAATATATATGAATGAGTAAACTAACCAATGATAGTGAAGGATGAGGGTCCTCCATCTGATGCATGTGGTGGTGAAAGCATAGGACCATGCTCTAATAGTAGTGGTATGGTAGACAAATGTTGTCTTTGGTGAATGAAGTCTATGCGCATGTGATGGATGAATATATGATGAAGATTGTGGTGTAGTAAAATGCATCGTGATGGAGATCTACGTGATGTTGAATATGAAGGTGATGAGAAACCATGTGGAATAAAATGAGGTGGGGACGTGCGTCTCGATGTAGTGACTTTCCTAGGAATGGGCCTATGCTTATGTGTAGGACTAGTGGAATGATGTGGTCGTGTAAACGATACTTGAGTAGGTGAGATAGAAGTAAATTATATTTTGGGAAACATAAAATGTGATGTGGTAGAAGAATTAGGGGATGTACTAACTCTTCATGTGTGAGGAGATGATGACCATGGAGTAGATGGAGGGATGCCATTAATAGAGATGACCTGATTATCATGAATGAACTTGAGGTGTAAATGATTCATAGAAATAATAGATTGAGAGTGATGAATCCAATTGAGACCAAGAAGCATGTTGCATCCCGCAGCTATGTTTCCAATTAGGAAAGGTACCAACATAGTAAGAGGACCTCTTGTAATATGCAACTTAACAACACCAAAGGGTTTGTTGAAGGGATATTCAATTTGTGATGGAGGATAGCCAATAACCTTAAGAAGTGAAATAGAGCATGCACTAACGAGCCATGATGGGTCAACCTTAGTATTGTTGATGGAGGTTGAGCCAACATAAGCCTTGATATGTAAATGATTAGATGTGAAATTTTCATGATAATCAACATGGGAAAAATAAATGATTGGCGTGAAGCTTCAGTGTTAACAACTAGGAAATATAGAGCTCCTGATCCAAGAGGTGGTACTACATGATATGTATGATTGGCAGAAGAGTCTGATGTCTTTGTCACATTGTTGAGATTCATTGTTAAAGAGCTTGAGTTTACCCTTGTCATTAGTTGGGGCGAGAACTTGTAGACTCAGAAATTATAGTTTATTGTCTTCAATAAGATCTGAATGATGGTACATAGTTTGAAACATCAATTTGTGGAGTGTCCTACACATCGATGATAATCATAGTGGAAGTTCTCATTGTAATTCCTACCTTTTGGTCATGATGGGTCTAACTTGAGTGGTGGTGTAAGGGTAATAAAATTTCTCTTGAGAAATTATTTTAATATAAGATGTGGAGCGATTAGAAAGTTGCTTAACATGTGCTGAGGTTGTTGTGTTTTAATCTCCTTAATAGGAGTGATGAAGTTGACTATGTTTTTAGCATCAGATTGGTTTAGTTGTGGAAGGTTTGAATGTCATCTTGCTAGGAAAATGAGTGGAAGATGAAGCCTGTTCTTGATACTTAAGCTTACCTATGGATAGGAGCTTAGTTTCATGAATCTTAAGAGTATGAAAAAGTTGATCAAACGAAGGAGAGGTTTCAAATAGGAAACTCTCTTGGAGAGGTGGTAAAATAATCTGAATGAACAAGTCCTGAAGCTCAGAGTCGGCAAGCACATTTTTCATCTTAGCTAGATTATTCTTGTACCTAAAAACATAGTTAGCTAGATATTCATTTAAGCCTTGTTTAAGATGTGCTAAATGAGCATAAGATTTCTTGAGCCAATTTTAATGGAGAAATGAGTAATAAATGCATCAAATAGATGTTTAAATGAAGTTGTTGAGTGAATAGGCAAGTTGTAGAACTAGTGCATCACATAATCATGGAGACTACAAGGAAAGAGCTTAGCTAAAAGTATATGATCATCAGTGAATTCAAGATAAGTGACATGAAATGCTCTAAGATGTTCTTGTGGGTCACCATGCCCATTAAAAACATGAAGCTTAGGGGTGAAAAATTTAAGAGGAAGTGGATGAGTAGAAATATGAGAGAATGTAGTATGCAACAATAAAGTAGAATTTAAATACAATGATGTATGTGAAGTGGCCTATTGTAACTTATGAATTTGAGCTTCAAGGTCATGATAAAGAGAAGTTAAGTCTTGGTTGCCAATGAAGGAGACCTTTCATATATGAGAGACTAAGGGTGGTATAAAATGATTGGTAGGAGTAGGAACAAAAATGGGGATAGTAGAAATAGGAGGAAGAGTAGAAGTAGGTGGTTGAGTAGAAACAGAAGTGGGTATGGCTGCAGAAATGGTGAGTTCTATAAGATTAATAGATTTATCATGAGTAACATGTAAATTAAATCTAGATCTTAGGGATGCTCAACAAGGTGATCATTAATGGAATTAAGATGAGCTTTAGTAAAATCCTGATAAGAGTGAGCCATAGAAAAGTATGATGATAAACCCTAGAATGAGAAGGTAGGAAGGAAAATCCTAGAATTGTGAATGATTGAGTCGGGTTCACCAAAATGATTAACTAAAAATGGAAAGATGGATACTAGTTAATCTAATCTATGAATACCTGAAAATAAACTAAATAAATGTAGTATAAAATTATACAAGTGACTAAACAACTATGTAAAAGGAAATGCTAACCCTAATGTGCAAGAGAGAAGAGGAAAAAACTTAATTTGAATAGAAGATGCTCATGAGATTGTGTTGCATAGATGAATGGAGAATCTGTAAGAAGAAATAAACATGTAAAAGCTCTAAAAAGAATGGATCTGGAGTATATGGTGGATTGGAGCACCTGAGAGGGATTGGGGCGACTACGGGCACTCGTCCTGCATATTGGGTGCTCTGGTTTGTGAAAAATCTCTGAAATTGATCTTCATAGGTTCGAAAGATGGTCTGAAACCCTCACTGTTTGTCACATTAGATTCATTGTTTTGTATCTGAGTGTCATCAATAATCCAAGATGATGAAAAGACTTGTAAAATACTAAGGAGTATCAAAACCCTAAAAAATAAATATACCATGAATGGGTCGAATGACCTCATCTTCAACAATAGTGGGCTTACTAATCTGAGTGGTGCACTGGCATTTAAGACCCAAATGTAGTTCTTGTGAGAGTGCATAATGTGCCCTAGGTGGTGATTAAAAGTGCTTAGTGCTTGGTCCCTTATTATTATCACATAGATTTATATTTATATGATTCCTTTGCTTGAATTTCGTAATTATTATCATTGAATCACAACACCCTTTGATTTGCACAAGTGTGCGTGCTTGAGCTCACAAAGTAGGATCTGGGTAACATGAGTACTATCTCCAATTTGTGGGACTTACTACTTGAGATAGACCTCTAGAGAAAGGTAGTTCTTACTCCTAAACTACTCCGCCACAATTTACTCTAATGCAAGAAAAATTATTTAATACTATTCTAACTTTACAAGAGGACCAGGAGAGAGAGCCCGAAAATAAAGCCTACACTAACAATGGTGATACACCAGAAAATGAGGGTATGAGAATAATCCCCCAATGTGCAAAAATGGAAGAAAAATGCAAATTAGAAGAAGGTGATAATAGTTCTACACGGTCTAATAACAACATTCACAACACATTTTCATGCATACACAATAATAATAAATCCTTAAGAGCATAGAATAGGTCCACAATATATTTGTAATGAGATTGAAGAGGAAAGAATAATGCAAACAAGCACAAGGAAGATACATCCAAAACTTGCATCTATTACTCCATTGCTATACATAGATCAAATTTTACAAAATAAAGGCCTGGATCACCATGTAAGGAGTCCACTATAAAGGCTCAAACACATTGGCTTAATGAAACCAAAATGACAAAGTTTTTCTACTCAAAATTATCCTCCTCTACAATGAGCCCAACACTTCAATTTATAGGATTTTGAGAGGAGAGAGAGAGAGAGAATGTAATTCCTGAAATTCCCTTTCCCACCAATTACAATTTATGAAAAATGAGTGTGGTTGGTGATTTTGGACCTGCAGAAGCAATCCCAAGGTGCCTCATGACTTGTAGCAGTGAAGAATGTTTTCCCATGCTCATTGAATGCTCCTTCAACCACTTCTCAACCACCAAACAGAACTGGGATCATTTTCTTTAAAAATATCCATCAAAACCTCATCAATTTGTGGATTTCTGGTTCTTTATGCATCAGCTTAGGGCCATAATTCCAATGACACCATTTTTGTGAAAATCAGTTGAAAATTTCTCCAGCTTATGGTTTTCTCGAGTGTAGGTAGCTATTTTGAGTTTACTAGGTATTTCTTGCATTTTACAGAACGAGCATTTAATTTTTGGATTTGGAGGTATTTCTTTTCTTTTCACCCACCTACCGTCATTAAAAATGTCGAGAAATTTCCAAAAATTCCAATTTTGTCAAAATTGGAGCTCTGGGTCAAAAGTTATGCCTGTTTGAAGTTTAGGGTTGGGGTGTTCCACGTGGGCTCTCATAATCTACAATACTGGAGCTTTTTTACCCCATTCACTTTGATATGTGGGTATTGTGGGTTTACAGAGAAATCATGACAATGGGGTACAAGGGCCACTTGGGCCTCCAAACTCTACTTCATCCGTGATGCACTCTATCTCCTTGATGTGCGATAATTTTACCTCTGCAGGGAACTTGCGTCTCACGCGATACTTGGACCGTCCCGGGCCCCTCGGGCCCGTAACTTTTTCTCACACCCTGCACAACACCGATTCAATGCCTCCTTCATTGTGCGGTGACTTTGAGTTCATGAGGAACTCATGTCCTTGTAGTACTTGGACCGCCTGGCCCCAAACTTCTGCCTTTTCTACAATACATTGGATCCGCTTCAATCCCCTTTACAAATCGGTCAAGTCGGGATTTTGGGAAAGTCATGGACCGATGGAACTTGTGCCACACCGGGGCCATTGGGACCCGATTTACCTACAAATCATTATTTCCTTATCATTTCAGACCCAAGTCGAGGACGAGGAACCCTAGTTCCATCTGCGCAACCCCTAGACCTGCAATAGATTAAAATATGCCCTTTTCCCCATTTCTCCAATTTTTTTAGCAATTTTTCACTAACTCCTTAGATTTTTCTTGAATAGGGAAGTTAGTGAAAAGCAAAAGAGTGCCCCCAACATCCAAATTTCTCATTTTCATAGTTATTTCCTCTCTAAGTCTAAAGAAATTATGCAAGTTATCAAAATCACCTTGGGGTAAATTTGGATAACAATTTGGCGACTCAATAGGGTTATCTCACTTGCCGATGAAGTGATCGAAGTGGCCTTGTAAAATCTATTGGGCAGGGGTTAACCTAGTAATCTAAAATCTGATTTGAAACTTGACAACCAACATCCTTGAGACATTGAAACACTCTTTTTGAACCTAGATCTGCCTTCCAATACTAGGACTCTCAACTTTTATAAGAAAATCTTGAAATCAAGATTGTGAGACTAGAAAATTGTTTTAAAATTGAATGTCACCCTTTCTCGGTAAATACAATCCACAAGGCTGAATGATGGACATCTGTTAATTTGGACATCATGGAACTCTATTAAGCTTCTCTTTCTTTCTTCTCCGAATGTTCCATTCCCGATTTTGTGAGGATGCTTGCGTGGGCATAGGGAGATTATCGTAGTCATCCTCGGAGATTATAATTGAAATATCCTCCTTGATTGATTTTAGTTGCTTTGCATTTATTTTGATTCAAAATTTTCCATTGTTACATGCAACTATGAGTTTCCTTATTATAATAATGAAGGGTATGATGTCTTTGCACCGACTGAGCAACACAAACAAAAGCTATGTACAAAAGATGAAATCATACATGCCTTAAGTAAGACATGGAGAGTGCACACAATCACTTTTTCTACTAAAAACAAACCTACTACTACTCTATACTAACCCAGGAAAATGACAACTTCAAACAAAACCTGAAACTAGCAATGTAAAGTAGCTTCCCTTTCTTACAACTTACAACCATGAAGATGATTTGGGAGAAAATTTGGTAGATATTAGGAGTGAAAGGTTGGATTCCAATTGATTCTTCAATCCCTCATTCATCAAGGTATCAACAAGAAACAAGATATATACCTCTTCTAGTTTTTGCTCACTTGGTTTCAAGAGGTATTTTTGTTGATCCTTGGCACATTGTGGTTCTTCCTCATGCTTAGAAGTAAGCATGACTGGTATTGGCTTCTCCCTTGGCTCCAATGAATCCAAGTATCTTATAGGACATGGTCTGGTCCTTCAAATGTGCCCACTACTTTGAAACTTAACTCCAAAATTGAGTCTTCCTATAGACCTTCTTGAGAAAGGGGATTGTCTGTAGCTTGATCTTCTTATTCTTGCACATCTACAGACAACTGATGTCCCTTTTGAGTGAATGGTATGGGAGATGTGGTAACTTCCTTCTCTTTTCCTTCCTTTATATCTCGATGTGGCACTTGGAAGATCAAATTCTTCCAACTTTGACTCAAGAGGCATGTTACAAACTGTAGGTTGTTCTTGGACATTCTTCTTAGTGACAATAGGCTCTTTTTGTTGAAGGATGATCGATGGGGTAACAAATGTCATGATTTCCACATGCTCTTCCTCATTAAAACATTCCTCCAAGTCTGATAGGCAATCAAGCTCTTTGCTGTCATGTTGTGCCAAAGCTTCTTCCTCCTACATGACGGCCTTTGAATTTGAAAATTTTCCATCATGGTCTTATTCTTCTTCTTGAAACATAAATCTAGTGAATTAAAATCTCCCCAAAATAAGATTTTTGGAGAGATGAAGTGGGAGAAAGATCTGAAATCTCTTGTCTGACAACCTGCTCATGATTCAGTGCCTTTGAATCCATCTTGTTCACCTCCATGTGCTCCTCTTCAACTGGACTTGGAGTTGGTTGTTCTTCCTCTTCTTGGACTGATTTTGCAACTTGAGTTAGATCAGTAACATCTTCAAAAAAGTGCCATTACAGACACTAAATTTTGAGAAAACTAATTGTTGGTCATCTTTTTGTTCCACTTCTGCTAAAAATCAACCTTGGCCACCACTGGCTTATCAAATTTAACCACCTCCTTAAAGTTGACCATCAAGGGTATCTTTTCAATACCAAACCTTTGAGCCAATCTCTTCAATTCTTATGTTATTTTTCACTGATTGGACTCTTCTTCTTATTTCCCTTGGCTAGATTTTTCATTGCTTTCTTCCCAAGATGAACTTGGTAAGGTAGGAGGAGTGATCGGTTTGGTCACAACCGGTTTTACAATTCCTTGGAGTTGTGGAGGAGGTAGAAATTATTATTTGTTTGGAGGGGATGAATGCTTGGAAGGGAAAAGGGTAGAAGAACTGAGATGAGAAGGAAGAATATAAGGTGGAGAAATGAATTCAACACTTGGGATGACATGTAAGAAGTTTGGGAATTGAGGCTTTAACTAAGGTGATGGTAATGTAACAATTTTCCATTGGAAAGAATGATTTACCTCTTGTTCAAAGGCCTCAACATCATTAATCCATGCCTCAAGGTGGGGCACCATCTCAACAATGTCATCAAGTTTCTCCTGTGAGCTATGATAACCTGAAAAAGGAGAAAACCATGGACAAGGTACCTTGAATCCAATCTTGAGTGCCTTTGCTTGAGCTACAACCCTAGTTTGCACCAATTTTACCTCCCAATTTTTCACTTTCAACTATAACTCTTCATCTTCAGTGTAGGATATCCTCCATAATTTGCATACTCCTACTCTCCAATAGCTACATAATCTAGCATGTAACCAAATTGGTCTAGCATATTGTTCTTGTTCATATGGGTATGCATACTGTTGATTATCATAATCTGATTCTGAAGGAGGTTGATAATAACTTAAAAATGAATTTTGCGTGTTTGGAGGTGGGCATGGACTATATGGAAACTACTGCAAATGTGAATTCCACTACAGGAATGAAGCCATGATTGCACAACTTCACGTAAATGGGAGAACATGAAAGATGTGGAAAGAAAGATGAATGAAAATGGATGGAAAAAATGTCAACAACTTTAGAGAATGGGTTATTGACTAGATGAAGTCCCTGTGTATGTTTTGAAAATGCTTCCAAAAGCTGAAATTTCAACATGAAACACACCAACCTACCAAAATGAAGCCTCCTCTAGAGATGAACGCATGTTGGTGAAATTTCGAGTTTACACGCTTTGCCTTAATTTCCATGTTCCATTTTTGCTCCAAAACATTCATTTGTTCTATCTGGTGGCCTGCAATTCATGTTTTCCATTTGAATGCATTGAAAGTGCCCTCATATTGCCCTAAATTGAAGCAAAATCCAAGTTTCCCCTTTGTTGTGCCCTAATTTTTTCATTTACACGGGCTGTGTCATTTTTTCCTTGCCCTAATCGTGAAAAAAATTGAAATAGATCGAATCTAGTTATTTGTTGCTAAAATCCTAATCCCTAGGCCTAAACCATTGTGAAATCATGATTCATTGGATTCAAAACGGAAAAATATGCCTTCCTTATGATTTTTTTGATTTCTAGGGCGTCCCCTGCATTTTTTATGTTTTGACGGCATACGAGTGTCATCTACCCGTCAAAATTATCCTTGCATGTTATCGCTGACGTGGTAGGTTTCTATTGGCCGGGAGTGGTCGGAAAATGTTATAAGTTGTTACTTTTTGAAAAATTGACAAAGGAAATTTTTCTCTGTGGCCCCGCATTTGCTACAATGATGTGCCTATGTGGCATGATTTGATTGGTTGAAGGATCGGTGGGTGGTGGGGGTCACTTAGAACATTTTCTTCCATTTTGGAAAATTTCTCAAGTCACTTTTTGGTCCGAGGGCCCACATCCAATGAAAAGAGGACACGTGTCCAGGAGGGTCAAGTAGAGAGGTGAAGAGTTGGAAAAATTTGAAGTTTTTGGCTTCAAAATGCCAATGGAAAAATTTGGCCCGAGAGCCCGCAACGAATTGGAAGGTGACACGTGGCACAGGAAGGTCAGGCGGGTGGAGGAGGGACTTGAAATTTTTATTGTTTTTTACCTCGGATGCCAAGGGTAAAAATTGAAAAATGGGCCCACCTCCAATGAAACGTGGACACATGTCTAGGAGAGCCAAGGGAGAAGTGGGGTTGTGCATGTTTTCTGGATTTTTGCCTTTGGAGGCAAAATCTCAAAGTTAAAATTTGAGCCGAATCTCCATAACGAATCATGAAGTAACACGTGTCCACAAGGGTAAAATGGATCGGCGGACTTTGTGATAGTTTTGAAGTTTTTTAACTTCAAAGGGTAAAAAGTAATTGTTCACGCCAAACTCCCACAACCAATGAAAATAGGACACGTGTCCAAAAGGAGGTGGAGGATTTTGTACTCGTGGAGGAATGAAGGAAAAAATGAGGGGTTGGCTCCGCAGCGAATGGGAGACCACCACGTGGTGGAGGAAGCAGCGAGTGTTCGGGCCCATGGAGGTTCTCGAGGAAATTTTCCTTTTTCACAAAAGGAGAAAAATTTGTTATTTTGGCTGCGAATCTTGGTAGGGTCCACCTAGGGACACGTGGCGTGTCCAGGGGCATGCGGGGAAAATTTTCAAAATTTTCCCGAGGTCAGAAAAGGTTCGAAATGCATTTATAAGGTTGGATGCCCGGTCCAATGGTATTTGGACATGTGTCCACCTTATCTAGAAGTTAAAGAATATATTTTTGAGCCTACATGTCAAATCTCATCAAGACACATGGAGGGCAGAAATTTAAAGTTGATTTTAAATCAACAATTCTTTGAGTGTTTTCATTTCTTGCCACCGTTGAGCTCCAAGATGCTTGGAATCGTCATTTTTGCACCAAATTGCATGAAATTTTATATGAAATCACATCCCCTCAACCTTTTGGATGCAATGGCATCATTCATTTGAGCTATTTCGGTGCCCTATAGTGATTTTCATGAAATATTTTTCTCATCTTGTAAAAACGTGAAAAGTGAAAAATTAAAGTTGCAGAGTTAAAAATAATGAGGGAAAAGGGTGGAAAATGATTGCAAATGCATGTTGGCATGGTGGAATGACAAAAACGTGACCCTGGATGGATAAGGATCTAAATCCATGCAATATTTTAAAATATTTGTGCATCTCTGGCATTTTGCGAGCTGTTTTATAGTTTTATATCATTTTTCATCAAATGGATAGGGTTTTGTAACAAATTTGATCCCTTTGGCATTTTATTTGCTTGGGATGCAAGGATCCAAGCTAGCATAGGGTATATTATGTAATTTGGAGGCATTTTGTAAAGTCTATTGAAAATTTTGGAGAAAGAGAAGAATTTTCACGAGGAAAATTGGAAGAAGTCCATTTTCTTTTGGAGAAACTGCCTGAGAGCCATTTTTGATTCCTATTTGCATCAAATGTTCATCATGTTGAGTTGGTTTCAGCTGTAAAGCCATCAAAAAGCTTTGAGATTGTCTAAATAACATTCCCTTGCTGATATATTTGATCAAATTCTTGGATTAACTAGTTTTATCTCTTGGCAAAGCTTGCATACACTTGTATTTCAGTATGTTTTCAATTTGTGTTTCATGCTCATGTTGCAATCTTGTGTTTGAGATATTTATGGGTCATACATGGTCTCATTTCTTATAGAGGGTTTGAAGGCATCTGCAATCTTCCATTTAGAAGAGCATTCATTTGAGTGAAGATAAATAGATTTAAATTCATCTTACCTTCCTTGTAAATTGAGGGTGTTTGTAAACCTTTGGGTGTACCTTAGGTCATGATCTAACAAGGGTTTCTAAATGCTTCATTGATATTTTTCTTCAAGCCTTTGTGGTAGGTTATCAAAGTTTGTATGGAATAGTGCAGATTTGGGCATCCATGTGTGCACACATCTTGGTTGAAAGAGCACTTCAAATTCATTGAAACATCTTTGCTTTGTTTAGGTGTTGTAATTCATTTACAAATCTTCCCAAAGAAGGTGATGATTTCTATCCACTCTTGTCCCAACATATCTCATTATAATTTCATTTTAAACTAACTCATCCTACCTATAATACCCCTACATTTGCATCATGTCCACAAAAGAATTCAATCCTTTAACTAAAATGCACAAAGTTGATCATGGGTTTATCATGTCTTTAGTAGCTCTCGCTTTGTTTTGAAAACATTTCCATCGTTTAGTAGTGAAAACTCCTTTGAGTTTGATAATGGATACTTGATCATGTTTTCACAAATCCTCTTCCATATCATATGCAAAACAAAAGGATATCTCCATCTCCTTACCATATAAGGGTTGCAATATAGGTTCTTTTGCCTTGGTTGATAGGCACAACCTAAAATAGTGAGGGTTAGATCAAAACCCTCTTGAAGTTTCTATCCACTTCCTCAATTCTTGAATGCAAACAAGTAGATAGGTGTGCTTCCCTAGCTACAAATGACATACAAAACATCTATCTATCCTTGAGTGTCTTGTGCAAATTCATGATGTCAGTTTGTTGTGAAGGAGAGTAAAATTGGATACCAACACTTTGCACACCCGCAAATGATCTTTAATCTAATTCTATAGTAGAATACCCCTAAAAGATGAAAACTCTAACTTCTTTGAGGTCCCACTAGGCATGCCATGTAATTGGTATCACCGAATCACAACACCGTCTAATTTTCACAAGTGTGTGTGCTTGAGCTCATGGTGTGGCCGGGTACCATGGGTACTATCTCGAAGTTGTGGGACTTAATACTTGAGATAGACCTCAAGAGAAATATGGTTCTTGCTCCTAAACTACCTACCACAATCTACTCCTAATGCATGCAAAACTATTTAATACTATTCTAACTTTCTAAGGGACTAGGGAGAGAGAGAGCATGAAAGTAAATCCTACACTAATAACAATGATACACCGGAAAAGGAGGGTATGAGAATAATCCCCAATGTGCAAAAATGGAAGCAAAATGTGGATTAGAGAGAGTGATAACAATTCTCCACGGTCCAACAACAAAATTCAAAACACATTTTCATGCATACACAATAATAATAGATCCTTGCAAGAGCATATAATAGACACAATATATTTGCAATAAGATTGAAGAGGCAAGAAGAATGCAAACAAACACAACAAGGGAAGATACATCCACAAACTTGCATCTATTGCTCCATTGAAATGTAAAGTTCAATATTTTACAAAATAAAGGCTTGGATCACCATGCAAGGAGTCCACTATAAAAGCATCCAACACATTGGCTTCACAAAACCAAAATGACAGGTATTTTGCTACTCAAAACTATCCTCCTCTCTGATGAGCCCAACACTTTAATTTATAGAATTTTGAGAGGAGAGAGAGAGAGAGAGAGAGAGAGAGAGAGAGAGAGAGAGAGAGAGAGAGAGAGAGAGAGAGAGAGAGAGAGAGAGAGAGAGAATGTGATTCTCAAAATTCCCTTTCCCAAAAATTAAAATTTATGAAAAATGAATGTGGTTGGTGATTTTGGACTTGTAGAAGAAATCCCAATGCCTCATTACTTGCAGCGGTGAAGAATGTTTTCCCATGCTCATTGATTTCTCCTTCAACCACTTCTCAACCACCAAACAAGACTGGGATCATTTTAATTAAAATTATCCATCAAAACATCATCAATTTATGGATTTTTATTTTTTATGCATCGAGATTGGGGCCATGATTCCAACGACTCCAATTTTTTGAAAATCTATTGAAAATTGCTCTAGTTATGGATTTCGAGTGTAGGTAGTTATTTTTAGGTTTCTAAACATTTCTTGCATTTTATGGGACTGTGCATTTAATTTTTTGGAGATGGAGGTGTTTATTTTCTTATCACCCACATACCCTCATTAAAAAAAAAAAAAGAAATCCGATTTTACTATGCCCGTTTGAAGTTTAGGGTCGAGGTGTTCTATGCGGGCTCTCATAATCCGTAATGAGTGGCTTTTTTTACCCCCTTCACTTTGATATGCGGGTATTGCGGGTTTTTGGAGAACTCATGACACTAGGGTATGAGGGATGCTTGGGCCTCCAAACTCCACTTTATCTCGCAATGCACTCTATCTCCTTGATGTATGGTAATTTTGCCTCCGTGAAGAGCTCACGTCCTCGCGGTACTTGGACCTTCCGGCCTCTTGGGCCCACAACTTGTTTCTCACTTGCACAACACTTGATTCAATGCCTCCTTGATTTTGTGGTGACTTTGGGGTCATGAGGAACTCATTTTCCTTCAATACTTGGACTTCTTGGGTCCCGAACCTGCCTTTTCCGTAATGCATTGGATCCGCTTGATGCCTTTTGCAAATCGGTCAACTCGGGATTTCGGGAACTCATGGCTTAATGGAACTTATTTTGACCGGTTGTCGGGACCCGATTTACCCGGAAATCATTGTTTCCTTATCATTTCGGACCCAAGTCAAGGATGAAGAACCCTAGTTCCATCCGGCACTGTTCCACCCGTAACCCCTAGACTGCAATACATTAAAATAGTCCCTTTTCCACATTTCTTCAAAATTTGTAGCAATTTTTCACTAAATCCTTAGATTTTTATTGAATATGGAAGTTAGAGAAAATAAAAGGGTGCCCCCAACATCCAAATTAATTTTTTTACCATTATTACCTATTCAAGTCTAAAGAATAGGTGGAAGAGAAGTGAATTCAACACTTGTGACAACGTGCAAGAAGTTCGGGAATTGAGGCTTTGACTGAGGTGATGGTAATGTAGCACTTTTCCATTGGAAAGAATGATTTACCTCTTGTTCAAAGGCCTCAACATCATTAATCCATGCCTCAAGGTGGGGCACCATCTCAACAATGTCATCAAGTTTCTCCTTTGAGCTATAATAACTTGAAAAAGGAGTAAACCATGGACAAGGTACATTGAATCCAATATTGAGTGCCTTTGCTTGAGCTACAACCCTAGTCTGCACAAATTTTTCCTCCAAATTTTGTACTTTCAACTACAAATCTTCATCTTCAGTGTAGGATATCCTCCACAATTTGCGTACTCCTACTCTCTCTAATAGCTACATAATCTTGTAGGTAACCAAATTGGTCCGCATATTGTTCTTGTTCATATGGGTATGCATACTGTTAATTATCATAATCTGATTTTGAAGGAGGTTGATAATAACCTAAAAATGAATTTTGTGTGTTTGGAGGTGGGCATGGACTATATGGAAACTAATACAAATGTGAATTCCACTACAAGAATGAAGCCATGATTGCACAACTTCATAGAATGGGAGAAAATGAAAGATGTGGAAAGAAAGATGAATGAAAATGGATGGAAAAAATGTCTCGCAACTTCGAGAGAATGGGTTATTGACTAGATGAAGTCACTCGGGTATGTTTTTTCAAATGCTTCCAAAAGCTTAAATTTCAACAGAACACACCAACCTGCCAAAATGAAGCCTCCTCTGAGATGAATTGCACACTTGCAAATGAACTTTAATCTAACTCTATAGTAGCATACCCCTAAAAGATGAAAAATGTAACTTTTTTGAGGTCCCACTAGGCATGCTAGAATTGCTATCATCTCGAATCACAACACCCTCTGATTTTCACAAGTGTGTGTGTTTGAGCTCATGGTGTGACTGGGTAACATGGGTACTATCTCCAAGTTGTGGGACTTGCTACTTGAGATAGAAATCAAGAGAAAGATGGTTCTTGCTCCTAAACTACCTACCACAATCTACTCCTAATGCATACAAAGCTATTTAATACTTTTGTAACTTTCCAGGAACCAGGGAGAGAGATCATGAAGTAAATCCTACACTAATAACAATGATACACCGTAAAAGGAGGGTATGAGAATAATCCCCCAATGTGCAAAAATGGAAGCAAAATGCGGATTAGAGAGGGTGATAACAGTTCTCCATGGTCCAACAACAACATTCACAACACATTTTCATGTATACACAATAATAATAGATCCTTGTAAGAGCATATAATAGACACAATATGTTTTCACGAATAAGATTGAAGAGGCAAGAAGAATGCAAACAAACACAACACGGAAGATACATCCAAAAATTGTATCTATTGCTCCATTGATATGCAAAGTTCAATATTTTACAAAATAAAGGCTTGGATCACCCCGCAAGGAGTCCACTATAAAGGCATCCAACACATTGGCTTGATAAAACCAAAATGAAAGTGTTTTGCCACTCAAAACTATCCTCCTCTTGAATGAGCCCAACACTTCAATTTATAGGATTTTGAGAGGACAGAGAGAGAGAGAGAAAATGTGATTTTCGAAATTCCCTTTCCCACAAATTAAAATTTATGACAAATGAATGTGGTTGGTGATTTTTGACTTGTAGAAGCAATCCCAAGGTGCCTCATAACTTGCAGCAATGAAGAATGTTTTCCCATGCTCATTGAATGCTCCTTCAACCACTTCTCAACCACCAAACAAGACTGGGATCATTTTAATTAAAATTATCCATCAAAACATAATCAATTTATGTATTTTTAGTTTTTATGCATCAGGTTTGGGGCCATGATTCCAACGGCACAATTTTTGTGAAAATCCGTTGAAAATTGCTCTAGTTATGGCTTTATGAGCGCAGTAATTATTTTTAGTTTGCTAGACATTTCTTGCATTTTATGGGACTCGCACATTTAATTTTTGGAGATGGAGGTGTTTCTTTTCTTTTCACCCACATACCCTCATTAAAAATAAGAAATCCATTTTTTATTATGCCCATTTGAAGTTCGGTCAAGGTGTTCCATGTAGGCTCTCGTAATCCACAACAGATCGGATTTTTACCCCCTTCACTTTGATATGCAGTATTGTGGGTTTTTGGAGAACTCATGACACTAGGGTACAAGGGCTGCTTGGTCCTCCAAAATCCACTTTATCCGCAATGTACTCTATCTCCTTGATGTATGGTAATTTTGCCTCGGTGAAGAGCTCGCGTCCTCGCGGTACTTGGACCTTCCAGCCCTCTTGGGCCCACAACTTGTTTCTCACTTACACAACACTAATTCAATGCCTCCTTGATTATGTGGTGAATTTGGGTTCATGAGAAACTCATGTCCCTTCAGTACTTGGACTTCCCTGGGCCCCGAACTTCGCCGTATTGGATCCACTTCAATGCCTTTTGCAAATCGGTCTACTCGGGATTTTGGGAACTCATGGCTTGATGGAACTTATTTTTCCCGGTTGTTGGGACCCGATTTATCTCAGAAATCATTGTTTCCTTATCATTTCAGACCCAATTTGAGGACAAGGAACCCTAGTTCCATCCGCAGTCATTCCACCCGTAACCCCTAGACCTCGCAATACATTGAAATAGGCCCTTTTCCCCATTTCTCCAAAATTTGTAGCAAATTTTCACTAACTCAGATTTTTATTGAATAGGGAATTTAGAGAAAAATAAAAGGGTGCCCCCAACATCCATTTTTTTTTACCATTATTGCTATTCAAGTCTAAAGAATAGAAGGTGGAGAAGTGAATTCAACACTTGGGACAACATGTAATAAGTTCGGGAATTGAGGCTTCAACGAAGGTGATGGTAATGTAACGATTTTCCATTGGAAAGAATGATTTACCTCTTACTCAAATGCCTCAACATTATTAATCCATGCCTCAAGGTGGGGCACCATATCAACAATGTCATCAAGTTTCTCCTTTGAGCTATGATAACTCGAAAAGGAGTTAACCATGGACAAGGTACCTTGAACCCAATATTGAGTGCTTTTGTTTGAGCTACAACCTTAGTCTACACAAATTTTTCCTCCCAATTTTGCACTTTCAACTACAAATCTTCATCTTCAGGTGTAGGATATCCTCTACAATTTGCATACTCCTACTCTCCAATAGCTACATAATCTGTCAGGTAACCAAATTAGTTTGCATATTGTTCTTGTTCATATGGGTATGAATACTATTGATTATCATAATTTGATTCTGAAGGAGGTTGATAATAACTTGAAAATGAATTTTGTGTGTTTGGAGGTGGGCATGGACTATATGGAAACTACTACAAATGTGAATTCCACTACAGAATGAAGCCATGATTGCAAAACTTCACAGAATGGGAGAAAATGAAAGATGTGGAAAGAAAGATGAATAAAAATGGATGGAAAAAATGTCTCGCAACTTTAGAGAATGGGTTATTGACTAGATGAAGTCACTGGATATGTTTTGCAAATGCTTCCAAAAGATGAAATTTCAACAGAACATACCAACTACCAAAATGAAGCCTCCTCTAGAGATGAACTGGACACCCGTAAATGATCTTTAATGTAACTCTATAGTAGAATACCCCTAAAAGATGAAAACTCTAACTTCTTTGAGGTCCCATCGGTATGCTAGAATTGGTATCACCGAATCACAACATTGTCCGATTTTCACAAGTGTGTGTGCTTGAGCTCATGGTGTGACTGGGTAACATGGGTATTATCTCCAAGTTGTGGGACTTGCTACTTGAGATAGACCTCAAGAGAAAGATGGTTCTTGCTCCTAAACTACCTACCACAATCTAATCCTAATGCATACAAAGCTATTTAATACTATTCTAACTTTCTAAGGGACCGGGAGAGAGATAGAGAGCATGAAGTAAATCCTACACTAATAACAATGATACACCGAAAAGGAGGGTATGAGAATAATCCCCTAGTGTTCAAAAATGGAAGTGAAATGTGGATTAGAGAGGGTGATAACAGCTTCTCCATGGTTCAATAACAACATTCACAACACATTTTCATGTATACACAATAATAATAGATCCTCGCAAGAGCATATAATAGACACAATATATTTGCAATAAGATTTAAGAAGCAAGAAGAATGAAAACAAACACAACACAAGAAGATACATCCACAAACTTGCATCTATTGCTCCATTGATATGCAAAGTTCAAGATTTTACAAAATAAAGGCCTGGATCACCCTGAAAGGAGTCCACCAAAATGACAGTGTTTTGCTTAATAAAACCATCCTCCTCTAGAATGAGCCCAACACTTCAATTTATAGGATTTTGAGAGGAGAGAGAGAGAGAGAGAGAGAGAGAGAGAGAGAGAGAGAGAGAGAGAGAGAGAGAGTGATTCCTGAAATTCCCTTTCCCATAAATTAAAATTTATGACAAATGAATGTGGTTGGTGATTTTGGACTTGTAGAAGCAATCCCAAGATGCCTCATGACTTGCAGAAAGAAGAAGAATGTTTTCCCATGCTCATTGAATTCTCCTTCAACCACTTCTCAACACCAAACAATACTGGGCTCTTTTTAATTAAAATTATCCATCAAAACATCATCAATTTATGGATTTTTTAGTTTTTATGCATAAGGTTTGGGGCCATGATTCCAACGACACCAATTTTGTGAAAATCCGTTTAAAATTGCTCCAGATTATGGCTTTCTCGAGCGCAGCGATAGTTATTTTTAGTTTGCTAGACATTTCTTGCATGTTATGGGATTGCGCATTAAATTTTTTGAGATGGAGGTGTTTCTTTTCTTTTCACCCAAATACCCTCATTAATAATAAGAAATCCAATTTTCATTGTGCCCATTTAAAGTTCGTGGTCGAGGTGTTCCATGCGGGCTCTCATAATCCACAATAGATCGGCTTTTTTACCCCCTTCACTTTGATATGTGGGTATTGGGGGTTTTGAGAACTCATGACACTGGGGTACAAGGGCCGCTTGGGCCTCCAAACTCCACTTTATCCGCAATGCACTCTATCTCCTTGATGTATGACAATTCCATGGGGAGCTCGCGTCCCCATGGTACTTACACCTTCCTGGGCCTCTCGGGCACACAACTTGTTTCTCGTGTGCACAACACCGATTCAATGCCTCCTTCATTGTGCGGCAAATTTGGGGTGATGAGGAATTCATGTCCCCTGCAGTAAGATTGACTTGGGTCCAAGCCCCAAACTTTGGCCTCTTCCTTAATGCATTTGATCTGCTTCAATGCCTTTTACAAATCGGTCGAGTTGGGATTTCGGGAACTCATGGCCTCGATGGAACTTATTTTGCATGGTTGTCAAGACTCGATTTACTCAGTAAATATTTGTTTCTTTATCATTTTAGACCCAAGTCGAGGATGAAGAACCCTAGTTCCATCCGCAGCTATTCCACCCGTAACCCCTAGACTGTAATACATTGAAATAGGCCCTTTTCCCCATTTATCCAAAATTTGTAGCAAACTTTCACTAACTCCTTAGATTTTTATTGAATAGGGAAGTTAGAGAAAAATAAAAGGGTTCCCCAACATCCAAATTTCTTTTTTTACCATTATTGCCTATTCAAGTCTAAAGAAATTATGCAAGTTATCAAAATCACCTTGGGGTAAATTTTGGATAACAATATTTGACCCCAAAAAGGATGAATACCAAAAAGATAAGATGCTTAAATGATTAGAAAGGACCCAAAAAGTGTGAGTACAATAAAAGGGGATAGGAGTGCCCGGAGGGGACGAGAGCACTGATCTGGTGTCCTAGATTGCACCGGTGTCTAGGATGAAAAATGTCAAAGAGTAAAAAGGAAGATTGAGTAAGGGTGTAAGACCAAAAGAAACAATAGAAAGTAAAGCAAGGTGGCCAAAGACATGGGTTAATTAGTACTTTTCTTACTTAGGAATCATATGAATAGTAGTATGTGATCAGGACTAGATAATTACCCAAAGTACATGGTTGTGTGTCTACAAAGGTACAACTAAAGCAAGATCCAATCCCGAAATAAATTTATATGTCCATGCAAATATATATTGAAATTCCATAAGAAGTGTAGTAAACACTTCTATTTCTTATGTAAAAGTATGTAAATGTAAAATACGTAAATAAAATAGTGTAAATGGAACATGTGCACCTGATCCATGTCGAGAGAAAGAGTGTAGAAGGATATCCTGTATTGCTGGGGTTTTTTGGGTGATATGATGCCATAGGCCAAAGAAGTATAGGGAGGAAATGCTCTATGTCCTCCAACCTTTAACTACTTTCTTGAACTATGTGTGAAGATATCTCTGTATCATCCTAGTTTTTTGGGTGATCCGACACCGGTGGTAGAAGAAGTATAGGGAGGAATTCCGTTGTATCCTCCAACCTTTAACTTCTCCTCCGAATGCTAAGGACACCATGTCCTATAAAAGCCAGTAGTGTATGGAGTTCGTAGACTGGTCTGAACTCACTCACTGTATGTAAACCCACAATGCCAAGGGTGGAAAGTGCACTGAATTGAACTAGTATAAATGTGATGTGTTAATATGTAAACCCAAAATGCTTCCCGCCTCATTAGGGGCACATGCGACATCGCCGAGAGGAGAATACAACCCCAAAAGAGGACCAACGACATATAATATGAAAATCTACCCCGTAAGGGAAGGGAATGCGCTTGGTAGAAACCAAGGCAGAGAAAACAAGGATGGCTATCCAAAAAAATGTTAGTATGAAAAAACATGTATATAAAAATAAGTGTAAAGTATGCAAACAATGTGTAAGCTATGCAAATAGTGTAAAAATTACCAAGCAAAGTAATGTAAACACGCAAGAAGACAAGTAAGCCGTAAAAAGTGGGTTAAAAACATGGGACATCACTCACAATGTCGCAAGACACGCAAGGCCATCATGGCCACAAACAACAAATAAGTGTGCACACCAAGCATAAGGAAAATCTTGTGTACAAGAAGCAAATAAAGAAAGACAATGTAACAAACAAGTATGGAAACAAATATCCCTGCATAAAAAATGTTGCACATGAAGCACCTGTTAGCATGTTAGAAAGATAACTAGTATGTCAAAAGCATGTATAACCAAGTAATGTAAAGTGCTAAGTATAAAATGAAATAATAGCACCTGGAAGAGATGAATGTGGATGCCCCCAACGACTAAAGGTAGGAAGGGTAGAAGCCGAGTATCCATGTTGCATGTAAGAGACATGTATCTCGTGATCACAACTAGAAAGAGGTGTGAACATGCATTTGTTGATGACATAGATAAATGAAATACAAGTAAGCTAACTAGCATGTGTAATAAAGTGACCATGAACAAACAAAAGTAAGTAAGAGTAAAAGTAATATGCAATATGCCGTGGATGGATGGAATAGAATGCAAAATGGACTTATAGGACCCACATGCCCCTTGAGTGAATGGAAATGTATGTAGTGAGGTTCATTTATTTTTCACCCTCAACAATCAAGAATGAATCGTAAACGAGAGCGCGTCATTGGGAAATGGTCAAAGTGTGTGTTGTGTCTAACGCACTGTGATGAGTGTGTATGTGTGTTGATGATATGTGACCTAGCGATGAAGTACGCATGAGCCCTATAACCAAATGTATATCAAAACTAGATGAATTTATAAGTGATGATTTATCCTAAGTGTATATCACTATGAGATGAATGGATGAGTGATGATTTATCCCTAAGCATATATCACTACAAGATGGAAAGAGAGAGTGGTGATGTAACCTATTGTCCTCTCAAAATTTCCCCTCTTTTGAAAGTCTGAATTTTGAAAATTTTGAGTTAGCACCTTTAATAATGTCCTAGTGAAGAGAAAACTTGAAGAGATGGTGAAAATTGCATTTTTTGGAGTCTTTTTGGTGATTTGCGGGTCTATCGGACATTTTGTCCCCGTGTCCCAAGTTCCCTTAGGCATTTTGTTCATCGATCGATGCTTCCTCGCAAAACCTTAAGTCGCCAACTTTTTTGGAAAATTTTGGCCTATTTGTCCGAAGTTCACCCGAGCTTCCTATTACTTGATCGTCCGTGATTGGCCGCACCGAGTACTTTGCGTACTTTTGTCCCATCTATCCCAAATGCATTTGGGATTTCTTTTCCCACTTTTCTCGCATCATGTACATCACCGAATTACATCCTCACGTCTCTTATGTCCTTACATCCTCGCGTATCAAGTTCCCGGACCGCCCATGCTCATTTGGCCTACTTTTCCCGCATTACCTACATCGGCCGGATCGCATCTTCACGTCCCTCATGTCCCAAATGTACCAAAGACCTGCCTAGGCCAATTTTTTTAAATTTCCCACTTTTAATCGTTTCGAGTTGGTGTGGGGTATATTTAATGTGCATTTAATAACCTTATCTCTCCTAAAATGGATATTTAATTGGACTTCCCCTTCACATTTGTCACATTGCTTGCTTGCCTTCTCTTTCTCGAATCCTTGCCATTTAAGCCGTTTTCTTGTGCCCCTATATCCCTTTGCATTCCCATCATGATTTTTATCTTTGGTAGGCTATCCCCTACGCATTGTAAGAATGAAGATTATGTTCTAGGGTCAAGAACATGTATCACCTCTTGAATCCTCTATACGAGATATCGAGACAATTAGGTTTGGCACTTGGATTTCACAATTTTTGGGGTGGTTAACATGCTCTAATCTTGCTCCCATGGCACAAATGATTAGTGATAGTGGACTTGCATACGCGGCTGGTTTTCCTATCTTTATACAAAGTGTGTAGACATGGTGCTTACTGTGATCCCATTTTAACTCGGATACAAAGGAACTCACTAATGTGCATGGTGAATTAATCGTAAAACTAGATATCACCATTCTATTGCGCTTACTCTCTGCGCATTCCGTAAACTGAATATTCCATAATTCTCACTCATGCCCAAGCCCAAATCATGTTCGACCAAGAAAGTGACAAATACAAGGCACATATAGAAAAGTCATGGTTAAAGAACCCTAAGAAGGGAGCATCCCGACTCTCCAAGGCATTATACAAGGTTGATTTTAATGAGGAGTTAGTCTGACTTTATCATTTTTCTCACCCATATCATGGGGTTGCCTTCCACCAATGAGTTTCACTGATGTGCCCCTTCATCAACATCATCTGTGAGGGCAAGCAGAACATCAATTGGGAGATTGTCTGCATGAATTTGACTGAGTAGTTGTCTAGTGTTCAACAAACTAAGAAGTTCTATATGACTTCTTATCTCATGTATACCCTGGCTGCATCCCGGTAGTGGTTTGGTTTCACCTATATAGAGGGCTAGAAGAATGAGCCTATTTATGCATACTGCCCTTAGTTTACCCTGAAACTAGCAATCACAATTTCAAAAGAGTCAATGATGCTTTCACCATGTACATTGTAAGACTCTTGGAGGGAAACACTCGCAGAGATTTTCTGATGAAGCTATGAACCTGATAGCCAAGTATGGGGCTTTCTTTATCCAATTCAGAAGTTTTCATACATCAGGTTGGCTGGCTATGAGAACACACCCTCAAGCTCCCTATGTTCTATGGTGATAAGATGGCCCTGGTTGAAATATGTAGGCAACTTGATAAGCTACATAGGACATGTAGAGACAAGAAAATCACTGGCCTGCATTTCCCTATCTCTTTGGGAAACTATACATGTAAGACAACCTTGGATGCCCAAAATGTAGAAAGGGCTATTACTTCTATCACTGTTCATTTCTTCGATGCGAGTCTTGCTTTGATTTGAAGAAGTTTATTGAGCATAACCTCAGATAAACTATCATCACAAGCCAGATACTGAGGATTACTGGGCTGATTGTGCGATGATTTTTTGAGGCCGACATAAAGGCACTATGGTAGACTCTCTCTACAACACATCGAGATCTCAATATTTACCAAGTTCCCAAGGACTTAAGGAGGGTGATGAGGAATTACAATCCTTTAAATATGAGACAAAAATCAAACACATTCCTTTGGAGGATCTGGATTAGTATAAGAAAGAGAGGGATGATTTGGTTGAGATTATGGCCCCTGTTCTTGTAAGAACTAAAGTTTGGCTTGATAGGAAGATTCATGAGTTCAAGAAGAGTCAAGGTGGATCTTCTTCCAGAGACACCTCTACACCAGGGAAGGAAACACATATAACCAGCACCGAGGTTCTTGAGCAAACCCCTCATTCTTCCTCAATGAAAGAGCCTGAGTCATCTACTCCTTCTTCTACCCAAGTATACCAAAAGAAAATCAGAGAAGTCAAACAGAACCAATTGATGAAGAGCCTCTTCTTGAGCATCCAGAGCTACCTTTAGGACTAGAGAACATTATTGTTCTTAGTGAGAGTGATGATGGTGAAATACCAAATCCTGTAGGAACTCTTGAAGTAACAGTTGAAAAAGAAAAGGAAATGTCTAGTGCAGAGCCTCCTAGTACCGCAAAATCCTCTACACAGAAGCTCGATACCGCCACCACTTCTCTGCTAGAGGCAACAGTGGTCAATACTCTCAATACTCTAAGTTCCATGAGTTAACTTGCTCTTAGGCCCCTTGTTCCTTCCTCTTCTTCTTCTACTTTTGCTTGGCTGCAACCCATGGTTGACAACAGGAAGAAGAGAGCTTCTTCTCGATAACAGGGCCTAATTTTGATGCTATGGCAGCCCTGCTAGGAACTACTCCTTCTCCTCTAGCTAAGAGAGCCAAGACAACTTCAAGGATAGTAACTGATGCTCAAGGCCAATAGTTGCTGGAGGTTGCAAAGCCTAAGGTGGATAAGGCAGAGTAGGATCTATTGGTCTCTAATTTAGAGATTTCTAGAATCCCAATGGGGGAATCCACTCCTGAAAGTGAGGTTCATAACCTTCAAGCAACAATGACAAAGGTTATTGAATGAGTAGAGAAGGGAAAGCAAACTATAGAACAGTTGGAAGAACAAAATCAAGTTATTTCCAACTTTATCAAATCATTATTGACCAAAGAGAAGGTTTTGGATCCTACCCCATTATCGCTGCTCTCTTCCACCCCCATGATTCTCACCAGATGAAGTTTAGAGCATCAAAGATATGCATAGGTATTCTACTTATGGAAAGGCTATGGAATCCATGGTTGATGATATACTTATAGCTGGCTTGAATTTCATTAAGGAAGCCTTCAAGACCAATGAGAAGGTGATTAATCTACAACAAAATGCACTTCCTCAATAAGGGATATGGATAAAGAGCTTAATCTTTAGGTTAGTTTTATTATAGATCTTCGTCTTATGGGACAAACTGATGAAAAGATCTCGTTGGTTAATAGTATTTTTGATGAGGCCAAGAATAACTTGTCAAAGGCATGGGTTTTTGGTGTAGAATAGAAGATGAAGGTGTTGGAAGAAGCACTAGGTGAGCTAAATAACGTATGGCAAAGAGGAGAATATTTCAAGACTTGTGTTTCTTCTACCTTCAAAGATATTCATTTGCCATCTTCATGATGAAACCTCAGTGTTCCTTGCTCCCTTCAAGAGATCAAAGCTCGATTCATAATCTTTGTCAAAGAAGACTCGCTCAAAGAACAATTGATTACAAAAGAGAAGATAAAGGACATTTCCTCCCTTCAATCTGCAATTGCTGAGGCAAATAAAGAATTCCTGGATCACACTGAATTTGATAAAGAGATGGAAAAATGTATAGGCACTTGGTCTCATGCCATTTCCAACACAACAATTCCATGAGGTATGGAGATAGATGAAGCATTGAAGAAATTCAGATATTGAATTCTCAAATCAAGTGGGCCTCACCTCGACCATAATCGATGTTTCTTCTTCTCTTCTCTTTTCTCCTTCTATTTTTAAGTACTGAGCTCCTTGTAAATTAATTAAGGATATTGTATTGAGCATTTCCTTTATTAATCTTTTCTTTAAAAGAAACGGTTACCAAGTGTAAATAATTTGTAATCTATATAATGAGCTCTCCACGCAATTCTTAAATGGAACTTTGACTATTTTTGAGTGTTAGAGAGTTTTAAAAGCTATCAATATAAGAAGACTCCTCTTTTTATTCTATTTGTGGTTATTCCTCCTTCCCTATCTATTAAATTATTAAATCATTTATCTATTTTTTGATCAACAAGCTTTGTATTCCCGTAGATGTCATCTCTGAACTTTGTGTCTATGGAATAACATCTTATGGTTTAACGTAAATGATTTTGTTCTATATGATCCTAAGTCAACATTTATAAGGAATTATTTTGCTATCTATATTTCCTGAGAATGCCACTCTTCCTTTTCCCACTTCCTAGTTCTTTTGTCTTTTTGCATTGATAATCGGTTATATAAAAACACTTCCATGATATAAGAGTCCCTCATTAAAACTAAACATTGTACATTTTCAAATAGGTTTTTTCCTTTAAATAAGGGAACCTCTCCCATTAAAGAGGAGGGAATTTTTTCCCCTGACATGTTGCTTTCATTAAAGTCCTTATTTGACAACCAACAATTTTTGGCGACTCCGCTGGGATTCATTTTGGATGGATTCCAGTTTTATGAACAATTTCTTGATCTTTATTTGATCTGGCGACTCTAAGATTTACCCAAGTTAGGAGGGCTCTTAGGATCAAAGATTCACAGTTTCAACTCTTGGAGCAGCAAGGTTTCCCTCTTCCTTCAATAGGGAGAGATAGAGGAGATCCAACCTTACAACATTGGATGAGGATCAAAGATTAGCTTATAGTGTTGAAGATGACTTTATCATGTATGATAAGATGAAAAGAGATCCTTCAAAATCTAGAGCTTCATCTTCCTCTTCTTCTACTCCCGGAGCTAATGTAGATCCACTAGTTCAAAAGCTTGCTAATGACCTCATTTCCATCAAGAAATAATTGGCTTAGCATGCTTCTTATGAAGATGTTCTAAGGAGGAATTTTCAGCCTAGAAATCATTTGTCTTCCTCTCGACAAGACAAGTAATTGAGGGACCACCCATCAAGGTCCCTGTTAATGTAACTTGTGAGGTTGAAGAACCTGAAGATGAAGAGATTAATGAAGATTTTGAAGAACCTAAAGAAGAGGCTGATGAAGAACTGGAGGAACTTGAGGGATATCGAGTTAATTTCTTCACCACTAAAGGTGTTGATGAAGAGGATGATTATGATGAAGTAGTAGCAGAAATGAACAGTGAGTCATATGTTGTTATGACTCGGGAACAGACAAATAAGAAGGAGAGAGTGATGTAGCCTTCGCTAAGAGGTCCAAGGAGCATCTCACGACTATCCCCGTTGTTGTAAAAATGGGATCTCCTATTCCCACTGCATCCACAAAGAAGGCGAGTTCTGCTAATTCTTCTTTTCCTAGTTCTACTGTTAAAACTTCTTCTTCAGCTCCTAAACTTGATAAGCCTAGGATTCCTAGTGATGATAGCCCATCCACCTCTGGATCTTTTGATATCATTGATCACCTTAAGAAAACAAAAATCCAAATTTCAGAAGTTGAGTACTATCAAACTCATCCAAAAGCCTTTTCCAAAATGGTCCACTTTGTCAATTCCCATTCTAGAACTTTTCCCAATACTTCTAAAGGTATTTTTCCTACTCCATCTTCCACACCCCAACCAAACCTTGTAGCTACAGTCACCTCACCTAATGAGAAAATCAAACCATTTTATGTAACCCTCCTCTTAGCTGGCCATAAACTCAGCAACTGTGTCATAGATTTAGGAGCATCGAGATAATTTCATGCCTGCCAAAGTGGCTCACGCTTTGGGTCTTACTCTCACATGCACTTATGGGTCCTGCTATTCTATGGAGAGTAAGGAGGTGCCTTTGGTTGGAAGAATTAAGGATGCACAAGTAGCTTTTGTTGATTTACCAGAAAAGAAGGTTTTAACTACTATCTTGGTGGCTGATATCCCTCCTTCATATGGTATGCTATTGAGTAGGAACTTCTGTAAGGATGTGGGAGGAGAAATTCAAATGGATTGGTCGCATGCCCTCATACCAGTTAACGACAAGATGAAGAAGTTGTTGCCTGAGAAGAAATCTGAGTATATTGTACAAAAGAAAGATGATCCCAAAGCACAAATAATTTATGAAGATATTGGGCATGAAAACTATATGATTATGTCCTAGGGATGAAATGGAATGTCCCAAAGAAGTACTTCATGATCCTAATGGCATTTGGAATTTGGAATATGATGGAAGTTGTTCCTCAGCTGGTCCGTGGAGCAGTGTGGTGTTGATATCTCCTAAGGAAAGGTTCATCCTTTCTCATTCAAACTATAGTTTAAAAATACCAATAACACAGTAGAATATGAAGCTCTCATCCTTGGGCTTAACATGGAAAAGGAGGAAGGTGTGAAGAATCTTCTGGCTTGGGGAGATGCGGAACTAGTTGTTAAACAAGTCAGAGACCTTTTCCAAGTAAAGAATAGAAGGTTGAAGCATTATAGAAATCTGGTTTGGGATTCTATTGAATTTCTTGATGCCTTCTCCATCAAGGCAGTCCCAAGGGAAAAGAACACTAGGGCTGATTCCCTAGCCATGTCAGGGTCTTTGCTCATACCTCATCCTGATTTCTCTCAGGATAAATTCACCATTGAAATGATCCATAGACCAAGTGTGCCGGATAATGCAAGCAACTAGCATGTTTTCAATGATGATCAACATTTACTCTCTTTCTTGGAACTTAGGGATAACTTTGAACAATTATACTTCGAAGGAAGTGACAATTTTCCCGAGAGAGTGTATCTTCCAATGAGGAGGGTGTCAAAGAGGAGATAGATCAAGATGGGTGCATCAGACTAAAAGGTAACAAGATCCCTAAGGGGTTGGTGAGTCTAGGAAGAATTGTTTGATAAACATGACGGTATGTTAAGGCTAAAGCTTCTAGAGGAGCTCAACAATCTACTGAATATGAAAATGTTAACATTGGGAGTTCTAATGACCCTAAAATGGTGAACATTGGGAAATGTTGCACATAAGAAGAAAAGAAAAAGGTAGTAAATATTTTGAAGAGGTACATTAATGTACTTGCTTATTAAACTTGGGATTAAACCTTTCAAACAAAAGTAAAGGAAGTACAATCCAAAGATTGCTGACACCATTTTTCAGAGATACAAAAGTTTTTAAAGGCCAAGATTATCTTTCCCATTCATAATTCAACTTGGATTGCTAACATTGTGCTCACAGTTAGGAAGAAAAATGGCGAGATTCGATCTGTGTTGATTTTAGGAATCAATCAGGCTTCTCTTAAGGACAATTACCTCCTACACATGATGGACCAAGTATTGAAAGTCATGTTCAAGAGCTGAAATGTTGTCCATGCTTGATGGTTTCTCAGGATACAATCAAGTAGAAGTCAACACCGCAGATCAACATAAGACCGCCTTTACCACTCCTTGGGGTACTTTTGCTTACAAGAGGATGCCTTTTGGACTCATTAATGTTGGTTCCCACCTTTCAAAGGGCTATGGACTTGGCCTTTGGAATCCTAAAAGGAAAATGCATTGTCGTGTATCTAGATGACCTAACTGTATTTTCCAAAGACAGAGCAGATCATTTTCAACACCTGGAAAAGGTTCTTTTGAAATGCAAAGAACATGGGGTCTCTTTGAATCCCAAGAATTCTATCTTTTGTGTCACGGAGGGAATTTTTTGGCACATGTTGTCTCTAAAGAAGGAATCAAGATTGATCCTGAACGAGTCCAAGCTATTCAGCAGATTCCTCTTCTACAAGTAAAAAGGGAGTGCATTCTTTCTTTGGTAAGATCAACTTCCTGAGAAGATTCATTCTTGATTTTATAGAGCTAACTTTGAATATATCCCAAATGATGAAAGGGAAACAAACATTTGGTTGGTCCCCTGAAGGGAAAGAAGCATTCAAAGGCATTAAAAAGGCTATTGTTAGGACTCCTATCTTAGCATGTCCAGATTTCAGCAAAGACTTTATTATCTATTGCTATGCCACGTAAAAGTACCCACAGGTGGCTATGTTAACCCAGAAATACTTTGAAGACCATGAGCTGCCAATTGCATTCATGAACCATATTCTAAAAAATCACAAGCTAAAGTATACTATGATGGAGAAACATGCTTTTGCAATGAGTAAAGTTGTTAAGCAGTTTTGATTTTATATTCTTAACTCTCACTTGGTGATATTGGTGCCCGACATAACCATCAAGTCCATTCTTACACAACAAGAATTTGGAACTAAGAGAGGAAATTGGGTCACAAATCCTTTGAATATGAGACAAAAATCAAACACACTCCTTTGGAGGATCTAGATTGGTATAAGAAAGAGAGGGATGATTTGGTTGAGATTATGGCCCATGTTCTTGTAAGAACTAAAGTTTGGCTTGATAAGATGATTTGTGAGCTCAAGAAGAGTCAAGGTGGATCTTCTTCCAGAGACACCTCTACACTAGGGAAGGAAGCACATATAACCAATACCAAGGTTCTTGAGCAAACCCCTCATTCTTCCTCAATGAAAGAGCTTGAGTCATCTACTCCTTCTACCCAAGTATACCAAAAGAAGATCAGAGAAGTTAAACAGGAACCAATTGATGAAGAGCCTCTTCTTGAACATCCAGAGCTACCTTCAAGACCAGAGAACATTATTGTTCTTAGTGAGAGTGATGATGGTGAAATACCAAATCCTGTAGGAACTCCTAAAGTAACAGTTGAAAAAGAAAAGGAAATGTCTAGTGCAGAGCCTCCTAGTACTGCAAAATCCTCTACAAAGGAAGCTCCTGATACTCCCACCACTTCTCTGCTAGAGGCAATAGTGGTCAATACTCTAAGTTCCATGAGTTCACTTTCTCTTAGGCCCCTTGTTCCTTCCTCTTCTTCTTCTACTTTTTCTTGGTACAAACCATGGTTGAAAACAGAAGAAGAGAGCTTCTTCTCGGATAACAGGGCCTAATTTTGATTCTGTGGCATCCTTGCTTAGAACTACTCCTTCTCATCTAGCGAAGAGAGCCAAGACAACTTCAAGGATAGTAACTGATGCTCAAGGCCAACAATTCCTAGAGGTTGCAAAGCCCAAGGTGGATAAGGCAGAGAAGGATCTCTTGGTCTATGATTTAGGGCTTTCTAGAATCCCAATGCAGAATCCACTCCTGAAAATGAGGTTCATAACCTTCAAGAAATAGTGACAAAGGTTATTGAACGAGTAGAGAAGGGCAAGAAAACTACAGAACAATTGGAAGAACATAACCAAGTTCTTTCCATCTTTATAAAATTATTATTGACCAAAGATAAGGTTTTGGATCCTACCCTACTGTCTGCTCTTCCGCCCCCATGATTCTCAGCCAGGATGAAGTTCAGAGCATTAAAGATATGCATAGGTATTCTAATTATGGAAAGTCTATAGAAGCCATGGTTGACGATATGATTATAGATGGCTTGAATTTCATTGAGGAAGCCTTTAAGACCAATGAGAAGGTGTTTAATCTACACCAAATTCACTTCCTCAATAAGGTCTATGGATAAAGAGCTTAAGCTCGCTTAGTTGTATTATAGATCTTCGTCTTATGGGCCAAAATAATGAAAAGATCTGTTAGTTAACAATATTTTTGATGAGGCCAAGAATAACTTGTCAAAGGCATGGGTTTTGGTGTAGAATAGAAGATGAAGGTGTTGGAAGAAGCACTGGGTGAGCTAAATAACGTATGGCAAAGAGGAGAATATTTCAAGACTTGTGTTTCACCTACCTTCAAAGATATTTATTTCCACCTTCACGATGAAACATCAGTGTTCCTTTCTCTCTTCAAGAGATCAAAGCTTAGTTCAGAACCTTTGTCAAAGAAGACTTGTTCAAAGAAGAATTGATTACCAAAGAGAAGATAAAGGACATTTTCTCCCTTCAATCTGCAATTGCTAAGGCAAATAAAGAATACCTGGATCACATTGAGTTTGATAAAGATATGGAAAAATGTCTAGGCACTTGGTCCGATGCCGCCAAAAACAACAATTCCATGAGGTATGGAGATAGCTGAAGCATTGAAGAAATTCAGATATCAAATTCTCAAATCAAGTGGGCCCACCTCAACCATAATCAGATGTTTCTTCTTACGCTTCTCTTTTTCTCCCGTTTTTAAGTTCTCGAGCTCCTTGTAAATTAATTAAGGATATTGTATTGAGAATTTCCTTAATTAATATTTTAGTTAAAAGAAATGGTTACCAAGTGTAACTAATTTGTAATCTATATAATGAGCTCTCCACGCCATTCTTAAGGGTCGGAACTCACTATTTTTAAAATGTTAAAGAGTTTAAAAAGCTATCAATACAAGAAGACTCCTCTTTCTGTTCTATCTGTGGTTATTCCTCCTTTCCTATTTGTTAAATTATTAAATCATTTATCTATTTCTACATCAAGAAGCTTTTTATTCTTGTGGATGTCATCTCTGAACTTTGTGTCTATGGAATAACATCTTATGGTTTAACGTAAATGATTTTGTTCTATATGATCCTAAATTAACATTTATAAGGAATTATTTTGCTATCTATATTTTCTGAGAATTCCACTCTTCCTTTTCCCACTTCCTAGTTCTTTTGTCTTTTTGCATTGATAATCGTTATATAAAAAAACTTCCATGATATCAAAGTCCCTCTTTAAAACTAAACGTTGTACATTTGTAAATAGGTTTTGCCTTTAATTAAGGGAACCTCTCCCATTAAATAGGAGGGACTTCTACCCTTTGACTGTTGCTTTAATTAAAGTCCTTATTTGACAACCAACATTTTTGGTGACTTACTGGGGATTCATTTTGGATGAATTCTAGTTTTATGAAAAATTTCTTGATCTTTGTCTGATCTGGCAACTCTAAGATTTACCCATGGTAAGATGGCTCTTGGGATCGAAGATTCATAGTTTGAACTCTTGTAGCAATAAAGTTTCCCTCTTCCTTCAATAGGGAGAGATAGAAGAGATCTTTCTACAAGAACACCTCCTGTTGAAAATAGAACCCTTGTGAGTGGTATCCCTCAAGAGCAACTCAGCCCTAATCTCTCGTGCTTTGATTCTTGCCGGGCATTTCAGCCTCCTTCTTGCGTGTTTCTAAGGATGGTAGTTCCATTACCCTGGGGCCATCGTGTTGGGCCTCTTTCCCTTCCTCAACCTTTGCATGAGTTACCCAGGGGTAACAGGAAGAACTTCCCCAAGTTCAGAGGTGATGGCAAGGTGCATCTTGATGAGCATATTGTAGCTTTCATAGTTACATGTGGAGTCCTCGAGTTGAGCATGAAGATGTCTCAGTGAGGATTTTTGTAGAGACTTTGTAAGATAATGCGGTAGATTGGTTCTATCATCTTCCTGCTGGGGCCATTACTAGTTGGACCACGATGAGAACAAGATTTGAGAACCATTTCAAACTTGCAGAGGATGTGCATGCTTTGCTAGCTCAAATTTCTCAAATAAAGAAAGAATCATAGGAGCCCATGAGGGAATTTGTGGCCAGGTTCAACAAGTTGATTAACAAAATTCCACCAGATACCCAGCCTGTGGATCAAATTCAAAAATGTTTCTTCCTGAATGCTCAACTACCTGAAGTTAGCTATGCATTGAGGAGAGCCAACCTTGTAACATTGGATGAGGATCAGAGATTAGTTGTTAGCGTTGAAGATGACTTGATCATGTTTGGTAAGTTGAAAAGAGATCCTTCCAAATCTAGAGCTTCTTCTTCCTCTTCTTCTACTCTTGGAGCTAATGTAGATCCACTAGTTCAAAAACTTGTTAATGATGTGATTGCCATCAAGAAACAATTGGCTCAAGCATGCTCCTTATGTGGATGTTCCAAGGAAGAATTTTCAGCCTAGAAATCATTTTCCTTCCTCTTAGACAAGGCTGGAAATTGAGGGACCACCCATCAAGGTCCCTATTAATGTAACTTGTGAGGTTGAAGAACCTAAAGATGAAGAGATTAATGAAGATTTTGAAGACCCCGAAGAAGAGGCTGAAGAATTGGAGGAACTTGAGGGATCTTGAGTTAATTTCTTCACCACCAAGGTGTTGATGAAGAGGATGATTATGATGAACTAGTAAATGAAATGAACAAGAGTCATATGCTGTTATGACTTGGGAATAGAAAAATAATAAGGAGAGAGTGATGCATCCTGCTAAGAGGTCCAAGGAGCATCTCATGACTATCCCCGTTGTTGCAAAAAGGGGATCTCCTATTCCCACTGCATCCATAAAGAACGTGAGTTATGCTAATCCTTCTTTTCCTAGTTCTATCGTTAAAACTTCTTCTTCTTTAGCTCCTAAAATTGATAAGCCTAAGATTCCTAGTGATGATAGCCCATCCACCTCTGGATCTTTTGATATCATTGATCACCTTAAGAAAACAAAAATCAAAATTTGGAGTTTCCGAGTACTATCAAACTCATCCAAAAGCATTTGCGAAAATGGTCCACTTTTTCAATTCCCATTCCAGAAATTTTCCCAATACTTCTAAAGGTATTTTGCCTACTCCATATTCTCGCACCCCAACCAAACCTTGTAGCTGCAATCACCTCACCTAATGAGAAAATCAAACCATTTTATGTAACCCTCCTCATAGCTGGCCATAAACTCAACGAATCGTGTCATAGATTCAGGAGCATCGATAATGTCATGCCTGCCAAAGTGGCTCATGCTTTGGGTCTTACTCTCACATGCACTTATGGGTCTTGCTATTCTATGGAGAGTAAGGAGGTGCCTTTGGTTGGAAGGATTAAGGATGCACAAGTAGCTTTTGCTACTTTACCAGAAAAGAAGGTTTTAGCTACTATCTTGGTGGCTGATATCCCTCCTTCATATGGTATGTTGTTGAGTAGGAACTTCTGTAAGGATGTGGGAGGAGAAATTCAAATGGATTGGTCGCATGCCCTCATACCAGTTAACGGTAAGATGAAGAAGTCACACTTCGAGAAGCAATATGAGTATATTGTGTAAAAGACAGATGATCCTAAAGCACAAATACTTTATGAAGATATTGGGCATGAAAACTATATGATTATGTCCCAGGATGAAACAGAACATCCCAAAGAAGTACTTCATGATCCTAATGGCATTTGGAATTTGGAATTTGATGGAAGTTGTTCCTCGGCTGGGTCTGGAGCTGGTGTGGTGTTGATATCTCCTGAAGGAAAGGTTCATCCTTTCTCATTCAAACTACAGTTTGAAAATACCAATAACATAGTAGAATATGAAGCTCTCATCCTTGGGCTTAACGTGGCAAAGGAGGAAGGTGTGAAGAATCTTCTAGCTCGGGGAGATGTGGAACTAGTTGTTAAATAAGTCAGAGACCTTTTCCAAGTAAAGAATAGAAGGTTGAAGCATTATAGAAATCTGGTTTGGGATTCTATTGAATTTCTTGATGCCTTCTCCATCAAGGTAGTCCCAAGGGAAAAGAACACCAGGGCATGATTCCCTAGCCGTGTCAGGGTCTTTTCTCATACCTCATCCTGATTTCTCTCAAGAAAAATTCAACATTGAAATGATCCATAGACCGAGTGTGAAAGAAAAGAGGGGGAGACATAGAGGAAAAACAAATAACCACTTTACAATGAGCCCCGACCCTTCTTTTATAGATTCAACATAGAGGGAGAAAGAGAGAGAAGTGGGAAAACCATTCGATGCTCAACCACTACCATCAACATCTCTTACAAAATCTGCCCCCAAATTTGTCTTGACTGAATCACATTCTTATTCAATGCCTTGAAGGAGGAGGAAACAATGAAGCAAATCGAATCGATCTCAAGTTGTTGGGGAAAAATAGATCCTATTGATTTCCTGAAGATGTTTCTCCATTTTTCTCCCACCTAACCTCCCCAAACTTAAATTTTTAGATCCCCATGGCATAAATAAGGCTAAGATCTTTCCAATGGTGTCAAATTTGCAATATTTCAAGCCCAGTGAAAAGATTTGTCCCTTCAAAATTTGTATTGGGTCCATATAAAAAGGTGGGAAAACAGTTTGAAAACGGGTCCCCTTTTTAAACTGGACACATGGAGGGTGGCACATGTCTGAGGGTGGCCTCTGCATTTTTCTTTTAGAGTGGCACGGTGTTGACACTTGGCTTCTTCCGCGGCCTGCTTGATTTCCTTATATTTTTTTCCTAATTCCTTTTCTCGGTGGGGTCATATATTTGACCGGGGACACGCGGTGGCCTGACGCTTGCTTAGAAACCCCTTTCAATCTTGCTCTTGAACTAGCGTCATTTGGACACTTGGCACTCTCCGCTGGTCTATCTTAGTGTTTGACTATTCAACTCGAACATGTCCCCAAACAGACACATGGAGGCTCTGCGCTTGCTTAAAATCCCGATCAAGATTTGCCTTTGAAGGAGTGTCGGGTTGACACTTGGAAGCCTCCATAGGTCTTTGGAATTTTCAATGGCCCCTCTTACCTTTTCGGACCTTGGGCTACATGGTGAGCTAGTGCTTATTTGAGTTTCCACTTTTGGATTTACCCTTGGAGATGCGCAGAGTTGACACATGGCTTCTTCTGCGACCACTTTTATACTTAACCTTTTTTGAGGCCTGCCCTGTCCGCCTTTGACTTTTAGCTTTGACTCTACCTCCATTTCGGGTCTGGGACACATGGAGGGCTGGTGCTTGTTTGAGCCTCCCTTTTGGGATTTAACCTTTGGAGGTGCGCCACTTTGACACTTGGTAGCATCCACTGTCTCCTCCATACTTAGTTGATTTTTGGATTCATTCTAAATTATTTTGAGCCCAAGACTTCGAGATCTTTTACTGTTTCTTCTCTCTTCTTGCTCCCGGCTTCTCTATGACACTTCTCCTCTTTTTCGATATTGTAATTCTATTTCTGAGCCCACCTGTAACCTATTAAATAGATTTAAGACACAGATTCACACAATAGATCCATTTCTTCTCTTTCTTCTTACATAGGGTCATTTAGTCTTTCGCAGGCCTCTACCACTCCATTGTTGAGTCCTTCTACGACCTGTTTGCAAGATTAAAATGTGTTTTCTCTTGTTCTTTATATGCAAGGTCATGGCTGATCTAATACTTTTCCTAGGGGTGAAATATGGATAGAAAATATTGATCCGGGTGTGCACTAGACTAGTCTTGTAAGTAGTTCCAAGGATGATGATCATTGTTATGAAGGGTGCAAAGATGGAGGATCATGTGGAAGATGTTTTTGTGGAGGATTTTGTGGTTACAGAATCGAGGGTGGAGAACAAAGTGAGTTCCCATGAGGAACCTATTATAACTGTGGATCTACAAAGCATTACAAATAAGAGTGTCTTGATCTGTTATAATGCTCATGGCATGGAAGGAAACATAAATACGAAGAGTGCCCAGAGATTTACGAGCATATGAACCAACAAAACCAAGGAAAAAAGCATTGGGATGGTAAGAATCAATAAAATTGATTCACAGTGGATGCCAAGAGTAGCACATGAGTCAAGACTAGAACCTGCTCTGGTGACAACATGAGTAGAGGCCGCATGCGCCGTGGAAATGCCAAGATAAAGGACACTAGTTATAAGAGAGGAAGTGTTATATGGAATGTATTCAGACCACGCTCATTAGAAGGAGGTGTACCAAGAGGCTATGAATGTGATTTAAGGTTTGCAAGGGGAGATCCAATTTCTAAAGGAGCATTCAAAGCAATTAGAGAAAAGGAAGAATGTCGAGGTTCCAAAGGATGACTTGGATGAAGTTAAGGAAGTATGTAGAATGTTAAGGCAAGAGAATATTATTCCCTTGTTAGGATAATGGATGAGAGAGAAGGTACCACATGCAAGAGTAGGGCATGAAAGGCGGTTTTTTCATGTAAAACTTCCTCCTCACAACCTTGAATATGATAAGGTCATTTTGGATGCATTGTTGATGGATGGCTTCTGAGTAATATCCTCATCGACATGGGGGTACAAGTCAATGTTCTTACCTTGGATTCCTAACATCAAATGGGAAGGCCCGCATTAGAGCCATATTAGAATGTGTTGTATATGGAAAACAAGACTAAGGAAATTGCCATTGAGTCAAGGATGTAGTTATCACCATTAAAGGGGCCACGTTCACTAGAGACTTTGAAGTCTTAGAGCTCCCGAGGAAGAAAAATTTGTAGCATTGCTTGGGTTCCCATGGTGTTACAAGAACAATTTCACCTATGATTTAACAAGGGGTATATCAGCTTTGAGAACAAGGAAGAAAGGGTGATTATTCCTTTAATAGATGGAAATTCAACACCCTATACTAAGCCCTTAGGAGAATAAGTCCTTGACAAAATCTATGTGCACTCCATCAGAGATCCCGAGATAATTCATCCCACGTGGGGAGTTATCTAATTTGAAGATGCTTAGTCCTTGAGTGATACCACTAGTATGGCATATGACAATTGGGCGCATGGGACTTATGAGTTGATTGGGTGATAGTTGAGAGGATATGTAACAAGGGTAACAAAGGTGTTCTTAGTCAAGTGCCTAGGAGGAAAGAATTTTCCAAGTTACTCGAGGAGCATACCCTGAAATTTTCTTATGAGAAATGGAGGCTTAGTGGAAAAATGAGGATGAGATAAGGGGAATGCTCAGTTATAACCTTCTCGGGATTGTAGTGTGGTAGTGGGATAAACATCAAGAGAGCCTCCTAGAATGACATGAAGTAAGAATCACATTCTCTGTAAGGTTCTCTAGAAGCAATGCACCCACTATCATACAAGACTACCATGGTAAAGAGACTGCCTCATTTCATATCCAAGCATGTGAGAAGGCCTGGATGGGAAGCACAAAAGCTTTATCGCCTTTGTTATGGGTGCATAAGTTGTATTCCACCTTACAAGGTCTGTACACATGTATGATATATTTATTCAAAGATGTGTCATCAAACGGGTAATTGGCGGGCGTTGGCGGCTGATCACATTCAAGATTTCGAGTATAGGAGTACCAAGCCATCAATGGATAGGGCATTGTAAGTAATCAAACACCTTACAATGGGAGATAGTGCTATGGTAGAAGATAGGCTACTGGAATTATTGGGTGAGCCTTATTTGGAGACGCACCTCAATGAAGAAGAATTAGAGGAAGTACAACTTGAGCATGTGTGCATGGAAAAGAAAAAGGAAAAATGGTCTATGTAGTAGACAGAGAAGAAATGGAAAATTTAGATGTTAACCATTCTAAAGGTACGTGTGAAGTCATAGATAGCATTGATGAGAAAGCACACACCTACCATGAGCCCTTGAAAACAAATAAGGTTAACATTGGGATGGAGATAGAACCTAAGGAAGCTATCATTGGGGACTATTGGTTAGAAAAAGAAGTTTCAAAGGTCATTGATCTATTGCACGAGTTCCTAGATTTTTCCCCCTCATGGGTACCATGAACTCGAGGTATCCACCATTCCTTAGGAGAGATGAAGATTAAGTTGAAGGAAGGTGCATGCCCAAATTGAAGAGGCGCTATCGGATGAATCCAAATTTTCTCGTATGGGTCAAGGAAGAAATAGACAAGATGATAGCATCTGGTATCATTGAGGTAGTAGAAGAATCAGAATGGATAAGCCCAATGGTTATCAGTATCAAGAAGGATGGAAGGATAAAAATCTATGTGGACTATAGGGATCTAAATGTAGTATGTGTCATTGATCCTTTCCCAACCCCCTTTATCTAAAGATATTTTAGGAGTAGCCAGCCCGAATTCTACTCTTTCACGGATGGGTTCTCAGGGTATCACCAAGTCAGGATTGTAAAGGAAGACCAGAGAAAGACAACTTTTGCCACTTTGAATGGGGAAGTTTTTCCTACATGGTTATGCCTTTTGGATTGAAGAATGTGCTTGTTGTGTTCTCGTGCATCGTGGTACAAGCATTTCAGGACTTCATCCATAAATTTCTTCAAGTTTACCTGGATGACTGGATTGTGTATGGATTAGTGAAAGACCATTGTGAAAATTTGAGGCTGATGTTTGAGAGATGTTGGCAACTAAGGATATCCCTCAACATTAAGAAATGTGTCTTTGCTACTCCATTCGAACCTTGTTAGGACATATTATATGCAAAGAAGGCTTACTAGTAGGTCCTGCCAAAGTTACAATTATTATAGGATTAAGGGAGCCTACTAATCAAAGTGCAATGCGCAGTTCCTTGGGCATACATGCTATTACAGAAAATTCATTAAGGGGTATACTAAGATCGTTGCACCTTGGAAGAATTACTAAAACACAAGAGTGCCTTTCATTGGGGAGAGACGAAACAGAAGGTGTTTGAAACTTTGAAGGATAGGTTTGTTATGACGCCCATACTACATTTCCTTCTTGGGATAAGCCTTTCCATGTGCATGTCGATGCCTTAGGAACAACTATGGGAGCAATACTAACACAACCTAGTGAGGGAATTATTGATCATCCCTTGTGCTTTACAAGTAGAAAGTTAACACCAACAAAACAAAACTACACAACTACTGAGTGCGAAGCATTTTCTATGATCTACCCGCTATACAAGTTTAGGTAGCATCTATTGGAAACATTGTTTATATTCTACATGGACCACATGGCATTGAAATACTTAGTCAACAAGCCCATCTGCTGCAAGGGTGCATATGTTGTTGAGTCCTATTATTTCAAGAATTTGAGTTCATAGTGGTCATAAAATTAGGAAAAACAACCCGGACCCGACCACTTATCAAGAATCAACTCGGAGGAGGAAGTGCCAAGCATTGGGGATACCATGTAGAATGCGCAATGTTTAGGTTGTGCCGTGCACACTTTAGACTTGGAAGATATTGAAATATTCTTGAAAACATGTGTGGCGCTAGAAGGGATGAAGGCTCTAGAGAGAAAGTAGTTAGAAATACTCACCGCACCCTATATGTTGATTAGTGGAGACCCGTATAAGAAAGGTTGTGATGTGGTTCTACACCGATGTGTATTGGAACATGAGCATGTGGTAATTATAGAGGAAGCACATGGTGGGATTGTAGGAGGACACTATGTAGGAAATGCTACCGCATAGAAGATTTTATTAGCAAGGCTTTGGTGGGAAACCATCTACCGAGATTGTATTGAGTTTTGTAAGGCCTGTGACCATTGCTAATGCCTTGTAAAACTTGGAAAGAGGGATGAAATGCCCTTGCGACAAATAACCAGCTCAACTATTTGAAAATGGGCAATCAACTTTTAGGGCCAATTTTTCAGCCGTGCAAAGGACTAGTTCGCAGTATATCATTACTTGTACTGACTACTTGACACATTGGGTAGAGGCATTTCGTACAAAGGATTGCACCGCAACAACAACTGCTAGGTTTTTTTGGGAGGACACAATCAGCAGGTATGGTTGTTCATTAAGTTTAACAAGTGATAGAGGTACACATTTCCTCAATGAGATAGTTAGGATTACATTAGTAGAACTTATGGTGGCCCATCATAAGACTACCCCTTATCACCCTCAACCAAATGGAATTGTTGAGGAATTTAATACAATACTAAGATCTCGTGATGTTGGAAGACAAGATTGGGATGAAAAAGTATCATCCATTCTATGGGTATACAGAAAACCTACAAGAGGTTGAAACAAGGCCACACTATTTCAATTGATGTTTGGTGAAGATGCTATTTTACCACTTGAATTCATGTTACCATTGCATTGGTATAGAGTGTGAAGAGGATTAGATGATAAACAAGTGATGTTAGAGAGGTTTGATAATTTGATGTAGTTAGACGAAAGGAGATCACTTGTGAGATTGAGTCGAAGGCCGAAAAATCAAGAAAAAAAAGCATGACATGATCATCATATCAAGAACAAGAAGTTTGAGGTTGGGAAAATGGTATTATTGTATGATGCCAAGTATCTGTGCCATCCTGGGAAGTTGAAAGTCCGTTGGTTGGGACCTTACATCATCTTGTACATTCTTGATTCAGTGCTTGCCGATTCTGAAGCACTGGATGGGACAAGATTACCGCTTCATTTCATTGGAGTAGGATGAAGCCCTACTATAAATAAGTCTTCTTGGTGTTTTTCATAAGGTAGTGTATCCAATTAGCTTAGAATTTCCTTTTATGCTTTTCTTTTCTTATGTTTCCCTTTCTCGTTGCTTGTTTCTTTCTTTTGGTTCGCTTTTACGCCTTGTGCACCGGTAACCACATTATTTTTCCAAGGTTGTGTATGTGTAGTACCCCGCCTCGACATGGAAAACCAAACCAATTAGTAGTTAAAAATTTCGGGTAATTTTTTTAAAAGTAAATACTAAACAATACTTATCTGATTCCCATTATTAATTATTTTATACTATTTCAATTTACCCAATTAATTAACCACTAGTCCAATTTCATCTTTAATTATTTATTTCTACTAAGTGTTTTCTAGGGTCACTAAAGAAGGTCTATACACCCCTCATTAATTTAATTAGTTTTCCCCTCTTTAAGTTTAATTGCCCCCACACACCCCTTTTTAAAAAAAAAAACTAGATGTTATTTTCCAAATCACATTTAAAATGCCCATGGCTTAAATGTGAGGGTTAATTTTGGACCGTAGGATCAAAATAGATCTCAGCCCTAGATCTAATTTTTCCCTAAACTTCTTTATCACTTTCTTTTCTTTGCTTTTCCATGTTATTTTCTCTCATTTTGGATTTGTTTCTTCTTGCAGGTGGAGGAGGAGCTATGGAGCTGGTTTTTATCCTTATTATTTTTTGTTTGTGGAAGCCCCAAGCACAAAACTTATTATGAAGATGTATAAAATTTAAAACACCTATGAGGTAGTTTTTTTTTTTTTTTTTCAGTCATGAAGAGGGCGGTGGAAAGGAGGTTTAGCTGTGGGTTTTTATTTTGAAGGAAGGGCACGCTGTGCGTGGGGAGGGACGGAGTTGGTGCGACGTGGTAGAATGGAGGTGGGGCTGTGGGAAATGGCATGGAGGGGCAGCGGCGAGGGAGGGAGGTGGGGGGGGCGGCGGCGGTGGTGGTCAGCGAGGTAGTGGTGTCCGTGAGGGAGGTCGGCGTGTGTAGGGTTGGGGACGATGACGTGGGGCCGAGGGTGGCCATAATGGATTGGGGGAGGGGTTTGGCCCTCCCCAAATCTTATTTATTTATTTATTTTTGTTTATATATTGTTTTTTTTTGGTTTATAATTTAAACGCTTATAAATATAAAATGTTATTTATATATATATATATAAAATTAATGTTTAATAACATATATTTCAATATAAAATCTGCACATCATATAGTTGAATAAATTGGGACTAATAGATTTTTTTTTTAATTTATTTTATATATATATAATATATTTATACTAGCTAGAGTATTCAACCCTTTACTTCAAGTTGTGAAAATAAAAAAATCTGGTTTTGAAAGCTATATGAAATTATATGAACAATAAAATCTGGTTTGAATAGAGTATGCAACTATATGAGTAGTAAAATCTGGTTTGAATTAAGTTTACAACTTAGCAAAGGAGAGGAAATGTTCAAATGTGATCTAACTAGTGTATCCATCTTAATTTGGCATTAAGGAAAGAGAGAAAACTAGTTGTATACTATTCACTAATATTTCAAAAAAAAACTAAGAGTACATGCATGCCAATAATGGTGTTTTATTTCCAACTCAAAAATGTTAAAAGATTTGACAAGAAGGAGATCAATAACAAGAATAACAAGATAGATTCAATAAATCAACTTTCATTCAAAAGATAAGAGTTACAACAAGTTCTTATTTAAATGAATCATTTTGTTACCAAATTTCATTTACAAGAGACTTAAACTCAATATACAATATTTTTCACAAAATACATAACTACTCAAGAATATAAGTTACAAGCCTCTTACGCAAGATTTGAATGAGATTGATAAATCAATAATGACTCAAGTTTACTTACAAAATAAGGGTTTTACAAGAAGTACAATTTTCTACAAATCCATATCCTTAGAGTTATAAGGAGAGACCAAGAAGTCATAAACTCCCAACCAACATCCAACTTGTGATCCAACTTCAAATGCCTTCAAAAGAATCCAACACAAAGAGAAGAAGCTTGTTAAACCACCCAACCTTTAGGCATCATCACATGCCTTTCCAAGGTTGGAAGGCATGCTAGCCTCCCCCAAGCCCATGGGAAATAGGACTACTATCCACAAATTTTCACAAGAGTGAGGGTGAACAAACAACATTACCTCCACATAAAAGCAAGACAAATATTAAAACAAGACTCCAATTTTGCAAAGATGAAAAAGAGGAGAAACCATGTTCTACCTCTAAAATGGGGAAGATAAGAAAAGAGTTCTCCAAAAGTTGTAACCAACATTAGTTTCCCAAAACCAAGATCTCCACACCCTCCTTATTCCTCCAAATTCATTCAAACCCTCCTTATTTCTCCACCCTTTCACCAATCCTTCTTGAAGGATTTTCAAACCCCAAAGGGGTTTCCTCACCAAGAATGGGGAAGGAGGTTCAAGCCATATGAACCACCTTCCCCACCTCAAACCATTTGAGGGGAGTAACTAAAATCCTACAAGGCTTGCCCATCAAGCCTATGAGGATTGAGAGGAAAAATCCCTCTCTCTTCCCCCACAAACTCCAAAACTCCATCATGCCATATGATGGAGGGAGAAAATAAGTAAACAACAAATAAAATCCACATGCAACAACAAACATTTCCAAGTAAACAAAACTAACATCTAGTATGACAAAAAACACACAAATAAGCTCAATAAGCCTACCTCCAAAAAGCTCTCCAACTTCAATATTTTCCACTTCTTGACCCAAGCAAACTCTAGCTCCAAAATCCACAAGCCTCCAAGCAAAAGCTCCCAAAAAAATTTCTCTTCTTTCCCCATGAGGGATAATTTGAAGAGGAGCAAGAAAAATCCTCACAAATGAGGGGGTGACATGTGTCACCCCTCTCTTCCCTCAAGGTCAAAGATTCCCAAGATAAAAGAGAGAAAGGTAAAAATAGCATTTAACGCTCTTCTCCCAAATTACCTAAAATGATAGCAAAACAAACTTGTGCAACTTTTTAACAAAGCACACTTACCCATCCACCTTACATGGATGTGACCAAATGAAGGCAAAATGGGAGGGAAAACTCCTAAAAGCCTTGAAATAAGCCCCCTACCTATTAGGTAGGGTCAAACGACCCATTTTCATGCTAAGGAACTCCCAAACTAAAAAGGGGTCCCTAAAAATGCCTAAAATAGCCCAAATTCGGGTTTGGCACACTTGGGCACAAGAGTAGAGGGTGTGGGGCCCACCCAAGGGTTCACATGTGACCCTAAACCCTTTTGATTAATCACATCATTATACAAACTTAAAACTTAATGTAAGTGGGGCCATTAATTTCCCTAAACAAGTTTACAACACAACTAAACACCCTAAGCAAAATTAATAATACAAGACATATTACATTAAAAATGATGGTCACTCATGGTGCCCAAAATAATAAACTCTAATACTAAGGCCTCATACAATAAACATGGCTATGACTTAGCCCCATGGGCTGCTTGTGCAAAGTTGTGTAGCTGGTCTAAATCCCACATTCTCTTGTGACCTGTCACCTGCACACTCATTACACACATTAACCGCACCTATCTGATAAAATGTGAATCAACTACTCAATAAGAAATCAAATGAATCTAAACTAGCATATCCTCTTTCTAGAATAAAAATGTGACAACATGCACAATTATACACAATTCACCATAAGTTAGACATAATGATAAAGTGGCATATTTCCATAGAATCCAAACATTCAACTACACTAAACATTTAACGTATCTCAATTAGGTCTAAACAACATCGTCATAAGCTAGTGTCCACAACATCGAATGAAAACTAACAACATGCTACTAAAGTCAAATTGGTGCTATGCACCCAAATATGCATCCATGTCCAAGAAGGTCAAAAATCATAACATATTGTCCAACATATATCAAATCCTGTCCAAACATGTCTATGAAAAAGGAAACCAACAGATAATTGAAGCTATAAAAATGTGGGCACTACAAGATGTATGCAGAGGACAACACATCTATTTTACTGTGGAGTGAAGTAATGCAATGTATAGACCTATAATACAAGTTGAGTGGCCCAATGGAAAGAAGCGTAAGGTTGAGAAAGCACGCGAGGAAATAATGGATGAAAAATTATGGTGTCGAGGCTCATGGTGTCGAGGCAGTAATAAATACCATGTAAAAAGGATGAAGAGTGCAAGAACACCATGAGGTAGGTGAAGGAAAAAAATTAGGTAAAGGATGAAGAAGTGCCTTTGGCCTTTGTAGATGCGTGTGTAACAGATTCTCCTGTCATGTTGGTTTTTGCATGCCATAATGTTGTAAAGAGTTTTTTACGTAGGATTGAGCGCATGGGTAAGGGCACCTAAATTCTACTTGGTGGAAAAAAATGCATTTAATGTTAAAGTATGTTGGTAGGTGGCATAACATTTATTGCTGGAGGGAAGAAAAACTATAAATACAAGGTCGGGTAAGTCATTTTCTATCTTGTTATTACGAAGTTGAAGCGCTCTTGCAAACTAGGGCATCTAGAGAGAAATTTGTGCGAAGGAAGAAGAATCCAAGAAATCGAGGGTGTGACTAGAGTGGATCTGCAAACCAGAAGGAAGGAGTACACAGTGTTAGGAAAGGTTATTTTTGGTGTGCCTTCTTGTGGAAGGTTTTTCTAGTTAGGGTTTGACAACTAGGGCATAGAGATAGAAGGATTTATTCTAGGAGTTGATATTTGAGTTGAGTTTAGAGTGTAAAGAGTAGCAGAGTAACAAAGTAGAGTAAGGAGTTCATAGTTTATCTCGATAGAAAGCATGACACCCAAGAAAGCAACTGTTTCACCAAAGAAAAAAAAAAAAAAGGGCAAGGGCAAGGGAAAGAAAACTGTTTCCATCACGAGATCAAACAAATAATGGTACAAAAAAATGTAATACCCAGATGGAGTATTACTAGAAAGGAATGGGTATCGCATCTAAGGAAAATTATTGTGAGAAATTATAACCATCACACAAGCATAACTGAGAAGGAAATGGAACTAGAGTTGGTTCGACCAACTAAAAAAAGGATGCCAAATGGGATGTCCATATACAAAGTGATTTGAAGGGGAAGTTAAATTGAGAAGGCATGATTATTGCGACTATATGAGTTGCCTTACTTTGGCAAGCCTGAGCGCCTTTATCAATGGTTGATGTCACACATGCATGAGGATCAATTTTATTTTATGGGTGCAATATGCACATAAAACCACAGTTGATATCCAAGTTCATATGTCTTATTTATGAAGGAGAAAGTATAGATGATGATTTGAGCGAAAAGGAGGCTATCAAGGAGGTCATAATAACATATGACTACAAGAAGGGTTCACGATACTTTGACATCATAGAGATTCCAGACCCTATTATGAGGATGGCCACGTGTTTGGTAACCAAGCTCAATGATCAAGAATGATGGACACAAGTGAACAAGGCATGGATAAATGTATGCTAGAGGATATCATAGGGAACCATATATAACTTGTCCGCTTTCATCGTGGATGAGATCATAAGCAATGCGCAGGAGGGAGAGAAGATATTATTCAAAAATGTCCTCCTCACCATTATATTTTCAAAAATTGGAGTGCCAGATGGGCTGGAAAATTTTGTTTGGGAGTATCCGAGGCAGAGATCCCTTGCCCATAAAGAGATTTGAAAAATACACTTGTGAAACCATGACAACCGCTCACAAGGCGCACCTGGAGAAGTGGTATAAATGAATGTATGTTGCATTTAGGGTAGAATGGAGGATCCCGAGCATTTGCCCATGATTTTGGATGGAGAAGTAGAGTTTGTAGTGTACCAACACTTCTACATTGGTAGATTTACTTTGACAAATGGGACTAAGGATGCATGGTGCAAGTGTCGCCTTCTCCTTCACCAGAAATGCTTCCATGTAGGGGTCAATAGGTTTAAGGAATCCAAAGACTAAGGTTTGACCTTAATGAGGTGGACCAATACCACTATGACATGTGCCGAAATATTGTTTACCCTAAAAAGTGCACGTATGTGGAGAAGTATGTCTCCCATGAGGTTCAAATGATGAAACCAATAACACTACCAATCGCTAGAAGGGCTACAACAAGGATATACCTTTGCATAAGGCCAAAGTTTGAGAAAGGTGCATATATAGAGAATGATGTCTCCATACTAGAAGACCCCACAAGAAGAAAGAATGTCACAGTGTCAAGAAGAGAGAAAGAGAAGAGGGGCAGGAGAAGAAAGCACCAAGTGTGTAGACCGCACAATCGGTGGGCACACACAAGCGCCATAATCCTAGCACTTATGTGCATAAGAAGAAGTCTCTTGTTAAGGAAAAGACCCTAGAAGAAGAGGTGTTGGAGCATGAAGAGAACCTCACCCATGAAGAGATCACCTGTCAAGGAGAAAGAAAAAGAAGAATCTCCTATACTGGAATCCCTAGTAAGAAAAGCAGAGAAGGTGACAGATGAGGTAGACTTAGAAGAAACAGAGAGCCTAGATGCCTACATCGGTGACAAGGATGATGATGAGCCTAAAGGAGGTGAAGACCATCTAGTATATGATGTGCATGATTCTGAGGAAGAAGGAGATGAAGAGGAGTATAATAAGGAATATGAGGAGAATAATGATGAAGAAGAAGCTGAGGCTCAAGGCAAGGGGGTGAGCGAAGAAGTAAGCACCAAGAACCAAAGAACCCCAAGCCTCACCAAGGAGGAAGTAGAGAAATATGTGGAGAGAGAAGTGGTGGCATCATGAAGAAGTTAGTGGAATAGGAGTTGGAAAGGAGTGCAGGATGAGATTATAAAGGAGATAGAAGAAGAGAGCATTGGGAAGGAGTATGGTAGTATGGGTGGAGATCCCAAGTTAGTAGTGAGCTTCCCAAAAGCTACATGAATAGGGGAAAGGTGTAGTAGTGGCACAAGGGTAGGGAATGGGATACATTGATGATCCTAGCAAGGTGCTACGTGTGTGCTTCCAGAGCACCATACCAATAGAGAAACTCCTAGCAATGTCATTATTTGATGAAGAAGGCACATACCCATGGATAAGAAAGATGCTATCTTGGGAATTTGAGTCCCATGTGGATGAACCAAAATTTGAAGTAAGTTAGAGAGTGCTAATGAAGGTTCCAAAAGACAAAGGGATAAATCCATTGGTGAACACTCAACAACTATCAAATGAATAGGTTTGTAATGCACTTAACAAAGTTTCAGTCAAAGTTGAGGCCAGACTATTTGGGAGAAATGATAAAGTGAGATCCCTGGAGGAGGAACTAGAGAAGAAAAAGAAGGAGCTTGTGGAGAAGAGAAAATACCTAAAGCAAGAGGAGCTCATTAGCATTCACCGAGGCCTGAGTTGAAGGAAGAACAAGCTAAGGTGTGCTATTTTTTTGAGAAGGTGGAGATGATTATAGATGCAATTTTCCTAAAGCACCCTGATTTAGCACCGCCTGATTAGAAGTATGAATCAGCCTTGCAATGTTTGGAGGATTTGACTCACATTCTCATAATGGAGAGGTGACCACTTGCTTTAAAATATGTAGAAGAAGTGCAGGCATGCCAAGAAAAAGAAAACAAGATGAAGGTTGTCGAGATTGTGGCTCGATACACCAAGATTCTTGTGGAAGTGAAGTCCGCCATGCAAGTCATCAAGTTTCTTATGATAATCTGCGTAGATAGGGATAGAGTGGCAAGAATCTTGGTTTCCACCCATGAGATGGAACTCAAGGAGTTCCAAGATAAAAATAAGGGGAATAGAGAAAAGAGACAAGATCCTGGCTGAGGTGGAGAAGAAATTAGAAGCAATCGAGACCCTGCGAGGCTCGATCAAAATCCAATTGAAGGAACTCTACCCCTAGATCACCTACAGGATGGATTCCCTTGAAGACTTGGGGAAGCAGTTGGAGAGTATTGTTGAGAATATGAGCACAAAATATGAGGAGCTGAGTTTTGAGGAGGTGAGCACCCCGGTGGGTGACTTGTCAACACAAGCTCAAAACGATGTCGACACTTGGGAGAAGTTAGAGGCGAACTAGGGAGGATTTCTCTCTCATCCTCTAGTAATAAACAAGTCCCCCATTCTTTCATTATTTCTCACAATCCTTCATTCCCTTATTCTTTCTTTCCAACCATTGTAATAACCCACCATTCTTTATTCTTTGAAGAGTGTTTCCGAGGACAGAGAACATGTGTAGTAAGGGGTGATGTTGGGCCATAGAATATTTACCGAGTACGGGAAGGTGCATGGGCACATGAGACCTAGTTGAAGAAGGGCACCCAAGGTTGAAGGCACACATGGAATGGTTTTAGCAAGGTTTTGCGAGAACACATGATGTATGCACGTAAGGGAAGATGAGTTTTGGAATTATCCATTTTCAGCATCCTAGGCAACACACAAGAAAAGCGTGACCCTTCTAGCATATGGAGTGGATAAGGTGCCATCCTGGTGACTGTAGGATCAAAAAGGGAATATTCCATGCATGTGATGGAAGGTTCTAGAAGAACATCATTGCACATAATGGAGAGCTTGGATCAAAGGAGGCATGCTCCATTGGAGGACCACTTGGACACTTGGCGACCGATCTGCTACCTCAGAAGGCATGGCAAAGTGAAGGCAGGGAGGCTATATATTGAGGGGCATGGATAGTAGAAAGGGGTGAAGGATAGATACATAGAGTCATCTTGGGAGAGTGGAGGTACCGGGAAAGAGGTGAAGCTCTACAAAAATACCATGGAGGATTCTATGGGTTGGGATTAGGAAAATATAGGAGTGATGACATATTTAGGGGGATGGGTCTGCATTCATCTCTATAATATGAGGGACATAATGTAGCTCTGATGCATGACTTGGCTCTGAGTTATTATATGAGGGTTTGTAATGATTTCATGGAATGTAATGTGGGTTATTGAATATGTTAACATGAATATAATGCTCAGTTATGAATCATATATGTGTTCAAGAGTATAATACTTATGCATTTCCTTTATGTATGAACCATTTCCATATGTTGTTTGCTATTTCTCTTTTCTAGATGCAAAGTGAGTGGAAACTCGTTCTTAGTTCTTAGAATGTTGTATGGTTCTTCTCTATTCTTCTACATTTGAATATCTCGTCATAAGATGGTGCACCATCACAAGACTCACATAAAGGAGAGGCTCGACACCGTGCGTGACTCAAATGACCGCTCAACGCCTACTTGGGTGATAGACCAATGCGCACGGAGTGGGCTATTGGTGTAAGGGTATAAAAATGACTATAGGTAGCTAGCCCTTGGTTCCTCCTAAGAAATAAAACAAGTTTTGGATCCACACTTATACCTCCCATGCCCACAACCACTTATAGATCCACTAGGATTAGCTACCCCTCCCCTTGGTTCTACCAAAACAAGACCTAAAGAGGGAATATATCCATCACTTAGAACGCTACTTATCCCTCCACTGATAAGTAACATTCCCCAACACACAACACCACTTGAATTCCCACAATATAATCATGTAAGCTTCAACACAACACTTCGCAAAAATTAACACATACCTAAGTGGGTAACCAAAACAACAATTTAGAAATTAGGAAAGAGATAAAATGTACATAACCTATATGAAATTTTTTTCAGTGAGTCATACCTATTGGTTATTTGTCCCAAAATCCTTCAAGTATGCACTCTAACCTATATAAAAATCCTCCAACCAATCCTCAAAGTGACAACACCACCCTAAAACTAAGTGAGATACCTCAAAAACAATGCAATACTTCTATTTATAGGAAAATATTAAAGTGGAGGATCCCTTAGGATCATTCCATGTGACATGCTCCATCCCCAAAACAACTCCAATCCCCAAACATGAAGAGAAAGCCTTACACATTCACATGGGTCCTCCTTACAATCCAACACTTCACATCTTACATGACTTGACTCATACTCAACCCTTATCCCCAAAATGATCACATGAAATCAAATAAATAAATTGATGTTGGAAGCATAATGAATGAGAGGGTGGGTGAATTAGTCTTTAAAAATTTCAATCAATTAACCATGTAAATTGTAAACCTTTATACGCATAAGATGATTAAACCATGCACATTGAAACACACGCATTAGAAAATGACACAATTACATAAGATATAAAGTGGGAAACCCTAAAGGGAAGAAAACCCACTCAAATTCTACATATATTACTCAACATAAAGGACTCCTGTGAATATTACACATCACAAGAGATTTATTTAGTGAGGCACCAACCCCACAAGGAGCCAACCCTATTTAGTAGAGCACCCACTCTACAAGGAGGCTAAAACCCCAAATATGACCAAACACCCACTTAGCCACCTAAATATGAAGATCACTTGATGACCTTGTTGCTCAACCAACTGATTGTGATCAATTTTTCATCTCTCTTAACTCAAAACCCTCTCAAACTCTCTCTCTCTTCTTTTCTTTGCTCATGTATGCACCAAAATGTGCTGATTAGGTCATATGAACTTGAAGTTATGATCTTATGCTCTTCTCAACTTCTCATCCTCTTCTCTCTATGGCATAGATCCCTTTAACATATTCACACACTTCCTCTTTCTCACTCAAATCTCCATCATCTCCACTATCTCAAATGAGCTTTACACTTTTCTTTATATACATGACTCATGCCACAAGACCATTTAGGCTAGAAAATACCATTAGACCATGCAAGGTCGGTCATAAAAAGCAAAATACACATTACATGAATTTAAAAATTACATTTCAAGACCCATTAGGTTGGCATAATCCTTACAAACATAAATAATACACAATTAGGACTAAAAATTAGGTCTTCACTCCAATGGGATCAATTTGAAATTTAAGGGCACTAAGTAGCTCCACAAAGATTCCATCAGCTCCATACATTCCAAAAACAACCTCTAGACTCCATATTATTGCTTAAAAACTATGCTATATCCATCTTCAGTGTAGACTACTTCATTTGGCAAGCACCACTTATTAAGTTTAAGCACCTAATAATTCACTCTCTAAAAGCAAACAACTTTGCACACAAAAACTATTCTCCAAGGCACATGTGGCATATCAATAGAAAATTATTGACCACATGTAACTCATGCAACTCATATAATCCTTTAATTCAGTGCACAAGAACCCAAAACACTTCCTTCTCTTAAATCGCTCAAACTTTGTTCTAGGTCTCAAGAACCAATCTTCTACTCATCAAGATCTAACACCTCCGTGAAAGCTTCTAAGAAATTACATCACTTTGAACCTTTCAATTCCATCTTGACTTACCTCACTAAGAACTCATATGCATATTTCACATGAAGAATATTGCACTTGCATACCTGTTCCATAGACCTTCTTGATAGGCCTCTAATAGGTCCGTTTAGGCCATTAGGATTAATCATGAAAAAACTTCATCTGATCAAATAATGAGCTCAAACATATAATATAGGACCACATAAAACTATGCATACTCATAAAATAATACTACAACATTCAAAAATAACAAACCCTTTGGTCCTTCATGGCTGGTTTCATCCTATAGCCACCACTTTTCACTACCCTCGCCTCCCATCCCATGTTTGCTCCCTTTCATTATATAGACTTACACATTCACATTACCTTTCCATCATAGATTTATATTTTCCCTCTAAATTCCCACCTTAATCCCATTATTATTAAACACCCTTTTATCATCCCTAATCCCATCTAATTATCTATTTATTATCTTAAACCACCCCATCCTCACCTTAATATTATTATTATTTTATTTATCCTAAAATCTACCCACTTTCCTAGGATTCTACCCATAAATGTCCCCATTATGACCCTTAGGATTCCCATTACCCATTTAATAACCCCCCATCATCCCATCACCATTTATTCTCCTCCCATGTGCCATTTATTCATTCAAAATTATCAAAAACCTAATCTTATCCCTTTTTACACCCTTTTTCCACAGTCAAACCTCAGCTCCACCTTCCAAGTTGATAGTATGATCTAGTCAATCTGAGAGACCTAGGTGGGTCTCCATCGACCATACTTATACACCCCCACCCCTCTCAAATAAATGAAGAATTTATAGATTTCAAGATTTCTTACAAACTTGTTGTGCTTTGCTATTCTTGAGATCCACATCTGCAATTTGGTGTACCCTCAAGAGCATTGCATGCTATCTATGGGAGCTTGAAGACCTTGAGTTTTCTTGGAATCCTCCTTTAGTATTTATCATTTCCTTCTTGTAGGTTTTTACAGGTCATCTTGGAGCTCATTGACTCATCATACTTCTCGAATCATTTTAGATCCCCCTTTCAATCTTTTCATCTCATCAACTCCCACATCCTACTCCGTTCACGAACCATCCTATTCACCATCGACCCACCTTATGTTAGCACTTTTCCTATCTATATCACTACCTACCTTTGTTCCACAACTCCTCCATCATCCGAACACTCTGCTTCCCCCATCCCATATGCATGGTAACCCCGATATGGTTTTCTCAACCCCAATCACCGTCGACCGACCGGTTGCCATCAACCCTATCAATGTCTCCATCGAGATCATCTCTCGAATTACATTATCTATGTTATACATCTTTCCTAACCTCAAATATAACATCCTAGAGTAGGCACCCTCCCATTTTTCTACCATCTATTGATCAGTTTTTAGTGGTTATCATTGTCGACCATACTATCGATCTCGGGTCATCGCCACCTAGTAGCTTTAATTTTCCTTTATTAACATTTATATTTTCATATCTCATATCTCAACATCTATCACATCTTATATCTCTATTATATACATCCTTTTATCAATTATAATTTTTTGATATTTGTTATCAAAGTGGGTTGACATCCATCCTAGAAGCTATCGCTTTCTCGACTAACTTTGTTAGAAACCCACCATATTATTCGCTAATATTTTTTGTGTTAGTTCCTCTTTGTGTTGTACGTCATCAATATCATAGTGGGGAGGATCTTTTACACCATTTTCCCATCATCATCTTCATCATCCATAGGAGGAGGTAACCTTAAACCATCCCATAGTTTTGAGTTTCTTGATTTCTTGTACTTTTACATTAACTTGTAAAAGAGAAGATTCTCGTTAAACATTATGGAATAATCGATGGGTCACACCATTTATCTTTGGTGAGTCCTTTATTTTCTTCATTTTATTTCTTGTCATATTTTTCTCCCTTATTTCCACTAACCCCGTAGGTAAGATCTTCTCTCACTTGCATACATGGTCATTTTCTCGCTTTGCTCAATAACACACACTTTGCTAAAATAATAAAATAAAATAAGGAAAAAAGTGTTTTACTCAGGTATTCTTCATTTTGTCCTTATTTTCTCTTTTTTCATATTCTCTCCCTTCTTTTTCTGCTTCCACTCATCAAATATAACATTTGGATTTTGGTTTAAAATGAACACCTTCATACTTGCTTGCTCATCTAGTCTAAGTAGGGATAAACCTCTGCATCCACTTATCTCATGCACATAAAAACTCACACATCAACTTACACATCTTAAAATATTCTACCAAGTAGAACTATTGGGATTTAATCACCTAATAGGAAATCCTTCGTGGTGTTCTCGGTCGTGTTATAATTTTTTCGACAATTGGCATATCGACTTAAGCACCATACCCTTATCATTGTGGTGCGTGAAGTGCGAGGGTAGGCCCCTATATCAAGACACATACTAGTAGTCATCATAGATTTGTGCCTCATGTACCTTTAGTTATATCAAGGATTCCATCTAAAAATCCTAAAACCAACTTTAGATCGACCATTTATTAGGTTCCCTTTGATCCTTTTATTTTTATTTTTCACATCATCTTAACTAAAACAAGATAATTAGAATATAATTGTTTTTCTTCTCTATATCTTGTTAACATCTACATAAGTTCTTATTTGTTTCATGCCCATTATTACTAGATCTCAAATTAGAAAAATGGAACAAGCCTCCTTATCCAAAATCCCCACCTCTAAAAATGTTTCTCAATAAACATTGGCTCTTGCTATTGTTTCTCCCACTCCTTTGATCACTTATTATTTAGTTCCCTAACTTATCATTTATATGGATCCTTCTAGTGATCCCTTTATGGTCCAAACCCATTCCCATGTTGAAACCAATCCTTTCATCCACCATTATTCTTCTCCCTCTGACCAGCTACACCCCATCCGATACTTCCTTAGAGACCTTTGGTCATCCCATCATCCCTTACGAATGCTTGGAGTTCTACAATAAATCTTGGATGCTAACCCTATTTATCTTCAAGAACTATCTTCTCCATAAATCCACCAACCTTCCCATTAACGGACCCCCTCTTCAAAAAATTTATGCTTATCACTCTCACCTCAAATCCACTCAATTCCTCACCTCTCAACTCATGTTATTTTCCCTAGAGAAATGAATGAGCTTGTCATGGTGGAACATGAACTTGCTCTCATAAATATTCCACTTTGATCCATCAAACTCATAAATCTAATAAGCTTTTGGTTCTCATTCGCCCAATCTTCCTGTGCATCAACACTCCTCCCACTTCTTCCATTCCCATCACTTCTTCATCCACTATCATCATTAACACCCCTACCCAAACTTTACAAGAATCCCATCTACTTCTTCCACCCTTGAACAACATGATCAAATTTCAGTTCTTATCCCTACATCTTAATTCCACGCAAATGTCATCACCTCATAACCTCACCCTTCGAATCAACCCGGACTCATTAACCTCCTCCCCTGGAAGTGTCTTCCGCCATATCCTTCCTAGTTAACCTACCAAAACTCTTAATCACCCCATACCTATAACCCCACTCATCCCATGAAAATATGATCTAACATCCCCACTTCTCAACAAATGTAATCATATCCATCTAATTATGTACACATATCTCAACAACATCCTATCTCCTAGCCTATTCAATTAAAATCCTTCAACTATCCCCCTTTTTACTAACCACCTCCACAAACAACTACTTATCCTCAACACTATCAAGCTCATCCTCAACCCAATACTTCCACTTCTTATGATCCATAACCTCATTTGTAAACTTCTCATCCACATGCTTTCAATGACCTTATGCAATATTTGTTAAGTAGGTAGGTGAACCTGAAGCCACCACCTTGGGTCCTAAAATCTCATTCAATAGTAAGGAGGACCCCCATCATCAATAACACCTTCATGCCTTTTTGTCATGTATGCTATCTCATCACACATGACCTCTGTGACCTTATCCTCCACCCACTAGGACTTGCCCATGTCGTTAGTTGGTCCCCTACTTGCCTTGGATTGGTAAAATGAAATTCCATAACATTTTCTATTCTCATTCACCCAACTCACGTAATTATTTTAGAACACTTCTCCATTAATATTATGTGTAAAGTCACCATCACCGACATGTATGTCATTAAATAGTTTGATGACAAATCCATCATGGATTTTGTTGCTAGGTGGCATAGTATCATCAATCAGCTTATCCTTCTTTCTTCCTCAAACCAAGATTATCGATCTCTCCTCCCGATCATGTGCCAAACATATCTCATCAACCCTTAAAATATAATCCTTTCAAATTTTCAAAGAAGCATTCACCATGGCTTGTAAATTGGAACTCCATGCCCTTTGTAACATTTAGATCTTGGCAATTACTATGATAACTTATTTTTGATATGCTGCAAATGTGGAAATGAATATTGTCATATGAAGGTGTATTCCTTGACCTTGAAAGTCATGTTTGCAATAAGTAAGTATTTCTGTTCAATTCTTACATACATACTAGATACGAGAGATTGTTTGGCTATTTTGGAACAACAAGCAATGGGCAATGAGGAGGAGGAAGAAGATGTTGATATTAATGATTAGCCACCTCCTGTGGACAACACCAATGGAGGAAATCAGGTGTTGATAATAGTAACATGAATGTTCCTAATCAACCTAAAAATAAAAGGGAAAGATTAGTGGTTGAACTCACAAATGATATAAAGAGAATAAGTCCTCTAAAGTTTGATGGAACTACACTTGGGGATGGAGCTAAAAATTGGCTCAGTGAAATGGAAAAGTACTTTGCGATAAGAAACTTCTCCGAAACAAAAGTAATATGGGGAGCGTATCAAATTTCTCATGAAGCATCATCATGGTGGGACAACCGCAAGGTTGAGTTGAATATTGTCGAAGGCAGATAACTTGGGATCAATTTAAAAGTTATTTTAGGTTATGATGGTTGCCTCAAATTTTTTATGATTAGAAAATGACCAATTTCAACTTGTCTTAGGGAAAACCGACGGTGACGTAATAATGGGAAGGGTTTACTAAACTCCTTAAGTATGTACCGCAGTACCAAGCTGATGAGAAGTTCAGAATACGAAAGTTCATAATGGGACTGAATCCCATCATTGGTGGTGAGGTGGATGTCCAAGGTTTGAAGGCAGATGGAAGGAGTTGTCGAAAAGGCAATAAGACAAGAACATAAATTGAGAGCAATCTCTGCTCATAGGGAGGAGATTAGGAAGAAGATTCCCAACTCTTCTTCATCTCTTGCACCTAAAAAGGGACCCTGGAAGAGGTTTGGCATGAAATTTTTTTTTTTTTGTGGAAAACAATAAGAAAACAGGGATGAACAAACCTATTGCTAGTATGCAGAATGACTTTACCAAAAATAGTGGTAATGGACAAAAGTCCTATGGAAGCCAGAATGATAACTTCAAGGTTGGAAATAAATTTGAGCCTAGGAAGGGGCCCGTTGGAGGCTATTTCAATTATGGAAAGGACCATTACATGAGTCATTGTCCTTTGAAGAAGGACGATCGCAATCATCAACACAGGATACATGTTTGCGGTGGCTAACAAACAAGCTGAAAAGCAAGTCACACCCATAGAAGTTCTAGGTAAGTTATTTGGTATACTTGTGGTTATAATTTTTGATACTAGAGCTACTAAATGTTTTATATCTACTAAATTAGCATTGAAATTAAAAAGAAAAGTTGAACAAATGGATAAGACATGGACGGTGCATTACGAAATAATGTTGTCCATACAGTTGATATGTGCCTTTTTGGGCAGTCCTTGACTTGCCTAGTTTTTCCACAGAAGTTGACCTATATGTTACCCCTTTGGGGTCATATGATGTAATTATAGGTGTTAATTGGTTGGCAGAACATAAGGTGAAAGTCGACTGTTATGAAAAACAGATTTGTTGTTTTGATGACCTACAAAAAACAACAGTCATTCAAGGTGTAAACGTGGGATTGTAGTTAGGAAACTAACAACTATGCAATTAAAAAGGGATAAAAATAGAGGCTGCACTTTATATGCCATAAAAATGGTAGAAATTGCCAAGGAAGATAATGAATTTATGGAAAAATATATGCTTATTGAGAGATTTCAGCGATGTATTTCTTGAAGAATTACCGGTCTTCCACCCAAATAGGAGTTTGACTTTGTAATAGAGATTAAGCCAGGAACTGAGCCCATATCCAAGGCACCCTATAGAATGACCACCATTGAATTGGTGGAACTTAAGGCTCGATTCTGAAAATTTGACTAAGGGGTTGATAAGACCAAGTGTCTCACCATGGGGAGCGCTGGTAATTTTTGTAAAGAAGAAGGATGACACCCTTAGATTGTGCATTGATTATAGAATGTTGAATAAGGCAACCATTAAGAACCGATATCCACTTCCTAGGATCAATGATCTATTCGATCATATGCATGGAGCATTAGTTTATTCAAAAATAGATCTTAGATCTAGATATCATCAGCTGAGAATAAAAGAGGAAGATATTCATAAAACAACTTTTAGAACAAGGTACGGAGACATTATGAATTCACAGTGTTACCTTTTGGGTTGACGAATGCACCTGCCGCCTTCATGAATTTGATGAATAATATTTTTCAAGAGTACTTGGACAAATTTGTGCTTGTATTCTTGGACGACATTCTTATATACTCCAAAAATGTCGAAGAACATCAGGAGCATTTAAAGATAGTACTGGAAATCTTGAGAAAGAGAAAGCTATATGGTAAATTGTCTAAATGTTCCTTTTATGATGTAGAAGTGCATTATTTGGGACATGTTATAAGAAAGAACGGGATAGTTGTAGATCCTTCAAAGATCACAACTATAATTGAATGGCCTGCGCCCAAGAACGTGCATGAAGTTAGAAGCTTCATGGGCCTAGCAGGGTACTATAGAAAGTTCGTTAAGGACTTTTCTAAGATTGCTGCACCAATCACATCATTACAAAAGAAAGATAAGAAATTTGTTTGGAGTGACAAATGTGAATCTTCCTTTTAGATTCTAAAGGATCAGTTAACTACAACACCTATTCTGATTGTACCTGACCCAAATGGAGATTTTACGGTGCGTAATGTATGTATCCGGAGAGGTATCCTGTTACAAAATGATCATGTCATAGCATATGAAATTAGAAAACTCAAGTTACATGAACAAAATTATGCTCCACATGGCCTAGAGCTCACTGCCATCGTTCATGCAATTCAAATGTGGAGGCATTACCTTCTTGGTAAGCCGTTTGAGCTAAAAACTGACCATCTGGGGTTGAAGTATATTTTTACTCAACCAAACCTAAATGCAAGACAATGAAGATGGTTAGAATTTCTATCTTAGTATGATTTTGATATAAGTTACATAAAAGGCAAGGAAAATAGGGTAGCAGATGCTCTGAGTCATAGGAAGCACATTTCTACTCTTATAACATTACGAACTCAGTTTAAAGATGAGGTGAAAAGTGTCATGGAATATGACTCTTATTTTCAAAGCAAGTTAAAATAGCACTTCAACAGATCCAAAAAAGATTTGAAGTATAAAGGTTTTCATTTTGAAAATGAAAGAATTATGAGGTTTGAAAACAGGTATATATACCCTTGGCAAATGATTTAAGAAAGAAATTACTTAACTGAATTTCATAATTCACCTTTTTAAGACATCTCAACATTACAAAAATGCTTTGCATATGAAGCAACAATATTTCTGGAAGGGAATGAAAAAGGATGTGATGGAATTTGTGACACACTGCTTGGAATGTCAGCGTGTTAAGGTAGAACATATGCATCCCACTGGATTACTATACCCCCACAACATTCCACAGTACAAATGGCAAGTGATAACTATGGATTTTGTTCAAGGATTACCTATGTCTAGGAATAAACATGATATCATCCTAGTTGTTGAAAAACTAACCAAAGTGGCACACTTTATTGCTGGTAATCTGAAAGATAATTCACCAGTGTTAGCAAGAAGGTTTGTACATGAGATTTTCAGGTTACATGGAATACCCGAATTGATCATATCGATAGAGATCCGAGAATCACATTAAGGTTCTGAAAACGCTTAATGCAGCCTTGGGAAATAAGCTAAATTTTAGTTCTGCATATCATTTAGAAATGTAGATGGACAGACTAAAAGAGTCAATCATGTTTTAGAGGATATGTTAAGAATGTATTGCATGGATCAGCAGTATAAATGGGAGGAGTACCTTCCGCTGGTTGAATTTTCTTATAATAATACATATCATGCCTCTTTAAAGATGGCACCTTTTGAAGCATTGTATGGAAGGAAATGCGAACCCCCGTTAGTTGGGACAACATAGAAGATAGAGAAATAATTGGGCCAGAAATCCTCATGGAAATGGAACAACAAATTAAAATGATTCGTGAACGTTTAAAGGAGGCTGCCAATAGGAAAAAGAGTTATGCAGACTTAAAACGGGTTGATAGGAAATATAAACTTGGTGAGAAGGTCTTTCTTTGGGTTAAGCCAAAAAGAGTTCTATAACTTTTGGCAAGGCTGCCAAGTTATCGCCTCATTATGTGGGACCTTTTGAAATTGTTGAAATAATCAACCCTGTAGCTTACCGTTTAGCTTTACCTCATGCTTTATCATGAATGCATGATGTTTTCCATATTTATTTGCTTAAGAAATACGTGTTAGATTTATCACATGTGCTGAATTAGGATTCTTTGCAGGTCCAAGACCCTGGAATAATTGTGGTTAAGTCCATTCGAGTGCTACGAACTCGTCGATTGCACTTAAGAAATCATGAAGTAAATCAATGTAAGGTCCAGTGGGACCAGTTTAGTGAAGAAAGTGCAACTTGGGAGAATCTTGAAGAAATGAGATATGCTTTTCCATACTTATTTGATCTAAATTAAGTGTGAAAAACTGAAAAATCTGCCAAACTTGGGTAGTTACTGAACTATTTGATGGTTATTTTAAAATATTGTTTTGGAAAAACTTAAATTTTGTTCTGTAATGAACCTATGAATGGAAGGACGATAACTGAATTTTGTCCTAAAACACATAATTTGGCTAATTTGATCATCGGACGATGATTCTTTTAAGAAGGGAGGTATGTAACATTTAGATCTTGGCAGTTACTATGATAACTTCTTTTTGATATGCTGCAAATGTGGAAATGAATATTGTCATATGAAGGTGTATTCCTTGACCTTGAAAGTCATGTTTGCAATAAGTAAGTATTGCTGTTCTGAATTCTTACATACTGTAAACTTTACTTACTTGGGACTGATGTCGTTATCACTTGTGTTTTGCAAGTGTGAACCTACAAAATTGCTTTTGTATTTGATGAACTCATATTTATGTTAACAACACACCTTGAATCAATTCCATTGATCCAAGGTATGCTTCGCCTTCTTTATTGTCGTCTTGTCGATTGACTTTCTAAATAGAACGAAGTCTGGAACCAGTTAGAGATTGTTGTAAATTTTAAAGAACCTGGTTACAGGTATAATTACTTGGCACCATGTTGCCAAAGGTAAGATTTGATTTTTGGAATACATATAAATTGTAACGCTGGAAAGCGTAAGGCAGTAAGAGGTTTGATGCAAAGTGAACAAGGTATATATTACGCATTGGACGGAACGTCCTGCATTATACTATTTTTAAACCTAAGTCGGTAAAACCTACTTGGAACCTATTAATTAAAATACTACGGGTTATGTTTTAACCTATGACCTAATAACTATCCTATGTGGATTTTAAATTAAAGGGGATGTAAATTATTACAAATCCTAATGATTTGTGACCTAGATGGAAACCTAACCATTGACATTGTAACCTAAGCTATTATTAACCCTATGGGAGACCTAAGGGGAAATACATGTCAAGTGGGAGGATAAGGGGGAAGGTTTAAGCTTTAATGAAGGACTTAATTTCAGTCCTTGTAGTTTTAATCGCCAAAGTTGGTGGGAGCATGGGAGTTGGAGGTATCTAATTAGCAATGTAACTAAATTCGAATTACATGCAAATATTTTAAAAGTGAAACTCACCAAATTGAGTTAGCGGTGGCGTGGAGAAAGAGAGGGAAATTGCATTCAATGCATTAATGGTCTCGGTTTTGGTGACCAGCCCACCTTGGAAGGAGGAAAAGGGAATTTTTGTGGGTTATTGTTGTCATTTGGGTTTCGAGTTTTTGGCTCTGCATTTTCTTTGTTGTTGTTTCGTTGCTCTTTCGAGCCTGCAAGTTTGTTCCAGCCATTGTTAGTTCGACCACCTCCGAGTGGTTTCTGGGTCTGTGGAAACTTGGAAGAAGAAAGAGATCTGGTTGAATAACTTGTTGGAGGGAAGAAATTAGGGAGAAGCTCGGTTGTGATCTTCCACGAGCTAACCAGAAAGATATACAGGCATGTTAGGCTCTTATCTTTAAATAGTTTTGCTCTTATTTAAGTGTCTTCATTAAAAGAACTCTATTTTATAACTGTGTGTTCTTGTGAAACTAAAATATTAGTATGTTTTGATGAGATCTCTGGTTTGAATTGTCATTTTAAAACAAATACGACTTGGGTATTTTCTTGTTACATTTTAAAGAAAATGGGTGTTTTCTTGTTGAAATGGTAAATGAAACGAACTTCATCTCTATTGTTTTGAATTTCAAAAGGTAATGGGTATTCGGTTTTATTGTTATTATGGGTCTGAAATTGTTGAAGAAAACAAGGATGTATATATTGTTTCCTGAGTTTTGCGTGCTCAAGGTTTTGGAATCCGTATGAATACTTTAGCAGGATTTCTGTGTGAATTGTCCTTCCTTGTCGTGTTACAGGGTATGCTTTGATGTGAACTCTTTTAGGAACAATGGAATTATTGTATAGTCTTTGCATTGCTTGATTTAAAATGATACAATGTTCCTCTTGTTTGGTTTTTGATACCCAAGAATGATTGTTGGGAAGTAATTTTTATTAAACCTGGAATAGAGTAATTTGGTAATTTGATGGATGGGTTAGAGCGTACCATTTTATTTCTTCCTTGAACTCAATGGTGAATATATATATATATATATATATATATATATATATGAACTGCGGATTTGAACTTCTTCATTATTTTCGTTGAAACTGAACTTGAGTAGATTCTTTACTCTTGCGGTTGAAAAATGATTTCTTTATTTATTACAGTGAAATCATAGTCATGTTGCCTTGTTGTATACTCTTACTCGTTTCTTGCTTGGATGAATATGACTATTTTTGGTGATTATAACTAATGGAAATGATTTCAATTGAAAGTCAGTTGTTATTGATACTTGGGGTTCGGATGCAAAAAGAAGTCTGGAAGACTTTCCTTGAATGGTAGTTAGAAAATTTTGAAGACTGTAATAGTCTAGTATGGAAGGAATTAACCTAATGGTAATAGGCCTGCACTTTATAGTTGATACTCGGCTAAGTATTGAGAAGAACAAATGTGAATTTTCTTCCTTTCATTTGATTATTGACTTTTAATTGCTTTCTCTCCTTGACTATTATCTTTAATTATTAGCTCTTCTTGTTTAAATCGTTCAGTTCGGTTGTGATTAAAGGAAAGAGATTATTGAGTGGGTAACTGGAAGTAATACTTCATTTCTTTTCTTATCCTATTTAAATTTCTAATAAGGGATATTGAAATTAACTTGCAACGCCTTCGGCGTATGCAATTGCACTTAATATGCTATTCTTCCCTCTCTGAACTAAAAGAATACTATGTTGATTGTGGAATTTTGGAAGGTAACATAGGTTATTATCATGATGTATGACTGCCTTCTTCTTCTGCAATTGAATTGGTTGAAAATAAGTGAGTGGTATAAAGGTGAAGGAGTTCTGTTTAAAATTTTAGTCAATTCTTTTCTTTGAACCCCATATATAATGATGGAATGGAATTGAAAGTGGTTGCATTAGGACAATAATACCTATATATCAGTTCTTATAAAGGTTTCTAATATGAGATTATTTAGATAAAATGATTCTTGGTAACATTGTCTAAATCTGGAATAAACTCTTTTCATTTTTAAAGGAAATAGTTAAGGAAATGATGATTTATCATTGTGTGTTTGCTGTGATTAATATGAGGAGTATTAATTAATATTATTGTCTGATTTTTGGAGCTATTTATTGTGGTGGGTTGTTTAAATGGTTCATCCTTATCGGAATTTAACTCTTAGGTGATGTCCATCTCTATTTCGAGATGTTTCATAAAAGCAGAGTTCTTTTATTGAGACAGTTAGTCAAGAGCACTTCATTTTATTGTTAAGTGCTTAACATGCTCAGTTCGATGAACTGACCCGTGCAAGTAAATTTTGCAGATGGATTCCGAGTAAAATGAAGACATGTTGTTTATGATGCTTCTTCTGATTAACTAAGGGATGGATCTTTTCTGAGATTTTATTGTCCTTCTCATGGGAAAGGGAAAAAGAAAAAGTTGTATTCTTCTTTCTTTATGAATTGTTATTGTTGATTGGTATGAATGAAGTCCGGCTGTGTGGACTTGTAAATTGTATAAATTTCAATCTTGGGGAAATGAGTAAAAGGGAAAGGTGTGTTATTTTAATTGTTGTATCATTATTGAATTATTGAAGTATAATCAGTAGTTAATCCTATTCGATGAAATTGTATTTATTCGATGATGGTTGTTAGAACTAAATGGACATAATGTCTAATCTTCACTTGATCACAACTCTTAAGTTGGAATGTACAATTAATTGATACTTAGGTCTATATGGGTCTTTAAATTGACATTAGTAAAAGAGTACGACATATATATGAACTCTTGTATAAATGAAATTCGGAATGGAATTTTAAAACAATGAATCTTAATGAAAGGACAGTTGAATTCTGTAATCAGATTTCATTAATATTCTTTGGGATGTTTTACCCAAAGGATATTCGGAAAGAGGAATCATATCTCCTCTTAACAAACCTTAGACTGAAATAAGGTAATTGTAAATAAATGAAAACACCTATATGGGAGATAGATCTCATATAAATGACGTCTAAAGAAAAAAGGAAACTTGAATTTAAAATCAGTTGCGGATAAACTTGAATAAGCTTAGTAAGTTAATCTTACTTCATTAAGCTGCAATGGACTGTAAGTCCAAAGCTTTAATTAATGAACCAAGAAAGGAATATGTAATCCTTCGGTAAGGAGGAGTGAATGTATATTGAGCTACGAGACATTTCACGTCATTCCTAATTATGCAACTGTAATGAACTATGAGGTTAGAAAATCAGCAAGGTTGCTGAAACTTATTCTTAAAAATGCTTAAGATAAGAATCTAATCAAAATTTTAGCTGGATGTGTAATCCTTGATGGGAGGATTCCGTGGGATGTTGGCACATGCCAGCTGCAATACGGTGTCTTCATGAAGGCTAGGTCTTCATGACGACACAATGTTGCAGCTGACATGTTGCAACACCCTTCCGAATCGAACCATCAAGGTTTACATAAGCTTGGACTTGGCCTTAGTTTTACTTTGGACCAAGCTAGAAATATGACCTCGTATGTGGAGCAACTCGCGAGGACTAAAGGTAACTAGACATACACGGTTGACTAGGGTCGACAAGGTATGTCTACGTACTTTAGTCATCACGAGTGCCTCTCTATACTCCTTCATATTGCTATCTTGGGTTAAAGTTCAACCTTGGACAAGAGGACTGAAGTCGTCGAAAAGACCATTCTAGGTAATAGATGAAGTGAGGTGAAGGACATATTCCATTGATGTGTATAACATCTAGGAATATGATCATGTTAAGCATGTGAAAATATTTGGCCAAAGTATCGCAAGTTGCTGGTTGCGTTGTCCGATCACCTGGTTTAAGAAGCAGGATTTCAGATGAATATCGGTAACAGATATTCAGATAGGCCTCTTAAATGGAACACTTCAATAACTGAAATGGTAAAGAAAACCAAGTATACTTAGTATACAATGCATGGATTAACATGAAGGATTGGTAAGTAGCCGAGTCATGAAATGAGAGATCGATGAAACTCCGAGCCATGAAATGGGAGATCGGTAGTTCTTCAAGTCATTACAAACATATGGTTATCTATTATATGATTGAATGGCATTGGATGTGTGTTCCATATTATGAATATGCAAACAGAGAACATTGGTTTCAATAGCATTGTGTGTTCTAAATTATGTCATTTAGAACAGAGAACAATTATTAAAACTTGATCGTGTGTTCTGAATTATGTAATTTAGAACAGAGAACGTTATCAAAATTTCCCTTGTTCTAATGTCTTAAAATGGGAATGTTACACCCTTGAGAAAGGCTATGTAAAACTTTGATCAAACAAAATGAAGCCATAATTCACCAAGAGATAAAATCACAACAAAAAATCTAAAAATGCTTCCAATTCCATCGTTGTTAAAAACAAGACTCAACCATGCCTAAACCAACCTAACTCCACCATGCACGAACCGACTGACTCCATCATGGCGAAACCGACCTTACTCCACCATGCCTAAACTAACTCCGACTCCATCATGCCTAAACCAACTTGGCTCCATCATGCCTAATCGACTGAGTCCACCATGCCTAATCCACCTAGTTTTCATCACATACCAACAACAAAAAAATTACAACACATGTACATCACTCATCTCATAAATATCATCAATCTCATCATAAAGTATGTTTATGCATCCAATATACACTGATGCAAAATAATATCAATATCTCAAAATATCATATACAACCTCACCATATTCGGAAGGTAGACCAAGATATGATCAAAAATATCAAAATCTCATATCAATCTCTATCTTCTGGTCACGTAGGATGGTATATAATCAAAAAAATCTCAAAACTCTCATATACAACCTCACTATCTTTAAGCACGCACACCGGTGTATGAAAAACAAATCTCAAAACTCTCATATACAACCTCAAGATATCTTGCACGCAGTGGTATCTATCAAAAATCATAATCAAAATGTCGACATCAATCATTGGCCCCTCTGATCTCTAGGTCTATCTCACATGTCTCCTCTACTCCTCCTATCTCCCAGTGACATGCCAACATCTCTCCCCGCCACGGTATAGGTATCACCTCCACTAGACTTGTAGTTGGGTCAAGCCTTCGCAAATTAGTGGCCTCACCCTAATCTTGTCTATGGGCTGGTGGCCCCTCGTACTCTCTCGCACTATGCGTATGGGATCTCGTCCTCTCACTCGAGGCCCACTGTATCCTCCGTGCTTTACATAGGGGAAATTTATCTCGATATCTCACAAATGATCTTGATAATAACATGCCTCATTCAGGGCATCCTTGAACCGTGCCATTGATATTTTCTGTGGAGGTGCCATGGGCCTCACTGTCATCTATGTACTACGACTGCTATTACCGGCCTTAAGCCATGTGCTTGTAAATCTGTCCTTGACCCTATGTGGGTACACGTGCCACCACCGTCCCTAGGTAGTAGGTAACCTCCCATGTAATGTAGTCACTTGGCGCTATAAGGTGGCTACATGTGCCTGTAATGCCACTAGCTAGCTCTGTAAACCCATGACTGTGTGCTGCAATGTGGTAATTTGTGCCCCATCTTGTCCCCGACTCCTCGTGCCTATACTTGTGCCGGTTGTCCCCGTAAAATAGTCACTCGACCCATCGTAGGTAACTACATGTGCCTGTAGCAACCAACCATTTGTACTCCCAATGCTATCACATGTCCTTGTAGTGCATCTCTCTACACTATCACTATAGCCAAATCAGGTTACCCAACCATAGAGATGCCTCTTATAACTTTTCATCCCACCACTTTATGTACCCATCAGTCACCCCTACATCATCAATCTAGCCATCCACCGGCATCTCTACGACCTCCACTGGATCGTAGGGCGAGGTAGAGGAAAATGCCTCTCCAAATGTTCTCGGGATATTGTATAATGGTGGGGGCACATCCTGGACTAGTCCAAAATTTCACCGGAATCTATCCACTAGAATCATCTCATGCTCACCGACACATCTACCCTATATCCATCTCAATAGAGGAAACCCCGCATCTCTCACCTCATACCCCTAAATGCGGGGTATCCCACATATGGCCGCCATATGATATCCATCGCATAAATCCCCTCCAACCTCTAGCCTATAGTGCACAACATCATAGGTCACCTCCTCACCTCGTCGGTGATCCCCAACTACCACCCACCTCCCTCGTAACATGATCTTTGTCTACCTCTATGACAATCACTACTAGAAATCCTCATAGCCACACTATCACTATGTGCTTTGATACACCCAACAATGAAACATGAATGTCAACATAAAGTCAGCCGTAGTGGTGAATCCTCCGTAACCCTGCAGCTCTCTATGTAATCGCACTAAATAGATAGGTGCACAAGCAAAGAATACCCGATCCTCTACCATCTCTTGCAAACCCCCATCAAACCTAAGGGAAACTGGCCACCCTCTGAATCAAGTAGAGAATAACACCCCACCACAACCATCATCGATGCGCTAATCATGTCTCCTCTGGGTGTGCTGCGCATACATTGCCCATATACAGGCTAAGAATGTTCTCATTCAACTCAATTGCCATCTCCTGAACACTGTGATCATCTCCTCGAAGGCCATATCGGCCATTTGAAACTATATACACCGGCTCACAAAGAATCAAAATTCACAATATCTGGTAGACATCCTCTAGCGTGATCATCATCTTGCCATTGGTAGGTAAGTGGAAAGTGTTGGTCACAACATCCCATCTATCAATGAGTGTGACCATGAGGTTATGATCCCATTGGATCTCGCCTATACCGTCTCGATGCCATCTAGGCCAACCACTCGAATGTGCCCCAATCCTTTGTGGTGACACAAGGCCATATCTCCCAACAATGGTGGGAATCTATTCCGCATCGTGCGTTGATGCCATGCCTATACCCATACAACTCAACCATGTCAAAAGTGTTACACACCTATCTATTCCATACCTAAATCCCGACTTGTCATCTACCTACCATGCACCCGTTTACCCGAACCCAATATTATCTTACTAGGGACATCGCCACCTAACCCCATCTTGCTACCTCACTTTCCATCCATCTTCTACCCAATTTTTACCCATCTCTATTTCCACCCAATCTTTTCCTCCCAATCTATCCTCGCCCACTTATTCTCGACTCGATATCGATCATTATCGATCACATTATCGGTCACACATGACCGACATCGGTCACCTAACCGTGACCAATACCGACTTAGTGTGACCGACACTGGTTTTATTTCAGCTCCACAACCAAAACCCCATGCCCCCAAATTTTCTAAAATTTGAAAACAGGCCCTAAAACCTACCTAAACACCCAACCAACCCACCCATAATAATTTTTACTACCTACATGACCTCTATGGCCTCTCCCCATACCCAAATCCATTCATTTTACTTAATTTTTGATATTCTAAACCCCCATTATTTCCATTTTTACCTAAACAATTTAATTCAAAACTACAAATGGATCAAATCTTACCTTTACACGCAGGTGCCTCCTCACCAAGATGTCCTGGCCTCCCACTTTGCTAGAGTACTCACACCTCAACTTCTATTGACATGTCTCCCATCATCCTCCCGAGCCTTTGATGAATCACCTCGCTCCACTTTGCCTCTCGGGAACCGTTTGTATCACTCACCAACCAACCAACTACCACCACCTCAGCCACATCCACTCACTTCGTCCACTTATCCATGTCAAAACTTCACCCTCCTCACAAGTCATTTTCCATGCATCAAATGCAAAAATGAATAATATTTCACCTAGATTTTTACTTTTTTACCCTACCCCGACCCGACCAAAGTCGGGCTTAACTTGACCGACATCGGTCGTGTGCCCTAGTCTACCATAGTCACTTTTACTAGATCGACATCGGTTTGCCATAACCTATGTCAGTTATCCTTTTTGACCCCATTGCACCAAATCTACTTGCAAACATTTTCCCACCTAACCCAAAGTTGACCCTGACCTTACACCTCACCCTCATGACCTTATTCCTACATCTCCTTTATTTCATCTTAGGAGTTTTTATTTTACCTATATCTTGGCCTTACCCATGCCATGACCTATTTTCCTAAACCCGACCTACTGTGTGTGACCCTTGACCTTATGCACTCATTATACCTTACGATGTCAAGTACCTATGTTTTTTTAGCCTACCATACCTTACCTATGACCATCCTGTTTATCCCCGACCAAACCTTTGGTGTACTTGCAGAACATACCTAAACGTTCCTACACCTGACCTACGTTTTGTTTCGGGACCATATCCTATACCTTGGATACCTGAATAACCTCACCCTTGTTTAGATAAACCTATCGACCTTAGATGATGTAGAGTTTGCAAGCTCTTCAACTCCGTACCATGTTACAATCTATATGTGTGTGTGCATTTGATTGCCATCACCCATGACCCAATTTGGACCCTTTCCTACAACCTATTACCCACATTAACTACCACCCATTCTTTTAATACTCAAACCCATCCCTTCCTATCTTCACTCACTACCCATTTTTCAAACCACTCACCAATTCCATATTACACCTCATCAATGCCTGGTTTGAGGGGGATCACCTTCACCCACACATGGGGCAATCACTTCCTATTTTTAGCGTCACTTACCAATACAAGCTACGTAACAAAAGGGGCAAAATGTAGACACCAAAATTAGGTCACACTCCCCTTGGTCCCTTTTCGAATAACCAACTTAAACATATTCACCTAACCATGACCTCATACGCCACATTAATATTAATTTAATTATATAATTAAATTAATACTCATCCTCACTTCATTCATTATTTAAATACCTTAATTAAAACTTATTTCCACATCAACTCACCACCTCACCTAGAAACCTCACCACAAACCTATTTTTAGCATATTTCCCTTTACTAGGATCGAACATTCACTCACCATAACTAACTAAGGCTTAGTCATACCTACCTTAATGAACTAATACTTAGTGCAACCCTAAAATCATATGCCTATTATCCCTTTAACCACATTCCCTCTCATTAAAACATAACGTTCCATTTTTATCTGTGAGAATAGACTTAGGTGGCCTAAAAATATTTGCTAAGATCAGAAATTTTTAGTATATCTAGGATTTCCTCGCCTTAACCGACACCGGTCACCTAAAAAACTGTCGGTTACCTTATATTCCTTTTAGAACCTTGTTTGAGAGGTTGGCCATATTATGGAGTTTTTAGAATGAAGGATATTTGCATGCAAGAAAGTACCAGAGCCCTTTCACACGTCTAGACAGCCATAGCCAACACCAAGACTCGATTATAAGGTATTTGCATTCACGATATAATTACAGGAAGCAATGAGCACCATTCCACAGATCAACCATCACTAAAGCATCTCCAACCACCTCTCCACCACTACAGGCATTTAGAACCCTTCTAAACTCCAAGTAAGTTGGTTTCTCCTCTATCACTTGCAGTTGTATTCTCTATTTTCCTTCATCTATTCACTGTTCTTACTTAGATATATCCCTCATCTTTCTCTCTATCAACCACCCCCTCACACCCCACCTAAACTTCACAAAAACCTATCCCAAAACCACCTCCCTCATGTAGACCTTACAAACACCCTCCAAACTCTTTGTGTAATCACAAAGAGGACCCAAAACTTGTTTTACAACATCTTCCAATTCCCCATAGTCACCGACACTAGTTAACCCTAACCATGGTCAGTCCATCCTATACCAACATTGGTCTCCTTAATTGATATCAGTCACTATGACTATCAACCCAACCTAAAAACCAACCCTTAGCCTACCCTAAACCTCACTAAAACCTTACCACACCTATTTTGGACCTCACACCTCACCCACCCCCACGAGACCTCTCTAATTATCTGCTTTTAAGACAAAAGAGATCCCAAACACCCTCCACCTAACTCCCTACCACTTTCCACGGTGAACAATATCGTCACCTAAACCAAGATTGGCCATACTAAAACCGACATCACCATCCTGACTGGCATTAGTCTCCATGTCTCGCTAATATAGTTCTAGACCAATAACCTAATTACCTCACCCAAAACAACCCAAAATCTCACCCAACCTTACTAAGACTCTGTTTGTGACCTACAAACCACCTGTGCTACCCGCAACCCAACCCAAAACCTTACTTGCATAGCATTTTAGTATTTAATCGGATCAACGCTGATAGTAATCTGAGGCACCCAAATCAGAACGCTAACACTAGATTCTTTTACTTACATGTTTAAGTTATTTTATATTGATTTATAAATAGTGGATTGATGGCCTTTTAGGAAGTATCACACTTCCCGGATCTAGCATACGCTAGGTAGTCCACTATCATATACTATTTAACTCTCTTTTGTGGTCCTGCTTTGTATTTCAAGTAGTTCTTCCTAGCCAAAAGGAAGCTCTCACAACAAGATTGGATCAAGAAGTCGAACACGCACAACAACCTTTAAACTGAATATCATAACATGTATTCCTTCTTGCCCATACCCTTATCTATTTCATTTATATCCTTAAAAAGTGAAACATTTTGCACGCCTGATGGGACCCATCAGGGTTCTTTTGAATTTTATTCATTCTTAGATGAAATTTGTGTGTTTGTTTCCATTTCGAAAAGATTTCACATTAATTTTCTTCTCTAGAATCTTCCCCTCTTTCTATTATCTAAAAGCAATTGTGTTTTTGGTGCTATAAAAAGAATACTTCTTTCTTTCATTAGTATTGCATTAGTGAAAGAGCATCGCTCTTCCTATTCATTACTTGCTACATCAAATTTCACACTTCGATTTGGGCTTAAAAACTTTCATAGCATTCTGATTTGTTGAATTATATCTCACATTAAAAATGAGGGAAACCTATATGCTAGAAGTCATGCCCAACTGATGGTTGACACAACTAAATCGTAGAAAGCACATTCTTTCTTCTCTCTCTTTTGCCAAACTGCATGAATTAGAATATATACATCTTCTTAAACAAAATCCCACCCGAAAGAAGCTATCAAGGATCACACGATCAAAGGATTGATAAAATGGGCACCCAATCTAAGGTTATCTCTTTCCAGTACCCCATCATAGAATAGTCACCCCCACCATAACATAACCTGAAGACCTCACCTTTAGAATTTCCTTCTTCATGGAAGCCTTCCCGACCAAAACCTCTACTCTAAATTCACGAGTCGTTTAGATCTTAAATAACATAAGCTAAACACACTAAATTCACTTATAGGATTTACGTATTTTTCTTAGCTTTGTGCTTGACTTGCATTTTGAGGTGTGAGGTCATATTCTCCATTTTTCTCTCCTTTCACACTCCATAATCATAGTTGGTGTATTCCAACTATTTTTGAGTGTGTCAGGGCTCATTTTTACCATACTGACTTCTGGGTTGGTGTTTCATTCCACTTCAATTCACAAAAGGAAACATTTTTCTTCATTCTTCGATTTCACAAGAAGCTAACATCGGTCCAAAGAACCATTGTTTGCGGTTTACATCCACCACTTTATCGCTTTACCTGCAGTGTCGGTTCCTTGTTCTTTTGGTTAGTTTACCCAAAGGAAACTTATCCCACATTCTCTTCTATTTAGAGTCTTTGTGTATCATTATACTCTCTCTCTTATAACAATAATCAAATACAACTTTCTTTCCTGGCAATCATTAGTTTTTGCCTCATTTCTTTGAAACTATTATTTTCTCATAAGTAACTAATATCAATTTTTGAATATCATTAGTCACCCTTGACCATCATCGCTACTTACTCTTGACGCCATCAATCACCCCTTAACCATCATTGGTTTGCGTGAATCGGTAAAGCAGTAACTATGTTTTGATTTTAATCAAAACATTTACCAACTTTCCATCTCAAAATATATTTTTTCCCATATCTGCTATTCATTGTGTCATTTACGAGTATAGTTCACCTGATATATGCTAATTCACATGGTGTTGAATCACAACCAAACTAAAACCCTCGTATTTCACACCACTCGTCAGCCACTCCCACCTAGTCCATCACCGCCATCCATCTTTTCACCTATGGATTTGACTCAACTTATCCCCATATCTACTATGTGATGAGGAGTTCACGAAACTCCTCGACTAGAATTCCATTACCCTCTAGTACTACCTTACTCATTTTTCCACTAAGGATTCCTCAGATAGTTAATATATGACATGCCCGTATCTATCCCTCATTTTGTCATCCTCACTTCGCATCGGCTTTTAGCACCAACTCAACGCTACTATCATCCACTTTACCACCTGTGGTGTCTCAGCTAGATCCCACATCTGCTATAACTACAACATCTACATCATCTATCACACATGCAACATCAATTTTCCCTCCAATAGCCACTTTAAGTATAGCCCCATCTGCACCCGCTGCTTCACATATACCCATTGCATCACAACCACCTCCGTGTTGGTAGCTTACACCCCTTTTCAAAACCTCATCCTTTCTATCCTCGTAGTCCTTACCCCCAATCACCACTAGAGTTGTTATGACTACCCCACCCACTTACACATACTACTAACAACCCCTACCTCATCTATCGCTTATTCTGGCTATGTGCTGCCTACATCTATTCCTCCTACACAATTCTCAAACTCGGCGCCACCATACATTGGCATACCACCCACTTCATACATTCAACATCAACCCCCTTTTTCTACAAGGGGCACCCATTCATCACAACCTACTAACAACCTCATTAAAATGATGATGGAAAGATGCAAACCTTAGAAGCATCTATTTCTAGCTCCCGTAATTCTTTAACTTATGATGAAATCTATAACGAGCCTATCCATCCATCTATTCCCATTCATCCCTACCATGTGCATTGGGAAATTCCTAAATTCAATCACTTCAACAATAAAGAAGACCCGCAATAACACTTGCGGTCATTCAAACATGGGTGCTACCTAATTGCCCATGATGATGCTTTGCTCCTATGAACTTTCCCAATGTCCTTGATATGACCAACATTGGATTGGTATAGTGGACTACCTCGACATTCCATTTATTCCTTTAATCAAGTAGCCCAAGCTTTCTTAGACCATTTTTCAATCAATGTTACCAAGAAAGTCACCATGACCAATCTCTATTCAACCCAATAGTATGAAGACAAATCTATCACAAATTTCATTGCCACTTGTGCAGAGTCTTAGAACCAATTGACATTCCAACTACCTCGACTAAACTTATTGAGTTGTTCACTGAGAGCTTGTCTAGACACATCTCATCAACTCTGTAGGTACAAACCTTCCAAACCTTTGATGAAGCATTAACCATGACACAAAGCTGGAAATTTGTGCCATTGAAGAAAAGAAAATCCAATTATGAAACAAGAACACCCCATTCAAATCAAATAACTCTTCTTCATCGTCAAAACCCCAAACTAACTATTTAAAGCCCAAATAATTTTCCAACGCAGTAGTCCCCAAGGAAGAACTACCTCATCCTTCTAATCAAGCCCAACCTTCTTCCAATATTTCTCCCATCCAAGCCTTTCAACTCCAATGGGAGTAGCAAAAGTACACCTCGATTGGAGAGCCCTATTCTTCAGTCTTGGAAAATATTCTTAAAGCTGGAGCCATTACACTTCCTCCCATAAAACCTCATACATGATTTTAATCCTGCTCATCCTATGCTTGCATGGTATAAATAACATGACTACCGTAATTACCATCGAGTTAAAGGACACAATGATGGTAATCGCATAACATTTTAGAACATTTTCTAAGAGATGATAGATAATGGATACCTTTTAGTGGACAACCCGAATGCGCCAAAAATCAAATTTTTCACATCTTTAAAAATTCGTTCCCTAATCATAAACCATCATCCAATCAAAATAGTGAACCTTCATCTAGAAACAAAATGTCCGTGAAGTCCACGTGGTTTTTGATATCATACCAACCGTTCCTCAAAACCTACCTACTTCATCTATTGATGAAATTTTGACACAAGATCCTCTGCCCATAGAGGATAATCCCACTTTACTCCTTCACCCATGAAGAGTCCTCCTCATTTACCCCTGCTCTCATGGAAGAACCCACACCTTCTACCGATGCCATTTAACCACCTACTCACAACCTACCAAACAATCAACACTTTTAATTCTCCCATCCACAGAAGAATCATCATCACCTTCTCCTCCACCAAGAGAGAAGTCTACCTCACCCAACCTATTATCTCTCCTACCCATGGGAGACTCACAAACATACTAATACCTATTGGGGTAAGTTCCCCTAAGCAACCTCGAACCCCATTGACATGATGTCAACTCTTTTACATACAAATCTAAGGCTAGCCAGGTTCCCTATCTCATAGACATAGTTTACAAGGATTGTCACCCAACCAATTCCATCATCTTCTTTAGTAATCCCATTTTCATGGCTGGTCAATTACTTGGATTACCTTGATCATTCCATGCTCTAGGGGATGTCTTCGACTCCCGTTCGACCTAAATGTAAATGTTTCTTGAGGATATTTCCATGTTCGACCCAAAGGTATTTTTAGAACCAAATAAACACTCGACCATGCTAATTGGAATGGCTTATTCTTCTTCTTCATCATCCCTACCTACATCCAAACCTCTACCCATAACTAAAACCGTTCCCAAACCTAAAAACCTACCCACACCTATCCCCTCACCCGTATCTAGACCCATCACTACTTTGGGTGTCATGCTGACATCAAGCCTTACTCACCCACCTATCAGAGGACTTAGCCACGTCTTCCCAATCCCACACCAACATTATCCTCCCACCTAAAAGGAAAACCCAACCTTCTAGGCCATGTACACCGGTCTCGCCTACCACACCTTTGTCACCTTCCCCCCTTCCGTCCATCCTAGGGCCCCATCCATCAACCTTGACCAAACAGTCTCTACCAAGGCTAGTCAAAAGCTAAGCATCCTATTGCTTCATCATGAGCCTTTGTTACACCTCATTCACCTAAAAACCAAGCACCCTTACCTTCACCCATGAACTTCTTACCACATATACCTCCACTAGTTACTATAACCCTAACCTTTCCTATATGACTTCAGCCCTTTCTATCTACCCTACCTCTACCAACCACTTCCACATAACTCGGTTGCCCCCATGGGTAACCTATCCCCTTCCACCATCTCGCTTCCATTCTCGCATCCTATACCCCCATGTCACCTTTACCTAAGAAGGTGCAACCCAAAGATAAGAATCCACTACCCTCCAATAAGGTAGTCAAACCAACAAAACCTTCCATCACCAACTCTTCTACCCCACCTTTTCCCAAGAAAATGCTAGTAAAACATAATACCATACCACTAATCAAACAAGTAGACCAATACATTCCTCCTATAAATCCTCTTCCCTCACGATCATCCATACCGTGCCCAAACCCACACTCACTTCCCATTGTGATCCATTAGTGGGATCCTATGCCAACATTTGAACCAATCTCTTAGAGACCTCCATCATCACATTACCTTCACTTCGACCTTATGATCCTCTCAAACCCAAACCAAAAGGTTTTGATGAAACCAAAATTTGTGCCTATCATCATGTGCTAGGACATGATGTCAAAATCGCAAGGCTCAAGACCGTTCTTCTCCAACTTTTTCCTCCCCGAACAAAATTTTGATGATGATGACCTTCTTGATGAGGACCATGCTCCACCTTCACCGTCACCACACATCATTGTCCTTTACGATTTAGTGACCAAAGATCTCCACCCCCATAACCATTTTATCCACCTCCAAAATTTGAGATCAACATGGTCAGTATTAGAGAATTAGCCAAATCACCACCCAAATTCACATGCGCCTAGCTCACTTCGTAGGGTTTTCTCCCCAGGTAGGTTTTCACCCATCATGCCATTACACCTCTCATCCTACACCTTCTCCATTTACACCCTCCTCTAGATTAACATGGTTCATGTTGCCAACCGCACTTAGAAAGACAAGGGTAAAGAGAAAGTGACCAACCCACAACCAACCTTGTACCCAATATACCATCTATACCCGCACCCAAAATCACCATCCACGTAACTAAATAACCTATCTCTAATGGAGTCACCCATCATGTAATGATAAAACAATTACATTAGTCCTCTCAAAAATGTCATTGTATGACCTTGTTCAAACTTATGAATCTCATAGACAAGCCCTTATTGAGGTTCTTTCAATCCATTGAATTTTTACCCAATGACCCCACTCCAAGTAGCCTCCATCATGTTACCCCTCACCATGTGGCCTCACTTACTAAATCATCTCCTTCTTACACCCCCATGCCCACTCCTCAAGTCATCGGCCTCGCATTCTATGATAAGGAGATTGTACCTCTCTAATAAGATGACCCCGATCCCACCCTATTCATTTCCATCTATATCAATAACACATGCGTACGATTATGCGTCATGATTGTGGTGGTGATAACATTAACATCATATCCTCTCATGCATACAATCAAATGTGTATCCCTTCTAATCAGTATACATAATAACCCGCTTATGTCTGTGCTCCTTCAACAATGCCATCACCTCCACCCTTATCACCATTATCCTTCACGCTCATGTAGGACATCACATTGTCTCAAAACTATTCTAGGTCTTAGAGGAGAGTTCGAGTATAATCTATTGCTTGACATACCTTGGATTCACATCATGGGTTGTGTTCCTTCACCTTTACACCACTTTGTCAAATTCGAGCATGAAGGACATAACTACACCATCCCCGTTGATCTGTCGCCATTAAAAAACTTGTAAATATGTCAGTATCGACCCAATGATGTACTTATACTAGTCAAAGCATCTACCACCACTCCCACTTCTCCTTCACCCAAAATCCCATCCACCAATGCTACTGCTTACCTCTCCCACATATAATTCTTGCATTCCTCTCACATTGACTTTGCCACTCTACTTCCTAACCAATCGAATCCCATCTCATCCAAATAACTAGTGAATCATCTATCTCTACTACCCACATACCTACTATCGATCCCTTCAGAAGGTCTTTTTCAGTGACTCACTTTGGGGAGTACCACCTATACAATATTGACACATTCCTCACTTCGCAAGAGTATGGAAACCTACGTCAACACCCTTGTTATGAATACCGCGCATAGTGAGGTTTTCCTTATGGTCCTCCCCACCTTCACACTAACCTAACATATGGGGACTTGACATGACTACCTATTCACTCAACCTCCATCCCAAACATGACCATTTTCATCGACCTCCAATCCCTTACTAACCGCCACTTCACCCCACTTTATTTCACCATTACACATGGAAAGGCTTTTGCTTCATTTTTACGAACAAGGCCGCCATACACTGTCATTTCCTATACCACTCGTAAAATAATGACCGTAGTGGAATTGGATTTACCGTACCACCTTCCAAGAAGGCCCATCGACCTCATTGAGGAAGATAAACCTTCTTCACCCCATTCACCAACGTCACCACCTTCACCCATGGAGTCCATAGATCCCGAATCTATCCCTCCTAATTTTTTTTTCGTAAACACAATTTCCTTGTGACCTCTAACTTATCAACGTGATGGCAAGGATCCCTCTTCTATTCCCTTCCTATATCCTGACATGATCGATGATGATACACCTTCTATTAACATTGTTCAATGTTAGGATGATGAGTCCATCCTCACCTACCTTGGTGCGGAAGATTCTTATATTCACCGGTCGTTACCCTCTGAGACACAAACCATGTTGAATGAATCGACTATCGAAATCAACATTAATACTCAAGATGACCCACACATTCTAAAGATAGGCTAGTATTTAGATGTTTCTAAAAAAGAAGCTTTTACCTCTTTCCTCCAGGGACCATAGAAATGCTTTTTCTTGGTCTTATGCCGATATGCCCAGTATTGACCCAAAAATCATGGTCCACAATATCGTAACCATTCCTGATGCCAAACCCATAAAACAAAAGTAGCGGAAAATACATCCTCCCATTTCTCTTCACAAATAATAACTTCAATGCCTTTTCTCGCTTCCTTCATCCTACCCATTGTCTATCCCAATGGATTTTTAACATCATTCCTATCACAAAAGCAACAAGGGGACTCCACATTTACACGGAGATTTCCATGACCTCAACCTAGCTTGTCCCAAAGACAATTTTACCCTAGATGGCATTGACCAACTAGTTGATCTCATGACCAGCCATGAAATGCTATCACTCATGGATGGTTTCTTAGGTTATAATCAAATATTACTTGCTCCGTAAGATCAACACAAAATTGCCTTCATCACTCCTAGGGGACCTTCTGCTATCGAGTCATGAATTTTGGCCTTAAAAACATTGGTGCCACATACCAATGATCCATGACTTATATATTCCATGACACCATGCATCACATATGAGAAGATTACGTAGATGATCTTCTTTCCAAATCCAAACATTGGGCCAAACACATTACAAATTCTTAAGGTTATCTTTGACCGCCTCATCAAGTATTTTTTTCACCTTCAACTAATAAATTGTTTCTTTGTGGTACTTTAAAGAAAACTCCTTGGTTTCATCATTTCTTTGCATGGTATAGAAGTCAATCCTTCTAAAGTAAAGGCTATTCTAGAAATGCCTCCACATACTAATCTCCGAAATATTTAAATCTTGTAAGGTAAGTTGTAATCAATTCATTTTTTTATCTCATAGCTTTCGACCACTTTGTCAACTATTTCATCATCTCCTCAAGAAGGACATATCACTCAAATGGGATGATGAATACTGCAAAGCCTTTGATTCCTTAAAATAATAACTTCTTCAACCACCAAAGCTCTCATCCTAAGGATGAACAACCCTTTTACCTATACATCTCCGCCATATGACCATTCTTTAGGTGCCATGATCACTCATCACGATAAACAACATAGAGAGCAAGTGGTTTATTACATAAGCCATACCCTTTTGGACTATAAAACTAGATACACCCATGTTGAAAAATCTTCTTAGCCTTATTTTTTGTCACCACCAAAATTCACCATTACCTACTCAACCACAAAACCTTTGTCGTCACCAATACTAACCCCTTACATTACATGTACACCAAACCATATCATCATCACGCCACACATCGCTCATGCTTCTTTCTGACCTCAACCTCAATCTCATTCATTAAAAAAATCCATCAAAGGCTAAACCATCGCTACAAAATAGTAGACTCACCTCTTTCCAGAATCAATCTTCTAACTTTGATTTTCTCGATGAATCCATAACTACCCTCTCTTGACAATACCACTTACCAAATGACCGTCTTCTTCAATGGCTCCAAGTGTCGCAGGTGGGGGTGGATCTGTGTTATCCTCATTCCTCTTGATGGTGAACCTATGCCTTTATCTTTTAAACTAGATTTTGATTGACAAACAATATCGCCATACACGAAGCACTTCAGATTGGGTCTCCAGGATGCTTATGCCTTAGATATTAAGTAAATCAATATATTTGGTGATTCCCAACTAGTCAGTAAACAAGTCAATGGCATATGCCCAAAGTATTAATGAAATAATTTAAAAGTATAAACATCATGTAGACATAATTTTGACTACCTTTAACCATTATGAACTTCAAACCACCCCCGCTCTACCAATAAGTTTTTTAGATACCATGTCCTACTTCCAAGCTTGTTAGAAACCCGCTTTACCCGCTAACTTTAAAATATTTGTCACAATATAAAGGTTACATTGACCATATTATTTATCTCGTGAGCTCTACTCCATCGAACCATTCCACCGACTCACGTGACCTTTGGTATAAGTAGTTTGCATACTATCGCTCCTTTCCATTCTACCTTCGATATCACCCGTAATGGAAAACGTGCCTTTCTTAAAAGAGTCTATCGCTATGTCATCATAAGTGGTCTCTTTTATAAGCGTGGCTTTGAAGATATTCTCTTACGATGCCTTATAAGTTCTTAAATTCTATACACCATCAAGGAAGTTCACAACAAAATTTGTGGAGGCCACTTTAGTGGTTTAGCCGTCATAAACGACATTCTTCACCAGGCTATTATCGTCCAACCCTAAACCATGACTAATCTTCATCACACACCTATTCATGCTGCCTTATAGGTCACATGAGACCTTTGGCCTTTCTCTCAATGAAGTTTGGATCTTGTCGGAGAGATCAATCCTCATTCTTCATAATGCCATCAATGGATTATAAATCATACTAAATATTACACTAAATGGGTAGAATCCATCCCCCTCATTTCTACAAGAGTTGAGAAAATATGTGAATTCATCAACCATCACATCATTTGTCACTTTAGTGTCCTCACCATGTCATCACTAATAATGGAAAGCAAAAAAAAACAAAACCCTATATAAGTTGTGTGAAACTTTTGGCATTCAACTAAGTTTCTCATCACCTTATTACCAATAAACCAATGGCTAAGAATAATCAATAAAACCTTGAAAAAATTCTTATGAAAGTAGTTGAGATATCGGGAAGGATTGGCATATGCACATCCCCTTCACCTTGTGGACCTACCGCACTAGTATTCACACTTCAACTTCGCCAAACTATTTTCTATGGTCTAGTGGTACCGAAGTCCATACGCCATCTTAACCTATTACTTGTATTAGGATATGAGTAGCCAACTTGTGGCTTACCATATCATTTTATTATATCATTTATACTTTATCATGCTTAATAGGTTTCGGCAAACCTTGTGATGGTCATAAAGATATGAATAGTATATATAGGGGATTATAGGTAGTATTTCATCATTACATTTGAGTCTTATTATATGGTTTGAGGCTGCCCCTCGAAGTGGCGAAGCTATTCTTATATTGCATATTGAGCTCATTATTCTGAAATATTGTGTTATTTGGTGTTCTATAATAGTTCATCTCTTAATCTGAATTATACAAGTAATTTCATTATAATTATTCTCAAATATCATGTTTTCCATTACAAGTGGTATCAAAGTTGTGATCGGGCAAATATTAGGCAAAAATCCTAATTTTTTGTTTCCACCACATATCATACTAACCAGAAAAATTGTGGGATATATTTTTACCAGAGTTGTAAAAATTTCAAGTAAGGTTCCTTGAAAATTTCAGACTTTTTTATTTATTTTACAAAAGTTATTACAAATTTAGGTTTTTCATAAAATCACTCCCTAGGGTGTAAATTGTGGAAAAGTTTCAAGTTCTTTACATTTCGTAAAGCTCTAAAAAAAATAGTATTAGTATCTTCTCTCGTGTTTTTTTCCTGTTCACTGAAATTGTATCAAAACCTAAAATCTAAGGTTTGACATCATGGTGGGGCCTTCCACAAGAGCAAAAAGAATCCAATTTACTCGGGGTAAAACCCCGGATAAAGATGGGATAGTGATTGAAGAGATGGAGTCAAAGGGGTAAATACAAATTCCTCAAAGACTAGGGTTTACCTCGGTTGACCATAAGGTGAGCTAACTTGAGTATGAGTTGTGAAATGTACAATATGAGATGGCCTCTAAAGGAGACATAGCCTAAATCAATCATCGGTTGGATGATATCATACAACATGTAAAGGGTAACCAATATGGTCCAAATCTAACCCATATCAACCAAGGAGGACCTTCAATTCAAAATAATGGACAAACTTGCCATATTAGATAACTTTTCCAACTCCCATTAGAATCAAACTTATTCGTAACCACGAAACATGATGCCGAAAGTGGATATGCAAAATTTAATGGTAAGGATCCCTAAATTAGATAAATCAAATGGAGAACTTATTTGAGTTACATCAAACACCATCGGACAAAAGGTGACATTGGCATCCCTATATCTTGAACCCACCAATTTGTTTGGTATCGTTGGTTATGTGCTCGGAGGCGTAAGAATGGTCTAGGTGTCACTTGGACAATTTTTATCGAGGAGCAGTGAATTGCACTATAGTTTTAGTGTTTCGAGAACTACTTTAGTCAATTAGCAAAGTTACGGAAAATAAGATCACCAAAGATTATGTGCATCAATTCCAAAACCTATCCTTAAGGGTGGAGAATATTCCAAGAGAATCTAAATGACCTATTTCTTAGGGGTTTTAAGGACCACATCGAGCATGAGGTACATATATTTTAATCCACTCAAGCTTTATGATTCTATTATCATGGCACATCATGCAGAGGAAAAGTTCTTTGTAGTAGGAGGCCACCTTTCATTAACACCAAAGACCGTAGTATTTCTTCCCCTTCATTTTCTAGGCCAATTAGACTTATTCCTTAACAAATGGAAGAAAAGAGAGCAAAAGGATTATGTTTTAACTATGATAGAAAATATGAACCGGGACATAAATGTGCTGAGAAGAAGTTGTTCTATATTGATGAGGTAATGAGGATGATGAGGAAGCTGAAATTATAGGAGAGGTTGAGGAACCAATAGAAGATGAAGTAGAGGATCACCAACCTATAATTTCTTGCCATGCATCAGTCGGTATTAATACTCCTCAAACACTCAAGGTTATTGCTATCTCAAAATAGAAGGTGATGGTGTTGATTGACTCGGGGAGTACTCATAACTTCATAAATAAAGTAAGTTAGCCGCCTCCTCAATTGTTTTATTTACCCAACTCCGTAAATGAAAGTTATGATTGTGGATAGTGGGAAAGACAAGTGCATAGGAAAGTGCCATAGTATCAAGATTTCCATGGGAGACTACATGTTAGACTCTCCTATGTTTGCTATTTCTATGGAGGGGCAGATATTGTTTTTTGGGGTCTAATGGCTCACAACCTTAGGTACTATAGAGATGAATTTCCAAGAATTGTTCATGCGATTTCATTGGGATGGAAGGACAATACAATTGAATGGGATCGTAGCTAAGTCTCCACAGATTATTAGCTCTCATCAAATGTAGAAGGTTCTTAGAAAAGGAGTGGATGGATTTATAACAAAGCTATTTTCCATAGAGGTACAAAATACAGAGTCTTCAATGCCACCCGATCTTCAGAAGATTGTGGATGCTCACTCATCTATTTTTGATGAAATTCCAAAGGGACTACCACTAGTTAGGGATCATGATCATGCCATTCGGCTTGATTCCAGTGGAGCCAAACACCTAACACTAGACCATACATGATACCCATATTCCCGGAAAAGTGAGATCGAGAAAATAGTGGAGGAAATGTCAAGGCAGTATCATCAGCATAGCCGTAGTGCATATTCTTCACCAGTGGTCATGGTATGTAAGAAGGATGAAACATGGAGGATGTGTCTAGATTACTCTGAGAACTCAACAAGTACACCATCAAAGATAAGTTTCCTATTACGAGTAATGATAATTTACTTAATGAGTCATGGTGCTATTTATTTCACAAAATTAGATCTTCGCTCGTGGTACCATCAAATTAGGATAAAAGAGGAAGATGTTCATAAAACAACTTTTAGGACTCATGAGGGCCATTATGAGTTTTTGGTAATGCCTTTTGGTCTTACAAATGTGCCCTCAACCTTTCAAAGCTTGATGAACACTATTTTTAGGCCGTTTTAAAGGAAATTTGTATTAGTTTTCTTTGATGACATATTGATTTACAGTAAGACATGGGAAGAACACTTACAACATGTAAATAATGTGTTGGAAGTTTTGGAGAAACATACTCTATATGCAAAGCCATCCAAATGTTCTTTTGGTGTACAAGAGGTAGAGTACTTGGGTCATATTGTATCCCATGAAGGCATCAAATTTGATCCTTAGAAGATCAAAGCTATGGTGGAATGGCCAAGGCCCAAAAATATCAAAAATCTTCATGGGTTCCTAGGACTAACAGGGTACTATAGAAGATTTGTGTAGGGATATGGTAGAATAACAACCCCACTCACTCCATTGCTAAATAAGGATGCCTTCCATTGGACAGACGTAGCCACTAAATCCTTTGAGCAGCTAAAGGAAGCCATGTGCAACACCCCAGTTTTGGCTACTCCCAACTTCTCAAAAACCTTCATTGTTGAATGTGACGCTTCAGGATCAGGATTGGGAGTAGTTCTAATGCAGGAAGGAAGACAAATTGCATTTGAGAGTCACCAATTCAAAGGAAAAGATATGATCAAACCTGTCTATGAGAAAGAAATGATGGCTATTCTTCATGCGGTCAAGCAATGGAGGCCCTATCTCATGGGTAGACACTTCAAGGTAAAAATTGATCATGATAGTCTCAAATACTTTTTGGAGCAAAGGTTATCATCTGAGGAACAACAAAAGTGGGTAAAAAAATGTTGGGTTATGATTTTGAAATCATCTACAAAAAGGGTGAAGAAAATGTAGTAGCGATGATGCGTTGTCCAAAGGATACATCTCGCAGATGCCTTACTATGTGGAATGTCCATGTTGACGGCCGATTGGGTGGATGAAACAAGATTGGAATGGAATCAAGATAAGGATACACAATATCTAATACAGAATATCAAACAAGGATATATGACATCTAAAAAATTTGAGTGGAAAGATAATGCCCTATGGTATAAGGATAAGTTATACTTGAGTAAAGATTTTGAGTCAAGCATAAGATTCTTGCAGTTACATGCCTCACTTGTTGGAGGAAACTCGGGTTTTTGAAGACATATCATAGAATAAAAAGATAATTCATTTAGGAAGGACTCAAGGGGATGTACAAAAGTTTGTATCGAGTGTTTAGTGTGCCAACAGAACAAAGGGGAAACAATTAAGACACCAGGTTTGTTGCAACCCTTACTAATTCCTAGCCAGAGATGGGAGGAGGTCTACATGGATTTCATCACCGGATTGCCTTATTCGTAGGGTAAGAATGTTATTATTGTGATTGTGGTTAGGCTCACAAAATATGCCCATTTTGTGTCCTATCACATCCATTTGCATCCAAGATCTGATCAAAGCAATATTTTTTTTTTGGAGACAGTTAAAGGCTACATGGAACCCCAAAGATAATTGTAAGTGATCGTGATCCTATTTTCACAAGTCATTTTTGGACAAAATTATTTTCATGTTTGGGTACTCAGCTAGCTCACATTTCATCTTATCATCCTCAAACTGATGGGAAAATGGAAGTGGTCATTAAATTATTAGAGGGGTATTTACGTTGTTTTGTATTAGATAAGTAGGAAAGGTGGATTAAATGGCTACCATAAATGGTGGTATAACACATATTTTCATACCTCTTCTCAAATGACCCCATTTTTAGCATTATATGGTTACCATCCACCTTCTATCACTTCCTCCTTAAGGTGAAACTAAGGTCGAGATGTTGAGGAACAAATTAACAATCAACAACAAGTTTTGGCTAGTTTGAAGGAGAATTTAGCATTAAGACAAAACAGATGAAACAACAAGCAAATCAACACCGTAGTGAAAGAAATTTTGAAATTGGTGACTAGATTTTTGTACATCTCCAGCGTTATAAACATATGTCCCTAAAGCAATAGAAAAGGAAAAAAACTTGCTTCTAAATATTATGGCCTCTATAAGGTTCTACGTGTAAAATTGGTAGTGTTCTTATAAACTAGAGTTGCCTCCATCTTCACACATACACCCAATATTCCATGTTTCATGCCTCAAGAAGGTTATTGACGAAAATTTTGAAGCCTAGACAGAGTTACTGAGAATTGATGAGGAAGGAAGAATCATTTTGGAGCCAAAGAAGATTCTGTAAACATGTACTAATCGGCCGAGAACTAGAGACATTAAGGAATATCTCGATCAAGTGGAAGAATCTAGCATAAGAGGCCACCCGGAGGATGAAGGTTTTTGCAGCAACATCTAGAATTATTCAACGTTGAGGACAACGTGGTTTGAAGGGAAGGGCATGCTACACCCTTAACCTATTTCTTGTATTAGGATATGAGTAGCTGACTTGTGGCTTACCATATCATTTATACTTTATCATGCTTAATAGGTCGGCCTTGGTGATGGCCATAGCATATGAATAGTATATATAGGGATTATAGGTAGTATTTCATCATCATTTGAGCATTTGAGTCTTATTATATGGTTTGGAGGTTGCCCCAAGTGGCGAAGCTATTCTAATTACATATTAAGATCATTATTCTGAAATATTGTGTTTTTGGTGTTCTATTATTACTCTTAGTGTGAATTATACAAGTAATTTCATTACAAATGAGGCTGTCTTTCCTCTCAAAGTCTAGGTTCCATCTCTTTGTATCTCACTACAAGACATGCTCAACGATGATGGCTTTCACCAGATCGTTGGTGCAACTTGAGTTATTAGATGAACATCATCTCAATGCTCTTGACCATCTCCAAATCTACCAAAATGTATGAAATGTGCCTATGAAAATGTGTCCACGAACAAACCCTTTAGGTTGGTGATCTCGCCTTAAAGGAAAATCAACACGTAACCAAAGAAGAGAAAAGTAAACGGACAAATTTGCTCCTAATTGGCTTGGAATCTATATCATTACCCATGCCTATGGATCTTGTGCTTATCATTTATCTTCACTCAAGGTAAACCTAAACCTGAGCCCCTCAATGCCTTACATCATCGACCATTTTATTGTTGACATCAAGTCCTATATCACTTTTTGTCAATTGACCACTTGTCCTCGAGTGTTGTTCATCTTCCATATCACCCGCTTTTTGAGGATCACCGACAAAACAAGAATCATGTAGTTACCTCCGTCACCTTTTAGCCTTATTTTCAATACGAGTACCACGACTTACTCACAACATGATTCTCATGGATACTTTTCATCTTTTTAAAGATGGAATCCCATGGTCATTCATCACTTGAAACCACCTCTTTCATAGTTAACCTCAAAGTGTCCTATGGTTTTTTCTTCTAAACAAGAACTTAATCTTCCTCTAAAGTCTTGTTCATGACTTAAAAAACGTAAAAAAAAAAGGGATTCAAATCCTTGAGTCAAACTTCCAAAAAAGATGACTCCCTCGGTTGAGACATCTCTTCTCTCTACCTCGCTACTATAAATAGACTGATCCCTTACAGAAAACTATATAAAGTAATTACAAACATATAATAAAATGTTCTTAAGCTTCCCGCATCGATCATCTTCACAAAGACCTCAAGGAGATAATATTATCATCCCATATAGACTTCCCGCATTGATCACCTATTAAAAACAAACAAATGAAGAAAATGATAAATTTTTCATGTACTTGCTTACTTTTTTTTGATCTTTGGTTTCTCGCTAGGTAAACATACTATCGTACACTAAATTACACTAAACCACCAAATTTCACCTCATTGTATTTTTACCCTAATTTTCTCTCTCTTAAGGGACTTACCGTAACCGTGACATTTCATGATCATGTGACTTTCTTCACCCTTAGAATATTCCATTATGCAATGCCTCTGTGGTCTCATGTTCATAAGCCCATCTTAGGTATGATAGACTCATTAGAGTTCTTCTCACTTTATCGAATCTTTTACCACCTCTTACCATTCACCTTCTTCATTACTTATTGATTATCCTATACGTAACTGACCATCAACACCCACATTTAAACGACTAACCATGCCTATGACCTAAAATCAACCATGCCTATGACCTAAAATATTCAATTCCTAAATAACCTACACTCAATCATACCTAAAGCATACCAATCCATTCCTCTACCTCATCACATTCTTCCCTAGCTTATGGGAGAACTACATCGGCCTCGAGGCTCCTTTTCGCTAAGGCTATGTAGACAACATTTCGAGGGCATGGGGCCCTGTAGAGGTTAGCTCAGCCACCCTTTACCCTAACCCATTTCCCCACTTTCCTATTAACATTCTATCTTACTTAGTTTCCATTTTTCTCAACACTTGGAAGTTAAACAATCAACAAACACACATACCTACCATTTTATCACATCATAAAAACATCCAATCAATCATTTCACATTTCCATGATATCACAAATTTTGGAAATCTACACCATAAACTCATCATTTGTTTCCCATGTTACCAATAACTTGGAAATTAAATCAAAAACTAAAAACAAGACTCAACCATGCCTAACTAACCTAACTCAACCATGCCTAAATGATCTAACTCAACCATGCCTAAACCAACCTAACTCCACCATGCCCGAACCGACCTAACTCCATCATGCCTAAATTGACTTGACTCCACCATGCCTCGAACCGAAATTACTCCATCATGCGGAAACCGACCTAACTCCATCATACCTAATCGACCTAATTCCGCCATGCATAATCCACCTAGTTTCCATCACATACAAACAAAAACACAATTACAACACATGTACATCACTCATCTCATAAATATCATCACTCTCATCATAAAAGTCTATGTATCCATCCAATATACACCGATGGATGTAAAATAATATCAATCTTCTCAAAATATCATATATAGCCTAACCATCTTTGGCACGTAGACATATATATGATCAAAAATATCAAAAATCTTATATACAACCTCACTATCTTTAGCACATAAGTCAATATATGATAAAAAATATCAAAACTCTCATATACAAATTTCTCACTATCTTTAAGCACGCACGCTGGTGTATGATCAAAAATAAAATCTCAAAATCTCATATACAACCTCACTATCTTTGAGACGCAGCGATCTATCAAAATCATAATCAAAATGCTAACATCAATCATCACCCTCGATCTCTAAGTCTATCTCATCTGCTCATCTACAACTCCCGTCTCAGCAACCTACCAACATCTCTCCCCCTACTATAGGTATAGGTCTCACCTCCACTAGACTTGTAGTTGGGTCAGGCCTCCGCAAACTAGTGGCCTCACCTCGACTTGACCTGTTTATGGGCTCACCGACCCCCGTACTCTCTTCACTATGCATATGGGATCTTATCGTATCACTCGAGGCTCGCTTACCCTATGCTTTGCATGGAGGAGACATCTATCCCAACAACCGTCGAATGATCCCGATAATAGTGCGCCTCATTCAGTGGCATCCTTGAACCATACCAATGATATTATATGTGGAGGTGCCATAGCCTCATTTCCACCTATGTACTACGACCTACCACTACATGGCCTTAGCCCCCGTGCCTATAAATCCTATCCTTGACCTCATGCAAGTGTGTACATATACCACCACCTATCCCTAGGAGTAGCTAACCACCCCTCGTAATGTAGTCACCTAGCCCTATAAGGTGGCTACATGTGCCGTGCTGATGCCACCACCTAGCTCTACAAACCCGTGACTGTGCCACGATAGTGTGGTAATGTGCCCCCCATCCTATCCTAGCCCTTGTGCCTATACCTATGCTAGTTGTCCCTGTAAAATAGTCACCGCCCGTCAAGGTAACTACCAGTGCTTGTGTAGCAGCCAACTACACTCCCAATGCTGTCACTTGTCCTTGTAGTGCATCTCTCTACACTATCATTGTATCCAAATCTCAGTTGCCCTAGCTATGGAAGTGTCATTTGTAACTCTACATCCCACCACCATCTATACCCATTAGCCACCCCTGCGTCATCAATATGGCCATCCAATAACATCTCCACCTGACTTGCTAGATCTATAGGGTGAGGTAGAGGCAAAGGCCTCTCCACATCCTCTCGGTGATATCGTACAACAAGCGGGGCACATCCTCGACTAGTCTAAATGTCACCGAAATCTATCCACTTGGAATCATATCATGCTCACCAACACATCTACTATGTATCGATCGCCATAACAACAACCCCCCGCAACTCCCGCCTCATACCCCTAAATGTTGGGTAGCCCACATACAACCACCATACGATATCCATCACATAAAGCCCCTCCAACCTCTACCTATAGTGCATAACATCATAGGTCACCTCCTTACCTTATCGGTGATCCCCAGCTACCACCCACCTCTTGTAACTCTGCTCTCTATCCACCTCTATGCCAATCTACTACTAGAAATCCTTGTGGCTACACTGCTGTCAAAATGTGCTCATACGCCCAACAATACAACATGAATGTACAACATAGGTTGTAGTGGCACATCCTCTGGTAACCCTAGAGCTCTCTATACAACTGCACCAAATAGGTAGGTGCCCAAGCAAAGTGGACCCGATCCTTTACAATTTCTGTAAACTCCCATCAAACCTCGGGAAACCGCCACCCTCTCGAATCGTAGAGCATAACACCCCACTTCAACCATCATCGCAACATCAATAGAATGAGATGGCCCAAAAATATTTCCAAGATATGGAATTTTTAATAAACCTAAGATTTTCTCGCCTTTTAACCGACACCGGTCACCCTAAAATGTCATCTTCCGCTACCTTATATTACATTTAGTAACCTTTTTTGAGAGGTTGGCCACATTCTTGAGTTTTAGAATGAAGGATATCTACATGAAAGAAAGAACCAGAGCCCTTTCACATGTCCAAAAGCCATAACCAACACTAAGACTGATAATAAGGTATTTCCATTCACGTAGCATTCCGAGAAGAACTACCGTAACACCGAGCACCATTCATTCCACGTATCAACCGTCACCAGCATTTCCAACTACCTCTCCACCAATACAGGACATTTAGAACCCTTCCTAACTCCAAGTAAGTTGGTTTCTCCTCTGTCACTTACATTTCTATTCTTTATTTTCCTTCATCTATTCACTATTCTTAATTAGATATATCCCTCAAATTTCTCTCTATCAACCACCCCATCACACCCCACCTAAACTTCACAAAAACCTATCCCAAAATTGCCTCCCTCACATAGACCTTACAAAAACCCTCCAAAATCTTTGTGCAATCATAGAGAGGACCCAAAACATGTTCTACATCATCTTCCGGTTCCTCACAACACGACACTAGTTAACCCTAACCATGGTTGGTTCATCCTATACCAACATCGGTCTCCTTAATCAACATTAGGTCACTACCATGGATCACAACCCAACCTAATAACCCAACCCTTATCCTACCCCAAACCTCACTCAAAACCTTATCATACCTATTTCAAACTTGTCACCTCACCCTCCCCCACGAGACCTCTCCAATTCTCTGCTTTCAAGATAAAAGAGAGCCCAAAACACCCTCCACCCGACTCCTACCACTTTCCACAGTGGATCGATATTGGTCACCCTAAACCTCAGTATCGGCCATACCAAAACAAACATTAGTCACCCTAACTAACGTTGGTATCCATGTCTGCTAATATAGTTCCATACCGTAAACCTAATTACCTCACCCAAAACATCCCAAAATCTCACGCAACCTTACCAAGACTCTGTCTATGACCAGAAACCACCCTGCGCTACCCACAACCCAACCCAAAACCTTTACATACATAGCATTTTAGAATTTAATCGATCAACACCGAAGTAGTAATATGAGGCACCCAAATCAAAACACTAGCACTAGATTCTTTTATTTACATGTTAAGTTATTTTATATTGATTTATAAATAGTGGATTGATGTCCTTCTAGAAGTATCACAATTCCCAGATTTAGAATACACTAGGCATGCTCACTGTCATATATTATTTAACTCTCTTTGTGGTCCTGTTTTTTTTTTTTAGATAGTTCCTCCTAGCCAAAAGGAAGATCTCACAGAGTCAACATTAGATCAAGAAGTTAGAACATACGTAACAACCTTTAAACTGACCATCACAACATGTATTCCTCCTTGCCCATACCCTTATCTCTTCATCTATATCCTTAAAGAGAATTGTGAAACACTATGATTCCTTCCGATCTTATCAAATGTATCATCTAAAACCACTACCATATTTGATTCTCACACCTTCAATAAAACCTACATCTCAGTATCACCTAATTCTCCCTCTAAATATATCTCGCTTAAAATCATCACGATCCCCACTAAGGGTAAAGCCTCACAATAAAAATCCAAGAACCTCGCTCCCACTCAAAAATCCTCACCCATCTACATAAAAGTTGGATCTTTCCCCTTGAATCCTTGTGAATCCAAACCATCCAACATCTCATCTTGTATCTTAGGACCCCACCCATCTATTTTGGGGCCATGCCCTTCATCCAAATGCACCATCACTCCCAAATATGTATCTAAATCATCTATTCCTTCTTCTAAATTTGAATAAAAATCATCCACCTCTTCCCTAAAGTCTAAATCACAAGATCTAAAGAAAGATCTAAATCCAAAACCCCCATCAAACCCCATAAAAGTATAACTCCCATATTTTCTTCATCATCTTCCCCAAACCAAATCCATCTAAATACCATATGAATTCATCGTCATAAAATCCCATAAGATCTTATATTAAAATCCTTCAAAGATCTAATAAAAGCATCCACAATCACCCTACCTCTTATCAAGCCCTTTAACCTATAGGGATAGAATCCCATGTGGTTTGATTCCAAAACCATATGTCCCTACAATAGTGTCCTAGACATGACACTCAACAATGTAGGGCCCTTCAAACCCTCATCGACAATCTCATCAAAGAGGATGACCTTCTCATCAAATAAGACCACCTTTCCCATCTACTAGCCAATCCACATCTAAACTAAATCCCTCTATCAAGTCTATAACTTCCAAAACCTCTAAATCTATGTCCTCATCCACATCTTTTCCACCATCCCACCACCAAATTTTACCTCTCCTAATTATGGTCCTCCACTTTACATATATGTTATCCGTATCATCACTCACTCTCATCCTCACGAGCCCTAACCATCTACCTAATCCAAAGAAAAGGTTATCATGACTCGATCTTTTTGATGAGCATGTTCTATCCACTTCTTCATCCAAGGTTTAGGTGTCCATCATAGCTGCACCACTAGCCTAAAGGCCTAGTGCCATTGAATAAAGCATCGAAAGACAAATACATCATGCTCCCATTAAGATGTCCTCTATGAACTCATCCAGAGTTCACTAACTACTGATATGACCTTATTGAGGCCATATAACATATTCCCATCTCATCTAAAGAATCCCACCCCTTTGCGGCCCTTATTGGGGCTCTTACCACTTCCACCACTATCTCCTTTTAATGATTCGTAAATTCAATACATCTTACTTGAGGACCACGACCTCTCTCTTTTCATCACTGTTTACATAAATGACACATTTATCTACCTCTCTACGATAGGCAACGATGATAACATCAATATCATCTCATATTATACCTTTAATACACTTAAAATTCTGAAATCCATTTTTCTCAATCACCTAAGGTCCTTCATGCCTTCAATAATGTTGTTGCCCCCATTTTTGGCACATTTATCCTCCCCATCTATGTGGTGAAAAATTCCTCCATGAAGTCTTCTAAATCATTAAGGGGGAGTTTCAATATGATGTATTGCTTGGATGCCCATGGATTCATGCCATGTGTTCCATCCCATCCACTCTCCACCGATGTATCAAATATGAAAATCTGGGAAGATCCATACTCTCCCCGCCAACCTTCCTCCTTTCAAGGCAAGTCATATGACCTATCAACCAATTGACATGCTTGTCCCAAAGAAAGACTCATCCTCCAAAGCATCCACTAGTTCTTTTGTACACTGTATCTAAACTACCTAATGATGAATCTCTTGACAATTTGAGGAGACATCTATCTCTCGGGGAGTAGGTATTGTACAATTGAATACAAACAAGAAACTAAGTTACACAGGTGCAACCATATTCCAGATTACATAAGCTTCCAATATTACATCCGAGAAGCATAAATGAATAATTACAATTATATTGTTAAAACAATATAACCACACCTGTATGCAGACATAAAGACAATTAGATGGTTATGAAGAAATATAACCATATAACAACATTATTTAATTAATAACATTAATTAAATAATTAATTATATAATGCATAATTAATTAACCTAACATTCCCCCCCTTAATTGTGCATTGTCTCAAGGGATGAGGAGAGGAATTCTCTGAACAACTCAAACTTGTCACGTGCAAGTGACTTCATGAAGATATCTTCTCATTGTTTAGTTGTTGACAAAATTGAAGTTGGATGTTGTGCTTCAACACATGCTCACGTATAAAATGAACTTGTACCTCAATGTGCTTTGTTCTCTCATGAAAACTAGATTGTGAACAAGTTTGAGAACACCTTCATTGTCAACATACATGGTGGTTGGTTTGTCATGTGGTATTCCAAGTCCTTCTAGTATGCGACGTAGCCAAATCACTTCACAGACAAAGATTCTCCTATAGAATGATACTCAACTTCTATGGAAGAGCGAGAAACAAAGTGTTGTTTCTTGCTTCCCCATGATATTGGTCCAGATCCCATAAAAATACAAATCCTGAAGTGGATTTTCTATCATCAATATTTCTTGCATGATCTGAATCAAATATCCAACAAGAAGAAGTTGTCATTCTTCTTGTATTCTAGACCAAGATCCACTGATCCTTTGAGATATCTTAAGATGCACCTTGCTGCTTTCCAATGACAAAATTTGGGTTCCTACATGAACTTGGATAAATAACTCACTACAAAGCTGATATCTAGTCTAGTGTAGGTCAGGTAAATGAGACTCCCAATCAACTGCCGATAGAGAGTGACACTTACCTCAGGAGATGGATCTGAATGAGATAACTGTAATATATTCTCCATAGGTGTAGAATTGGTGTGTAATCCATCATCTTGAATTTCTCAAGTGTTTTCTTGGTATATTTCATCTGAGAAAAAAAAATGTGATTCTCTTTCTTCCATACTTCCAATCCAAGACAATAATGCATCATCCCGAGATCGGTCATGTCAAATGATCGATTAAGATCTTTCTTCATTGCATCGATCATCCTCACTAAACTAGTGATGACTAGATCATCGACATAGAAAATGAACAATCAAAATCTCCCCCTTTCTTTTTGAGGTAAATATTGGGATCATATGGATTTCTAACAAATCCATGTTGTACGAGATGCTCATCAATCTTGATGTACCATGCCCTGGGGTGCCTGTTTAAGGCCATATAGATATTTCTTGAGTCTGCATACCTTTGCTTCTTGACCAGTACAACATATCCCTTAGGTTGAGTCATATAGACTTCTTCTTGTAAATCTCCATTTAGAAGGCACTTTTTACATCCATCTGATGGACTTTCCATCCAAACTATGTAGCTAGAGCAAAGATCATCCTAATCATTTTGATCTTAGTTGTGGGAGAAAATGTCTCCTCATAGTCAATGCCTTATTTTTGTGCATACCCCTTTCTACTAGTCTTGCTTTATACTTATCCACTAGTCCCATCTAATTTATACTTCATTTTGAATATCCATCTACATCCAATGGGTTTCTTCCTGGTGGAAGATCGACAAGTTGCCAAGTGTTATTTTTCATCACTGATTGATATTCAAAATCCATGGCATCTTTCCAAGATTTTGATTGTAGGGCTTCCTTAGACTATAGAGGGCTCATCAGACTCATAACTCTACTCATCAAAGAAAAGTTAACTTCTTCTCTTGCTTTACTGTGAGTCCATGGTCCAAGGGTGGATGTATCCTGGTGGAGCATCCATTCTTGCATCTCGTAATGTGCTAGTACACCACTTGGGCATACGCTGAATTGTTCCCATGGGTCATGGTTCTATCATGATCAACACCATCATCCCCATCCTCACTTTCATCATCTAAGGGAACATCAACTTCAATTTTTACAATTGGTGAAAAATCTACATCTGGTGAGTCTGGAGGAGGAGACTCTGCTTCCTTCTTCTCAAAAAACTCAACATCTCTGCTGGTGTAGACTTTTCTAGTCTTAGATCCATCAATCTATACCCAAGAGTCTCTTCACTGTACCCAATGAAGATGAGTTTATGTGACTTCATGTCCAATTTATTTCTATTCTTCTTGGGTATGTGCATGCTTGCTTTGCACCCAAATACTCTAAGGTGTGTAATAGATGGTTTCTGCTTTTGACCATGCTTCTTGTGGTGTTACTCCTTCAAGAGCAACTGATGGGCACTTTGTTCAACAAATACACTACTGTTTTTGTTTGTTCTTCCTAGAATGTCTTTGCAAGTCTAGAATCATCATCGATCATGCATCACACCATTTCCATGATAGTATGATTTCTTCTCTCAACAACACCATTCTATTGCAGGTGTGTGTGGAGGAGGCATTTGTCAAAATCCCATGAGTTTGTAGGTAGTATTTGAACTCATTACTGGTGAATTCCCCCTCGATCTGAGTAGAGAGTTCTGATGTGATGACCAATTTTGTTCTCAATGCTACTTTGAACTTCTTAAAAGTTTCAAAAGCTTCACTTTTCTTGCGAAGACAAAAAATCCACATTTTCCTTGAATAGTCATGTCAACACATAGCATGAAGTACTTGGAAATCCAAAATGACTTTGGTTGATCGACCAAAAAGATCGGTATGAACCAGATCAAGCTTACCATGAGCTTGATATGTACTCTTTTGGAATGACACTCTGTGTTGTTTTCCTGCTAGGTAGTGAGGACACTTGTTTATATCCTTCTGAAGAGATGGTAGCCCATGTACCATATTACCACCAACGAAGTGTCTCGAGATACTTGAAACTTACATGACCAAGTCTCCGATGCCACAATTGTGCTGAGGTGGAGTTCTTAGCCATAAGTGCTTGATCATCTCTGTGAAAAAAATCAAGTTGGAACATGCATCCCACATTGGAGGCTTTTGCAACTATTTTCAAGCCTCTTGATTTGTCTCAAATCAAACATGTTTTCTTTCCGAATGACTATCAAAGTCAATTTTTAGGTTGTGATCAAGGAGTTGACTAACTGAAAGCAAATTCTTTGTCAACCCAGGGACATATAAGACATCGATATAGTCTATAGTTGCGTGAACCAAGGGGTAGAGAAATGTTCCCAATCCCCGAACTGTATATGAAGAATCATCTCCCAACAAAACATGATTTTTCGATGGTGTCCCTCATTGAAGTAAACCAATCTCTGTGGCTGGTCATGTGTGTCGAGTGGCCCCCAAATCAACATACCAAACATCACTAGATGACGTGGATGGTTCACTTGATCGAGCAGTGAACAAGTAGTCTTCATTGTCTGACTGTTCTTGTTGCTCAACAATATTTCCTTGTTGATGGGGTCTTCTTTTCCAGTTCCCCTTTTCTACCCTTGATTGTAGTTAGAATGTCCCTTGTGAGATTGTTGTGGAGGTCCAAAGTTTCTTGATGAACCTTTCTTGTAAGTATTGTACCAACAATATTTTAGGTCATGTCCTCTTTTACAGATTGGACATTGCTTCTTTTATTGTCTATCCCCGTGATATTGATTTTGATGTTGGGACTTTTGATAGGAATTAGGTTTTCCTTTACCTTTTCCTTTCCATTTTTGATGTGAAGAAAGTGCTTTCTCTTCTTCATCATCCTTATTGTGCATTACTTCCTCTTGTTGCAGTAGGTTTACCAATTTGTCAAAACTAATTGTCGTATCTGACAAGTTTAGTGTTGTTACAAAAATATGGTATGAAGAAGGGAGTGCTCTCAGAACAATGGGAATGAGATCATCATCTTTGACTACTTCTCCTAGGGCTAGAAGTGAAGCCCTCAATTCTACAACTCTTCTTAAGAAAGCTTCTATTTTCTCATTCTAGCTTGAACTTCAATGTGTGTAACTGACTCTACAAATTCAGTATAACATTCTTGTTTTTGGCCTCATATACATGCTCAACTTATCCCACACTTCTTTGGCTGTTTTGGCATCTCGAATGTGGGGTTGCACATCATCGAACACTCCAAACAAGATGATGATTTTGGCCTTCTGATCTACTTTATCAAACTACCATTGTTGTGTTGTATCAGTAGTTGATCTCGGTCGAGTACCATTCACAAGCAAGCCAGATCTCTTCAAACTCAAGTTGTGTCTTGATTTTTGTCTTCCATGCAACGATAGTTGTTTCCTCTAGTAGTTGTGAATCTAGAAGAAAAATTTGGGGGCATTGGTGCCCATTTTGTAGAAAACACTGATAGGGTTTGCTCTTATCACTCCAGGTATAAGGTCTCCCAATCTATATACCGTCAATCTGATATACCAAACCTTTCTATATATGCGCCCTTCCGATATACCTAGTGGTACATGGAAGAAGCTCGCCCTTTCTATATACCCAACGGTACGTGAAAGAGGCATTAACGTACGTGAAAGAATTCAATACGTGGTACCAAGATAGTACTTGAAAGGGGTCTATGTGATTATTGACACCAGCTCAAAGAAATATCCTCATACGCACGCGTAACTTTGCTATATACTTGGATAATTTCTCAGTCTGGATTTATGTCATGCAATCGTTCATAGACGGATGGGATGGCTCATAGTGTGTGCACTGTGACCTTATTACTCCCTGTTGATTTAAAGGGTCGATGCCCGATGACATTATTGTAGCTATATTAGGCATTAAGTGTAGTAGTAGTCATGATGATTTACCCATAAGTGCTTCCCAAAGGCACTGTATATACCAAATGTTGCGAATGAGATCTAGGATCTTGTGAGTGTTTCAGAACCAATTTTATACTATTTTTTATTAATTTCTCTACCAATTTCTGAGTAGTTACAATATTTGTGGTTGACTATGGCAACCTACAAATTAGTACAATATATTGCAGCATGCAATTACATTCAAAAATTTAAAAAAATTGAATGGCAGGAAAAAATTTTTTTTGTTTTACGGCCTTGGTGGCCTCCGGAGCCCAATATGACCCAAAATGCCGGAAACCATTAAAAAGAGGCCCAAGATGAAGTTTTTGATGGTCTTCCTTTGGAAAATGTTGCCTCAAAATAAAAAAATAGGCTTAATGGAGAAAAAAAATTTACCCTAAATTTAGGGATTTTCTCACTAAATATTTAGTGACCTGTTTAGTTATAACTAATAGGTTTAGTGAAGGTTTTTCCGCCAAATCTACCTCCAAATGTGGCGGTTTTTCTAAATTTTCCTCCAAATTTTAAAATTCAAAAACTTGTGTTTTTGGTGTGATTCAACCAAGCACCTCCCTTTTCTAAGTCCTTCCTCTCAACCACTTAGGCTCATGAGGAGTTCTTAGTATATGAAAATGAGAAATTTGTATTTAAATAGATGAAAAAATGACTTACCTTTTAAAAATAACATGGTAGAGGTTCCACATGGCCTACATGTGGAGGACAAGCTTTATGGGATTAGGTCTTCCCAAGCTCGAAAAATGGATCTCCTTGTTATACAACCATTTTGATTTTAATCACCATTGATTTTTATTTGCTCCACCATAAATTTCCATACAAATTTCTGCCTTTATTTTGCTTTTTTTCAACTTTTATTGATCATCCACCATTTTTAATTTTATTTAGCTACTTCTTATTGATTTGTTTATTGTTTTGTTTGGATGTAGGTCTACGTGAGGAGGTCATACTCGTGGACTGCAACAAAACCATTTAATTTGCAAGTGGAGGAGAGTTTATGGTCAGAGGTTGGGGAGCTTAGACGTGTGAAGGGAAGACTAAAAAAATTGCGAGATATTTTGATGATCTCACCAATGGAATATGTACAAAAAGCAAACCAATTTCAATTCTCAAATGCAAAGAATTTCAACTCGGTTGTGGTCGATCATGTCTCGTGGCTTCATAAATGACACTCATTGATTTAATGTAGGCTTTTTTGATTTCACACAAATTAAATTTGATTTTCCTTTGGAGATACAACTCTCTCCGTTGGCTCTTCAATCGAGGGAAAATTTTCCTCGAGATGCAGATCTAGAACAATTTTAGCAAAAATCTTCTAGATTTGGCAAGACCACTTCAGTGTTAGTTATAAATTAACACTCATAACAAATTATGTGACAAAACCCCTAATGGGGAAAAATTGATTTTTTTAAAAAATAAAAATAAAATACCTCCATATATAAGCTCTAGAATTTTTCCTAGTGCAGAGAGCACCAAGGCAAGAAAAATTTGCTTTCCATTTACTTGGAGAATGCACAGGAGGTTGTGGGATTGCAGGGAGGTCTGGGAAGCTGCTGAGGAGGCAGCACTAGCTCTCCGTTGTTGCAAATTTCTTCTCCATGAATTCTCCTTCCTCTACAACCTTCTCCAACCTTTCAGAGCTTCAATTCACTCTAGTACCAAATGTAAATTGAGAAATAGGGGCAGAAGCTTGATTATCTTTATTAAACTCAATCAACCATTTACATAAGAAAGAGCTACAATACTTATAGGTATTGTATAACTGAATACAAACAAGAAACTAAGTTGCACAGGTGCAACCATATTCCAGATTACATAAGCTTCCAATATTACATCCGGGAAGCATAAATGAATAATTACAATTATATTGTTAAAACAATATAACCACACCCGTATGCAGACATAAAGACAATTAGATGGTTATGAAGAAATATAACCATATAACAACATTATTTAATTAATAACATTAATTAAATAATTAATTATATAATGCATAATTAATTAACCTATCTCGCTTTGGTCTACCTCATCTCAAAATCAACCTCATCTATGGCATAATCGATCTCCCTTCCTCCCAAATCAATAATCAACCCCACACCAAACCATACACCAACGGATTCTTTATTTCCACCATAACAAATCCTTCACTACACCTACCTTCACTACTGCATGTGGAAGGGATTTGATATGGGATGCTATGAACAAGGTATGCATGATCTTGTTAGGAAAACTAATGTTCACATTGTATTAGGTAGTTACCGTATGGTAAATGGTTAATAGTTATTTGGGTGGTTAGTCGTAGATATTGTCAAACAACAATATATCACAAATATATTATATATTTGGTTAGTTTGTTATACGAGTTATTTGTTAGTGTAGTTTCCTATTAAATAGGATTTTGGTTTACTTCTAGAATGGATATATAATGGTCAATGTATCATGAATGAAATATATAGAAGAAAATAATATTGTGTGCATTATAATATGTATAATATTTGTGTTTAGCTCTTTTCGATTTCTTATCAAAGGTGTTAGATAAATTTTGATCCAGCTTTTAATAGAGCCACTATGGGTATGTGAGAAGCTTCTAATACAACCATGTTTTTCACATATTTTGATCTTATACACAATTGTTTAATGTTGTATTCATCATGATAGGCATACAGATCGTGGCATGGATTGAAAAATAGATATTGTGTTTAGTATGCATTTCATTGAATGCTAAATGCCAATATTTCTAAAGATTCGATCCATGTCCATATCTATGCCATTGAGAAATCTCATGCATTCTCGAGCGTATCATCCTTACGGATCGTATAAGATTTTGTAGATCAATGCCATCTCAAACTATGGATCCTAGATTTATGTCATAATTATCTTCCGTGTCGTGGTTCATTCAATATATCTTTTTATAGGCATCTGTCAACATTCTAATTCTCACTCAAAGTAGTTAGTCTGAAATGACAATCTCCACATCTTCAAACAACAACAATATCAATTCTACATTTTTGAGATAAACCTAGAATAAGCGTTGCTATATCAAGGTTATTCATGTTCACATTTACCGCATTGATGTAATTTTTAAAGTTTTGTATATATTTTATTCTTATTTTATATTATTTTGTATTGAGTCATTTGAGTGAGGTTTAAATATATGTTTTTCAAGGCATGTCATTAAGAGTGTTTATTGTCAATAATATTCTCATAATATTATGAATTGAAGTCATTGTCATAAGTGTCAATGTATGTTGATAAAGTTAAGTTGAAATAATCAATTTTTTTGTTCCAATACTCATTAGTCATTTGTCGTGTGTCAAATAGGTGATTTTAGGATTATTGTCTTGTAAAGGTCATCATAGTTAACCGTTAGTCATAATGGACAAGTGGAGTCAAATTGAAAAATTTGAAGGGAAATATTTCCACACATGGAAAGTATGAACCCAATTTTTTCTAATAAACAAAGACTTATGGGATATTGTTGATGGAAAAGTGAAGACACCAACAAATACAGATGAAGTAGCAAAAGGGGAAAGAAAATATCGAAAGGCTACGATGATTATTGGATTAGGGCTATCTAATGCTTATTTGCATCATATAAAGTTAAAAAATTCCTCTCATATAATTTGGGAGACATCAAAAAATTGTTTGATCACAAACTAGAAGCAAAATGATATCCTCAAGCGTAAATTGTTTGGTCTCAAGATGGAAGAAGTCAAGATCATGGTGGAGCACATTAGTAAGTTTCATTATATTTCTAATCAATTACCTAGACTAAAAGTAGATGTGCCCGATGAATATGCTAAAGAAATATCACTTAATAAAGCATGCCTCTAAGCTATTCTAACACAATATTTACATTGAGTAAAATAAATCTAAGTTTAGAAGATCTTATTTCTTCTTTACTAGATGAAGAAAAGAGAATAATGATAATTAAACCAAGAGGAAGAATCATTCTATGGTAAAAAAGATAAAAAAGATATAAATCTTCTTTAAGGCATGAGTCATCTTCCAAATATTCAAAGAAACAACTCACCACATTACTATAGACACTTTGGTCACTTGTCTATAAATTGTAGGAAAAGAGCACAAGATTTACCTGATGGATCAAATATCGCTCACACAAAAATATCAATGAAGAATAATACCTCTATTAGATGTACATGATTAAGGAAGAAGGTATAAGAGGCTGGAGGAAAACCAAAGTGACCTCTTGTGGGCACGCTACGATGAGGCCGTGAAATGATTTGGTGGCGTGTGTGTGATTATTTTAGCATGCAATGTGTTTGTTTTTTGTTTTTCAACATTTTAGCGTGGTGTGAAAAATAAGAACAGATGTGATATGTTCTTGTTCACTTGTGTAAGTGAGTATTCCTAATACATCCCCTAATGTAAACATATAGTGAGAAATGAAAACATAGAGAAAAACAACATCTTGATTCTCAAGAGGTTGAACAAAGAATATATGTTCGTATTCAAACCTAGGTTTGTGGTTAGCCTCTAGAAAACCATCAAGGCCGTTTATATGTGTTCCTTCTTGAGTTCCCACACTGTCTAGGGAAGATGTGTTCCCTAAAGTGACTAGTTGATAAGAAGATGATTCCTAAGCGTGTTCTCATCCTCGCGACCGATGTGTTCCCTGATAGTTCTTAGTTGATAAGAAGTTGATGTGTTCCTTCTTCTACCTTCATTTTGAGTGTCAGTAATAAGATCATGAGTGAGTAGAGGCAAACAAGCTACAAAATAAGTGTGATAGTTTTTTGCTACCATGTAAACATTAAGGGGGGAATGTTAGGAAAATTAATGTTCACATCAGATTGGGTAGTTATCATAATGGTAGCAATGGTTAATAGTTGTTTAGGGGTTATTCATATATATTATCAAAACAACAATATATCATGAATAGATTATAGTTATGGTTAGTTTTTTATATGGGTTATCGTGGTTAGTGTGGTTTCCTATTAAATAGGAAGCCGCCATATTAGAGTGTCTAAATAATAGCCAATGTATCACTAATGAAATATATACAAGAAAATAATATTACGTGTATTATATTATGTAAAATCTTAGTGTTCGATTCTCTCTCGATTTCCTATTAGTCACCATTGAATAATCCTGCAAACCTCATGAAAAGTTTAGACTAGGTTTCAAAGATCAACTCATTGAATCTCTTGTGCCTTCCTCATCTAAATATTCCATACACTTCGATTAATCAACCACTCTTCCCCTATCTCGACAACATCATGGAAATGGATGACACTTGTGTCCCTTTCTTCCGACTTTTTTTTAGTCTCCACTATCACATTGGGACTGGTCACTTACCATATTGGGTGTGAAATTATGTCTCTTCCTCTCATATTTCTAGAGATGATAAATGATGATTCCTTTACAATCAAAGTTCTCCAAGACAATGATGATGATTCCATCCTTTCCTACATGGGGGTAGAAGATTCCTATCTTCATGAGACCTTACCTTCTAACACATTCACCCTTTTCAATGAATCCAAATTCAACATAAACATAGAGACTCCCTAAGATCCCCGCATCCTCAAAGTTAGTCAATATCTTAATTCACTAGTGTTAGAGTCCTTCACTGCTTTCATTTCTAAGCATATCCAAGCTTCGCATGATCATAATACGACATGCTAGGACTTGATCCAAAAATTTTCACCATCCTCGATGCTAAGTTGGTTGAGTAGAAGCTATGATGCATGCATCCTCGCATTTCCCTCCTTATTAAAGAGGAATTACAATGTATTCTTTCTCGCTAACTTCATCTAACCCATCGACTATACGAAATGGTTTCTAACATCTTACCCACCATCAAATCTTGTGAAAAGCTCTGCATCTGTACTAAATTTCAAGATTTAAATCTCACTTTCCCTAAAGATGACATTCCCTTTCCTAACATTGATCAACAAGTCGACTTAACATATGACCATGAAATGCTATCTCATGGATGGTTTCTCTAGTTATAATTTGATTCTCATTGCACTGTAAGACCAAAATAAGACATCTTTCATCATCCTTTTGGGAACCTTATACTATCGTGTCATTCCCTTTAGTTTGAAAACACGGGGACCACCTATCAGCATGATATGACCTACATCTTCCATGATATTATCCAAAAATAGTAGAGGACTATGTTAATGACCTCTTGGGTAAATCCAAGCATCAACAAGACCATCATTCTATCCTTAAAATACTCTTTTCAGACATCATGTCTATTTCTTCCACCATCTTAATTCTACCAAGTGTGTATTTAGAGTCACACTAGAGAACTCCTTGGTATCATTTTTTCTATCAAGGGCATTGAAGTTGACCCGGCCAAAATTAAATCCATCCTTGAGATACCTCCCCCTTATAATCTTAAGAAACTTTATAGTCTTCAAGGATAACTTTAATCGGTCCATCGCTTCATGTCACAACTTTCTTACCATTTCCAAGCTTACCATTACCTCCTTTACAAAGACACCCGATTCAATCGGGATGCCAGCTTGTTAAAAATCATTTGATGATCTTAAGAAATATCTTTTATCATCACCCATGCTCATGCCTCCACGTGAGGGAGAGCCTTTCTATATTTACATCTCTACCACCGACCATGCTCTAGGTTCCATGTTGGCACACTACGATGAGTAAGGCAGGGAACAAGCCATATATTATATCAGCCACACTCTTCACGATTATGAAACCTGCTACACCAAAGATGAAAATATGTGTTGCACTCTCTTCTTCGCCACTTCTAAAATTTGAAACTATATTTTTAATCAAAAGACTTTTCTCATCACTAGCTTTAATCTCCTTAAAACCATGCATTCCAAGCCTTATCATAATGATCACATCACTCGATGGATCATGCTCATGACTAAGTTTGACCTAGAGTTCATCTCTTAGAAATAAATCAAGGGCCAAGCCATCACTGATCAAATTGTTGAAGCCCCTCTTCCCGAAAATCATCTTCCTCATGAATAATTTATAGATGATTCTATTCATACCATCGATAATGAAATTTATCTTCTTAGGATGAAACTTTGATATTTGATGGATCTAAGTTTCAAAAAGGGAGGTGCCGAGTTATCATCATTCCTCATTGGGATACCCCTATCCCCATAAATTATATTCTTAACTTCAAATTTACTAACAACATGGTTGAGTATGAATCCCCTATCCCGGTCTCAAAACTACTATCATGCTTAGTGTCCAAATCCTTAATCTACTATGATTTTCATCTCATCATTAATAGAGTCAAGGGAACTTATGAATACAAAAATGAAGTCCTTCAAAATTACAAGGACGCCTCTTTAAATTTCTTCTTGGGGCCTTTGATCATATACCATCCAATCTATCCTCGCTCATCCAATAATTTTATGTATACACTATGGAATCCATCATATCTCTCATATTGTAGGCAACCGAAGAATCTAAACTCTTCGTCATTGTTCATCTCCTCGATTAGATCTCTCATATCCATGATATTCGTTGTAGTCAATCATATTGATACTAACCAATCGATATCCGGTACTTCAAAATATTTGAATACCTATATGTATCTAAAATTCCCTCCGACCTATCCAAAAATGGTAGGAGTTCATTTCTTTAATACACTAACCGATATGTAATCCTTGGTGACATCCTTTACAAACTTGGATTTGAAGACATTCTGCGCTATGTTTCCTTGAATCACATGAATCCATCGATGCTATCCAAGAAGTCCATGATGAAATTTTTGTTGGACACTTTAGCGGTTTGGATATTGCCAAATGCATTCTTCGATGGGTTATTATTAGCCCACCCTCAATCAAGACTGCCATGACTATGTTAAAGAGTGTGTTAAATGCAAACAACATTCTAATCTCATTTGAATTCCTATCTAGGCCTTACAATTAGCTCAGATATTTAGCATTTTCAAAGTGGAGCCTTGACCTTATTGGCCTCATAAATCCACATTCTTCTTAATGCCATAATTCCATCATCAACGCTATTGAGTACTTCACCAAATGGGTGGAAGTCATTCCACCAAAGCTAATAAAATGCATCCACTATTAGCATATCATCTGTCACCTCTAAGTCCCCATAAAATCATCACGGATAATCTAAAGTCCTTAAAAAAAAGATCTTAATAAGCTTTGTGACTCCTTCAATATTAAGCTTAGCTTCTCATCTCCTTACTATCCTCAAGCTAACGGCCAAGCCGAAGCCACTAACAAGACTATTCGTAATATTATTTTTAAGACTATTGATAGATTAGGAAATGATTGACATATTCACATCCCTTCACCCTTTTGGCCTAATGGACTAGCATCGTAACCTCTACGAGTGCTACTCCTTTCTCTTTAGTTTAAATCTCTAAATTTATTCTTCCTCTCGAAGTCCAAATCCCATCTTTACACATTTCTCTTCATGAATTCATCTCTAACAAGGACTATCTCTAGGAGTATCTATCCCAAATTGAATCTTTAGATGAGTGTTACTTAATAACTCTTTAAAATCATCATGTTTATCAAGAACGTATAAAACATGCCTATAAAAAGCATCTAAAGGAGTGTGAATTTAACATCGGTGACCTTGTCTTAAAATAAAATCAGAATGTCACTACTATGGAGAGGAGAAAAAATGGAAGTTTATTCCCAAATGGATTGGACCATATATTATCACTCATAAATATGGGTCTAGAGTCTATCACTTAGCCTCTCTTGATGGTAAAATGGAAATAGAACCTCTCAATGCCCTACACTTGTAGCTTTCTACTATTAACATACTTTCCAATGTGATCTTAGTCACATCCTAAGATATTATTTCCATCACTAGCCCTTCCATCTCTCATCATAATGATATGGAATTATGTGGTCTACCATCATTAGCCTATATATGACCTTGAATATGGGACCATGACTCTTTACTCATAACATATTCCTCATAGAAAAGTTCCCCTTCTGGTGGAAACCAACAATCATTACATCCATAACCTTATTATCTACATTCTGAACCATGCTAAGGGTCCATGGGTGTTGCTTGTACATCTTATCTTCCCCTCCCCAAGTGGTCTACTTGGTTATCCCCAACACTATCCAAAAGTAAAAATTATGGATGCTCATATCAAAAGTTATCTTATCCAAAAACAAACTTGTCCTCAAGGACAAATTGTTCATATAAAAAAATGAGAAAATTATAGAATGATCCTCAAAGGACAACTATCATACATATTATTATGCTTCCATCAAAATAAAAAATTAAAAGACAAAAATACCATCATAGACCACTCCCTCTAAGGATGGATACTTTTTATATAATGAAAGAAAAGGCTTCAGATTGATCAACCTTTCTAAAATCTTTTAAAAAAATTCAAAAGCAAGCATCCTCAAAAATATTCCCGCATTGATAAGATTTCCCATCCTCTCACAAACTTCCCACATTGATTAGTTTGCGCAATATTTCTCGAGAGATGGGGCATAAAATTAGGGACTACAACCTAAGAAGAACCTATTTTCCCGTAAAGCTCCATCTTAATCCATTTGTCATGTTTATAGTGGGTCTACGAGCACACCATCCATCTTTCCTCATGATCTTAAATGTGACTATCATTAGTTATGTGTTAACACCTATCATTGGTCACAAGTGCATTGGTTTGAGTTTTTCCCTCTCACACTTTACCTCCAAACCAGCTCAAAATCATCTTTTCTACGTACGCTCCTCCCTATGATGAAGTGTACTCTCTTAGATTAGGTCACCCTATTAAGGTCACACTCTTCTCATTTACACTATCCTAACTTTTATCTAATCTCACACCTAATATAATTATGATATTGTCCTATCTACATATATTACATCATCTAATCTAAATCCATTATATATTCCTACTTGTCCAAAATCATAAAAATCATTGTGCCTCACATATAAGATCATCTATATCTAATAATATCTGAATCCATAAGTCCTAACCTCACATCTAACATCAACATCTAGTATAATATATACACTTCCCATCTAAATCGATCACATCCATTCTAATCCAAGTCATATGCTCTCATATCATCTCATCACATATAACACACATCTATCACATCATCAAAACATATACATCTATTATATCATCACATCAAATCAATTAATCTATTCATCACATCACACATCCATATCAAAAATAATCATTTTACATCTAAAATCTAATCAAACACATCACATAATCTTGATCATCACATGTATCTAAGATATTTAACAAAACACAAGGAAATAACATCAAAATCATCATCATCATCATCACACACACACACACACACACACACACACACATACACACACACATATCATCATCATCATCATCATCATCAAATGTGTCTATACATCCGTGATAGGCCTCGAATGATATCTATCTCAAAAATCTATACATCAAGATTAATATAAAATCTATATATAACATTCACCCACTAGGTGGTGAATTATTGATCGACACTCTAAGCTCGAACCATATCCTCTAAGAGCTAGGGCCTATCCACCTCCTTGTCTCCCACCATTTCTCCATCATCTAGGTCACAATCTCACCTTTGGCTCGCCACCACACGAGCCATGCTACTTGATTGCATTGATCATGATGATATCCCTAGTCTCTTCTCTCCTCAACTAGGTAAGCTTCATACCGTGACCCATCTAATATTCTAGTGGTCATAATGCACTGTAATAACATGCCTCCTCACGTAGAGCCTTGTACTTACTGCTACAGTGACACATTGTTGGATGATGTCATTTAATCCACTCCCGTGAGGCCTCTTGTGCCTCACTCCCTTCCACCTCAAATGTGGTACAAATCAAATCCCCATGTAGGCCTCTCTCTGCTCGGTGGTACCTATCCCTTTGTTGATAGCCGAGGTATATCTCTTAAGCACAACCATGTGGCATCCTATCATGCTATATCCCTCTCCCAAAACCTAACATCCAACTATGCCTACAATCTATCTATCCCACCCGTGCTCCCATCTCCACCCCTCCCACTGCAAGTACTACTTCCTCTCCTCCCATAGGTATTACCACCTCTCCTCTCTTACCTTCCCAACATCCTCAACCATCTTATCCACTCACCTATGTCCACCAATCCATGTATCCCTCTCCCACCCCCACATCATCATCATCCCAAGAATTCCTCTTCTCTCTAAAGGGTATGCCATTATAGGGACATGCAAGTCATTCTCTATCTCATCCTACATATATCGATAGGTACTCTAGCCACCATCTATACCACTCCAAACTTTCTCATCACCCCGTAAATTATACATAATCTATATTCTTGGGCCTCTTCCCCTACACCCACCTAAACCTCAGTGCATCACCACTATCTATATGCATCTATCCCCATGCCATGTAGGGAAACCTATAGGCCTCCATCTAAAACCATCAACGTCCAAGCTCCTAAATATTTCCTCATACCAATCTTTACCCCTCTCACCCATCTCCATAAGCTCCGATTGAATTTCCATCTCAAGAATCCCACATTGAGCTCTATATAATCCCTATGCACCCAAGCAAGCCCCAAGACCTCACTAGAACTATATGCTCATACTCCCAACAATGCAATAAAAAACCTCACATCCATACTTTTCCTCCTACCCTATGTATACATACATAACTCATAACTCATAATAGTGCATGTGCTAAGCAATATACCAAATGTAAACACTTTTGATGCTCCACCATGTCCACCAACATCCCTCGCAGAACTATGGGAATCTCATGCCCCACCTAAATTTGGTAAAGCATAATATTAAATCACCATCATGATAAGACATATAAAATTACTCCCTATAATTGTTGACTAATATTGATCCTCAATATAAAAGGCCCCCAAAATGAATACAATCTATATGACCTCTCCTCTAAATAAGCGTGTCAATATACCTAACCTCCTCTCTAATTGTAATGGGATCTATAGGTGCCTCATGTATCGGTAATTAAGATGTGATACATGTCCTCTAGTGTAATCATCATCTCACATGTCCTAAGCATGAATGTGCTTGTCCACAGTCCCATCCCATCTCATCAAGGCTATTATAAGCCCGATATCTCTTGGCACCCTATGAAGTGGTGGAATCCACCATGTCCCACTACATCTGATGATCCCAAAATACATTATTCGTATCCCCCATAACCCTAAAAAATAATTTGGGACTCTATCTCTGAATATAAAGTGTCCCCGACCTATAAAACCAATCAAATAAGTACCCATCAATACCTCATCATAAAAATAATCATTTCCCATTAATCTAATCTTTAATCTACCCAATCAATGATGAACCTCTTATGGTCAACAATGACTTGCCTTCTGGTTGACGATGATCGGCCTAGTTTCCACCGACTAGTGCTTCCTCATGTATCAATTTTCCATAAAAATGTAAACACATCAAAAAAATTAACTAAAATTAAAAAACTAAACTAGGGTTTTGATTCTTACCGCCTTCTAGTCCTCTCGACGCTTCCTTACTCCACCATTAACTTCCATCTCACTCAAATTAAACACTTATCTTTCTCTCGGAGCTCTCAATCAAAAAGCTTTCACTATTCAAATGATCTCTATCGAACTCCCTAATCACTTTTAGAGGTGCACCACCCTAGTTACCATCGACTTGTCCTAGTCACCATCGAACCAAGCTAAGTTGTCACACTTTGATGACTCATTTAGTCATCATCAAACCAAACCTATTTTTTATTCTTTTCCTCTCGTCTTGAATAATATCCTTAATAAATTTTCCTTTCCTCCATCTCATACTTGTGTGTCACCCATAACACACTTTGGCTTATCTTGCATAGCTCATCTTGCCTTATGACCTATATATCTTGCATTTTCCACACGATTTGTGGAGATCGCAGTGGTCATTCTTTCCCGGTACCATTTCTCATCTTAAAGCCTATCCTCATGGCCATATTTTATCTTTGTCCCACCCAAGATGCATATTTTTTCTTCCTTGTGTTTCAGTAGGATAAACAGTGCATGCGCTTTTTCGCCCACTTTATTTCTCTTGGCTATTTCAGTGAGACCATGGTCTTGACCATCCTCACATTTATTTGTGTATACATTTGATGTCTACCTTTGAACCATGAGGTCTCATAGCTTTCACATCCATCCAAGTGGATTTCCATTGTATTCCCTCCATATTGTAGTGATTTGTTTTACTTATAGGGTCCGTGAGACTAATAACATCGCTCCATCTAAGCCATGCTCTGTCCCTACCGATGTGTTTCCAAGGTCACCACCATATATTTTTTAGTTTTTATCCCATCAATGATCACCCCTTCACTTGGGGAATCTTCTTATCTCTTTTTCCATCTTTTTCTTTTTTCCCTCCTTTCCTCCATCTATCTCATTCAAACTCGTAGTCGACTCCCATTTGTGTCGTCAATCCCTAGTTTGAGGGGGATCATTTTAACCATCATCTCTCATTATCACTTATAGTTTTGTCTCACTTTGTTTTCTTAAACAAAAACTACTTAACAAAAATGTCAAATGTAGACATAACTTTTCGGTACTCATCATCCCCCATCCTACCTTTGATCCCTTTCATTATATCGTTACATATTTAAATTACCATTCCCATCTTAAATTTCTATTTTCCCTCCTAAATTCCCACCTTAATCCCATTTTAATCCCATTATTATTAAACCCACTTTTATCATCCCTAATCCCATCTAATTATCTATTTATTATCTTAAACCACCCCATCCTCACCTTAATATTATCATTATTTTATTTATCCTAAAATCCACCCACTTTCCTAGGATTCTACCCATAAATGTCCCCATTATGACCCCTATGATTCCCACTACCCATTTAATAACCCTTCATCATCCCATCACCATTTATTCTCCTCCCACGTGACATTTATTAATCCAAAATGGTCAAAAACCTAATCTTAGCCTTTTTTACACCCTTTTTCCGTAGTTAAACCTTGCTTCCACCTTCAAATTTGATAGTCCGCTCTAGTTGAAGATGACCCGGTGGGTATCCATCGAACCTACTTATACACCTCCACCCCTCCTTCAAAAAATAAATAATTTTTTGGATTTTGGGATTTCTTACAAACTTTAACATGTGCTTTGCTTATTCTTATGAGCCACAATCACAACAACTTGGTGTCCCCTCGAGAGCCTTACATGTTATATATGGGAGATTTAAGACCTTGAGTTTGCTTAGAATCCTCCTTTTGGATTTATAATTTCATTGTTGCAGTTTTACAAGTCATCTTAAAGCTCGGTTGTATCCTCATCGCCTCGATCCTTTTAGACCCCCTTTTCCATCTTTTCACTCCTCAACTCCCACATCCTACTCCATTCACCTTCGACCCATCCAAGTCACTTTGTTAACCCACCCTGTGTTATCTTTATTTCATGTCTCTATCACCATCTTCCTTTATTCCAAATTTCCCTTATCATCCGTAAAACTCTACTTCCCCCATCCCATCTACATGGTAACCCTAATCTAGTTTTCAAAACCTAATCACCATCCACACGACTTGGCTTTCATCAACCCTATCATTTTCTCCATCGTGATCTGATCTCGGTTGCATTATCTATGTTATCCATCTTACCCAATATCAAATTCAATGTCCTAGAGTAGGTTCAAGACCCACGTTTAATCTTTGTTGATGATTCATGAAGTGGTCGCCATCAATTTTACCCATAAATCTAGGGTCGACGTTGACCTTACATGTTTGTTTTCCCTTTATCAACATTTACATTTTCATATCTCTATCTCAACATCTAGCATGTCTTATATCTTTGTAATCTACATCCTTTTATCATTTATCCTTTTTCGATCTTTGTTATCAAAGTGGGTTGACATCCATCCTAGGAAGCTATCACTTTCTCGGACCTGACTTTTCATGCAACCCACCATCTTATTTGCTAATCTTTATTTGGGCTAGTTCCTCTTTATTGTACAAATCATCAAGCTTGCAGTGGGGGAAGATTATTTTCACCCATATTTCCATCATCATCATCGTCATCTAAATCATGAGGTAGCCTTAAAACCTCCCATAGTTTTGAGTTTCTTGATTTCTTTTACCCTTTGCATTAACTTGTAACAGGATCAGAATTCTCATTAAACACATCCTTTAGGCCATTATTGGTAGGAAAATTTGGTATACATGATTCAAAAATTTATCGCATAGAATCTATCACAATATTTTTATGATCATTTAGCTTTCAATTACTAAGATTTATCAACAACTAATCTTTCACCATGACATTTGCAACACATATCTATATGTAAATCTTCACAAAATAGAGGTTTTTACGTAGCTTACCATCACACCTAGAGCATGCCACCACCACCAAAATGATATTTGATGAATTCTCTACATGCTTGAACCTTCATACTAGCCTTCCCAAGTCATTTCATGTCCAAACCCTTCATATTTTTTCCATCACTCTCAGACTATGGTTTTAGGAGGGTTTATACCCACTTGGCTTCTTAACAATGGTTCGTGAAAGTGTGACAACAAAATAAACCCATTCCACTAGGAAAAGTTTCTCGCCCATACCTTAACATATTAAAAACCTTATGTCCCCATGTAAAGTACACACATGTGGTTGAACACTTGAAGTTGACCATCAATCTAGGAATGACAATTTTGAGAGCTTGGTAAAGTTCAAAAAGAGTTTTCATGCATTCGCTCATATTCCCGACCTAAAAATTTGCATACACCTCTTGGATGACCTCCTCCATGATTAACAATGCTCATTCTGATTACTTACCTATAAAACTCACCATGCTCTCTGGTTTTCCTATGCATTCTTGCCTTATCTTCTATGTCCTACTTCAATTGGACCTTGAACATGTAATGTAAACTCGAACCATGACCTTGTACACCTTCCAAATATGTTATGCAATTTCAAAACACTCCTCACATACTTACACCGACTTACCTTGGCATGATTTAATTCATACCTTATACCATGCTTGCACTAGGTCTAGGAATAGGCGTAGTTAGGATTGTATTATTGGAGAAGCACCACAGATCTATTGGTTCAAAGAATGCATAGGTGAATGATGCGAAACATGAATTTTTCCATGAAAAACAAAGCAAGCATACAAGACTGAAAATTACGAAAAATACAAGATAGACAATTATAATAACACAAAAATAGCTCCAACTCAATGCGATCAAATATAATAATACAATAGATGTACATATATGAGGTAAATGTGTAACATACTCCTATAATCATGGTAATATCCACCTAAAATATTGGTAACCAACACCTAGAATGGTGTCGTCAGCAGTGGTAACCAACAACTAGAATAATGTAATCAAGTGATAACCAACACATAGATTAGTGTAGTCAAGTGTACACATAAGGAAACATATCCAATAAGTTTAGTGAAAATTCAAGTGAGGTGGAATATCCCAAGTTGGATAATAAAAATAAAATGAGGAAAATAAATCCTACACTAACACCCCCATAAGAAAAACTTAGGTGGGCAAAGTGAAAAATGAAAGTGGTTCCCAACAAAAAGGCTTGATGAGGTACCCATGTACAATGCATCTCTCACAAAGATAGATTAAAAGGAGAAAACCCAATGGGAAAAAAATCCCCCAAAAGAGAGATAAAGAAGAGAAGGTAGGACTATAAATCCCAACTCAAAGCTACAACTATCGGTAGCCATTCGATATCCTACAAAGTAACCTCCTGGAGTGACTGTGGCTTAGAAGTAGATGCGGTGAAGAGTGGATCACTATGTAAAAGTGAAGGTAAGTTCCAAGTGTCTAATAGATCTTCAAAAAGGTTTGATTTCTATCTAAGGAACTATTGTCCCCATGCATGATAGAAGTGGCAAATTCTCTATGAAGGAATGATGTATCTGATGCGTATGAAGAAATATTGTGAAGGATTTTTAGTTGAGTAAAAGAATTCTTGATTTTTGACAAGTCTTGAATCAAGACACATGCTCCCTAAAAAGTCTGAGGTAGACCAGAAGTAGGTGGATCAAGCAATAAATCCTATAAAATTGGAATGTGACAAGGAGATAGTGGAGGTGGGTCCCCATCACTACTGTAGTCATCTGTGCCATAAGATAAGTTCTCATCAGAAATGTGCTCAAGATTAGAAGTGTCATCAAGTACAGTGAATCTGGTGAAGAATTTGGAGGGACAAAGTGAGAGAAGGACTATATCAAATTTTGATGATCGAATACACCTCTACAACAATTATAGTGTCACTGTGTAGCTCTCTGACATAAATTGAATCTGGAGTGAACTCAACTCAATGCATTGACTAAGGTGAGTAATCTAGTAGACTGATAAGAGATTAGTTGATAGTGAGGGAATACTAAGAACATTATTGAATGTTCCTCCATTCACTTCAACAAGACCTCTCCCAAAACCTATCACCCAATCATATAGTAGACATATCACATGGATCTAATGAAGTGAAATCCACATGTGAAGAAGCCATATGATGTGAAACACCATAATCAATAACCCATGTAGGAGGTGGTGGTACAACTGCAACAAGGGATCTCCCTTTTTTCTCCTTTCCTGATTCTTTCTCTTTCCCTTTTCCATTTGCATTGGAGGATTCATTGGTTGATGAATATTGTTTGGAAGACTCAGGGTCACCTATCTTGTTCTTCTCAAGAAGACTTGTGAGGTGGTCAATCTGTTTCTTCAAACATTTTCTTTCATCATGTCTCCCTTTGTAATACCCACATTTGATCATTTATTTCTTAGAATTAAAACTAGAAGAGGAAGTTTCAGAGTTTGATGTAGAGGTGAAAGAATGTTGACCCTTAGTACTTTCTTGATCCTTGTTACTTGGATTATACTCTTTGTCTAATGATGGCTTTTGTTTTCCATTCTTGGAAATGAGAGCTTGAGGTTTGGAGGACTTCAAGGTACCCATTTGTATTAACTTATCCTGCTCCTTATTCAAATCAGAAATAAAGTCATCTAAATATGACATAGACCATGTGGCTCTAAGAGCCCTTTTGGTAGCATAGAAGGTAGAGACAAAGATAAAGTAGTCAAGACCTAGATAGGAAAGAAGAACTGAAGAACTAACTATTAATCCTTATTTTTGTTCCACATTATTTTAACCAGTAATCATAAGGACTTGATATTGGTAAAAAAATATTCTAAGTCAAAACTTGCTAGGACTTAAGCCGATAAGTTTGATTTCTAGTTTATGACCCCTCATAGTGTCAACTTTTCCAAACAAGGTTTTTAAGGTTTTCCACACCTCATTTGGAGATTTGGCTAACTCTATGTGAAAGAGGAGTTCATGAGACACTAAAAGACACAAAATACCAAAGGCTTCATCACACTTATTAAACCACTTAACTTTTTTTGCATCTTCACTAGGCTCAGTTCTAACCCCATTGTGATATGGTACAACCCTTTACTCCTAAGTGTAATGGTGATTTTTGATTTCCATTCATGGTAGTTAAAATGTGTAAGTGGTTTAATTGAAATTAGATCCATTAGTGTAGAAATATAAGGTTATGGTAGTTGTTACAGAAAACAAAGAAATGTCCATAAATAAAGAAGTTCTGAACAAGAGAGGAAACACATTGTACACCCCCGAAACTATATAAGGAAGCCCCCACAATTTTGGAACTTTATAACTTAGTGAGTTTTACAAAATAAATAAGTCCAATTCTTTGGGAAATGAAAAATATTTAAATTTTTCTAAAACATGAAATCAATACTTGAGCTTCCAATCAAAAGTTTTACATGAATTATTTCTCATAAATAATCCCTATTTTAAATGAGCTTGCACTAAACTTGAAATTAACATTTTTCAAAGATAATATAGTTTTATCAAAAGGAAGGGGGTTTTGATGAACCCAAGATTAAACACCTTTGATTCACATTCATCAGAATGAATGAAGGCTAAAAATGCTAGGGGGTTGCGGGGCTAAGCGCAGCCACCCTATAGAGCCGAGGTTGTTTTGGTGAGGTTGTTAGGCCGAGATGGAATTTTTCTTGTCTATAAAAAGGTTGTGCTCACATTGGATCAAGAAGATATTCACTGTGGCTCTAAAATTTCCATAGATCTATGTGTAGCAATTTTTTTTTTTGATAAGACTTACAAGAATAACTCAAGCTTTGGATCTTCAATATATGTATGGGCTATTGGAAAATTTATCTGGTCTAAAAAAGCCTCTTGATCGGAGACAAATGCCCTTTGCAAGTCTGAACATGCATGTAAAGCACTACCAAAGGTGAAAAATGAAATTCATAGGTCTGAAAACACCTAGATCTAGATAAATCTTCCAAGGATCCTACAAAAATGATTTAGGGCCTACAAAACAATGTTCTCTAGAACGGTATATGCACTAAGCGGACTGTAAACCTCAAAATTCTGCAAATAGGATATATATAAAAAAACTAGGAAAACCAACACCAAATACTTTCAAATAATGATCTAAAATTAAAATACATTTACAAAATAATAACCAGAAAAAATCAATACCACATCTACTCGATACCATATATTGAAGAAGCGCCACATATATGCTCGTTCAAGAATGCACATGTGAATGATGCGAGAAGTGAATTGTTCCAAGAAAAACAAAGAAATTATACAAGATTGCAAATTACAAAAATACAAGAGAGATAATTGTAATAACACAAAAATAGCTCGAACTCAATACAATCAAATATAATAATCCAAGAGATGTACATATAGGAGGTGAATGTGTAGCCTCCTCCCGTAATCATGACAATATCCACCTATAATATTGGTAACCAACACCTAGAAAGGTGTATTCAAGTGGTAACCAACACCTAAAATAATGTATTCAAGTGGTAACCAACACCTATAATAGTTTAGTCAAGTGTACACATAAGTAAGCATATCCCATAAGTGTATGGAAACTCCAAGTGAGGTAGAATATGCCGAGTAGGATAATACAAATAAAGAAAGGAAAATAAATCCTATACTAACATGTATAACCACATGACTCTTGTAAATAGACATGTTTTGAATCCTTAAAGCTCATTAACACATTTACCACCTCACTGCATGTATTAGACCATATAACACCTTCATATAACCTCTAGAGCTCACTCACTAGTCCATACAAGATGAAACATCTATTAAACCATGCAAATACACCAAGACACCATGTCACTTCACCAATGCAACACTTCATGACCTAAAAACATGACACTACCATTCAACCTTCATGCTTCTTGATGATTGACACCTCATGTTGAATCCTATGCCACCTAGAAACCCTTTTCCATCAATGCAACTTAACATCAATGACAACACCAATGCCAATATTTCCAACAATTGAAAATAAAATAAATGGCTCACATCCACAAGAATTGATTTACAAGCAACCCCAAAATTTCAATTCATCAAATCATAATAAATAAACCCATATCCCAAGTGTCCTACAAAATTCAAAAAGTAAGAGAAGTACTTACACAATCTCATTTAGAAAAGAGAGAAATATTACAAGCAATAAATGAGGTACTAATGATCTCTCAAGTGGCCAAAGTGGCTTAAAAAGGTACACCTACCCTATGGGTAGGTGTATGAGAATTTTTGGAGTATGGGATAAGGATTACTTGTCCCATACACCTTCCAAATTTTCCCTCCAAGCCTAAATTCTAATTTTCCATAAATGGACAACTTCACCACCACAAAACATAAACCCAAACATCCAAATTAGAAATGAAATTAAGTTTACAACCTTCTCTAATACCATTTCCTCTACATATTGAAGCTCCCAATCATAATATAGCCTTAGTCCCAATAGTTAACCATACTCAACACTCCTTGTGATATCAAACCATAATGAAATAGAAGGGATGTACAAGATGATGCAAAAATCAGCAATGACTTTGTCAAAGTATAAAGGAATATAGGGTGTAATGAAATCAACTTTGGAGGATATTCTTACCAATATAAAAATTTCCTAAGTCAAACTCCTTGTTGGTAATTTTAAGAGTGTATAAATTAATATTTGATCTTTATCTCCCACATTGATGCAAGGTATATAACATAGGCAAGCATGGAGAATTGGACTGCTTAGTGTTCTACAATAATTTTGAATCCAACCACAAGGAGTTTGAGGCTATGATCCTAATGATAGAGATCCACATGAGGCAAGCTAATATAAGACGATAAATTTCATGTTCTTTAAAATGGTAAGTTTTACATCTCAAGAAGATAATGAGCATAAATAAAATATTGAAGAAATCCATTCCTTTTAAAATGATCAAAAGAGTAATTATGTCTTGAAAAAGATCCATTGGGCTACTTATTTGCTATTATCTTCATCTATCTATCTATTTTTCTTCTTATCGTGCTTATTTTTGTATCCTGGGTTGTATATCCCTTTGTAACAAGGTAGGGTCCCTAAAAAACCCTTCTTTTACAGATTATCTAAAAGAAAGAGCCATTGAACGAGCTTGAATACTTCCAATCCACCAAAAGGAGACACCTCACCTGACTCTAAATATAACAATAATCCACCTCCACCCAAGAGAGGAGAGATGAAACATGTCTTTGTAACTTTTTCCAAGATAGGATATAACATAGTAGAAGGCACGAAAAATATCAAAACCAACGTACCTCTCTATAAAATAGCCCAAATATTTGAACAAAGAGATGTGATCCTTATGTATTTGATTGATAAATATAGTTAATAAAAGAGGCCTTCCCACATAATTGTGTCCCTCTACAAAGAAAAAAACTGAGGTTCCTACCTTATTACGTATAGTTAGGATTTATGTCAAGAATGTTTACAATTTTTTTGTGGATTCAAGTGTGTTTGTTAATGTGATGCCAATTAGAATTTGTAAGAAACTTGGGATATCGCCATTCAAGTTAAATAGAAGGGTAATAGGGATAGAAAAATAAAAACTAAAAGTGGTCGATAACTACTTAATGCTCATGTAAAGTTGGCCTCTCGAACCGATAGTTCAACACTTCATGAATATAAAAATGGTAGTCATACATGAATCTTATGGGATGCTACCGAGAATATATCGAGTTCAATTATTTGAATGGGGCATGTCCATTTATTTATCACATATGTGGCTTACTTGGAGAGGTTTGGTTAACTGAATTAGAGTGGACAATGAACCAAGGATGAAACATGTGATCATTAAATATAAAACCAAAAATGAAAGTATAAATCTAAATTCTATCGATGTTGGTGTGTATGATTTAAAGCGACAATGAAATAAGATGATGAATCCAAAACTATCCATAATAACACATGTACAATATACTTTTATGGAGAAAATTCAAGAGAAGGAGCTAGTGTTGACATATCATTGCATCATTTAGAAGGTAAACGTTATCAAACTTCATATCATTTAGATATCCATTGCAAAATAATGTTATAAAATATGAGGTATTAGTTTTAGGATAAATATTTACTCTCATACAGGGCATTAGAAGACTGGTTTTTTTTTGGAGACTCTAAATTAGTGGCAAAAACCAATTCAAAGAAAATTTTCAATGCAATTTGTCTTACCTTAGGAATATAGAAATAGAGTCTAGGATCTTATTGAATATTTTGATGGATTTGGATTTTTGTTGGTCCTAGAGATCAAAACAAAGAACCGTATCTCCTAGCCACTTCTAGAGTCACATTACATCCTATTGGGGGAACATAATGGGATGTTTTCTTCATAGATATTATCACTTGTCCCTCTATGATAGAAAATATCAATAAATTTCAAGTATTTACTAAGGACTAATTTGTTTTTGTAATTTTTAACCAATTTTGATGTATTGTCCTCTCATATAATTGATGAGTGTAATCGGAATGATAAAAGCATATAATTAGAAGAAAAGAATTGAAGGAGTGAAGGATGAAGACTTGGAAGGAATTCACGTGCATCAAATAGTTGTACTTCACCAAAGTGTAGGAGTTGCGAGATTAAAGTAATAAAGATTTATAAAGCAATGTGCATGCACATGAGAGCTCAAGATTTAAAAATGGAGTAGAATGGGATGGCTTGGCTTGGATTGGCTTGGCTTAGGCTTATCATAGATCAAAGGAGGTGAGTAAAAATAGGGGAGTGAATGTGTAACTCCCATGTAAGAGAATATTCCTCCATAATGGAGAAGAGGAGTTACTTTCCCAAATGGGAATGTAACTCCTATGACACACTTACACATATGACAGATTATGTAAGAGAATCTATCATAACTAAGATGACACCTAGATCCATGTCCACCTAAGTGAGATGACTCACTCGGTGAGGTGGAATAACACTAAATAAGTGAAGAAAAATACCACCTACACCAACACCCCCTTCATCGTAACTTAGGATGAGGTGACAAGTCAGAAAAGAGAAATGGGTCTCAACACAAAGCTTGATGAGGTACCCACATATAAGAAACTCTCAAAAAGTGGAGTAAAAGGAGAAAACCTAGTGGGAAAAACTCCCCCAAAAGAGAGACAAGTCCACTCTCTAATCTAAGAAAGATGTCAAGGATGGGTCCCGGCCATAGACAAGCTGTAAAGGTACCCATGTACAAAGAGGAAATCTCTCAAAAGAAGAAGAAGAGAGAAGAAGAGGGAGATGAGAGGAATAATGAAGATGCCATGGACGAATCTGAACTCTACAGCTCTCTAGGAGGTCTCCCAGAAGAATGTCAATGACGAGATCCTCTACCTCTAGACTAAAGAAGAGCCACCCACACCGAATTGTGTGCCTACCCTTAGGAAGGAAAAAAATGACGTGCTGGAAGTCTACCCACTCCACGAAGGAAACTAAAGGCAGCAACACAAAGAACTTTGAGTCTGGTCCACGAAAGTGTGACATAGGTCTAGCAAGTGAGTGCAAAGGAACCAAAGGTAATGTCACGAGTGCAAAACTGTCAGAGTGTGAAGAGTGAACACCCATAAAAAGGATTTCCAAGTGATGTGAAGGTAACAAAACCCCACAACAGAAAAGGGATCCACAAGCAAGGGTGGATCAATGAAGGTCTCTAGAAAAGTGGAAGTGGTAAGAGTCCCAGAAGGGGCACTCCCAACAACGGAGATAATGAACTCCTCTGAAATACCTATAGATGGATGATGAACCTATAGTACATCACAAGTGTACTCTATGAAAATATGAACAAGGTCAGGCAGATACTCATCCCAATGAGGGGGCTCAACAAACAGAAGAGTGATGTCAGATAGGTATGAGTCATCCAATGAAGGTAGATGAGTGAAAGGGGCCTCACACACTGAAGGTGGAAAAGAGGCGGGTGTGATGACTATATGAGACCGTATAGAGACTGCTCAATATCTCGATGAGATGTGGGATGTGTCAACAATCTTTTGAATAGTGAGAGAATGAGGAGAAGATTACTCTATAGTACTCTCGACATCGAACTGGGTGCACAATCCTCGCATCAAAAGTATAACCAAGTGAGTTAATGTCATGGAACTGTCATCACATGAAGAAATAGAGGAGATAATCGAATCAACAACAACAATAATGGAGGAAGTATGCGAAGGGTCTCCATAGAGGGACTGAAGAATGCTCCAGACATGGTGGGGTGGATCTGAGTCTGCCATGTGAAACCAGAGAGATCTAGAGACATGCATCATCATGTGACCAAAAACATGGTCGCAAGTGTTGAGAAAATCCTCTAGATAATGATGATCAGTGGGTGCAGGAACTGGCCCAAGTAAGAAGGGTGAAAGACCCTCGTGAGCGAAGTAATGTTCCATGGAAGCATGCCAAGCTGAATATTTCTCTCTCTCGAAGTAGGTGGTATAGGTGTAAGGTGATCCTACGATGCTCAAGTCTAGAAAGAGCACCCTCCATGATGTAAAAGCAAGGAGTGCAAGATGCACGAAAACAAGACGTCGGACTCGGCCGATAATGCGTCTACGTGTAAAAACCCAAGAGTACTAGTGAACCCCCTAGATTGTGGCACTTTATAAAGTAGCGTGTTTACAAAATTGATAATTTCATCACGTAATGTGCAAAAAATCATGCAATTTTGACTAAATAAGCACTTAAAACGAGCAGCAATTCAAAAGTTATAGCAAGAAAACAATTCCTGTGAATCGATGGAAAATGCCAATAAGCTTTGCAAACTGATTAAAAAAGTGCCTGAAATGGGTGCAAAGGTTATTGTGTGGGTACTCATTGGAAATGGCATCAAATTTTAGATAGGGTTTATTTTTCTTGCGAGGGGGGATTAGCCTCCTACCAACCCCCAGGATGTCACCTTCCGTCTTTAAGACACAAATGAAGGACATAATATAAGCAAAATAGGTACCAAAAATTATTACAATGCCATGAAATAAATGTTTTACCTTAAAACATTAAAAAAGAGGGATTGTTTTGACTACCAAACATTTCTAAAAGGGAATGGATATGATCAAACCATGTGGATGCACCGAGCGGGTACTGACGTGGAGCAAGCCAGAAGCCACATGTGCCAAGTTGGTAGATAGAGTTGGTAATCCGAGGTAATGTTGAGTGAGTCAAGTATGGACATTCCATGTGGAGTGATGAATGCACCGGAGAAGCACCAAGTTAGAAGCCCAAGTCAGCACGGTTACACAAGATGGTGAATTTTGCGCTTGTGAGTCAGTTGGTATTAAGACCGAGTTGAATGGCACAAAGATTGCATAAAAACCGAGAAGACCATAAATGGTCATGTTGGAGCCAAGTGGATAAGAGCCGGATGGTGTAGGTTGTAGCTAACAGAGAAACAATCACCTAAGTAAAGTAACAACCGTGTAGAAGGTAAACCTACATAGGCATGGTGGAAACAGACAAGTTGGCTACGTGATGTGGTAACACCCGATCTGGAAGGAGGTAATGAAACGACTTGGAAATGGATGTCCGAATTCCATCATGAGCAACACACTTTGCCGAGTACTAGAACAATCATGCATGAGCACAAGGAGTTTAGAATAGCCAATCCTAAGAGCCAGAACTTCGAACCAGGTCTCAACGCAGGTGTAATGTAATGGACCAGGTCTCAATGGAAGTGAACAACCCGAAGCAACAAACATGCACACTAGCCCTGAGCCAAAGAACTGAATGTAATCGAGCCTAGGGTGGCCAGGCCAAGTTGCAGGAGAGTCAAGTTTGTAAAAACAATGCACATGACAGGACATGATCGAGCTAACACAAAAGCAAATGCAACGATCTAGAGAAAATGAACACTGCCTAGAATGCATAGTGGAACACCATGTTCAAACCAGAGATGAGCAGGTTCTGAGTTTCTCACAGCAAGTGTTGGATCAAAGATGTGAAGCACCTCATAGATTTGCAGACTGAGGCACATGCCGAGTCGGAAACCATGAATTTGAAGACCAAGGCAGCGAGCCAAGACAAAGAAAATGGAAGTGAGAACCGCGAGAAAAACCTGAGTCAGACAGTGAGCCAATGTATCCAATGTGAGTCTAGGTAAATGAAAATTGAGCCCACAAACCAAGTCACAGACGAGAGTTGAGGATAAACGCAGGAGCTGGTTAGAGAGCTAGGCAGCGAGCTGGCTCTTGCAACACACATTAAACCAAAAACATACACCCACAAGAATATCAAAATATGCAAGTAAAGCACATGCAAAAGCGAGAGCTTGCACAAGCAACTACACGGTGGAGCAATAATGGTGAGCAGCATGATTCTAGTCCCTGAGCTCTGATACCATGAAGGAGTGAAGGATGAATACCTAGAAGGAATTCACGTGCATTAAATAGTTACACTTCACCAAAGTGTAGGAGTTGCGAGATTAAAGCAAGCAATATTTGTAAAGCAACGTGCATGCATATGAGAGATCAAGATTAAAAAATGGAGTAGAATGGGATGGCTTAGATTTGTTTGGCTTAGTCTTCTTATAGATCAAAGGAGGTGAGTACAAATAGGGGAGTGAATGTGTAACTCCCATGTAAGAGAATATTCCTCCATAATGGAGAAGAGGAGTTACTTTCCCAAATGGGAATGTAACTCCTATGACACACTTACACATATGACAGATTCTATAAGAGAATCTGTCATAACTAAGATGACACCTAGATCCATGTCCACCTAAGTGAGATGACTCACCCGATGAGGTGGAATAACACTAAATAAGTGAAGAAAAATACCACCTACACCAACAAGAACAAGACATGGGGAGAATATAGAGTACTCAAGCTAAAGGATAAAAATATTCCAAAGGGGTTGGTGTCATTAGAGATATTTTTGATCTATATATCCCTCTTGATAGATAGGGTTTGAAAAATTATAAATCATATGAAACCATTAATCCCTATCTATAAACTATAAGTAAACCCTGAAACATTATCATTGGTAAAACTTTCACCCTTGAAGAGAAAGAATAGATAAGATATCTTCTAATTGAATATAAGGATGTTGAATCTTGGTGCTTTGAAAATTTAATGGTATTTGATCCAAAAATGATGACTCAAACCATTACTCTTAAAGAGAATCACAAGCCCTTTAGGAAAATACAAATACATGTACATCCCATTCTTGATCCAAACATCCACAAAGAAATTCAAAAACTACTTTCTCTTCCCAATTTTTTCTCGATAAGACATGGCAAGTGAGTAGATAACTTGATCCTTATCATAAAAAATAATGGGAGCTTGGATTGTGTGTGAAATTTATGAATCTAAATCAAGATTCAATAAAATATAACTACTCCATTCCATCCTTAGATGAATTCATTTTAAATGGTTAATGGTGTTGAGATGAATTCCTTCTTTGATGGATTCTCATACTGTCCTTGTGGATGAAAACGATATATTTAAAACTATATTCACAAATAAATGGGGAACACTTGCTTATAAGATAATTCCTCTGGTATAATAGATGCTAGATCCACATTCTAATGAGAAATCGATGAAGATTTCTAAGAAATTTTAGGAAAATGTATTGTCATTTACATGGATCATCTCACTATGATTTACAAAGAGAGGTCTCAATATTCAAGACATTTGGCAAAAATCTTGAGAATATGCAAATAATTTTCCACATCTCTGAATTTTGGAAAAAGTATCTTTGTAGTGAAAATGGTAATTTATTGGGACACATAATCACTAAATAAGCTATCAATGTTTACCCTAGTAGTTCTCAATCAATATCTAAAACTCCATTTCCAAATAATTGAAATCATTTTTTGGTAAAATTAATTTTGTTAGAAAGTTATTTTTTAGATTTTCTTATATTGTCAAACAACTCAATGATATGCTGAAACAAGATTATAAGGTTGAGTGGAATATTGAGACAATGGTTACATTCAAAAATATTAAGTCCACCATTATGCAAGCTCCAGGTTTTGATTAGTCTAGCTTTCAAGAAAACTTCCTTTTATATTCATTTTCCTTATAATATACCATTACAATTGTGCTAACCCAAAGGAAATAATATCAAGAACATCCCATTTCCATCATGAGAACTAATCTAAAGGGTGTTGAGATAAATTATTCAATGATAGATAAACAATATTATGAACTTGTAAGCATTGTCAAAAAATTTAAACTCGTATATTTTAAGAAATAAAATTAATGGAATAGTGCTTGCTCAACGGTCAAATAAATGTTGGGTAGAATGATATGGGATGAATGTGTGGCGTCTAATCTGCAAGAATTTTAATTGGTGATTGAGCCAACAAATTTGGTTAAAGGAGAAAGTTTGGTGAAAACCATAGCTTAGTTTGAATATTTTTCAAAGCTTTCATTCGAGAAAATGTGTTCCAAAATGATTTTGACAAATGTGCATATGCCTTAATTTAAGTCATTTTTCTAGATAATTTCTTTCATCTAAATCATTTTTTTAATTATAACTTGCTATTGATGTTCTCAATTTGTATTATCTCAATGATTTATTCCATCATACATTCTTTCATGTAAAAATTTCCTATTTATTACTGATATTACAAAAGGAAGGCATAGCTTGAATGCCAATAAAGGAAAAAATGAAGACTAATTCACTAAAGAGAATTTCGGCCATGATAATGATTAATTTTCATGATGTAAATGTACACTCCATGTTACTTTCTTGCATATTGGTCAAAAGACAAAGGAGGAAAAATATGGTGGTATGGTAAGGAGTGCATTCTTACATTGTAGTAGTAGTTTTCTTTTACAATGTAAATCTATGTGACTTATGTGTTGCCAAAACCCATGTCATTTTCAATATAATTTATTTGAGGTTTTCTCGAGTTATTGGAGGGATCAACACATTCTAAGGATTATATTAATCCCATATTAGGCCTATATTTTTCATATATAAAACTACAAACATTGGAAAGTTACTGAAACACGTTGACTAATGCATAAAAGGAATTCATTATCCAATTGTTCATCATCAACACCTTCTATTCCCAAGTGATTTGTATATTTAGAAATGCTTGTTGCTTGATGGGCATGTATAGAGATTTAAGAACTTTCTTGTTATGTAGTTTAACAAATTTTTTTACATATAAATGAATGGATGAATCAAATGATGTGCTTACATCCTGGCTTAAACATGTGTTTATTTTGTTTATCATAGTTTCTTTGTCATCAAAATAAGGTTTCACACTTCTAATATTTTAAAACTTTATTCAAAAGATGAAATATATGTATGTTGAAACTAGAAACTCCTCTATGAATAAGGAGTAATAAAGGGCCTTTTCCATATATTGAGAAAGAATCTAATGCATGTCTAATACATTTGATGAGATATGATATACTAGTTCCAATTGTTCCTTGATAAATCATTTTTAGTGGATATTTAACCCCTACATGGTCACAATGACCTATTACTATAGAATATGAGATATTTTTATATTTAGATGAAATTCCTACATGAAAAAGGTATCCTCATCGACATTACCTATTAGGCGGTGAGAAATAAATGTTAGTTAGAAAATGTATTTATGGCTCTTACAATGTTGAAGGAATATCATTTTGGCCCCAATCGTGTTCTTGATCATAGTCTTGATGACCAAACAATTCAATATAAAACATTTTCATATCATTATGGGAACTAATCTAGATAATAAAACCCACTCATGCATGTCTTTGTAGACACCAATTTTTGGTACGCTTGTCCCCCATCCCACATTTGATACCCTTTGTTGTCATATTGCACATACATACCTATTTTTCTATTCGAATTCCTATTTTCCTCGTACATCCTAAGTTCTCAATTTACCATCTTTATCCCATCATTTATTTTATCTTCCCTAATCCACCCTTAATCATATTTAATTACCCCTAAACCCATCCATTACCCTAATCTCTTCCCTAAACACCCCATTTATCATCCATAGACATCCATTTACAACCATTCAATGCATTTATACCCTCCAACCACCTTTATCTACCCTATGCAACCCTAACCCCCCTAAAGAGCCCATAACCCTAATATTCCCTCTTTAGGCCCATTTGTATTGGATTGATAACCATATCCATCGAAAAATCAAGGGTCATCTGCAGTTGATGGAAACTCATGTGGGTCGCCATCAAAATTATAAGTGATCCCATACCCTTTATCCTAATAATATAAGTTTGAGAATTCAGGTCTCTTGCGAGTTTTTCTATGTTTTTATCTTCTTTGGATCTCGCAACCATCAATTTGGAGATATTTTCAATATCTTGCATGTCATCTTGGGAGATTTGAAGTCCATTTCCTTTCTTAGATCCCACAACATATATTCATCAACCTTTTGCATCAGTCTTGCACCTCTTCCAGTTATCTTGGAGCTTCGTTGTTATCAACCTTCATTGATCCTTTTCCCACAATCATTTTCCCATCCATTTAGTCCCATCAAACCCTAAATATACACCCGGTCACCATTGAACCTACCTCTTCATTGTCAACCTGATCCACATCAACTTTGTTTCTATCCCCTTCTTTATCTTTCATCTTCCCTACAACTTCCTTCAACAATCAAGCCTCTTTGTTCTTGTGATCCACCTGTTTAGAGCCTAGATTTCATCTTCACTACAATTTTTTCCATCGATATAACCTAGTCGTGTCAAAAATTTCTACATTTATCAAATATTTCAAATTTCTTGAATCATTTCTATCTCTCCCACATTTTAACATCATATCCATGGCCTTCTCAATGTTTTAGTTCATGTTACATATTTATTTTCTACATTTTTGATCTAATCTACTATAGTCACCATTGATTGTCCCTGTTAGTCTCGGGTTGCTATCGACTGCAAGGTTTCGATATTCCTTAACTCATCTTTATCATTAATTATCTTATCATATCTTTAGCGTATTTTAGATCTCTATTTTATTCTCGTTATCTGATGCATCCTATCCATCTATTATCATTTATCTATATTTTATACAAGTGGGTTAACATCCATCCCTAGGAAGTTATCACTTCCTGGAATGACCTATTTAGGAAACCCACCATCTTATCTACTAATCCTTTTTCATGTTTATTTTCTCTTTTTTTGTGCACATTATCGAGATTGTACCAGAGAGGATATTTAGCGCATGTATCTTCATCATCATCAATATCAAGAGGTAGCCTTAAACCCTATCATCATTTGGAGTTTCCTATTTTCTTGTATTCCTTTCCATTAAAACATTAAAAAGGATTAGGAAAATTTGGTCAACATTTTGGCACGCCCGATGGGACCCACCCTTTCTCTTTGGTGAGTTCTTTCTTTATTTCATTTCATATTCCATTTCTTTCTTTCTACTAACCTCACGGGTTGGAGTTTTTGATTGCATTCTTTGGGGTCTTACTTGCTTGAATCAACAACGCGTGTGATTAAAATAAATAAAATAAACAAAAAGGAAAATAACGTTATCCGGTATTCCTCGTTTTGTCCCTATTTGATTTTTTTAGTATCTCTCTTCTTCCACTTTATCTCGCATGATTTCATCGGATATAACATTTCATTTTGGGATTTAAAAATAACACCTTCATGCTTTCTTGCTCATATAATCTAACTAGGAGGTAAATCTCCTTGCATTCACACTTCTTCCACACAAAACCAAACTCACAAATCAATTAACACATCTAAAACATCTTCTACCAAGTGGAACTATTGGTATTTCATCACCCAATAGGAAATATGCCATGGTGTTTGGGATTTGTAAGATTTTTTTATTATCGGTATAAATGATAAACACAAGAAACCCTTATCATTGTGGTGTGTGAAGTGAGGGGCTAGACCATAATACCAAGACATGTACTGGTAATCATCACCAATTTTAGCCTCACTTATCTTTAGGTACATCGAGGATGCCAAAAAAAAAAACATGAAACCATCCATATATTGGCCACTTCTTATGTTCCCTTTGAGCCCCTTTCTTTTCTTTTCCACTTTTCTAATAAACAAGATAATTAACACCATGCTTTGCTTGATTTTATTTTCATATTAAAAAATTAGCATAAGTTCTTGTTTGTTGTTTCATGCTCATGTTATAACTTATTATCAAGATAAAATAATGGAACAAACAACCCTATCCAACAACATACCCACTTCAGACAATTTTTCCCAAAAACCTTCGCACTTGCCATTGTTTCCTCTACACCTATGATCACCACACCTTTGGTTTCCCAACCTCTTGTTTCTATGGTCCCTTCTCATGAGACCCATGTCATCCAAAATAACCCCCATCTTGAAACCAACCCTTTCCTCTATCATCAGTCTATTCCTTATAGACCAGCTACACCCCCATCTGCCACATCCTTTGGAGCCTTTGGACCTCCCACTATCCCTCATGGATGTGTGGAGTTTCAAGAAATTCTTGATGCCAATACCATTTCCCTTCATGACTATCTCATCTGTAAATCCACCAATCTCCCCATTGATGGACCACCCCTTCAATAACTTTATGCTTACCACTCATAACCCGAATCTACCTAAGTCCTTCTCAAATTTCTATTTTATTTCCAAGAACCATTGACCAAAATGAACATGTTCCATATGAATCTTCCATCATGGTACCTTAATCCCATCAATCCACTCAATTGGTGGTCCCTATTCTACCCAAATTACCTCACATCAACACCGATCCTATATCCTCTATCCACGTTACTTCTTCATCTATCGTGGCCATCAATGCTTCTATTCAAACCTATCAAGAATCCCATATACTCCTTCTACCACCCAAGTAGTATCTTCCAAGATTGGTGCCCATATCTATATCCCAAGTCCATGCCAATGTTGACATCTTGCAACCCCATACGTCGAGTCTACTCAAACTCATCAACCTCTACTTTGAGGTGCCTTTCAACACATTTCCCCCACTCAAACTATCCAAGCATCTCAACCACCCCATACACATATCCCTATGCATGTCTAATATAATATCCCCATCCCTCAACAATAATCATAAACCTAACCATTCAATTATATCCCCATCTCTCAAAAAAATAAAAAACCTACCCATCCAATCACATCCCCATATGTAAAAAACATTTTATCTCCTAACATATCCAATTGTAGGATTTCAACTATCTTTCACCTTATCAACCACCTTCACAAACTCCTACTCATCCTTAACAATAGAAAACTCATTCGTAACCCAACCCATCCATTTATTATAATTTGTAACGTCACCAATCATTCGCTCATCTTTAAACATCTAACGACCCATGAAATATTTTCTAAGTAGGTTGGAAAATTGGAAGTTGCTACTTTGGGTCCTAAAAGCTCTTTCACTATGAATAAATCTGCAACAAGGCTATTAACCCATCGATTCTGTCAAGCCTTATCCTTCACACTTGGATCTCCCAAATTTTTCTAAATTCAACAAAGTAAGGAGGACCCTCAAAGCACCTTTGTGCCTTTAGGCACACATGTTATCTCATTTCTCACAACCAATACCTCATGCTTCACATTTCCCCATGTCATTGGGCGAAATTGCATTAAATGGTACAATGAAAAATTCTTCAAAATTCCCTCTTCTCATTCACACAACTCACACAATTGTTCTTAGAGATCTTCTCCATTAATATTGCATTCAAAATCACCATTACCAACCTCTATTCCATTAAGAAATTTGATGATGAATCCATCACATATTTCATCACTAGGTGGTGTGGCATCATCAATCAATTATCCTTCTATCTTCCCCAAACCGATGTCATCAAATTGTTCACTTGATCATGTGTAAAGCACATCCTATCCACTCTTTAGATCCAATTTTTTAAACCTTGAAGAGAATTCATCATGGCTCGTAAACCGGAACTCTATACCCTAGAGTAAGGCCATGTAAAAATTCATTCCAACAAGCCAAAAACCAAATTTACCAAATCATCTACCCATTTTGACAAATAAAATAATGTAGTCGATGCCATCGTTGTCAAATCCTCTTCTACATCTACTTCTCTTTTTGAGCCTCCACAAAGGGCTCCTCAACCCACTCCTAACTATATGCCCTTAGAGAATCCTATAGTTCTATGTTCAACAAAATCATGGCTACATACCTCATTCAACTTCCCCATTCTATATATTGATGATTCACATCCCAAACCCACATGGTACCATGAAGACCACTATTGTAAACATCATCAAGTCAATGGTCACGACATCAAAAGTGCCTAAATTTCAAAGATCTCATATAACGACTCATAGATAATGGGGACCTTCAATTGGACAACCCTAATGCTCCTTCTCTTAATCGATCCCTAGATGTATTCAAGCAACCCTTCCCTAATCATATGCAAAATAATCAAAGTAATCCCCTTACATATCAAACACCCAATGCCCATACAATCATCAATATAAGAAAAGATTCAACATCACCACACATCTATTATCCCATCCACTCTAGCCACATCCATTCCACTCACATCGACACTACCCTCACCTCTATAATCATATCTACACCCGTACCCTTATCTACAAATATTATATCCATATAAACTATACCCACATAAATTACATCCATAAATACCACATTTACATCTATCTCAAAACATATATTTACATCCATAACTATATCTACACCTACTTCCCTATCCTTACGTACAACCTCATCCGCAAATCGCATCTATTCCCACATCTATCTCAATATATATCTCTACACCCATACCTACTTTGACATCTACTTCTTTATCCACATCTACAACCGTATCCATACCCACATCAACATCCAAATCCATTTTCACATCCATATCATCCCTTAAAACTCCTATCAAGTAGATATTCCCCTTTGATGCAATTGCAAGTGATGTACCTACCCCATCCTTATCCTCAACAATTCCAATCACTTCTACACCAACACCCCCAAAATCCACACAATCTACAACCCCTTCTCATTGTACCACTCGTGCTATCCAACAACCACCTTCATCTTCAATCCCCACATCTACAACACCACCTACACCCAAATCATCTAATTATACCTCTAAAGATTCCCCATTCAAAATCATTATCATTCCCACTAAAGGAAAAGCCTCGCAATAAAAATCTAAAACCTTGGCATCCCTACTCAAAAATCTCTTACGCATCCACATAATAAATTAGAGCTCCTCCTCCAAATCCCTAAAAATACAAACCATTTAAGTAATCCAACACCTCATCATCTATCTTAGGACCTTGCCCATCCATTTTGGGACCAGGTCCTTCATCCAAATTCTCCATTACCAACAAATATGAGTCAAAACCATCCATTCCTTCTTCCAAGTCCAAATCAGAATCAAAGGCTCCCATAAAACCTCATAAGACTAATTCACCACTTTTTCCTTGATCCTCCTCTCCCAAATCTAACCCATCTACAATAAAAAAACCCCTCTTCACAAAACCCCATTAGGTCCTATACTAAAATACTTCAGCTTCTCATTTAAGCATCAACAATCACCCTACCCCCAATCAAATCTTTTAATTCACATGGGAAAAAAACCAAAAGGTGTTATTATAACATCATTTTATCTTATCATCGTACCCATGGACATGACATTGAACATTGTAGGGCCCTCCAAACCTTCATCAATAATATCATAGAAGATGATTCCCTACTCATTTAAGAAGATCACCCTTTCCCATATACTAGTTCATCTAAAAATAATCCTCTAATCAAATATACAACTTCTAATTCCTCTAAATACCCTTTCTCATCTAAATCATTCATCGCAATCCCTCCTCCAAATAATATCTCTTCCAAAGAAGGCACCTCTTTTATTAACGCCATTTGTACCGCCACTTGCTCTCAACCTTATGATCCTCAACCATCCACCCAACATAAACCCAAATTTATCATCTCTACTCCATCTAATGAACCCACTCCATCTCCATCTTCATCTAGGGATAAGGTATTCATCTTAGCCTCTCTACCCACTCAAAATCCTACTACCATTGAACAAAGTGTTATAAAACAACTCCATCAAAGCTCAGTTAAGATGTATTTCTTAGAACTCATAAAAATATATCCCAATCATGAACAAGATCTCATTGAAGCATTGCAATGTATTGCAATTACCACCGATGAGACTTAAACATTCACATCTCTTGTAGAAGCCCGCACATCTTCCGCTGCCATATATTTTGACAATTATGAAATTCAAGAAATCCTACCTAAGGATCATGATCTTCCCCTCTTCATCACTATCCATATCAATGACACCTTTATCTAACATTATATGATTGAAAATGGTTCCAACATCAATATAATATCATCTCACACCTTTGACCAACTCAAACTTCCTAAATCCATTATCGCTCAATCATCTCGTAGTTCTTCTTGCTTTCAACGATGTTGTCACCCCCGCTTTGGGAAAAATTATTCTCCCCATCCACGTCAGTGAAAAACTCCTCCATGATCTCTTTTACATTATTGAGGAGTATTTCCAATATAATGTCTTGCCTAGATGCCCATGGATCCATGCCATGATGTACATCCCATCTACTCTCCATCATTGTATCAAGTATGAGCATGAGGGAAAATTCATACCCTCCCCATAGATCTACCTCTATTTAAAGCATGCCACATGATCTAATAGTCAAATGACGTGCTCATCCCTAAGCTAGATTCATCTCGTAGAGCAATCCACTAGTTCGTTTGTACCTACATCCAAGCTACCTAATGATGAATCTCTTGACACCGTGATACAAAGTATTTTACTGGGGGAGTACCAACTCCTCGACCTCAATGCTCTTTCTAAACCTAATCAACTTAGTAGACCCGATAAAGCTTATATATATCAACCAAACATTGGGGATATAATTTATTTTGGAGAACTTCATCTCAAAACCAATCTCATCTATGGTGGCATCAATCACCCTTCCTCTCACATCGATGATCAACCCCATACTAAACCATATACCAATGGTTTTGACTTCCTCTATAATAAATAATTTTCATACACTTACCTCCATCACTACAAGTGGAAGGGATTCAGTCTTGGACATTATGAACAAGGAATGCATGATCTTATCATCGAACAATTACCAAACCTCATGAGAAATTCAGACTTAGTTTCAAAGAGTAGCCCATGGACCCTCTCACACATACTTCATTCACATCTCCCATGTATATCGATCCATCACCTAATTCTTCTCCATCTAATGACCCCATGGATACATATGATACTTTATCCCTTTCTTCTAGTTTTTTTAATCTCTACCATCACTTTAGGACCATTCACCTATTAGGTTGAAGGTGAAACTAGGTCCCTTCCTCTAATATTTCCCAACATTTCAATGGAAGATTCCCCTACCATTGACATTTTAAAATACAATGGACGATGACTCCATTATTTCCTACATGGGTGTAAAATATTCTCACATTTATAAAGTCTTAATGCCTAACACATCCACCCTCCTCAATGAATCCACTATCGACATCAATATAGGGACTTCGCAAGAGCCTTGCATCCTCAAAGTTAGCCAATATCTTGATCCACAAGAGCTAGGATCCTTCACCGCCTTCATTTATAAGCACAACCAAGAATTTGCATGGTCGTACGCTGACATGTCATGCGTTGATCCCAAAATTGTTGTTCATAACACCACCACCATCCCCAATGCCAAGATGATTAATAAAAAGCTACACCATATGAATATTTGTGTTTCCCTCCTTGGAAAAGAAGAGTTGCAACACATTATTTCTATTTTCTACCAATTTCATCCACCTATCGACTATCTCGTAATGGGTCTATAACATCGCACCCATGGCCAAAGCCTCTCGAAAGCTCCACATATGTACCAAATTTCAAGACCTAAATATCACTTTCCCTAAAGAAAACTTTCCCCTTCCTAACATCAATTAACTCATTGACCTTACCATAGGACATGAGATACTCTGTCTCTTAAGGATATATTTTTGGGTACAATCGGATCCTCATTGCACTGTAAGAAAACCATAAGACATATTTCATCACCCCTTGAGGAACCTTCTGCTATCATGTCATGCCCTTTGGTTTGAAAAATGTAGGGGCCACCTATTAGCATGCATGACCTACATATTCCATGATCTCATCCATAAAACTATAGAGGATTATGTTGATGACATCTTAGGTAAATCCAAGCGTTGAAAAGACCATATTTCCATCCTCGAAATCATCTTCATGTGTCTTATTTGTTTCTTACTTTGTCTTAATCTTGCCAAATGTGTGTTTGGATTTTTAACTAGAAAACTCCTTGGCTTCATCATTTTTATTAGGGGTATTGAAGTTGAACCTACCAAGATCCCTCCCTCTTTCAATCTAAAAAAAAAAATTCAGTCTTCAAGGAAAAATTCAATCAATTCATCGTTTCATCTTACAAATTGTTGACCATTGCCAACATTTTCACCATCTTATCCAAAAATATACTCACTTTAATTGGGATGCATATTTATAAAAGGCCTTCGAATATCTCAAGCATTATATTCTATAACTACCGGTGCTCACATCTCCACACAAGGGGGAGTATTTTTATCTTTACATCTATACCATCGAACATGATCTAGATGCCATGTTGGCACACCATGATGAGAAGGATAGGGAACAGTTGTCTATTATATTAGCCACACTCTCCACGATTACGAAACCCACTACAATGAATCCAAAAATTGTGTTATGCTATTTTCTTTGCTAATTATAAACCTTTCCATTATACTCTTAATAAAAAAATTATGTTGTCTTTAGCTTCAATCCTCTCAAAACCATGCATTCTAAGCCATATCACAATGATTGCATCACTTGATGGCTCATGCTCATGACTGAGTTTTACCTAGAGTTCATATCCCAAAAATCAATCAAGGGACAAACTATCATTGATTAACTAGCCAAAGCCCTCTCCATGGCAATCAAATTCCTCATGAAAAATTCCCTAACGAATCCATTTGTACCATCGACCATGAGTACTCTTCCCTCAAAATGACATTTCTCTTTGATATATATAAGTTTCGAAAAGGGAGGTGCTAGTGTCATTATCATTCCTCCTTGGGAAACTCCTATCCCCGTGGATTACAAGCTTAACTTTGAGTACACTAACAACATGACTGAGTATGAATCCCTTATCTTAGATATTCAAACCGGTATCATGCTCTGCATCCAAATCCTCGATATCTATGGTGACTCTCAACTCATTATCAATCAAATTAAGGGAATCTATCAATGCAAAAATGAAGTCCTTAAAAATACAAGGGTATTGTCAACTTTATTCTCGAGGTCTTTGATCATTACACCATCCAAATTGTCCCTTCCTAATCCAATAGTTTTATAGACACCATGGCATCTCTCACATCTCTCATCCCATGGATAATAGAATAATCAAATTTCTTCATTGTTTTCCACCTAATTAATTAACCATATCACACTAACGAGCTTCCTAATGTCAATATTGTTGACTCCAATCAATCGACATCTCGTTATAATCATATATTTGACTATATTTCTCAATCTACAATTCCCTCCACCTATCTAAAAATGGTATTAAGTATTTGCTTCAATGCTAAATAAGATGTTATCCTTGAAACATCCTAAACAAAAGTGCATTTGATGGTATTTTACTTTGATGCCTTAAATCCTAAGAATCTATCATGTGCTATCCAAGATGTCCATGAAAGAATTTTGGTGGAAACTTTAGATTTCTACCTCGCCAAACATGTTCTTTGGATGGGATATTATTGGCCCACCCTCAATCAAGACTACTATGACTATATCAAATGTGTGTTAAATACCAGCAATATTCTAATCTCATCTATATACCTAGTCGGATTTATAGCTAGCTCAAGATATTTGGACTTTATCATAGTGGGGCCTTGAAATCATTGGCCTCATTAATCCACACTCTTCTCAGTGTCATAATTCTATCCTTACCACTACTAAGTACTTCACCAAATGGGTGGAAGCCATTCCAATCACATCCACTAAAGCTAATAAAATCATTGATTTCATCTATCATCGCATCATCTGCTTCTTTGACATCCCTTATAAAATCATAACGAACAACAAAAAGTCCTTCAAAAAATATCTTAAGAAGATTTGTGCCTCTTTCAATATCAATCTTAGCTTCTCATCTCTTTATTATCCTTAAGGTAATGGCCAAGCCAAATCCACTAACAAGACTCTTCGCAATATTCTTTCCAAAATATTGATAACACAAAGTTGAAATTGGCATCTTCATATCCCTTTCACTCTATGGGATTATCGATCAACATCTTCACCTCTATGGGTGCTACTCCTTTCTCTTTTTTTTTATGGTTCCAAAGCCATTATTCCTCTTGAAGTTTAAATCCCATCCTTGTGCATTTCTCTTTGTGACTTCGTCTCTAATGAAGAATTATGCCAAGAGAGTCTAGCCCAGCTTGAATTGCTAGATGCATGTTCCTTAATCACTCTCCAACATCATCATGTCTATCAAGAAAAATCAAGTGTTCATATAAAAAACATCTAAAGGAATGCAAATTTAACATAGATGACCTTGTCCTTAAAGAAAATAAAAATTTCACCACTCTAGAAAGGAGCTAATATTGAAATGTTTCTCCCAACTAGATTGGACCATATATGTAGTCTCTTTTCACCACTTGCTTTAACAACCAACCCCAAATGCATCGAATATCATCCAGATTGGTCTGCGAAGCTCATTCGAGGTGTGCATAGGTGTTGATCCCCTCATTTATGAAATATTTGTGAGAATGATCACCCTTGGTAAGGAGTGCTTGCATAAACATGGAATGAACATACCCATTCTAGGAATTGAGATAAATAACTAGTCCTATTCTAATGCATCAGAGCATGGTATAACATGATAAACTAAATGAAAGTAGAATCAAACCATGAATAATATCAAGAAAAATTGTAACACACACATGAACATAAGGGAAATGTACAAATCAAGATCCATCACATGAGTGCTTCAAACTCTTCATTATATTCATTAATCAAATACAGTAGCCAAGATTACATCAAGAAGGGTTCCATCTCTGGGAATGTTCATAGTAGCAGGGATTTTATACATTACAGAGCTTACCATTACACATTACACAATACCTCTATATTTTTCTTGCTCTCCTCCTCGCATACAACTCCAAACACACTAACTTATATCCCTTCTCCTATTTTCTACTAGAAAACCATCCATATGAAGAATAATAAGGAATATCCTCTTAACCACTCATCATTACCTGCGAAATCTTGAAGGAATCCTCTCATGATTTCTCTACCACTACCTAGGAATATGCCATATGTCATCATGCATTCCCTTAATCGAGTTCCTTTGGCATACATGTGCCATTAATCCTTAACAACATCAACTCTTTATCCTTTCATGATAATTGTATTGATGCCCTAGAATATCCTTTCCTTGAGCCACAAGTCTCCATAGCTTATCCACATCTATATCTGGTCACTTTTCCATTCGCTCCCTATGCACGTCTTTTCCTGTTGTCCAAAACTCACTAAGTCTTGAATCCATCTGCCTGGGCGCAAGCCTTTGTGCCTCTCCAAGAACTACTTCTTTGTGTTCCTCATCTCCCTACTTCTGCGTGCCATAAGGATTTACACGTTAGGTAATTAGTTATTTTAGGGGTCCAAAATATATTATCATGCATAAATATAGGTTTGGATTCTATTGCTTAGCCTCCTCGATGGTAAAATAAAAAATGAACATCTCAATGCATTGCACTTGCGGCCTTTCTACAAGTAACACATCTACCAACGTGATATTAGTCACATTTTATGATTTCATTATGTCATTAGCCTTCCCATCTCTCACTATAATGATTTATAAATATGTAGTCTACAATCAATTTCCTATATATGACCTTAAATATGGGCACCATAGATCTACCCATAGCATATTCCTTATAGAAAAGTTCCTCCTTCTAGGTAGGAATCCCACAACCATTACACCCATCACCTTCTTATCTACCTATTAGAACCATGATAAGGGTACACAAGTGTCATTTGTAAATCTTATCTTCCCCTCCCTAAGTGGTCTACTTGGCTATCCTCACTCTATATTAAAAGGCAAAAATTCAGGGACACTCATATTAAAAGCTATATTATCCAAACTCGGACTACTCCATCAAAGGACAACTATTCATATAAAGAAAATAATGTCAAAAGTATAGAATGATCCTCGAAGGACATCTATCATGTATTTTATATTTTGATCTAAAAAGTTAAAAGTTAAAATCAAAAAATCCCGAAAGTAAACCATTCCCTTGAATGATGGCTACTTTCTTACCATCATAGAAAAGGCTTCCCGCATTAATCATCCTTATAAATATCTAAAAGATAAATCAAAATTCAAAAGAAAGCATCCTAGGAAAACTTCGACATTGATAAAATTTACCATCTACAACAAACTTCTCGTATTGATCAATTTGTATATTTCTCAGAGATGGGGCATATACCTAGGAAAACACCTAAGGAGATACTACTTCCTCCATACAAAATACATATAAAAACCTTTGTCATGTCTACAGTAGGTGTGTAAGAACACCTTTCATTTTTCCCCTTGTGATCTAAAATATGACTAACTATCATTGGTTATGTGTTAACACCTGCCATAGGCTACAAGTGCATCACTTTGTGTGTGTTCCCTTTCATGCTTTACCTCCAATCTAGTCCAAAAGCATCTTTACTATGCATGTTCTTTACTATGATGAAGTGTACTATTCTATCTATGAAGATCACTTTCATATCTAATCCAAACCATCTCATCATCATTTCTACTACAACATATACATCCTAATCTAAAGTTAAACCATAGTATACTTATCACATCCATTGTACCATTTTTCATCTAAATCCATCACATCGTCTACATATAATATTTTCAAGACCATCTACATCCACTTCAATAAATTTAATCTAATTTCAATCACACCTAATCTAAATTTAATATAACATCTACATCCCATCCATCATATCTAAATCATATCCATTATATCTAATCATATCCATCTTATTACATCTAATCTAAGTCCATCATATCTTTTAAATATATAAATTAATATGCCATCATCACATCTAACATCCAAGCTCATCCAAATCAATATATAAACCATTATCCATCAAATCAATATCCACATCATCAACATCTCATCCATACATCATATCAAATATCTACATCATCATCTATATCTAATCATATCCAATCCATCACATATAATCTACATCCAATCAATATATCACATCACATCATTAATATGCATCACATCACATCTAACATCTAAATCAACATCCATAATCTAATCAAACATAAACATCCAGCAAAGCATATAAATCATCACATCCATCTAATCTACTCAATACAACACATGAAAAGCATGACAAAATAATCACATGCACACAAACACACACAGACACACATATCATCAAATTTTCTATACAAGCGTGATAGGTCTCAACTGGGATCTATCTCAAAATCTATACATCAAACTTGTTATCAAAATCTATGCCTATACAAGGTTCACCCACCAGGTGGTGAACTCAAGATCAGACACTCTAGGTCCGTAACCATGTCACTGTTAGTGTAGGGGTCTGTTCTCATCCCTTCCCACCCTTTGGTCTATCATCAGGTCCATGATCCTACCTTGGCCGTGTTTACGCTATCTATGCTCCCGATGCCACCTATTGCATTAATCTCCATTATATCCTCTCTTTGGCTAAGTATGCAACATATAATGACACATCGTGTACCTCGTCATGACTATGAACACATATAACAACACACCTCATTGCCTTGGGACTAGTATTGTTCTAGTGACACTATACTAGGTGAATCCATTTGACCTACTCCTCATGTGGCTCCCTAAGCCTCACCCCCTATCACCTCATATGTGTGACCTAGAACTCCATATTTGGCCTAATAGGCCTATCTCGTGATGTCGATATTTGTCATAATGTTGTGTGACCAGGTCTCTCTCATGGCGGATCCGTCGAAGCTCATGGTGTGCATTATCTTGCTCCTAGTGATCTGCATCTAACTCCACCTATAATCTAACTATCTCTGTATCTGATCCTCCATTTCCACCACATCCTACTATAATCATTTCCATCTCTCCTCCTGTGGGTACTTCCACCTCTCCTCCTACTGCGCTACCTACCTCCTCGGTGGTCTTTGGCCACCAATTGATGCATCCACCACTCCACATACCCCTCTCCCACTCCTAAATCATCCACATACGTATCCCATGCCCCCTCCTCCACCAATGGGTCCACCATCATAGGGATGGGAAATTCTAGCTTCTTCTTATCTAGTTTGTATCTAATATATGCTCCATGAACCATTTGAACCACTCCAAACTACCGCATCACCCGTATAAAATGAATAGTCTCTACCATCTCTGGCCTTGTTACTTACACCCATATAACTCTCCTCATCCTTGAAAGATGTACATCCATGCCTATCCATATATATAAGCATCTATATGGCCTCCATATCACATCATCTACCTCCAAACAAGCATGATCTCTCAACATACCAATCCTCACCGTTGTCTCTATGAGCCTACTCGACTTGCCATCTTAAGAATGTAACTAATATATCAAGTGCTCTCTTGTGACCCATGGAAGCCTTTATGACATAACCATGACTATGTGCTCATAAGCCCAATAGTGAAGTAGGAAGCCCAAATCCATCCTTTACCTCCTCCCGAAGTGTACATCCACAACTCATAATATAAGCGTGCTAAGTGTGATAAACCAAAGGTGAACATTATCCTGTGATTGACTATATTTGCTACCCATCTTGATAATTCCCATGGAAATTTTCCTCCACCTAAGTCTATAAATACATAACATGTATCACCATCATAACCATACAAATCCGTCAGCTCCCTAGTGTCACCGATCGATACCGTGTCTCATTGTGGAATGCCCCGATACAAAGGAAATTTGTGGGACATCCACCCCAAATAATCTGTTGGGGTGGGATCCATGTGAAAACATTTAGAACTATAGAATATCAAATCCAAAACATGTAAATATGGATCTAACAATCCCCACAAAATCTACAGCAGTGGAAGTATAAAGAAGAATAATCCAAATCACACAAAAGTACACACACATAACACAACATGTACCGTGGTTCACCCAATGTGGGCTACATCCACCAAATATAGAGATCTCATATATATAATATAATAAGAGATTACAAACCAAATATTCTACACAAGAGTACATGCATCTCTACAAGAGTATTGCTTCCTCTAGATCTCCAACCAAATCTTCTTGAGTACACTAAACCGTGCCTCCATACCACCACTTGTGTCTCCTCCAGATCTTTAACCAGATCTCCCTGAGTGTACTATAATCATGCCTTTATAACACCCCAAATATCACATACCTGAATCTACCCTGCATCTACCACTATGCAGCCAAGCTCTCACTATACCGTGAATTGGAAAACAAGACCTCTAGAAGGGTCTACCAATGTGCAACCATAACCGTGCACCAAGAAATAAGTCTCTCCATCATCACTACATCAACCTATGCAAACATGAAGACAACTTCCTCTACAATACTAGATTCCTATGGATCAACAATACATCATGATCTCATGGATATGTAATACAAGATCTCACAACAACCTATGGATCTACAAGAATGAGCAATAACAAGATCTCACAACAACCTATGGATCTAACAAGAAGAAACACTAAGTGCTTTTGCATATTATGCAAGCCATTACATGAGACTAAATAATACAAAGTAAATACAATAGAAGATAATACCATCTTCTCACCAACAATGTACCTGCACTTTCCTTTTGTTTAACTTCTCTCTATGAAAGCTCCTATCTTCATGCAATCTACTTTTTCTTTTTCTTTTTCTTCTTCATCCTTTCAACCAAGGATAGATCTTCTTCTCATCTAACACTTCTAACCCTAGTTTTCTAACTTATATAAGCTTAGCCAAACTTAGGGCACGATAGACATGTAATTACATCCAATATATTTTATTTAAAACAAAATCTATATTAAATCCTGTTGCTTATAAATAAAACACTCATGTATAGGTAACTCGATGTCGATTCTTACTCGATTGATGCTGATCACTACCTAACTGATGTCAGTCACTTCCGATCGATGCATGTCACTTCCTAACTGATGTTGGTCACTGTGTAACCAAATCATTTTGTAATGCATGTTCCAGTGAAGCTATTTAGCTCCATAACCTAACATTAACCATGTCAATGTCGTCATCCTGCCCTCATTTGTTATACGCACTATTAGTGTCCCGCGGATTGGTAATCTCAAAATATGATACATGTAATCAAATGTGATTGTCATCTCTCCCATCCTAAACCACAAAGTGTCGGTCTTAGGATCCCATCTATCTATCAAGGCTATGATTAGTCATTTATCTCTAAACACCCTTTGATAATGGTTGAATCCACCTAATCTAACAACTTCTAAGTGGTTCCACTTTGTATCGTAACATCATCCCTCATCATCCCTAACATGGATGAGACTCTATCTCTCGTGATATAGTGTGTCTTCGTGGCATGAAAAAATCACCCAAATAGGCACCCACCAACATCCAATCATCTAAAACCATCATTTGTCATCATTTTAATCAATAAAATCATATTTCAACCCGATCAACGCTAACCAACTAGTAACTAGGTCGATGCCGACTCACCTTGGTTGATAATGACCCATCCATTATCCTCCGATCAGCCCTTGGTGCCCATCAATTTCTAAAAATTCAAAAATAAAAATTTAAACTAAGCTAGGTTTTTGGACTTACCACTCTCCATGACCACAGTGCTTCCTTCCTCCACTTTGTTGCTGTATCCATTTTGATCAAATCTCAAGATTTTATACCTCTCAGAGATCTAAATTTTAAAAATCATATCATTTAAATGAGCTAAGTTGACTAACTCCACCATTTGTATAGGCGCACCGAACCAATCACTTTAAACCCAAGCCAAATCGCCATCAACCCCACCCATTCGCCATCAACCCCAACCCTATTTTTCATCCCCATCTTATTTATCCAACCTTTTTATCAAATTATATTTTTTCCTAGTTTTGACTTGTGTGTTACTCATAACACACCTTTATTTGTCCCATTGGGCTCAATTGGCTTATCTATATATCTCATCATGTATCTTTCATCGCATCCAAACCCCACTCTGCAACCATCCTTGTGTTCCCTTTTGAGACACCGTCTTTTCTCTTAAGCCCATAATTGTGTCCATATTTTTATCCTCGTCTCATCTGGACACATATTTTCAATTCCTCATGTATGAAGGATATCACATTCACTTTTTTCCCTGCATTTTTTCGACCATTTTCTTGACCATCCTTGCATTTTTTTGCGCATATTTTTGATGTCTTCCTTGACCCATTGGTCCCACAATTTGGCAATCCAACCGAGTGGATCCCATTAGAATTCCTTCCATCTTACAAAGTGGTTTTCATCAACTCACAGGTCCATAGGACATTGTTATCATCTCCATTGAGGCCATACTTTGTTCCCTACTAAAGTGATTCCAAAATCACCGCCATATTTTTGTTTTTGTTTTTGTTTTCTTATCCCTCTCCACTTGGGGCATCTTATCTCATATTATCTTTTCTCATCATTTTTATCCTTTTCATTTTAGCATTTATTTCTTTCAACCTCATGATCAATTTACATTCATATCATCAATCCCTATTTTGAGGGGGAGCACCTTAACCATCATCTTTCACTTCTTGTTTTTGTCTCGTGGCTTGCCTAATGCAAACCACTTGAAAAAGGGGAAAATGACACCAATTTTTGTATGCTTTTCCCCATCCTGCGTTCAATCCCCTTTTTCGTCATCTTGCACATACATACCTCTTCCTATTCCAATTCCTATTTTCCCTCCTACATCCTAATTTCCCACTTTCCCATCATTTATTTTATCTTCCATAATCCATCCTTAATCATATTTAATTACCCCTAAACCCACCCATTTCCCTAATCTCTTCCCTAAACATTGATTCTATCATCCATAGACATCCATTTACACTTGTTTAATGCATTTATACCCTCTACCCACATTTTATCTTCCCTATGCAATCCTAACCCTCCTAAAGAGCTTAAAACCCTACTATACCCTCTTTAGGCCCCTTTGTATCAATTTGATCACCATATCCACCACCAAAATCAAGAGTTAGCTGCAAAATCGATAGTAAACCATGTGGGTCACCATTAACCCTATAAGTAATCCTATACCTCCCTCTCGTGAGGATGTAATTTTGAGAATTCAGTCTTTTTGCGAATTTTGCTATATTTCTTTCTCTTCTTTGGAGCTATAGCCATAAAATTAAAGATCTTTTAGAGATATTACATGCTATTTTGAGAGATTTCAAGTCCATATCCTTACTTGATCCCTCATCATATATTCATAAGACTTTTGCATCGGTATTGTAGGTCTTCCAGTTATCTTAGAGCTTCATCTTTATCAAAATTCATTGATCCTTTTTTCGACAATCATTTTCCCATCCATTTAGTCCCATCAAAACCTATCTACCCCTAGTCACCATCGACCTTACCTAGTCATCATCGATCCGATCCACATCAACTTTATTTATTTCCTCTACTTTATCTCTCATCTTCCTTACAACTTCCTTCGTAAATTAGGCCTTTATATTCGTGTAATCCACATGTTTAGAAGCTCATATTTCATCTTCACTACACTAGTCACCGCTTGATCTAACCCAATTTTCGTGACCATATCTACATTTATCAAATTTTTCAATTTTTTACATCCTTTCTATCTCTCCAACATTTTAACATTAGATCCATGACCTTCTCGGTGTTTTAGATCCTATTGCGAGATGTTTTTTCTACATTTTTGATCTACTCTGCTACAGTCACCATCAAATGTCCCTTTTAGTATCGAGTCATCGTTGACTAGACCAAGTTTGATCTCCTTATCTCATTGTTATCATTACTTATCTTATCAAATATTTAGCATATTTTAGATCTCTATTTTATTCTATTATTTGTTGTATCCTATCCATCCATTATCATTTATGTATATTTTATCAAAGCATGTTGACATCCATCCCTAGGAAGTTATCACTTCTCGAGATTGACCTATTCAGAAACCCACCATCTTATCTACTAATCCTTTTTGTGTTTAGTCTCTCTTTTTGTGTAGGTTATCGAGCTCGTAGTTGAGAGGATATTTTACACTTTATTATCTTCATCATCATATCATATCAAGAGGTATCCTTAAACCCTCTCATCATTTGGAGTTTCCTATTTTCTTGTATTCCTTTCCATTAACTTGAAACATGAGCAGGAAAATTCGATCAACAATCTCCAATACTTACATATGGGTTATAATGTTGTTTATTATCATCTTTTTGTGATCAATAGCTAAATTATGGATATGATTCATATGACATGCACGAAATTTATCTCTTATATATTCCCAAGTGGGAATTATTTATTCATTTATGCTTCCTATATAAAACAAAAATGTCTCGTAAAGGGTTTATATAGTTGACTCTCACTCCATAAGAATTTCACATAGTCCTATGATTCTTTATAGGGGATGAAATAAAATGTTGTCCATACACATAAAATGGATAAATGTTTTCTAATTTCCATTGTTACTTTTTATGAATAAAAAGTACGACCATGACTTAGTAACATCTAGAATTTCCATATGTCCTAATTGTGAAGGGAAATGTATATATGCCTGTAAAAAAATTAATTTGATGAATCATACTTGATGTTTTTATAGATGTGCCTATAGAATCTTTGAAAAACTAAGATTTATAAATTTTCTATGAAATTCCATGAGTGGGAGATTTAGTAGCATATTCCATGTCTATTGTGCACTTATATTATGCTCTTTAACTATGTTTCTAAGAAATTTAATTATGTATAAAGTGTTGATATTGTGAATGGATGGTACTTATAACCCACATTAACATATCATGATAGATCTATGATATTTCCTCTAATTTTGTAACATACTTTGCAATGTAATTCAAAAATTCATGGTGATAAAGGATAGGTTAACGATACATGTTTTCCATCCATATTGAAATCATGTCGGATTGATTGTGTACATTTATTCTAGCATCATTACATGTAGGAAGATATTAATTTGGCCATATTTATCTATGATTTTTTTATTCTCTTTGTAATTCCCATGGATATTTATGATGAAAAACATTTATGGATCCTCGCATTTCATAACAATCTATCCAAAGTGCATTCGGTATATTGTTCAACATGATTAACAATTTATACATAATGATGTCTTGGATCGGATTGTAAAATTTATGACTTGTTTATCAAACTAGGGTCATCATTAATAAATATAAAAATTGGTTATTCTTTTTATTCCCTTCTCGTGGATTCCATGTATTAATAAAACAATCAAAAATTATTTTTCCTTTGTGACCTATAAGGTATCATTCCATTCTATATTTTTGACATCTTAAGCCACCTTGACCCAAACAACCATATATTTTTACACTTATTATCGATATCTGACATTTGTTCCCATAAAATATGGAGGGAAATAGTATTTAGATTTTTTTAAATAGGAGGCATATGTGATAATTTTTCATCCAATGGATTATCATAAAATATAATGAACATATTATATTTTACATGAATGAAGAAAAGAAATAACATACCTTGACCAAATGTCTCTTGTACCAAAGTGGTTGATGAGGACCTCATCAATGAAAATATTGAAGCAAAGGTGGATATATATAGAAATAATTTGTGGGTGTGTAATAATACTTTCATTTCTCCATTGGTAAGAATTTACTCTATTGGTGCTCATTCTAAGCTCGCCCCTTAGTTTTAAATGTGCCTCCAAATATTTTCATGTCCTGTTTGCTAGAACTCTGAAATATGTGTATTCAAAGGATAAACCCATGTTAAACCTAGAAAAATCTTGTGTTAATGCAATAAATCTAGTGCAAATTTTCTTTCACAACCACGTTGTTACAGAAATATTTTCATGTAAAATTTGTTAAACATTCATATCAATCCTTGCAAAAATTTCCTTGAGTGTCATCCTTTGTTAATCCTTATGTAAACTACATTTTGTTTCTCGACACCCGAAGGCACGTGGCATGTTTTGGTTTTCTTCATGATATCAGGCCTAATTTGAATGTTTGTAGAAGTAATGTAAATATGTAAGGTTCAAAATAATCCCAAGGCCTGATGGAATACTCTAGGAATACTCACATGAGCATAATGTAAAATGTGGACACATCCTTGTTCCCTAAAAGGAAACATGTGTAAAGATATCATTGGAGTGGGGAGACAAGCCTTTATTCACCTTTACACTTTACACCTGGTAAAGTGCAAAGTGAAGTTGCAATTCCGAAGCCCGAAGGGGGACATACATCAACTCTATAATCAAAGTCAACAGTGGGTGATTGGGTCAAACTTACAGTTTTTCATCTTTTCTACAAATGAGAAAAAATAAGGTAATAAGTGAAAATAGAGGGTCGGAAGTCAAGAAAAAGGGAACAAAGTATTATGATCTTTCAAGACATGCAATTGGTAAAAAAAAACCTAAGGCCCGATGACCTAAGTCACTTCATAAAATTCTTTCACTTCAAGCCCGTTAACAACAAAAGAGGTGGCTCATTAATGCACTAGTTGTATCGGAGTAAGTCGATTAACACAAATGACTTGTGTAATAAAAAATTTAGATGATAGGATGTGAAATGATTATAATGAATGAAAAGATGAGAATTATGAAATTTCCCCATGAATGCAATCTTTGACATTAATACATGAATCCATGAGCAGTTAATACAACAACTTGTTTTAAATAAATCTACTAGTACTCAAAAGTTTTAAGGTTTTAAAAATATTTTCAATCAGTATTGAAGGATAGCTGAAGCAAGAATCAAACCCAAAGATCAGAGTTTAGTTATAGTTCCTTCTCAGTCATGTTTCGAGAGTAGTGATTGGAGTTTTGGTGAAAAGGTAAGTACATCAGTTCCTATATTTTCTATGATCTTTTGAGAGTTGGTTTAAGAGGTCTGGGTTTTTGTGAAAAGAGGTGTGATAGAACTGAACCAAAATCATGAAGATCCATGTGTTACCCTCGAAAACAAGTTCCAGTCTTAGTTCCCCTTTAAACAGAATTGCAGATTCTGATATTGCATCTGCTGACTTAGAAGATTTTAAGCAGAGGCTACACTCCCCTAAAGAAGTAATACCATGACCCAAATAGGTAATAGTTATATTGACCTCGCTACTTTCTTTCCCTCCCGCTACTTCAAGCTTCGAAAATTGTATGGGTATGTGCTCAACACTACAATCCTATAACTAGAGAAGTTTGGGACGGAAGGGGAGATTTTGTTTTATCTTTCCAAGAGTAGGAATTTGACAGAATGTTGGGTTTTCCTCCCACAAGGGAAGAGGGGGATATTACCAAGGATTCAACACAGAATACTAGAACTCACATTCAAAGAAATGGACAAAATTTATGAATGACCATTGGTTGAATAATCTACAAACTTCTACCCCCAGAATGACAAATAAGTTGAATAGGGATAAATTTATTGAGGAATTTGGAGATGTGATTACACTATTGAATCGAGTAATGGGTATTGAATCTACTACCTTCTTTCAAGAATGGATGTTTCAATTCATTTAGGTAATACTTACAAATAAAAATCCTCTCCCTTGGGTTGAGATCATAAGTAGCCATATTCATGAAAAAATGATGGGAGTTGCCCAGATTACAAGAGGAGAAAATCCCAGAATGGAAGAATTTTTCATGACTTCTTACCTCATTTATAACATCGTTTTTCATAGAGATTTTATAGAATTACTATTGAATGGTGATCTTAGCACTTTAAGGTGTATGATGCTTTCTTTCAATTGAGGATGGAAAATTATGAGATGCATTACATAAATATTTCCAATCACTTATTTACACCTATAATTTGTTCATACCACCCTGACTGGGAGACTGAAAGATTCTCCCCTGATGCTAAGAGAGTCATTACTCAATACAGGTGTTATTTCATCCAATTCAGGACTTATTCATATATCAGGGTTAGTGGTTTTGATGGGAAACCTTATGTGCTACCCAGGTGTGTAAATGAAAAATGGGCATTAATGGAATTGGTTAGACAGTTTCTATTAATACATCAGTTCATTTCCCAAAAGCATCTAACATCCCCAATCAAATTTCCCATAGTCATAGGGAATTACACTTGTCCGAACATCTAGAAGGTAAAAATGTTGGAAGGAGAGATGAACAGGTGCATAATGGATAAATTTGAGGACATAAAACATTATGATATAAATAATAGCATACATGAGTATTATGCCTACTCAAATAGAGAAAAAAATTCATTGTGAGGATTTCTAGATGAACTGTGTAGTTGAAAGGGAAGTTAGACAAAGAGAGCATTCAAAAATGACCTTATCCCATATGAGTGATTTTGGGGTCATCCAAACACTTGAAGGGGATGATAATGTGATAAGTGAATAATACATCTAGGGAAATATTGCTTCTCATCCTTTTCCACCAATCAATTGGGACACTAGTGAGAAAAATATAACCAAGAAAATATTGAAAATCCCATCCGACTCTCCATAAGGTGGTTATTTTCAAAAGGAGTGGATATAAGTTACCAAAATACCCCATTATTAAGAGAATATAGAAATAAAAATCTCATTGATGATGTTCTCCCCCATATTGGAGGGTTTATGCCACTAGGGAGGTTTCATGGAGACAAAATATTAAGAAGTTGGACTCATTTCCAGTAACAGGTGATGTAAGTGCCCAAGATAACAAAATTAGAACTTCCCCTCCTCAAACAATGATAATAACCAGATAAATTCTTTAGGAAGGTATGGTCGAGGGCCTTATTGTTCATGCTACTCCCTTATAGATTGTTCCAACATCCACTTTGGGATCCAAAGGAAAAGAGAAAATGATGGAATCCACTCTTAAGAAGCCTAAGGAGGAAAAATTGCTTGAGACTCCTCATGAATTTCAAACACCAAATATTGTCCTGTAGGGATCAAAGGAGGAGAAACAAGTCTAGCTTCAAAATAGGAAGAAAACTAAAATATCTGAATGGGTTGATTTGGAGGAGGTAGAGACCCCTAGATAGGTAATGAATCTTGATGTCCTTGTTATCTCATCTACTATCACCCAATCTCCTACAAATTTTCTCATTGAGCAACTTGTACCTATGATGACAACCCTTTCCATTCCAATAGCTCTAGTTGCTTCACCCATTAAGGAACAACCCCTCATGAATGCTCCTATACTTGATGCCTCAAATATTCCACAACAACATGTTGAGACCACCCTGAGCCAACTCCAAGTAGTGTGACAATAGAAGAGGAGCAAAGTATTAGACATGGAGTACAAGCTCGTGACGAGGAAATTATATTATAAGAAGAAAATTCAGATGTCGAGTTATAGAAGTACCTTAAGACACTAAATTAAATGCAGAATTCTTGAATCTCACATTCCCACAATTGAATCCATCTCCCAGGACCTGGTGAGATGATCTCTATTCCTAGTAAGAAAATGGGTGAGGACTCAACATGGGTAGAAAAGGAAGTTGATGACCAATAACCCCTAGCAGTTTAAGAAATAGGGGACCAATCTGAATCTATGGATGGAATTGAGGGTTAGGGTGGACTTATAGGACCAGGTACTCAGGAGGAACCAATATATGTAGCTTCAGAAGGTATTTCTATGCCTTCTTCCTTTTACAAAGCCTTTGCACAGCTTATCCCTATAACTCCAATTCTACAATCACTTGATGAACATGAGTCTCCCATAAGAGAGTGGATAGGTAGTACTCTCCCAAAGAAGAAGAAGGTGGAAATACAACTGAATGATGATGATTTATAGAGCCTAGCTCTCCTCAATCCAGCAAGACCACCAAAAAGGAAAAAGTTATCTCTAGGGAAACCCTGAGTAAGAAAGGAGAATTATTCATAGATGTTGCAACTCCCAAAGCTGATGTACCTCGAGGAGAAGCATCCCTATCTAATTTTTAGGTCTCTAGGATCTCATTAGGTAAGCCTTCTAACAAAAATGAAATATGATTGCTCAGACGTATCGGTAGAAGAGGTATTCCAAAGGATTGATGAGTTCAAAGAAACTAAGAAGGATTTAAAGGCCAAGAATGAGGCACTATCCAACTTGGTCAAAAATTTGACCAGAAATCACAAGAAAAGGAAAGTTGGCATCCTAAAGATCACCAATGATGACATCAAGAGAGTAAATGACTTAATAGAAAGAGGGGAGGCCACTATCCAATGGGATAATGATTTGGTTATTAGAGGTGAATCAATAATCACAAAAGTTGTGAAATAATATTCCCGTATTTTTGAAAAGGTAGAAGCAACCAAGGCATTAATGGATAAATGCGAAGCTAAGAAATTAATGTGGACTGATATGCTACCAAAAATGGGAGCTATCAAAACTTAGGTGATGACTTGGTTGTTAAAGAAGGAATTATGTCTCTTGACTATGTGGGAAATCAACAGAATATTACAATATGGAAAAAGTAAGAGTGGAGATTTTAACAAAATATGTTGAAATTATTGATGAATTGAGAGACAAAACAATGGAATATATCGGTGGCCTTCATGCTCTGATAGAAAAATTAATTGGGACAGATAGTGGAGAAACAATTAGAATGGAGAGCACTAAAAATTTGATTAGAATTTTCGGGAGTATGAAATTTGTCTGACTATGAGTTTGGCTTACATGTTTTGGATTTTATGTACTTGAACATTTAGTTGATCAATTGCATTTTCTGTTGTAATTTTGTATTTCTTGCTTCTCTGAATTACACTAGGTCTGTCCTTAGTGATTAAGCTTTGGTCATTTGTTCAATATTGTGGTGTGAGATTTTACTTTACAATATTGAATGCAATTATAAAATCCTTGCTGAAATTATTTTGTTGATGGATTTTTGTAAGCTTTCAAGTGTATCTTAAGCGTATGAGATCAGAAGCAAGAAATGCTTCATTAAAATATTTTCATGAGCTTTTGTGCTGAGTATTTTAAGGATTGTGTGAAATATTTTTCATAATTGAGTATCAATGAATGAAAATATTTCTTTAAATGGAAACTGTGACTAATTGATGAATTGTTCTTTATTGTCTGGGATGTCATATATGTCTGAGAAAGTACTTTTTGTGAGTAGTGTCATTAAGTGATATATTATCTTACAAATACCCCATATTTTGAGTCTCATCGTATAATACAAACCCTCTTTTTGTCATCCTGTTGTGTTATTTACAAATATTAGTGAAAGGAACCCTTGATCTTAATTCCCTTTATCAAAAATGCAACAACAATGCAACTTATCTGTCTATAGTAACATTGTCTGTGGTGAAATAAGTGTATACATCACTTTGTGTGACAACTTGTGAAAGTGAAGTGTTGTGTTTATGGCCATGCTTATCCCAGACTAGATCTGTTGCCCCAAAGATATTGAGAAGTAAAAGATTTATCCCTTCTACTATGTTTTAGGTTACCCTTGGGTTCTCTCACCCTGGTCAAAGGAAGGACCAAAAGTAGTAGGGTTGGCCATTCCTTTTGTACGTGTCACCCAGTGCCCTCTAAAGCCTCGGTTTCAATATGTTTTTCGGACATTTCCTAGCTACAAATGACATAAAATTTCCAAGATGAACATTATTAAAGTACCTCAGAGTGTTTTTTTAAACTACTTGGCCCCAAAGGAGGTGTAAATTTGGGTTCCAACACACTTTTGGTGTTGTTGTTGGGGAATGTTTCCTAGAATTAAGAAAAATATGTGTCTCTCGGTAGCATTTACGGTGTATTTGATATAAATGCATGTTAAAAACCCAAATCCTTTGTTGAGATTTTCTAAAATATTTGAATTAATTTTCTATATTTGGTGAGTACAAGCAAGCTTTCCATTAAACTTGAATCTTTTGGGAAAGGCTTGAAACAAGACTGTGAAAAGTTACAAATTTTTATTCATTTACATGTAAAGTCATCATCTGGAAAGTTATTTCAAGTGATCAATACATCTAAGGTCCAAGACCTTAGTGGCGGCTCTGATTTTGTGAGAAATCTGGTGAGAACCAAAGGCAAAATATCTAAATATTTTTTATTAACTTTTCAATTTCTCAAAGTTGAAAGGAAGGAAATCCTTCTCCAAATCAGATCCTAACAAAGATTTTTCCCATTTGAAAAGACCAATCCAAGAAGAAAATAAGTCTAGAAAGCATTGGCTGATCGAAGATTTGAACAAAAAGTTGTACCTATTGCTAAAACTGATCAACCTTTAGTGGAAGATTATTCCAACACTTCAGACAATTCTAGATCAAGTAGTCCTTGTGCTAATTTATACACTCCAGTTCAGGAGGGGCCTTCATTTACAAGTGATCAGGGTATTCTTCAATTTCCTCCTTTATTGATTATAAATAATAGAGTATTTTGTGAGACCAAGTCATTAAAGGATCAATACTTTGAAGATCATACCCCATTTCCTCAAAGACCCCTAGTTCCCAACCATTTTAACCCTCATGTTGAAACACCTCCACCAAATAATATGGCTAGACCTCCACCCAGAGCTCCTTTTTTTGTAAATACTTATAGACCTATAAATTTTCATGGGATGGTGGGATATCCAAATGAGATTCCTAATGAAGTCGAAATAGACTATCCATATTTCAGGGAATAATGCCATAAGTGGAGAGCAACATCTTAAGTTTTTCCAAAATGTCATGGAAGACTATGAAATAGAGCATGAAGATGTGTATGTAAAATTATTTATACACACTTTAGATGAAGATGTTAGGGAATGGTACAAGTCACTACTAGAAAATTCAATTGATTCTTGGGTAGAAATGAAGAATGCCTTCAAGTTACAATATGGTGATAAGACAGATCCTAGGTTCTTATTGATCAATTTGAGAATATAAAGAAAAATCCTAATGAACCAAAGATAAGATTTTAATACCAAGTTTAATAAGACCTTAAAAAGATTACCTGTGAACCTTAGACCTAGTGATGACTCATGTCTAATCAAATACTCAGATGATTTTGACAAGAAAGAAAATTATTATCTGAGGGATAAGAATCCTACAAACTTGAGGCAAACCTTTTCTATGGAAGTACAAATTGAGAATAATATCAAAATACCCAAAAAAAAAAACTCCAAAGAGGGAGGGTGTCAAGTTAATTAACTGAAGAAATCCTAGACAAACAAGTCATTGGATTTGGAGGAAGTAGTCAAAAATTTAGCAGGGGCCGTTAAGGATATTTCTTACAAACTAGCTCAAGATGAGAAAGGCCTAGGGGAAAATTCTCAAGCTCAACATCAACCTCAAGAAAAAATAGATTTGGAAATCATCCCAGAGGTGATCATAGAGTAGATGATAGAGGAAAAGGACCTATGGGGTCAGAAACAAATAACCAAACCCTAGAGAAAATAAGGTAGTACCTGATCCACTGACTACTAGAGTATCTTTGGTTGAAGAAGATCATGTCATTGACTGGTGTGATAAATGTTTCTTGCCACATTATCCTTGTGACCCCAATGTTGATGATGATTCCACTAATGAAGCTACTTTTGGTGATGTTTGTATGATGGAATGTGTTGATACTATACCACAAGGGGCTACTTCTATTGAATTATTAGGTGCAAGAACTGTTGAGTCCTTTTGGATCTGTTTGGAATGGGTATCTTCTTTTCCTCTTACTACTAATGTTGATATAGATATGGTTCAAGTCTTATTTTGAGTTTCCTAACCATGATTTTGAATATCTAAGGGATTTGATGATTAATTTTTTTTTTTGGGCTATTCCTTCCGAGGAAGACATGAAGCTACTAATGAATGTTGTTGTGGCTCAAGAAAAGGACTATAACCTTCAAATCAGAATGGTTAAAGGGTCTGTCCCACCTTAAAAAAAAAACACCCATATTGACCAATATCCCCAAAAATGTTCCCAAGAAATATATACCAAATAAAGGCCTTGTTGTTGCTACCAAGCCAAGTACCTCTAATACTAGTCAGACAGTAAAATATTTTATCCCACCTAAAAAATAAATCACTCTGTCTCCTACCACAACTATGCCCAAGTATATTACTTGTGATATGGCTTAGATTTTGAGCCAAATAAAATTTACTGTGCCTAGAGTTGAGTTTCTCATAATCCCTGAGCATAGAAGAAGAGCTTTCAAATATTTGGGATTCAAAGAGGAGACAATTGTCATAAGTAAAGATGTAAACAATGTGGATGTTTCACCTACTGCAGATGAAGTGGAAATGCCTCAAGAACAAGAAAGAATGGGGAATACCCGAGAAATATTTCAGAACTTCCTTAGTTGAATCTCGGTTGGATGTAGATCCATTATTTACGTCCTTGATTATTAGTGACAAGCTTTTTCATAACTGTATGTTTGACTTGGGAGCCTCGTGTAACATAATGCCATTGGAATTCATGAATGAGTTGAATATAAAGGTAATTTCTGAGTTTGGTAAGTTTCATGCCATGGATTCTAAGGAGGTGTTGGTCATTGGGTATGTGAAGGGATTGGTTATTCATTTTGATACTTACCTGGTAAATATTTAACCATGAATGTAGTTATTGTTGATTGCCCTGCTAAGTGGGGTATGTTATTATCTAGAAAATGGGCTACAAGTGTGGGAGGTAGTGTACAAATGGACATGTCTTATGCCACCATACATGTATAAGGAAAATCGGTGAAACTATACTTGGAGAAAAAGATGATCCACATTATTGAAAACCCCATGAATACCAAAATGAGGTATTATTTGTCGACATTGATTTGGACAATTTTATAGGATATGCTGATTTTGAAGATCAATGTATAAATAATGCTACTCATTTACAAGATGTTGGTATTCCTTGGACCATGATATTTTATGGAGCATGCTCTGTTGTGGGAAGTGGAGCTAGAATAGTCCTCACATCCCCAAAGTAGGAAATTTTTAATGCACTAATAATATTGTAGAATATGAGGCATTTCTATTGGGTTTAAGAGTTGCTTAGAAACATGGAATTAATGATATCATTATTAATGGAGATTCTTATTTTATCATGAAATAAGTAAAGAAAACTGTATGTAACCAAAATAAATGAATTAAATAGTACAAGTATGCAAGATGTGACCTATTGAAATGTTTGATTCATTTAACATCTTGCATCATGAAAGGAATTAAAACACAAAAATGATAAATCAGTTTTCATTGCATCACATTTCTCCAATTGTACAATATATCCATTTTATAATTATGATGTTTAAATGTCGGCTAGACCTTATGTGCCTGATAATGTCAAACATTGGTAAGTATTTGAGGATGATGCTCATATACAAAGATTTATGAAGAGCAAAGATGAATTTACAAATAAGCATATTGATTTAGAGCCAATGGTTGAAATTTGTGATGGGAAGGAGACTCTTTTTGGGAAGGAGGTGATCCAACTGAAAAACAAATACAATTCCTAGAGGGTTAATTTCCCTTGAGTTAACCTTTGACAATGATGAAAAAGTAATCAATACGTCATTTTGTTTCTAGATATGTTGAAGAATGTAACTTGGGAATCAATAAAACCCTAGGAAGGTATGGTTGGGCTGAAATTTGAGTAAAGAATAAAATCAATCTTATACCAAGTTGCTACTAGGACATCAAGATTGCTTAGCTTGGTCATACTTTGAATTCAAATCTTATAGAGAAGATCTATTTCAACATGAGATACCTCTAGAACCCCATTCCAAACCATTCAGGTAGAAACAAAGGCCCATCAATCCCCTTCTCTCTCTCAAGATGCAAGAAGAGTTGATAAAGTTGAGAGATGGAGGAATCATACAACCTGCAAGGTATTCTTCATGGGTGGAAAACCTTGTACCAGTCAGGAAGAAGAATGGGGACATAAGGATTTGTGTGGATTTTAGGAATCTTAACAAAGCATCAATCAAAGATAATTATCCATTGCCAAATATGGATAACATGTTACAATTGGTTACTGGATTTGAATTATTGTCAATGTTGGATGGTTTCTCAGGATATAATTAGGTGGTTGTGAAGAAATATGAATAATTTAAGACTACCTTTACCACTCCTTGGGGACATATGTTTATGTCAAGAATCCTTTTAGACTCATGAATGCGGAGAAAATTTCTAGAGAGCTATGGATGTGGCTTTCTCTGGACTTATCAATGATTTTATAGCTATATATCAAGATGATATAACAATTTTTTCCAAGAAAAGAGGTGACCATTTGGGGCACCTAGAAATAATGTTTCTCAGATGCAGAGAGTATGGGATTTCATTGAATCCCAAGAAATGTCATTTTGGAGTCCAAAAATCAAAACTATTAGGGCATATTGTGTCAAAGGAAGGGGTCATGATAGATCCCGAGAGATTGGAAGCAATTGGTAAGGTTCCTATCCCCAAATCTAAAAATGGTGTTCAATATTTTTCAGTCAAATAAATTTTATTAGGAGGTTCATCTCTAACTTTGCTGAGATAACTATTCCTATAAAAAACATGTTAAAGAAAGACCAAGTCATCAAATGGGAAGAAGGAGCTATTCAAGATTTCACTGGAATAAAGGAAGCATTGAAAAGTTCTGACTATAACAAAAGATTTGTAAATATGTTATTTTGCATATGAGAATACCATTGCATCAATATTATTGCAGAAGGATGAAGAAGGAAATGAAAGGCCCATTTCCTTTTTCAGCAAATCCCTACAAGGTGCTGAGTTGAAATATACTATTATGGAAAAATAGGCTTTTACTTTGGTGAGAGCTACCAAAATATTTAGACCCTACATCTTGAGTTCCAAAATTGTATTCAAAGACATTTTATCAAAAATGGAAGTATCTAGTAAGAGATTTCGTTGGGTAAACAAGTTGCAGGAGTATGATATGGAAATACAAACTACTAAATTGGTCAGAGGTTTGGGGTTAGAAAAATTGATGGTTGAAAGCAATTTACAAGTGATGGAGGTAAATGTCATTGAAGAAGATAGTATGGATCCCCATGAAAAAATGAGTAATTCTTTTGGTATAAAGATGTAATCTATTACTTGAAGAACTTGGAATATCCTAGACATCTAGAAAAGAAAACAAGAAAACTTAAACTGGAATCCTTAAAATATGTCATGACTGATTTTGGTTTAGTGTGGAAGAATCTAGAGGGCATATTAATTTCACGAGGGAGTGTGTGGAGGCCATTTTTCTGGAAGATTTATTGGTCACAAGATCTTGAGGGTAGGATATTGGTGGCCATCATTATTCAAGGATACTGCAATATTAATAAGAAAATGTGAAAGTTGTCAATGCTTCTTTGAAAGGTTGAAAGTTGTAGGTGCCTTGACTTTGCAACCAGTGTCAATTGAATCCCCTTTCAAACAATTGGGAATAGATTTTAGTATAGAAATATTAGATGCTTCAAGTGTTGGACATAAGTGGATTCTGGTTGCTACTGATTACTTCACCAAATGGGTTGAGGCTATTCCCACCGGAAGGAAACTCACCAAGTGGTCATGGATTTTCTTTTGAATAATATCATTTGTAGATTTGGAGTACCTTCAAAATAGTAACCATTAGTAATTATGTGTAAGGAGTATAGTATCAACTTAGCCTAGGCATCAAATTATAATCCTTAAGGAAATTGCCAAGATGAGTCAAGTAACAAGAATATTCTTAAGATACTCTAAAGGACATTGGAAACCAATAAAATAAAATGGGGTGAATAGCTCAAGTTTTATTTATGGGAAGATCAAGTTACTACAAAAGAGCTATTGGAAAAGTCCTTTTGAACTCGTTTATGGAGTCCAAGCTCTTTTACCTTTGCACATGCAATTGTCTTCTTATCAATTCATGCAACAAATTGAGAGTGAAGGAGAAGTAAGTCCTATGAGGCAAGAATAAACCAAATCTTGGAGTTAGATGAAAAAATAAGAGAGTCTCACCAAAGACATTTGAAGTTTAGGGAAAGACTCAAAAATATTTTTAACAAGAAGGTAACTCCTAGGGCATTTAATGTGGGAGATTTAGTTTTACTCTAGGACAATAGGCATGAAGATAAGGGAAAACATGGAAATTTTGATGCCCTATGGATGGGACCATACTCAATTGACATCAAAATTGGTGAACACACCTTTTTCTTAAAATATATGGAAGGAAACTTATTGGAATTTCCTATCAATGACAGACATCTCAAGCACTTTCTAGATTAAGCCCACATGGTTATGTATGATTTTTTGTACAGTGTATAGTTTTTATTGTTACTTATTTTTGTTATTTTGGTCTATAGTGACCAGTTGTTTTGGTATCTCAGTATTTTGTTGTGTGTATCTGCTCATAAATCCTTGTGTGTGTTGTGTATGACTCCATTTCCCAATGGATTAAGGAACTTTCTCTGTATGTCGAATTATTTGTTTGGTTCTTGTGGTATCCATAGGTGTGTTCATCCCTAAGTTGGAGCCAATGTTAGTGCTCATTCTAAGCTCACCCCTTAGTTTTAAATGTGCATCCAAATATTTTCATGTCCTATTTTTAGAACTCTGAAATACATGTATTCAAAGGATAAACCCATGTTAAACCCAGAAAAATCCCGTGTTAATGTAATAAATATGGTGTGAATTATCTTTCACAACCACGTTGTTACAAAATATTTTCATGTAAACTTTTTTAGCTAGTCATATCAATCCTTGCAAAATATTCCTTGAGTGTCATCTTTTGTTAATCGTTATGAAAACCGCATTTTATTTCCCGAACCTGAAGGAACGTGGAATGTTTTGGTTTGCTTCACAATATCGGGCCTAATTTGAGTTTTTTCATAAGTAATGTAAATATGCAAGGTTAAAAATAATCCCAAGGCCTAATGGAATACTATAGGGAATACTTAGGTGATCATAATGAAAATGCGAGACACATCCTCATTCCCTAAAAGGAAACATGTGTAAAGATATCATTGGAGTGGGGAGATGGGCCTTTATTCACCTTTGCACTTTACACCCAGTAAAGTTTAAAGTGAAGTTACAAGTCTCAAGCTTTGAAGGTAGACATACATAACCTCTATGATAAAATTCAACAATAGGTGACCAGTCAAACTTACGCTTTTGCATCTTTTCTAAAAATTAGCAAAAAAAAGGTAATAAGTGAAAAAAGGATTGGGAAGTTGGAAAAAGGGGAAAAAAGTATTATGATCATTTAGGATGTGCAATTGGTAAAAATAAACCCAAGGCCCGATGAACTAATTCCATGTAACAGGGAATGGAGAAAGAATCTTTTTCGTGTACTACAAAGGCGGTGTGTGGATCACTTCACAAAATTCTTCCAAATCCCGTTAATAGAAAAACAGTGGGCTCATTACTTTTACTAGGCTTTGTATGGGATTAAGGCCCATTAATACAAATGAATCATGTAATAAAAATACATGGATGATATGATGTGAAAATATTGCAACGATTGAAAAGATGAGAATTATGAAATTTCCCCACGAACACAATCTTTGACATTAATGCATGAATCCATGAGTACTTAATATGACAAGTTGTTTTAAATAATTCTATGGGTACTTAAAAGGTTTAAGGTTTTTAAAATATTTTCAAGTGGTATTGAAGGATATCTAAAGAAAGAATCAAACCCAAATATCAAAGTTTAGTTGCAGTGCCTTCTCCGTCATGTTCCGAGTAATGATTGGAGTTTTGGTGAAAAGGTAAGTACATCCGTCCCTATATTTTATATGATATTTTAAGAGTTGGTTTAAGATGTTTAGGTTTTTGTGAAAAGAGATGTGATAGAATTGAACCAGAATCATGAAGATCCATGTGTTGGCCTCGAAAAAAGTTCTAGATAGAATTACAAATTCTGATATTGTGTCTTCCGACTTAAAATATTTTAAGCGAGAGACTACGCTCCCTAAAATAAGTAATACCATGAACCAAATAGCTAACATTTGTATTGATCTCATTTACTTTCCCTCCCACTATGCCATGCTTGAAATTTGTATGGGTATGTGCTCAACACTACAATCCTATAACTAGAGAAGTTTAGGATGAGAAGGGAAGATTTGGTTTTATCTTTCCAGGAGTAGGTGTTTGACAAAATGTTGGGTTTTCCTCCCATAAGGGAAGATAGGGCCATTTCCAAGGATTTAGGATAGGAATACTGAAAATATCATTCAAAGAAATGGAAAAAATATATGAATGACCATTGGTTGAATAATCTGCAAACTTTTGTCCCCAAAATAACAAAAAAGTTGAATAGGGATGAATTTATTGAGGAAGTCGGAGATGTGATTACACTGTTGAATTGAGTAATGGGTATTGAATATACTATCTTCTTTCAGGAACATATGTTTCAATTCATTTAGGTAATACTTACAAATAAAAGCCTCTCCCCTAGGCTGAGATCATAAGTATCCATATTCATGAACAAATGATGGGAGTTACCCAAATTGGGAGAGGATAAAAGTTCGGAATGGATTTTTTTTTCATGACTTATTACCTTGTTTATAACATTGCTTTTCATAGAGATTTTCCAGAATTACTGTTGAATGGTGATCTTAGCACCTCTAAGGTGTATGATGTTTTATTTCAATTGAGGATGGAAAATTATGAGATGCATTACATAAATATTGTCAATCAATTCTTTGCACCTATAGTTTGTTCATACCACCCAGATCGGGAGACTCAAATATTCTCCCCGATCCTAAGAGAGTAATTACTCATAACAGGTGTTATTTCATCCAATTCAAGACTTATTCATATATTAGGGTTAGTGGTTTTGATGGGAAACCACTAGTATTAATTTAATTAAAATTAAATTAATTCATTATCCTCACTATATTTATTATTTAAATATCTTAATTTAAATAATATCTACACATATAGTTCACTTAGACACCTCACCAAGCTAACTCAACTTAAGACCTATTCTTAGCAAGTTACCATAACTAACTAAGACTTACCCAAACCCTAAAAATCAATGCCTACACTCCCTCTAACCACATTCCCACATGCTCACAAGAAGCTCCCAGTCTAATCCATGGGATAACCACACAAGATCCGAGGAAATCAGGAGGATCTCCCTAAGTTTAGTAAACCTAGAAAATCCCACCTTGACCGACGTCGGTTACCCCTAACCATCGTTGGTTAAGCCGGACCACCATCGGTTACCCCTTTTTAACTCCTAAACTACCTTATTCTCAAGGTTGGAAAACATTGGGAGAAGAAAGTTTGATGAGAAAGAATGAGATCTCAAAAGATAATGCATCTTCAGAGAGTCAATTCCAGCAAGAACTCACATCCAAAGAAGGAGATTGAACATCTTCTCCTACACAACCATCCCAGCCACATTCGGATCTATCTAAGCAAAGAGGAGTGTGCATGCAGCCCATGCAGAAGCTTTCTTTCAATTGGTGATCACTTGCAGCCTTCAAACCCATCATCAACACCTCCATCCTTCACACACAGACTTTCAAAAATGAAATCCAAGTAAGTATAACATCATACTTTCCTGGTTATTTCATCTCATCATTATTTTATCATCCATTGTTTATCTTGCTCCTTATTGACCATCTCCAACACTTTTCACCTCCATAGACCCATCAAAACCTTGCAAAACCTACTCCAATCACCCATTACCTCATCCCGACCAACCAAAATCCTTTGTGCAATCACAAAGAGAGACCAAAAACCCCATTCTGTGACATTCCCAGATCTCACAAACTAATCGCCGGTTATACCTAACCGCGGTCGGTCACCCCTGACCGACACGCCGGTCTCTGTGTTTTCCCACACAGCCTTAAACAGAGACCTATCCACTCCATTTTACCTCACCCTCACTCACCTGTGACCTACCCGAGACCTTTATCAGACCTGCAGAACCCAGAACCAACCATTTGACCTGTGGATTCTATTCTAGCTTAGCTTGTTAGATTAGATCTATTTCTTATTGTGTTTTAAGTGAGATACCTAAATCATTTTAAAATAACAATAGGATTTACTTTGTTTTTACAACATTAATTTGTTTAAAATAGTGGACTGACAACCATCTAGGAAGTATCATACTTCCCGGATCTAGCTTACGCTAGGCAGTTCACTACCCATATTGTTTAATTCTTTCTGGTGGTCTTGTTTTCATTACAGGTAGTTCCTCCTAGCCAAAAGGAAGCTCTCACTCAGCTGTGGATTCGGAAGTCATACGCGCGCAACAACCCATCAACCAACATTTGAACAGGTATTCCTCCTATGCCCATTACCCTATCTATTTCATCAACCATTCAAAGAAACAATCTAAGAAAAAGGTGAAACATTTTGGCACGCCCGTGGGGGACCCATCCGGGGTTCCTTGCATTTCATTCATTCCTAGGAAAAAATTGTGTGTTTTTTTCCCTTCTAAAAGCATACACACTAATTTTCTTCCTGGTAATCCACTCCTTCTTTCTATTTTCTAAAGGAAACTTTTCTTTTGGTGTATTTAAAAAGAATCATTTCTTCATGTTTTTACGCATTTTAGTGAAAGAGCATCCCTCTTCCTATTCATCTTATTGTGTCATCCAATTTCACATTTTTGATTTGGGTTTTAAAATCATTGCATTTCATTCTGATTTTCTACATTAGCTCACATTAATTGAGGGCAACCTATACGCTGGAGGTCATTACCAGCTGATGGTTGACAAACGAATCATAGAAAAACACTTCTATCCTTTTCTCTTTCTCTGAGTCTTACCAAACCACACAAAAATTCAAAATACATACATTCTTAAACAACATCTTACCTGGAAGAAGTTGTAGGTGATCACATGATCACGGCACAGTGGGCACCCAGCTCGCTACTCTGTCGAGTCATACTTCAGAGCGTAGCCCACCCCCACCATAACAAACCTAAAACCTCACCCTTTAGATCTCCTTCTTTGTAGGAAGCCATCCTCACCAAAAACTCTATTTCACAATTCATGTGTCAGTCCCTAAATAGCATAAGCTGAACAAACGTAATAGAATAGGCACTCTAAGAATGTTCTTTCTTAGTGTTTTGTTTGATTTGCATTTTGAGGTGAGAGCTTTCGATCATTATTTTTGTCTTTCCTTGCACATTCCCAATCATAGTCGAGTATTTTGACTGAAGTCTTTGAGTGTGTCTGGACCACATCTACATCATTCTCAGATTTTTGGGTTTGATTCCACACAAATTCTAATTCACAACCACTTTTTCTCATCACTATATCAATTTCACAGTGACCATCATCGGTTACCTCTGACCACCATCGGTTAAGCTCAACCACCATCGGTTCCAGGTCCTTTTGCTAACCTATTCAAAAGGACATTTTCACTTCACTTTCTTCCACTTTCCACAGTCTCTGTCACTGTCACTTTTTCCATTGACATTTTACACATCCCCAGATTTGGCATACTTGTCAGATTTTGCCTTCTACCTCACTGATTACTCACTGCCTATTTTCCACAAGAATCTGCAAAGTAGTTACCTACCCCTAACGACGTCGGTTTTCCCTAACCAAGGCATCGGTTCGGTTACCTATTTCACATTCCACACACCATTTGTTACTTCATCCATTTTTTATCACCAGATTCACTGTTCTGCTATTCTCTTGTATTATTTACGAGAAGAAGCAACATCACCTCGATCGATCTTGGTTCACATGGTACTAACCCAAAGATAAGCGAATGCCCTCGTGTTCCACGCTAGTCACCAACCACTCCCCCTAGTCCTTCACCACCCTCTATTCTATCACCAGCCATGGATCCCATCCAACCTACCAATATCACTACCGAGATGAGGAGTTCACATGACTCCTTGACCAGAACCCTGCTTGCCTTGCAGTTTTACCTCTCCCATTCATCCACTCGAGATGCCTCGGGTCAGTTGATATACGACATGCCCATATCTATCCCCCCGACACTCACACCCACTTCCACCTCAGCCCCATCTAGCTCCATGTTTCCACTTCCACTTTACCCCCAGTCATTTCATAGTTAGGTCCTATACCCACTATGACTTGCATCTGTTACCCCTGTAGCACCCATTACATCCACCATACCCTCGGTGACTACCCCAAACATGACCTCATCCACCCCTAATGTCTCATACATACCCATAGCTACATTCCCACCTCTAGTGTCGGTGACCCCTACCCCATTTCAGAACGTGTAGTTCTTTCCATTCCACAATCACTAGCCCCTATTGCCACTAGGGTTACCACAACCCTTCCTCCCCCATATACATACTACCAACAACCACCTGTTTCATCTATTGTTCATTCCAGGTACGTACCCCCTATTTCATTGCCTTCTTCTCCACCACCTTACATGGCAGCCCCATACACTTGGAATGTCACACCCATTATACACCCAAAACCAACCTCCTCACTATAGGAGGCATCCAATCATCACAACCCACCAATGACCTAATTAGATTGATGATGGATAAGATGCAAACACTTGGAGGCATCGGTTTCTGGCTCCCAACACTCTCACTTACGATGAGATTTGCAACGAGCCTATTCACCCATCCATTCCCATCCGTTCATACCCTGTGCATTGGGAAATGCCTAAATTCAACCACTTCAATAGTAAGGAAGACCCACAACAACATTTGCACTCATTTAAACATGGATGTTATTTGATTGCTCATGATGATGCCTTACTTTTGAGAACTTTTCCCATGTCCCTCACTGGACCAACATTAGATTGGTATAGTGGGTTACCCAAACACTCCATATTTTCATTCAATCAGGTAGCCCAAGCTTTCTTGGATCATTTTTCTATCAACATCACCAAGAAAGTTACCATGACCGATCTATATTCCACACGTCAGTATGAGGATGAATCTATCATGATTTTTGTCACTCATTGCATGCTTTCGATCAATCAACTTACCTTTCAACTACCACAAACTGAACTCATCGAGCTCTTCACACGAGCTTGCACCAGACATATCTCCCGACCTTGCAGGTCCAAACTTTTAGAACATTCGATGAGGCATTTACTATGGCACAAAAGTTAGAAATTCGGGCTATCAAAGAGAAGAAAATCCAATTACGAAATAAGAATTTGACATTCAAGTCGAATGAAACCTCTTCTTCTTCTAAACCACCAACCAATTATTCAAAGGCTAAAGGTACCACTAACGTAGTGGTACTCAAGGCCAGCCCAGCTCATCCATCCAATCAAGCCACACCCTCATCTAATCTATCACCCATACAGGCTTTTCGATTCAGACAAGAGCAGTGAAAATATACCCCAATTGGGAACCTTACTCTTCTATTTTAGAAAAGCTTATCAAAGCTGGTGCCATCACCCTTCCACCCATAAAACCACACACTAGTTTTGACCCTGCTCACCCCATGCCCGCATGGTATAAGGAACAAGATTTCTATAACTATCACCGAGTGAAAGGACATAGTGATGGTAACTACATCACTTTTAAGAATATTGTCCAGAAATGCTCGAGAAAGGTGAGTTGACTGTGGATAATCCCAACACCACCCCTAATCAAAATCTACAAATCTTTAAAAACCATTTCCCAATCATGCCCCTTCATCCAATCAAATAGGTGAGACATCCACTCACGATACCCATACTCGTGAGGTTCATGCGATCTTTAACGAGGTACCTGTTGCATCTCAATTACCTCACATCCCTTCCATAGAGGAAATCCTAGCCCGAAATCCTCCTTCCACATCTGAACCAACCATCACTTGTTCCTTCACCAATAGAAGAACACCCTTCATCTCTTGCATCACCTACTAGAGGAGTCTCTATGACATTGAGACCATCTCACCCCTAGCTTCTCCACTTAGCGAACCTTTACCTACCATACCTCCTCCACCCATAGAGGAGCACCCATTACCTCCTCCACCCATAGAGGAGCACCCATTACCTCCTCCACCCATAGAGAGAACCTATCCATTCCTTCATATTGAGGAACTCCCATCATCTCTTCCACTCATCATAGACCCAGTGGAGATACCTTTTCCTCTTGGCGAGCATTCTCCATTAGCTACCCAACATCCAATAGACCTACTTTCAGCTCTCTTACCCACAGAAGCTGAAGCTTGGCCAATTCCCCATCTCTAAGATGCATTTTATGGGAATTCCCATTAGGTCCTCACCAATTTCACCCACAACATGCCATTCTCACATTTGGCTGATCACTTAGAGTATGTGGATAGAGCTTTGTTATGGGGGTGCCTCTTACTCCCTGTCTCAACACAAATGCAGAGATCCCTCGATGACACCTCCACTATCTACCCAAGCACATTTCCACCCATCAAACCACATACAACCACTACTGTTGTCACAACCCCTTCCATGATACCCATTAGCACTCACACCACACCCTTACCCATAACCCGACCTATGCCTAAACCCAAACCCATACCCACAACATTTACCTCCACTAAACCTATTACCACTTTAGGGGTCACCCCGACCACCAGCCTTACTCATCCACCTATTAAACTAGATTTAGCTACATCCTCCAACATTAAAACCACACCTACTCCGACACCCAAACTAAAGAAACAAACTCATCAACCTCATACCCCTACCACACCAATCACACCCACACTTGTCCCATCTCCTTAAGACCTCAACTACCCAATAGGGTCAAGCACCCCTCACCCATTCATAACCCAATAACACAACCACCCATTCCTACCTCACAAATCTCTAACCTACCCCATCACACAACATGACTCATACCCACACTCTCAGGTCTCTTTACCACCAATACCTCTCGATACCTTCAGCCATTGCTTCACTACCTACTACACTTCAGTCATTGTCCCTCACACCCCAAGCACGACCTCGTCATCATCTACCTTCATAGCACCCCATTATCCCCATGGGTAACTCACCCTCTTCCTCCATCTTCTTTTCCTTCTAGACCTCATACACCCACATCACCTTTACCCAAGAAGGTGCACCCCAAAAACAAAACCCCACTACCCCACAACAAAGTAGTCAAAACAAAACCACACCCTCCTACCCATCCATCTACTATACCCCTACCCAAATGAACCCGACCGATACCTCAAACCACACCGGTGCCTAAACCCATAGCTCGACCTATTCCTACTCTTCCAAAAACAATTCCTAGACAACCAACCACACCTACACCCAAACCCACATTCACTTCCCATTGTGATCCACTAGCAGGGTCTATGCCAAAATTTTAACCAACCTCCTCGAGACTTTTGTTATCACATTACCGCCACTCCGACCTTACGACCCCCTCAAACCCAAGCCAAAAGGGTTTGATGATACTAAAATTTGTGCATACCATCATGTGCCAGGGCATGATGTGGAGAACTGTAAGGCCTTGAAAACCATCCTTATCCAATTGTGTCCACCGAAAACCAACTTTGATGATGATGACCTTCTTGATGAGGACCTTGCTTCACCTACACCCATTCCCACACTACCCACTCAACAACCACAACCTCCATCCTCACAACTCCTAGAGCCACCCCCAAGATTTGAAATTAACATGGTTCACATCAGAGAACTTGCCACGCCACCACCCAAATGTCACTTTGCGCCCAACTGACCTCACAGGGTTTTTCTCCTCCCATAGGTTTTTTCCCTTCATGTCATTATACCACTTACCCTACACCCTCTCCATTTGAAAAATTCCCTCAAATCAACATGGTACACATTACTACACATGCGTAGAAGGGTAAAGAAAAGGCAGCTGACCCACCAACCAATCCTATACCCAACATACCATCTACACCCATACCTAAGATAACTATCCATGGCCCCACATACCCCATTTCTAATGGTGTCACACATCACACCATGCTCAAACAATTACACCAATCTCCACTCAAAATGTCCTTATATGACCTCATCCAAACCTCGAAATCCCATCGTCAAGCCCTCATGGAGGTTCTTCAATCTATCGAGGTTTTACCCAATGACCCTACACCCGTAGCCTCCATTATCACACCCCATCATGTAGCTTCCCTCACCAAATTACCACCTTCATCTTCACCTCACCTTGTTCACCAAGTGGCCTCCCTTAGCTTCTCAGAGGAGGAGATCGCGCCATACCAAAATGATGACCCGGACCCAACCCTCTTCATCTCTGTCACATTGATGACATACGGGTGCCATGTGATGATTGATGGAGGTGCTAGCATTAACATCATTTCATCCCATGCATTTTCTCAAATGTGCATACCTGAAATTACATGCACAAACATCCGGTCATGTTGCATTCATTCAATGATGCTATCACCTCCACACTAGGCACTATCATCCTTCATGTTTGTGTGGGCCCCCACATTGTTCCAAAATTGTTTTATGTTTTGGAGGGGGAATTCCAATATAACTTGTTGCTTGGTAGACCCTGGATCCATGTCATGGGTTGTGTTCCTTCCACTTTGCATCATTGTGTAAAGTTTGAACATGAAGGACACACTTATACCATTCCAAATTTGACCCATCACCTTTCAAAACATGCAACATGCTTTACCGACCCAATGATGTACTCATACCGGTCAAGCAAGCCATCTACTTCCATGCCAATACTACTTCACCTACACCTACACCCACACCTACCAGTACCACCACTACTTTTACCACACATACCTCCTCCATGCCTACCGACCTATAGCCTCCACGGCTGACCCATTAGCTTCCCAATCCATTAACACCACCTCCGCATCGACCTCCGACACATCATCCATACCAGCTTCCCACATACCAACCACTGATCCCTTGGAAGGTGTTTTTCAACCTCACTCTGGGGGAGTACCACCTATATAGTGTCAACACCTTCCTTACTCCACATGAGTATGGAAGTCTTCACCAACACCCTCGCTATGATCACCGTATTGGAGAATGCCTCCTTTATGGTCCTCCTCATCTTTGTACTAGTCTCACCTATGGGGGACTTGATACTACCACTACCTACACACCTGAACCACCATCACAACCCCACCCATTTTCCATTGACTTCCAATCACTTACCAATCACCATTTCACCCACACCTTCCTACACCACTTGTGCATGGAAGGGTTTTGGTTTTGGCTTCTACGAGAAAGGTCACCATACCATTATTCCATGTACCACCCATAAACATAATGATCGTAGTGGTATCGGCTTCCCCGAACCTCCTACCAAACAGCCCACATTGAACTCATTGCAGACCCTAGCCCTTCTCCACCTTCATCACCACCCTCACCGACGGAGTCGATGGATCCTAAATCTATCCCTCCTAACTTTTTTTTTCATAAACACCATTTCCTTGGGGCCTCTGACTTATCAATGTGAAGGCGAGGCCCCTTCCACTCTTCCATTCCTGTATCCTGAGATGATCGATGATGACACACCAACCATTAACATCATTCAATGTCAGGATGATGAATCCATACTCACCTACCTTGGTGTAGAAGACTCATATATTCATCGATCGTTACCCTCTGAGATGTAAACCATGTTGAATGAATCGACTATTGAGATCAACATTCATACTCAGGATGACCCACACATCCTAAAGATCGGACAATCTTTAGATGTTGTTGAACAGGAAGCCATCACTTCTTTTCTCTGAGATCATAACCACGCTTTCACTTGGTCTTACATAGACATGCCTGGTATTGACCCCACCATAGTGGTCCACAATATCATAACCATTCCCGATGCCAAACCTATCAAACAAAAGCTGAGGAAAATGCACCCTCGCATTGCTCTTCTCATCAAAGAAGAACTTCAACATCTTCTTTCCATTTCCTTCATCTTACCCATTGATTATCCTCATTGGATTTCTAACATTGTCCCTATCACTAAAGCAATAGGGGACTCCATTTGTATGGACTTCCATGACCTCAACCTCACCTGCCCGAAAGATGACTTTCCCTTGCCCGGTATTGATCAACTTGTGGACCTTACCATGGGTCATGAGATGCTCTCACTCATGGATGGTTTCTCGGGTTATAACCAAATTTTTCTTGCCCCAGAAGATCAGCACAAGACCACATTCATTACCCCTTGGGGACCTTCTACTATCGAGTCATGCCTTTTGGCCTTAAAAATGCTTGGTGCTACATATCAACATGCTATGACTTACATCTTCCATGATATCATGCATCACATATTGGAAGATTACGTGGATGATCTCTTGGCTAAATCTAATGCCACCATTGAGCACCTCATTGTCCTCAAAACCATCTTTGACCACCTCATTAAATATTACATCCCTTTCACCTAAAAAGTGTGTCTTCATGGTTCTCTCAGGAAAGCTCCTGGGATTTATCATTTCCTTACGTGGTATAGAAGTTGACCCAGCTAAAGTCAAGGCCATTCTAGAAATGCCTCCACCCACTAACCTTAAACAACTCCATAGCCTACAAGGTAAATTGCAGTCCATTCACCGATTTATTTCCCAACTCTCCGACCGGTGTCAACCATTTCATCATCTTCTTAGGAAGGATGTCTCTTTCAAATGGGATGTTGACTATCACAAAGCTTTTGAGGCCTAAAACAATACCTTCTCCAACCACCCGTACTCATTCCACCTAAAGATGATCAACCCTTTTACCTATACATATCAGCTACCGATCATTCCTTGGGAGCCATGCTCACTCATCGTGATGAACAACATAGGGAGCAGGTGGTTTATTATATAAGCCATACCCTTTTGGACTATGAAACCCGATACACTCACCCTAAAAAAATTTTTCTTAGCCTTAGTTTTTGTTGCCACCAAACTCCGCCATTACCTACTCAACCACAAAACCTATGTTGTGACCAACACCGACCCTTTACACATCATGTATGCTAAACCTTATCAAAATCAGCACACCATGATGGCTTATGCTTTTAGCTGATCTTGACCTCAAATTCATTCACCAAAAGTCCATTAAGGGCCAGGCTATCACCGACCAACTGGCTGACGCACCTATTGCCAGGGACCAACCCTCAAACTTTGATTTCCCTGATGAATCCATTGCTAACCTCTCTTTGGATGATGACCCTTACCAAATGACCTTATTCTTCGATGGTTCCAAATGTCAACATGGGGGTGGTGTAGGCATTATCCTCATTCCTCTTGATGGTGAACCCATGCCCTTATCATTTAAACTCAACTTTGAATGCACCAACAATATCACCGAATACGAAGCACTGCTCGTATTGGGTCTCATGACTGCCTATGCCTTAGATGTTAAGTCCATTAATATCTTTGGTGATTCTCAACTGGTAGTAAACCAAGTCAATGGTGTTTATCAGTGTCATAATGAAATACTTCAAGAATATAAACATGTTACGTCGACATCATGTTGACTACCTTTGACCGCTATAAAATTCAAACCATTCCATGATCCACCAATAAATTTGTGGATACCATGGCCTGCCTCGCTTCTCAAATACCCACTTCACCTGACGATTCAGACATCTTTGTTACTATAAAACACATACACCTTCTTATAAATCTTGTTGTATTAACCTCATCCAAACTACCTCACTGAACACACAAGATCTTTGGTATAAGCAGCTTGTGACTACCTTTCCCTTTCTATATTACCTCCTGATCTCACACGTAATGGACAACGTGCCTTTCTCAAAAAGGCCTCTCATTATGTCATCATGGGTGGCCTTCTCTATAAATGAGGCTTTGATGGTATTCTCTTACGATGCCTCATGCCTCACACAGCTCTAAATCCCTATACCATTAAAGAAGTTCATGATGGCATATGTGGAGGTCACTTTAGTGGCCTTGTTGTTGCTAAGCGTATTCTTCACCTAGGCTATTACTGGCTGACCCTTAATCATGATTGTTGTGACTATGTCAAATGCTGCATGAAATGTCAACAACATTCCAACCTTCATCATACACCCAGTCATGCCTTACAGGTCACTCGTGACCTTTGGCCCTTCTCTCAATGGGGTTTGGATCTTGTCGGAGAAATCAATCCTCATTCTTCCCAACGCCATCAATGGATCATAACTACTACCGAATACTACACAAAATGGGTAGAAGCCATACCACTCATCTCCATGAAAGCCGAGAAAATATGTGAGTTCATTAACCATCACATCATTTGTCACTTTGGTGTCCCTCATCGCCTCATCACTGATAATGGAAAACAATTCAAAAACAAAACACTACAAAAAAACTTTGTGACACCTTTGGCATTCAGCTTAGTTTCTCCTCACCTTATTACCCACAAACCAATGGCCAAGCCAATCCCACTAAAAAACCCTCAACAAAATTCTCATGAAAGTGGTTGATGATACTTTGGGAAGGATTGGCATACGCACATTCCTTTTCTCTATGGGCATACCACACTAGTATTCACACTCCACTTCGGCCACACCCTTTTCTTTCTACGGTATGAGGCTGTTTTTCCCTCTCAAAGTCTAGATCCCCTCACTTCATTTCTCTCCATGACATGCTTATTGATGATGACTTTCATCAAGACCACTTAACACAACTAGAGTTATTAGATGAACATCGTCTTAATGCTCTAGATCACCTTCAAGTTTATCAACAACGTATCAAACGTGCTTATGAAAAACGTGTTCATGAACAAACCTTCCAAGTTGGTGACCTTGTTTTGAAAGAAAATCAACACATAACCAAAGAAAGAGACCTTGTTTTGAAAAAAAATGGGGAAAAAAAAAACTAGTAAAAATTTCTTGCTTGACAAAAATTTTCTCCTAATTGGCTTGGACCATACATCGTAACTCATACCTATGGATCGGTGCCTATCGTTTGTCCTCGCTTGAGGGTAAACCCAAACCTGAGCCCCTTAACGCATTACATCTTCGACCATTCTACTATTGACCTCTAGTCCTACATCACTATTTATCTAGTTCATGCTCATCCCTTGAGCACCATTTACCTTTTCCACACCTCATCTCCAATGACTAAACAAGGATCATGTGATTACCCATCACCCTTTTTCCTTATCTTACATATGTGCACCATGGCTCTGCACATGGCATGATTCTCATGGATACTTTTCATCTTCTTTTAGATGAGATCCCATGGTCATTCACCCTTTCCTTCTCAACAAGATCCAAATGCTTCGTATAGTCTCATCCATGACTTAAAAGCCAAAAAAAAAAAAAAAAAAAAAAGATGAATCCCTCAGAAGGACATCTTCCAAAATGTGGATCAACTCCTTGAGTCAAACTTCCAATATAAAAGATGAATCCCTCAAAAGGACATCTTCCACCCTCAATTGTCACTATAAGTAGACTACTCCCTCGAAGGACAGCTATAAAAATCTCACAACTCTCTACATAGTTTTTCCAAAAAGAAGACTATTGTTTCTCAAAAATCAAAATTCAGAAGCTTCCCACATCGATCAACTTCACAAAGACCTCAAGGAGACATATATTCATCCCATATAGACTTCCCACATCGATCAGTCTATCTAAAAAAAAAAAAAAAAAAAAAAAAAAAAAAAATTTTTTTCATCATGGACTTGCCTATTGTGATCTTGGCTCTATTGCCCAAGGCATTCTACTTCCCATTTTATGACCCAATTACCTGCACCTCTCTACCCATTGTCTTTTCACTTCATACCTCAAGGGACCTACTGAACCTATGACATTTGGTGATCATGTGACTCTTCGTCACTCTTAGAATTATCAATCATGTAATGTCTTTAGGGTCTTACGTTCATTAGCCTATCTATAGATGTGTTTCATACATTTTGATCCTTGCCAATCGGGTGGCTTTCTTGCCCCCTCTTATCTTTTCTCTTCTTCATTACCTTTTGATCTTCTTATACAGACTTAGTCCTCACTTACCTTTTGGGGTCATCCTCCCCTTTCACCATAGTCACCCTCACCTGCAACATTTTTTACTATCATCTACCCCCACTTATTAACCCAAACCCACAACATGACCACAAACCTACCAACTCATTTTCATCTTCTTCCCTAGCTTATGGGAGAACTACATCGGTCTGAGGTCCCTTTTCACCGGGACTATGTAGGCAACACTTCTAGGGCATGGGGCCTGGAAGGTTAGCTCGACCACTCTTTACCCTAACCATTTTCCCCACCCTTACCTAATTTCCTGTTCATCTCAAAAACCTCGACATTTAAACCATATACCACATAACTTTTACCACTTATATTATTTCACATTTTCATACATAACCAACATTTTCCACATTTTACACTATCTCATGCATTTATATTACCATTTGTTATCAAAATACCAAATAACTCCATGCCAAACCAACTAAACAATCCATGATCAACCTCTCATGCCTAAACCGACCTAACTCAATCCATGCCTAAACCAACCTTGACTCATCCATGCCTAAACCAACCTAACTCATCCATGCCTAAACCAACCTGACTCAATCCATGCCTAAACCAACCTAACTCATGACTCGATCCATGCCTAAACCAACCTGACTCAATCCATGCCTAAACCATGCCTACTCATCCATGCCTAAACCAAACCTGACTGACTCAATCCATGCCTAAACCACCTGACTCTATCATGCATAGCTCAGCTCATCTATTTTCCATCCATATCATAATAAAGTAAAACTCATACACATCACAACAACATCACATCACCTAATATCATCTATCTCTCATATATACATGTGTGTATCAATACAATGTACACCCATATCACATAAATGTGTATCTCAATAAAATATGCCTATCTCATCATGGCTATCATCTCAAAAATGTCAATCACATAGGCACGATATACTATAAAAATCATTATCAGCACTCAGCAGGCCATGTATCCAATACAAAAATGTCTTTGGCTCACATCGGGCCGGTATCATGTATAAAAAAAATACAATATCTCTTCTTTCGCTCAAAAGTGGTATACATCAAATCATCAAAAATAAAAAATAGGTGATATATTGTCTCACATCTCTATAACATACTCTCTCTCCTCCTCAGTGTGCTGGGCCTAGTCACTCTCGATCTACCTCTCGATCCTAGGGCTCCTCGCTCTCTCAATCTACCTCTAGATGGCACATGATCTACCTGACTGTCCTCACTCTCTATATGATCTCTCTCTCTCTCTCTCACTCACCTACACTCTCACTGATGACTATACGTGCAGACTGTGTCTCTCACTCGAGACTGTCTGTGGTGGTCTCATCACACCATCTACTAATATCTATGTATAATCGGGTATCGGCTCCTCCTCCTCCTATACTATGTCCTGGGCTCTCTCCTCTCTCTACCTATATCTATGGCCTCTCTCTATGCCTACTAGTGCTCTATGACCCCCTGCCTCCTAACTTCCCTGCTCCCCTCTGCCTTGCTGTACCATGGCCCACCACTGGCTATATGCCACTGTCACCCCCATCATCTATGTGCGGTGGTCCATGGGTTCCTCCTCCTCCCTCCTCACTTTGCTTTCTGGATGGGGTGGAGACAAAGGTCTCTCCACCTCCTCTCTCCTATACTGTGGGAAGGGCGGGGGCACATCCTACACTAAACCAAACTTGTCACCTCACTCGGTCGACAGGTATCATCTCATGCTCCCCGCTACATGGTGTCCCTCTATCCACCTCCATAACTGTAGTCCCTCCAGCTCTGCATACATCCCTTTGTAAGAGGGATAAGTCACATAGGGTCTCCAGACTATATCTCCACTGGACAGGCTCTCCAATCCAACCTCTTTCATAATATGCTACATCATGTATGTAGCTCTCACTCTGGCTCTCTCACTCCCTCCACCCCCATCCCTACATACTATAACCAACTCAAATGACTCCTCTCAAATGCATCTACTGGGGTATCAGCTCACTCGGTCACACACACACACATTGTGCTCATAGGCCCAATAGTGAAGAAGAAAATGCAACACATAGACTATATCTCCGTAATCACCATAGGCCCACAACTCTCTATATAACTACACCAAGAAAGTCGGTGCCCATGCAAAACTGGTATGATCAATCATCATGTCCCAAAGGACACCCATCAGCGACCATGGGAATCTCCCACCCTCTAAATCTAGCAATGCGTAGCACCCGATCACCTCCATCATCAACACTATCAACCTCATCTCCTCAGGATGGGCAACATAAACCTCTCTCTCTAACTCAAGTGGCATTGTGGTAGTGCAAACTCACCCTCTCTCTCTCCCATACCTCATCTATACACCTCTCACCATGACCTCGGATGTCACTTTGAGTACACTCCTCTCTCCACTAATCGGTAGTCTCAATATCCTATATATATCCTCTAGGGTGATGGTCATCTCCCCCATCGGCAAAGTGGAAGGTGTTAGTCACCAAATCCCATCTCTCGATGAGTGCGACCATCAAACTCTACTCTCTCACAACCCACCCATAATGGTGGATCCCAATCAGGCCAACATCATCAATGTGACTCCACTCCTCAAAGTCACCTGTCCATGCAGCTCTAGCAATATAAGCGGCTCCCGGTCCCATCCATCGCCACTCATCTCAGGCCTGCATCCAACCAACACTATATATTAGTATGCCTTTTTCCAAATTACCCTGTGTTCACCCCCAAACCACCTATTCTTCCCAAAACCCCTCTACCCTAATCCTTACCAACCCACCCTCAACCCATCCCCTCTCTCTTAACCCACACCTTTACATATCTTACCCTACCCATTGACCATCCATTTCCACTGCCTAACCCATTTTTTTCCCATTTTTCTAGCCCCATTTCCTTATTTTCACACCGACTTCTACCTACCCATAACCATCCTTTGATCCTTAGCCTTTAACCACCATCGGTCACCTGTGTCATGACCGATGCCACTTCTACATGACCGACGTCGGCCTCAAAGACCACCACCTGCTAATCACTTTGTGGGTGCCAAACGGCACAAAACCCCCACCCATTTTTTTTTCAATTTTGACCAAATAAACCTAACTACCCAACCAAACCTCCGTAAACCTTCCCTACTTCCCTTCCCACTCCTATTGACCTATATTCTCACCTCCCCCACCCCAATTATATCCATTTACCTCCCAATCCAAAATTCAAAACCTCCCCCCACATTTTTATTACAACCCATATTTTACCCTACTTAATCAATCAAATCATTAAGCAATGGTGTAGAGCTTACCTCATCCCTCTACCACCGCCATGGTGGTATATCTAGCCACTATACGGGTGGACCACCCGACCCCTCTCCTACCTCTACCATCCTCCAACCTGACTCTCTCAACCAATCCTCAGCCACACGAATCGTGCCACCTGATCTCGTGGCCCCACCTCTCACTCACCCACTCTCACCTATGTGGCTCACCACCCAAGCTCTCTCTACTACTCTTTTGTCCTCTTCCTCTTTTTCTCTCTTCTTGTCCTTTTCTCCTTTTCCAAATGCACAATGACTTTTCAAATGTGGGTTTTCCACTTTTTATACCCTACCCGACCCGACCGACGTCGGTTAACCCTTGACCACTATCGGTCTTCTACCCTAGACTACCACCATCGGTTCCCCTACACCATCATCATCGGTTCATACCGACCGATGTCGGTTACCCTACATACTCATTACCCTCACATTTACCTCATTTTCCTTACCTCCCTTTTCTTTTTCCCTCCCTACACCTACTTGACCACTTTACCTTCACCTCTGGCCCTCCACCTTCTTCAACCTCCTCACCATCCATTGTTGACACTTTATTATTTTACCCCTACCTCGGCCTCCCATGTCCGTGATCTCGATATTTGGACCTGGACCATCGCTAGTGACCTTTGACCTCATGTGTTCACTATACCTTGTGGCACTTATTACTGTGTTGTTGACCTAATGACCTTACCTAGCCTATTATCATGACCATTTATCCTAACCCTACCTTTGGTGTACCGAACATACCTAAATGTTCCTGCACCTAACCTACGTTGTGTTTCCTTGACCTTATCCTATACCTTGGATACCAGATTCACTTCACCCTTGTTTGGATAAACCTATCGACCTTAGATGATGTAGAGTTTTCCTGCTCTTCAACCTAGTAGCATGTTGCAGTTTATACGTGTGTGTGCATTTGACTTTGCTACTACCTTTGACCCTAACCCATTACCTAGATTTCCCGAGTAGACCTTTCACCCTCTTCCCCTACACCCATTTACCTTTTCCTCACATTTACCTTTTATCAAACCACTCACCGCTTTAAACTATTGCTTCATCAGTTCTGGTTTGAGGGGGATCACCTTCACCCACATGGGGCAACCACATCTTATTTTTGTTAGCATCACTTACCAATACAAGCTACGCAACAAAAAGGGGAAAAATGTAGACACTAAAATTAGGTCACACTCCCCTTTGGTCCCTCGACAAATAAGCACCCTTCATCACATTCACCTAGCCATGGCCCCTTCACCTCACTAGTATTAATTTAATTAATTTAATTAAATTAATCATTATCCTCACTATATTTATTATTTAAATATCTTATTTAAATAATATCTACACATATAGTTCACTTAGACACCTCATCAAGCTAACTCAACTAAGACCTATTCTTAGCAAGTTACCATAACTAACTAAGACTTACCCAAACCCTAAAAATCAATGCCTACACTCCCTCTAACCACATTCCCGCATGCTCACAAGAAGCTCCCAATCTAATCCATGGGATAACCACACAAGATCCGAGGAAATCAGGAGGATCTCCCTAAGTTTAGTAAACCTAGAAAATCCCCTTGACCAACGTCGGTTACCCCTAACCATCACCGGTTAAGCTGGACCATGTCGGTTACCCCTTTTTAACTCCTAAACTACCTTATTCTCAAGGTTGGAAAACATTGGGAGAAAGTTTGATGAGCAAGAATGAGATCTCAAAAGATAACGCATCTTCAGAGAGTCAATTCCAGCAAGAACTCACATCCAAAGAAGGAGATTGAACATCTTCTCCTGCACAGCCATCCCAGCCACATTCGGATCTATCTAAGCAAAGAGGAGTGTGCATGCAGCCCATGCAAAAGCTTTCTTTCAATTGGTGATCACTTGCAGCCTTCAAACCCATCATCAACACCTCCATCCTTCACACACAGACTTTCAGAAATGAAATCCAAGTAAGTATAACATCATACTTTCCTGGTTATTTCATCTCATCATTATTTTATCACCCATTGTTTATCTTGCTCCTTATTGACCATCTCCAACACTTTTCACCTCCAGACCCATAAAACCTTGCAAAAAACCTACTCCAGTCACCCATTACCTCATCCCGACCAACCAAAATCCTTTGTGCAATCACAAAGAGGACCAAAACCCCATTTTCTGTGACATTCCCAGATCTCACAGTAACTGCGGCGCCGGTTATACCTAACCGCGGTCGGTCACCCCTGACTAACGCTGGTCTATGTGTTTTCCCACACAGCCTTAAACAAAGACCTATCCACTCCATTTTACCTCACCCTCACTCACCTGTGACCTACCCGAGACCTTTATCAGACCTGCAAAACCCAAAACCAACCATTTGACCTATGGATTCTATTCTAGCTTAGCCTGTTAGATTAGATCTATTTCTTATTGTGTTTTAAGTGAGATACCTAAATCATTTTAAAATAACAATAGGATTTACTTTGTTTACAACATTAATTTTTGTTTAATGCTTTAGGAAAAGAGAAAATGATGGAATCCACTCTTAAGAAGCATAAGGAGGAAAATTAATTAAACTCCTCATGAATTTCAAACACCAAATACTATCCTATAGGGATGAGAGGAGGAGAAAAAAGTCTAGCTTCGAAAGAGGAAGCAAACTAAAATGTCTGAATGGGTTGATTTGGAGGAGGAAAAGACCCCTAGATAGGTAATGAATCTTGATTTCCCTCTCATCTCATCTCGCTATCACCTGCTCTCCTGTAATTTTTCTCATTGAGAAAAATGTACCTGTGATGACAACCCTTTCCATTCCAATAGCTCCAGTTGCTTCACCCATCAAGGAATAACCCCTCATGAATGATCCTATACTTTATGCCTCAACTATTCCAAAACAACATGTTGAGACCACCCTAGAGCCAACTCCAAGTAGTGTGAAAACAGAAGAGGAGCAGAGTATTAGACATGTAGTACAACCTCATGCTAAGGAAATTCCAATATAGGCCACACAAGAAGAAACTTTAGATGTCACAATTGTAGTAGCACCTAAGGACACTGAAGTAAATGCATGAATTATTGATGCTCACATTTCCACAACTGAATCCATCTCCTAGTGGACTTAGCGAGATGATCTCTGCCTTCTAGTAATAAAATGGGTGAGGGCTCAAGATAGGAAGAAAAGGAATTTGATGACCAACAACCCCTAAAAGTTTAAGAAATAGGGGACCAATCTGAATCTATGGATGGAATTGAGGGTCAGGGTGGACTTATAGGACCAGGTACTCAGGAGGAACCAATATATACAACTTCAAAAGGTATGTCTATGCCTTCTTCCTCTTCCAAATCCCTTGTAGTTATCCTTGTAACTCCATTTCTATAATCACTTGATGAACATGAGTCTCTCATAAGATATTGGATAGGTAATAGTCTCCCAAAGAAGAACAAGGTGGAAATATAGTTGAATGATGATAATTTACAGAGCTTAGATCTCCTCAATCTAGCAAAGACAACCAAAAAAGAAAAAAATTATCTCCAGGGAAACCCTCGGCAAGAAAGGAGAATGATTCATAGATGTTGCAACTCCCAAAGCTGATGTTCCTCGAGGAGAAGCATCCCCATCCAATTTTCAGGTCTCCAGGATCTCATTAGGTAAGCCTTCTACTGAAGAAATGAAATATGATTTTTTTGTAGTAGTAGAAGAGGTATTCCAAAGGATTGATGAGTTCAAAGAAACTAAGAAGGATTTAAAGGCCAAGAATGAGGCACTATCAAACTTGGTCAAAAAAATTGACTATAAATCACAAGGAAGGGAAAGTTGGAGTCCCAAAGATCACTAATGATGACATCAGGAGAGTAAGTGACTTAAGAGAAAGAGGGGAGGCCACTATCCAATGGGAGAATGATTTGGTTATCGAGGTGAATCAATAATCACATAAGTTGTGAAATGGTATTCCCATATTTTTGAAAAGGTAGAAACAACCAAGACATTAATGCATAATTACAAAGATGAGAAATTAATGTGGACTGATATGCTACCAAAACTTAGGTGATGACTTGGTTGTTAAAGAAGGAATTGTGTCTCTTGACTCTATGGGAAATCAATAGGAATATTACAATATGAAAAAGTAAGAGTGGAGATTTTAACAAAATATGTTGAAATTCTTGATGAATTGAGAGACAAAAATGGAATATATCGGTGGCCTTCATGCTTTGATAGACAAATTAATTGGGACAGACAGTGGAGAAACAATTAGGATGGAGAGCACCGAAAATTTGATTAGAATTTTTAGGGAGTATGTTATGGGTAAACTAGGAGAGCTGAGGGTTTTCAGTGTATCCACCATGCAAGATTGGGCATACATTGAGTTAACAATTGATAAATTGTCAAAGAGGATGAAGAAAGAAAAATTTGTCTTTGTGGAGCTTGATGAAATAAGTATGAAACACGAAGTAGTTTTCAACTACCACTCAGGGCCCTAATGAGGAAGTTGTCACTCAAATGTTTGAAAATTTTGATGCCTATAAGAACAGGGTAGGGGAAAGCTCAAATCAACCCACTAGAAAGGGCCATGAAAAGTAAAAAGAAGAGCAACAAATTTACTTTCGTAATGCATTCTGGATCAAGGATTTCCTCAAAACAGAGTGTAGTTTACTAAAAGACAAAAGTTTGTTAGAAGTAAAATAATATCTTTTCCATCTCTCCCAAGTGTCACCACATGGTTCTTTCTTCACTCAACCTAATCAGAACAAAAGGAATTTTTAGTTAGTAGATACTTCCTTTGAAGATTTTGAATTACACGAGAGCAGGGATTCAAAGGACCTTTTGAGGTGTTTTGGGGGAAATCAAGTCGAATAGTTGTATAAGTATGAGGGGTTTTTCCTCATACTAAGGGGGGTTTTTCTTAAGATTTTGCAAAGAAAAGAATTGATAATTTTTTCGTGATATTGCTTAAATTGTCTGGAAGAAATACATTTTAAGTTTTTACTCTTTCAAATTCAAATGTTAAGATGATTATAATGTATAGTCATTAACATGCATTGAGATCATTTTTTTCATGTTCCCTTGTCAAGAATTTGGTAGATTTAAATGAATTTTTTCGACTATGAGTTTGGATTACATGTTCTGGATTTTATGTACTGAAAATTTAGTTGATCAATTGCATTTTTGATGCAGCTCTATATTTCTTGCTTCTTTGTGTAGACACCTATAATTACGACCGAGCAATTTAAATACTTAATTTGTGCTAATTATCTCCTTTCCTACAAATTGACGACATATTGTCAATAGCGCTCTTCTTCTCTTCCATTATCATTAATTGATTACATTGTGCTAATTAATTAAGTTGCATATAAAACATGTACCTAATTAACGACCCTTCGTTAATCAACACCTTCTATCTAGTCTAATTAATTATTATTGATTAATTAGCCTCCCTTCTCATTAAATCAATAAATCATTATTTAATTGGTTTAATCCCCCTAATGGTCCAAATCACACTAAAATCCATCTAAAAGCTTATAAAAGCTTGCACATGTATTAATTAAATCATCTTGATTAATTAATACACCCCTTTATCCACATGAGTCACTTAAGGACAAACTAAACCCTCCTAAAGTTAACTCAACCCCATCTAAACCCCCTTATCCATAACTATTCATCTCCATTAGTCCCACATTCATGAGGATGTGTTGAATCCTTTATCTTTGGGCTATATAAACAACCCTCCCTCTACTTCTACACTTACACCTAAATCTCTCAAGAGACAAAAGAAAGCACATAGTTTCATACTAATAGCCTTTTGTCATTCTTGAGCCCTCCATCCTCCATTCTTGAAGAGCTAAGCCTCACACCCAAGCATCCATTGAAGGATCAAAGCAAGAAAATATAATTTGATTGCCATTGAACTACTTAGGTTCATTTTAATGTTAAATTAGGCAATTAAGGAGAATAGAGTTCATTAATTTACATTATGTTTTGATCATTTCAAAGTTATAATGTTGAGGGTAGGACTTGCTTATTTCTTCATCATGATGGTGCACATTTCTCATTTCTAGCTAGGTTAGGAAGCTATTTCTAGGTGGTAGTTTCTTGCTTTAAATTTAGCTAAATTGTAGAAATACTTCACATTGAACTTGGCATAAGTTAGGCGTGGTTCATCACCGCAGCTTTCTTAGAAGAATCAATCATCAATTGATATTTCATCATCTTGTAAGCTCGACAAAAATATCTATATTGTGAACTACACATTTTTAACTATTCTAGCTATACTTTGAAACTATTATTATCTCGATTTTGAAGAGTGTAGTGTTACCAGTGAGGTTATATCTTTCATATCAATAAATGGGTTAACATATTTTGGTTATTGTTGTATTCACAAATTGCACTTTTTGAGATATAGGTCTTAATCGAGTAGTGATTTATCACTCTATCACATTGACTTCTTGTATTCTTTACGTTTTGTTCATTCCTTTGAACTCATTGAAAACATAATCATCTTAACGTGAAACTACTTTTTGAAATGTAGTCTTTTAGTTATCTTTTGATTAAATGCTTATGTCACTTCGGTGGTCTCTACTACATTGATTTATTCATACTCTTAACAAATACATTTACATTTCTTACCCTAGTGAACACATTTACAACTTACCCTATCATCAAAAACATGGCTCTTAAAACACGTCTAGGATTAAAGAAATAGACATACGAGGAACAACAAGTGCAAGATCTTGGGAAACCTCTAATAGACAAGGGTCCAAACCCCTTCATTGGACATGATCTAGGACCACTTTTTTCTGCAGAAAAAGAAACCAAAGAGATGGTCGATCATAGTGGAAATGAATTAGAATCACCACACGCAAAACTTGATTTTGACCCCACTTTACTAGATGAGTTTCTTCTCAAAAAAAGATAGAGTGTTGGCATGGGTCATAGAATTAGGGGCCAAATTTCCCACCAAGAATGAAACAATACTACCTACAAATGATGCTATACTGAGGAAGAATGTCCCCTTATCAATATGGAAGATATTTTAACACACACATGCTTCCACTTCTTACACAGGAAATGATAAAGTGGTGGGGCATAGAATACCCTTTATCAAAGTGCCATGAAGAAACAAGATAGAACATGAGATAGGTGAAGAACCTCCACAATACAAGAGGAGGAACCTTTAGAAGAAGATGCCACAATCCAACAACAAATCAGTAACCTAAGTTAGAAAACTAGCTTTGCTTACTTCCCATGTATAGAAAGACACAAACAAGAACATTCAAAAGTTGAGGCCTAAGGTTAAGATCAATGAACTCCATCAAGAAAACCAAGGAGAAGAAGACATAGGGTATCATCATGTATACATCCCCGCTTCTCCCACTAGAGAACAATTTCTCACACAAGAAGTGTAGTCTATGAAAGTGACGCTCTCACGAGCTTACAAGAGAGAAATATAGGGAGCATTAGGAAATATCAATACGAAGAATTATGCCCCTATCCTTTTGACAAGACAATGACCCTTCAACCCTTTCCAAAGAAATTTGATATGCCAAAGTTTGACAAATATAAAGGGAAAGGAGATCCACATGGGATCATGTTAAAGATTTCTACATGGCATGTCAAGAGGTGTCTTATAGTGACAATTACCTCATCAACTTTTTCCCAAGAGTCTCGGAGGTCAAGCCTTGGAGTGGTTTACATGCTTACCACGAGGATCAATTTTCACCTAGCCAAAATTGGTAGAAAGATTCGTGTGTCACTTCTCGTATAACATAGAGAGTGATGTCACCATGGTAGACTTATGTGGCACCAAACAATGCCCTAATGAGACTTTCACCAGCTTCCTCCAATGGTGGAGAGGGATAGCTAGTCGCTTCCCTTGTGCTTTCCCTAAAATAGTTGGTTAGTATTTTCATTCCCAATCTCAACCCGATATAGCTTTCCACCTCCAAATGCATTGTGTTCACACTTTTGAGGAGGTTATCGAGAAAGGGATTTAGATAGAAAAATCTCTCATTGCCAAAGGCACCCTCAAAACCCAATCTAGAGACAACCAAAATGTCAAACCCATGGAAAAGCCGAAGATCTTTAACAAAAACAAAAATGTGGTGGGAGATGGAATCACTGATTCCAAACGTGTTCAAATGGTCCAAACTGGTCAACCTTTTAAACTAACCAAGGGCCCAATTCAACCACCACCAAAGTGAAGAACATTCACCTCTCTCAATGAACCTTTGTTAGTTATTCTAAAACAATTGGATGCGGCCCACATGATGACCTATCCTACAACGCAACCATTTGACGACAACGCTCCAAAACCTTCATGGTACAAAGAGCATGAATATTGTGAAATGCATCACATCAAAGGACATAAGACAAAAAATGTCTGCGGCTTCATCATTATATTCAGGACCTCATTGACAATGGGGAGATAGAGGTGGATAACCCAGAAAAACACAAACACCTAACGAGAAAATGGGGATATATAAAGAACCATTCCCCAAGCATGATAAGTCAAAAGTCAAAGCCAAATCGGGAGAGTCATCCCAAACTTATAAAGCCATGAATTACTTGTACACCAAAAGAGACAACAATCATTATGATTCACTTATTAGATGTATTCACTCTCCTATGCTGACCATGTCAATACCATCTAGATCAAGGGAAAGGACTGCACTGTGGTAACAAGGCGTGCCCACCTCGTGATTCTAGAACCTTCTCCATCGACCCCACAAACCAGTAAATATAACCTTTTAGAACAACTTGAAAAGACATCTGCTAAGATTTTGATCTTAGATCTTCTCAAGATATCCAATGTGCATAAAGACATTCTATACCAAACTCTTCAGGGGTCGGGAGTGCCTTTAGAAGTCGATCTTACACACCTTCAAGCCATGGTGGAAACATCGCACCAAGTGAACATCTCACTTTCAACCATAGGGAGATCCCTACTGAGAATCCAACACATAATCTTCCCTTATACATTGAGGTAGTTGTCACCCATAGGAAGATCAAATGGGTGCTTGTGGATAACGGATCTGGGTTGAACATTTACACACTCAAGTTGGTCAAACAGTTAGGACATACAGAGGAAGATCTTGAGTCCCATATTATCACTATCACCGCATACGACAACATGGAAAGGGAATCAGCAGGCACCATCACGCTGCCCATGGAGGTGGGTCCCACTTGCCATCAAACAAAGTTTCATGTCCTAGACTTGGAACTTCCATATAACATGCTTCTAGGCCGACCATGGATTCATGCCATGTAGGTCATGCCATCAACATTTCATCAATGCATTAAGTTGAAGCATGAGGGACATACGGTTATAATACAAGGAGATTCTAGAGCCCTTTTCTCATTATAGAGCTCTCAATAGCTTTACACGAAAGGGTACATATGCATGTCCCTCCACAGATATAGTTGTCCCTCTCCAGTCTGAGGCCATGGAATCCTCGGGTGGATTCAGATTCTCTTAGTTCTTGTGCTCATGGTGCATCTACTTCAACATCTCCATTTGATTCATGGAGATGAAAATCCTTGAATATGGCTGATGGGGAGTATAATGTACAACAAGCGCTCTTGGTTTCAGACCTCTCATTGTCACCCAAGACTAGAGGTCGACCCAACTACCGCTTCAGAAGACCTAGAGAGGAACACACTATTGGGTCATTCTACCTGAGGCTTGTTAGCTGAGGAAAAATTACTTGATCCACCTACAACTTGGGTCCCTGAGGATACTCAACCATCCTATTATCGAACCCCGAATATGAAAAATCTAGTAAAATGATGTACTCCATGGGCTACAAAGGCCTAGGATGTGGGAGAAATGAACAAGGACAAAGAGAACCAGTCCCTCTTCCGCATTTCAAAATAGAAAGATACGGCATTGGGATTCACCCTTATGGAGCACACCCCAATGATCAAGATGCTACTTGTTCTGAGCGTGAGGATAGCTCTGACTATCTAGATAGCGATACGGATTCCCATTGTAGCCAATATGAGGATCTGGCCTCCACAAACCTTTTCATGAACAACGTTGTCCTAACCATAACCCCCACGGAACCAACCCTTGACCTTGTATACCCTTCCCTTGTTGAATGGGACCAACAACGTCACATGCCACTAGATTTATTCGAGAATGATGAAGCTATCACAGAGTTCATGGGCATAAGGGATACAATTCCCATTGAGATCACAAGAAAGGTTTCTTTATCGACTTAGATACCTGCACCTACTTTGGTGAGGAGGCTGAACTTCGTGGTCAGAAAAACTTAAAGAAAAGTGAGGGAAAAGTTCTAAAGAAAAGCCTCAAAAAAATCAAAGTCCAAGTCACACAATGAAAACCTCTTTGAGGCACTGGCTGACAAAACAAATAAGAAAATCAAAGGACAAACAAAGTGACCACGCCAAGGATGAAAATCTCATGGAGACATCCTTGATGAAGATCTCAACCTACCTCCTGATCCTACGCGTATGGAGGACTTATCAAAATTACTAGTCAAGAAACCATTGATGTCAATATTGGTACAGAAGAAGATCCCAAGATAGTAAAATTGGGAGCATCACTCTCGGCTAGAGAACAAAAGACATTCACTATGTTGCTGAGAGTTTATTGATGTGTTCACATGGTCTTACAAAGACATGCCCAACTTAGATCTGACTTTGGTCATGCACAACCTAGTCATGCACACAGATGCTAAGCCTATCAAATAAAATCTCCAAAGATGCACCCAAGAGTGGCCCTGATTGGTTAAAGAAGAGTTGGAAAGATTGCTTGCAGCAGGATTCATCAGGCCAATTGATTATTCTGAATGGATATCAAACATTGTTCCTGTCTAAAAAAACCTATCGGTATCCGAATCTACATGGATTTTAGGGACATCAATAAAGCTTTCCCTAAAGATGATTTTCCACTACCCAACATTGACATGATTGTTGACTCAACAATAGGGTACGAGATGCTATCACTCATGGATGGATTTTCGGGATATAATCAAATCAAGATAGCTTGAAGAAGACCAACACAAAACAACTTTTACGACTCCTTGGGGCACCTTCTGCTATCAAGTAATGCCATTTGGCCTTAAAATGTAGGAGCTACCTATCAATGGGGCCATGACAGTAATTTTTCATGATATGATTCATGATATCATGGAGGACTACGTAGATGACATCCTGGGAAAGTCCAAAACAAGAGAGGATCATCTTGTCATTTTATGGCGTATCTTTGAATGCCTGCGTGAATACAAAGTCAGGTTGAATCCAAAGAAGTGTGTCTTCAGTGTGCTATCAGGGAAACTATTGGGCTTCATTGTGTCAAGATGAGGTATTGAGGTAGACCCTGCTAAAGTGTCTGCTATTACTAAAATGCCTCCACCTGAGAATATCAAGCAACTACAGTAGCTTACAGGGGAAAATTCAAGCCATTCACCACTTCATCTCCCAACTTGCAGATAAATGTCACTCATTCACCCACTTGCTTAAAAAGGACATCACTTTCATCTGGGACCTGAGCAACAACAAGCCTTTGCTTTTCTTAAACAATACTTGGCTAATCCACCTGTCCTCATGCCTCCCACTCCTGGAGAACCACTCTTGCTCTATATTTCCACTACATAATTTTCTATTGGTGCGTTGCTCACCCAATACGACCTTGGTCATAAGGAGAAAGTGGTGTACTATCTGAGTCACACCCTCATCGCCTATGAGCTCAATTATCCTCAAATTGAAAAGGCTTGCTTGGCCATTGTTTTTACTTTTCAAAAACTTCACCATTACCTGTTGAATACTAAGACCAAGCTAATATCCAAGGTTGACCCACTCAAGTATTTATTGTCCAAACCCACCCTCATAGGTAGAATGGCTAATTGGATCATTCTACTCAGTGAGTTTGACATAGAATTTTCCATCAAAAATTGGTTAAAGGACAAGTACTTGCATGGACCAGCTAGCGGAAGCACCTTTGACAAAGCACGGAACCTTTGAATCTAGATCTCGCAGATGCCTCCTTGCTCTACATTGAAGAATCTATCATATGGTAGATACATTTTGATGGATCCTTTACGTTTCATGGTTCAGGTGCAGGAGTGGTCCTTATTACTCCTTCTGGTGATCCTATACCAAGCTTTTCACCTGGGCTTCCCTTACACAAACAACATTACAGAATATGAGGCACTTATTGCAGGAATGAAGCTAGCCATCAAGTGGAATGTTCATCATGTCAAGGTTGTAGGTGATTCACAGTTAATCATCAAATAGGTTAATGATGAATACAAGGTTAAGGATGACAAGCTCATACCTTACAAAAAGTTAGTGAAACTCTAAAGGAGTACTTTGTGCATTACCTTTGAACAAATCCCAAGAGCACAAAATAGATCGGCAGATGCCATGGCAATGGTGGGGTCTATGCTTCATATTCCACCAGGGAATAATGACATGCCATTCTTTGTAGAAAATCTACACCAGCCCACATATGACATGCCAGAATCTTTCCTGGCTTGTGAGGTTGTTGGTCCCAATTCCCCGTGGTACGAACCCATTTTTACCTATCTTAAGGACAACACATTCCCCCCGATATCTCCCATTCTGAAAAGCAAATCTTGATTCACCAAATAGCCCATTACACCCTTTTAGGAGGTACACTTTATCATCATGGCTATGATGGGAATCTATTACGTTGTCTGGATGTGATGGAGTCAATCCAAGCAATCAAAGAAGTGCATGAAGGGGTGTGTGGAGCACATACAAACAGAATGGTCTTGCTAAGAAATTGTTGAGAGTAGGTTACTATTGGCCTACCATGGAAACTGATTGTTGTAATTATGTCAGAAAATGTGTACTTTGCCAAAAGTATGGAAATTTCATTCATGCTCCATCGCAACCATTGCAACCTATCACTACCCCATGGCCATTCTCCAAGTGGGGACTTGATTTAATAGGAAAACTTACTCCTACCTCATCTGATGGTCATACACATATCATCATAGCTACAGAGTACTTTACAAAATGGGTGGAGGTCTATCCCTTTAACCTATGTCACAGGAGCCCAGATTTCTAAATTTATCATGAATCACATTATTTGTCGATATGGTATTCCTGTAGCCATTGTTACAGATAATGGGAAGTCATTTAAGAACAAAACTATGAAAGGTCTTTGCCAATGGTTCCAAATCAGGTTAAAATGGTCCACGCCATATTACCCTCAAGGTAATGGACAAGCTGAGGCAACAAACAAGACTTTGGTAAGGATAATGGAGAAGATGGTCAACAAAACAGGTCAAAACTAGCACCTACAAATCCATCCAACCTTTTGGCTTACCGAACATCCATTCACACTCCTACGGGTGTGACACCATATTCCCTAGTGTTCGGGATAGAATCTATCATCCCTTTAGAGATCAAACTTCCATCCCTAAGAATTTCTCTTCGGACTATCTGGATAAGGATGAGGATTATCGAGTGGCAAGACTGGCTGAGTTAGAGCTCCTGATGAGAGGCACATTCACACTCTTAATCACCTAAAAGTGTATCAACACAGAGTCTCTAGAAACTACAACAAGAGAATCATCCCTCATCAGTTTGAGGTTGGTGATTTAGTCATGAAGGAGAACCAGTTCAACACCAGAGCAGAGAGAAAAGAAAGGGAAGTTCAAACCACATTGGTTGGGACCCTATGTTATAGTCACCAAGTATGGCACAGGGGCATACAAACTGGCTCACCCCAATGGTGATGAGCTCCAGAGCCCATGAATGCCATGCATCTTAAGTGGTTCTATGCTTAAACATGGCACAAGGAGGTTAAAAAAAATATCAAAAATACAAAAAAAAAAATCAAAAATCAAAAATCAAAAAAAAAAAAAAAAAAAGAGAAAACAGTCATCCACTAGTGAAAACCACGCAATTGTGGCACTTTGGACAAGTCCTTGGGTGAAAACCAGTTTCTAGCGCCTCGGGAGGATTCATTGTTCACAAGCATCCTACATCTGGAGGGTAGTTTTCTTTGGCCTAGCCCTGGTTCTACCTTCGAGATTCCCTATGCACCCCATCCTATCGTCAAGCCTTGATCCGGCTTTTCCTTCTTTTATTCATCTGTGAGGGGTATGGTCTTTCACTATTTCCCATCTTACGTTGGGGGCAATTCAACGACTTCACCTTCTTGTTCATAAGCACATGGCTTCTGCCCTTGTATATTCCCCATCTAACGCTAGGGGCATCCACGCTTTCTTGGTTACCTACACATAGCTCTGGAAAACCATTAGAAAACACCAAAAACAATAGAAAATTGTTTCACAAAACAAAACAAAAAAATAGAAAATTGTTTCACAAAAACCAAAACAATAGAAAATTGTTTCAAAACCAAAAAATAGAAAATTGTTTCAAAAACAATAGAAGAAAATTGTTTCACAAAACCTAAACAATAGAAAATTGGTGCATGAAAACAAATCTTACAAAAAAACATTTACTTGCATTGTCTTGTTTCTTGCTTTGCTTGTTGCTTGTATAGTTTATTTTGTGTTTTCTTGCTTTTGGGTTGTTTGTTGCTTGGGCATACTTTGTTAGGATTCATCTTTTCTTGCTTAGATTAGATTTATTCTTGCTTGTGCATATTGTGGTATGTTTTTGCATGCTAGTGAATCTTGGGAAATCATGATGTAATGTGTTAATTCATTATGTTCTTTCTTAAGCATTTGATTGTGTTTGTTACATGTTAATAAAGCATGGTGAATCATGGTGTATTGTATTATTTCCTGGTGTTCTTTGTTAGCATTTGGTTGTGTTTATTGCATGTGCATTGTTTTGTTATCATTAACATCACATTACCATCATTATCATCACATCTAACATCATCTATACATCATATATAAACAAAATGCTAAGTTTTACATCATGCATGTATGCTAAGCTAATCATCACATATCGTATCATCAATGGGGGCAAGAGGGGTTGCGCATGATCAAAAATCTATCCCCCACACCAATATCATCATATCATCCCATCCATATACATCTACAATAACACATGAGAAATGCATTTGATATCATCTAAGGATCTATCATCTAACATCCACAACACATGTATACATCAAACATCGAAATCAGATACATACAAAGTACAAAATCAGATAACATCATAACGCATCCATAAGTGTTGAATCAAAACACACAACATGCAATGAGAATCAACATAGAGTAATTTCTAAAAGGGTATTTTACATCATAAAATTATCCCACTCGTGTCACATGCATTGAAATCATACATCAAAGTACAAAATAGATAACATATACATATCCATAAGTGTTGAATCAAAAACGCAACATGCAATGAGAATCAACATAGAGTAATTTCTAAAAGGGTATTTTACATCATAAAATTATCCCACTCATGTCACATGCATCAGGACACAAAAACAATAAAGTACATCATCTCATAAACATGTGTATCTGAGCCCAAAAAAGTAATCCTCATATATATACATGTGTGTCATATACATCTATATCAAAAAAATGGATACAAATCAGTGCTCTATATCAAAAATGCCTTCAGCTGAGGCGTACAAAGATGCTACATCACAAATGTCTATACAAATATACAATGTCCAGATCGGTACTCAATATAATACATCATCGATACACAATGCCATAAAAAAGGGGCATGTATCAGAAAGAATCAAGCCTTCATCATGAGGCATCATCAAAATACAAATATACAAGACTATACATCAAAATCAGCCTTCATAAGAGGCATACATATAAAGAATCTATACAACAAAAAAATGTGGATCTCTCAACCGCAGCTCTCGCCCTCACCGGGCTCCCAGATCTGTCATCTGGTCGATGGAACACTAGAGGCTGGGATGGCGCTGGTCCAACCGGCTACTCTGGTATGGGTCTGTCTCACTGATCTAGTGGAATGGCCTGATCTCCATGATCGAGAGCCTGATGCACTCGACCCTCGACTACATGTGGCAAGTGCTTGCTACTCACTGCTCTGGAGGAACCACCCTGTAATAAGTAAGTCCTAAAATAAGGCCTCACCACCAAGCCTAGTGGCATCATGTATCGTGTCGGTCAAGCATCTCTCGAGAGGTGAGCACTACCTAAGGGCAAGTATCTCACTCACCTATCACTCACCCCCAAGTCTACCTCGCTGTCTAGAGGAAGCAACCTCTCGCCTCTCTCTCTAGTAATCATAGTTGCAGCTGCATGCATGGGCCTCGGTCCTCTCTGTGCTAGAGTGCCTGTGATCGTGCATATACATGGTCTCTCTGTGCAACAACCATCCACACTGTGACTGGGATTGATGAAGAAGGCTCAATATCTGAGCCCCTATGCCACTTGTCTCCCGAATCTGGCTCCGCCATGCCACTCTATCATCTCTCTGGGCCAGCCTGGGCCCGAGCCTGATCCCACTCTGAAAGTAAGGTAACAATGTGAGCTCGGCCTCATCACGCTCTACTATGGCAGTCACACACCAGCCTCGAGCCTCATCTCTCTCTCACTCTAGCCGCGTCTCTCTCAGCTATGACCTGTTGTAACTCACACTGTACTATGGCTATCTGTGCCACTAGCTAGGAGGTTATGTGTGCCTCAGGGACTGGTCCCTGAGGTGCTCTAGATGACTGTCCCTACTCTAGACCCTACCTCTGGATGGCTACACTACTGCCTGTACTGGGCCCTACGGCCTCGGTCCCTGTGCCTGTGAGGCACCCTACCCATCATGTGGAATACCATCAAAAGGATCCTCTGGGTCTGGCCCCTGTGCCACTACCCTCACCCTACGCTCTGCACCATGCCATATCTCTACAGTGGGTGAATGCCTACTGCCCAAGCCTCCTCTCGGAATGGTGAGACACTGGGGTAACACTGTAGCATACCAAGCTACATAGTCAGCTGTCCCTAGATCTCTCACCTATCATACTGGGTCCCATACCTATGTGGGACCACCTATGTGAAACTCACCCTAGCTCGGGCCACCAATATACGAGGCCCCATGGTCTACCTCTCTGAATCCCTACGTGTGCATGCTAGATATCTAGCTGGGGACCCCATACTCCCAAGCTGCCACTAGCACCTATCTACTCGATACAACTCCATGATGTAACTATGGCTGCCAATGATAAAGTGCTCCACCAGGCACACGCTGAGCTCTGTGGCATCCTCTGGCCACTGAAATGCCTATATGGCCGCCAGATGACATCTATCTCTACCAACTCATCAAACTCTCACCTATATCTGAATAGGCTGCCAAGATGGCCACGTACATCCCCACCAGCTACTACCCATGCCATATACGATGGCTCCTCAGGATCTCGAACATGAAAAGGGCCCACAGGGCATCCGATCGCAATATGATCCCATGACCATATCTGTAATAAGGAGGCTGGACCCACGGTCTTCTGACCATGGTATGTGATCAAGTGTAAATCCCAGTATAGGTGGGCCAATATGCACTGCCCCCAACAATATCTCTCACCGCTATAGATGCCATGAACCAAAGGCAATAGTCCTCTCGGGAATGAGGTCCCTGTCTTATCAGTGAGTAAGAACCCACTGATAAGAGACATGATGTAGAGGCCCCGATGCAATGTGGGGTCGAGATGCACTCATGCAATGCTATGGTCATCCCATCATGCGGTATATCATCAACACCAAAAAGGGCACTGCAAGCTACTCTAATCAGCCCTGCATCAGAACTATACTCGATCAAGGTGCCCATCATCGCACACGTGAAGAATCCACCATACATCCTCAATGGTCACAATCATCTCTCTCCAGGGAATAAAGCACTAACTCACTATGCCATCACTCAACATATAAGCAATCAATAGGCCGTGATCCAATATGATAGAAGGCATCCGAGACACGGGGCCTAGCCCCACCACCTCGAGAAGTATCACCATGGCTCACCGGTTCACATGCCCGCACATACTACCCTCTAGCTCTGCAATCCGGGTATGTCACTCCCACATCTGTAAAACTGGTAATCATCTCTACAAAATAACACGCGCTAGTCAGTTCCTAACATTTCTTCTAAAAATCTATCTCCCTTTTAGGGTTAACCCAAAAATCCTAAAAATTCTTCTAAGTGTCATGTTTTTGACACTTTCCCATCTTTTCTCTCACCTCCTAGGGCTCTAGTGCATGCCCGTGCCCTTTTGGGCATGTGCACCACATTTTTGGCACTTGCACTTGCGCATGCATGTCTTGTTTTTGGCACTTGCACTTCTTTTTTTTAGCCTCTTTCGCACACTTTTTTTGGCATGTGCACCACACATTGGGTGCTTGCACTTGCGCACATATGCTCCCATGTGTGCACCCCCTTTTCATGCCTATGCACCACACTTTTCACATGTGTGCGCCCCATTTCCCATGTGTGTGCATGTGCATGCACACATGTGCTTGTGTGTGTGCATGTGCATGTGTGTGTGTGTTTTTATGCCTGCACATGTGCACGTATATGTTTTGGCACATGCGCCCCAAAAGATGCACGCGCACCCCCAAAAAGGGCACTGCATGCCCCTATCCGACTGCCTCACCCTACACAGTAGGCATGCCAATGATTTCCTAGGGCTAAAGGCCTAATTTAATGCATTAATGACCAAATTTACAAGCTAGGGTTCGATACTCACAAAGGGGCCATCATCTCGCATGCCACTGGTACCCTGACTACGCATCTGCGTGCCTCAATCGGTCTCATGCGATCACCATGGTTCTCCTCAGTGTCAGAGCCTCACAGTAAATTTTCTAAACTACTCGGTTAAAATGAATTGGTGATGTTTTTACCCCCTCGTGGGGTATATTAACCCATTTTTCACCGTCAGAGGGCCGGAGGCCCGTTTCGATCGCCATTTTCTCCTCTATTCACTTTGTGGAATAATTATTTTTATTAAATAATTATTTTTCTCTTATTTTTCACCGTATTGGGGCATTTTTTGCTTGTCCGATACCCCTTTCTTCTCCCTCGAACAATTTTATTGCTCCCTAGTGATTTTTATTCTTCTCCACACTCTCGTAAATAATTATTTTTCAAATAATTATTTTTCTTAATTTTTCCACTAAACAAGGACATTATTTGTCATTTGTTTCTTCTTTCTTCCACCTAGGGCACTTTCTGTTGCCCCTAGGCCCTTCACTTTCTTCTTCTACTTTCTTCTACTGTTCACCACAATTTGGAAAGCAAAACAATAAAAACAATATATATATCAAAAAATCCAAAAACAGGGCAAAATTTTTTCAAAAAATCCTAAAAAGTAAAAACCCTACAAAAATGGTAACTTGCTTATTACGGTTGAAACTTGTGTCTTGTGCATGGTATTTTCTCCATATCCTATTGGTTTGTCTCACATCTTCCCCGATTAATATGACTCACGGATCACCGGATTCACAACCATTCACAAAGCTAGCTGCTTGCTTTGTCTATACTCTGGGGCACTTTTGTTGCCTAGTGTTGTTTCATTGCACACAAACACTTTTCATGGACCCCATGTCCATTGTCATTTCCCCTTGCATGTATCCTTTCTCGGGGCATCATTTTTAACCCTTGTCATCAATCACGAACTTGTGGATCTCTTCAGCACTGATAACAAAACATTTGTACAACTATCTTGACCATTGTTGGGTTGATATGTGCGTTCGTACTTGTTTTCCCTATTAAATGAGCTTGTTTCCTTCTCGTATTGCATTGCATTATTGTATGTTGCGTGGAGTTGGTATTTTCAGCAATGGACAATTGTTCATAGTATGGCTTTTCATGTCATTCTACCTTTGTCGTATGCTTATATTTTTCATAAGGACCGATGATGTAGTTCCTATGGCAATATGATGATATCAAATTGTTCCAATAAACAACAGCTAGAGGCTAAGCTCTTCTCTCCCCTCCTCCATATTTCTTCTACATCACTTCCCTTTCACCCCTAATTTTCTCTCTCACCGGGGCATCCTACCTCTTCCCCATTCTTCTACCTATCTCTCACCTTTTTCGATCGTCGATCGACTTCTTTCATCACCCCATCAACACTCGAGGGGCATCTCTCTCTCCTACTAATTTTTCTTCTATCCCTTCAAAATTTTCTTCCATCTACTATCTTTGAAGTGGCATCACTTACGCCACCCCAAAGAGGGGCAAATGTAGACACCTATAATTACGCCCAAGCAATTTAAATACTTAAATTGTGCTAATTATCTCCTTTCCCACAAATTGATGACATATTGTCAATAACGCTCATCTTCTCTTCCATTGTCATTAATTGATTACATTACACTAATTAATTAAGTCACCTATCCAACACATACCCTAATTAATGACCCTTCATTAATCAACACCTTCTATCTAGTCTAATTAATTATTATTAATTAATTAGCCTCCCTTCTCATTAAATCAATAAATCACTATTTAATTGGTTTAATTCCCTCCTAATGGTCCAAATCACACTAAAATCCATCTAAAATCTTATAAAAGCTTGCACATGTATTAATTAATCATCTTGATTAATTAATACACCCCTTTATCCACATGAGCCACTTAAGGACAAACTAAACCCTCCTAAAGTTAACTCAACCCCATCTAAACCCCCTTATCCATAACTAACTCTACATCTCCATTAGTCCCACATTCATGAGGATGTGTTGAATCCTTTATCCTTTGGGCTATATAAACAACCCTCCCTCTACTTCTACACCTACACCTAAATCTCTCAAGAGACAAAAGAAAGCACATAGTTTCATACTAATAGCCTTTTGTCATTCTTGAGCCCTCCATCCTCCATTCTTGAAGAGCTAAGCCTCACACCCAAGCATCCATTGAAGGATCAAAGCAAGCAAATATAATTTGATTTCCATTGAACTACTTAGGTTCATTTTAATGTTAAATTAGGCAATTAAGGAGAATAGAGTTCATTAATTTACATTATGTTTTGATCATTTCAAAGTTATAATGTTGAGGGTAGGACTTGCTTATTTCTTCATCATGATGGTGCACATTTCTGTGTTATTTACAAATATTAGTGAAAGAAACCTTTGATCTTAATTCCCTTTATCAAAAAATGAAACAACAATGTAACTTATCTATCTATAGTAACTTGTGTCTAGTGAAATAAGTGTATACATCACTTTGTGTGACAACTTGTGAAAGTGAAGTTTTGTGTTTATGGCCATTCTTATCCTAGACTGATCCATTACCCCAAAGAGATTGAGAAGTAAAGATTCATCCCATATATTTTGTTTCAAGTTACCCTTGGGTTCTCTCACCCTAGTCAAAGGTAGGACCGAAAGTAGTAGGGTTGGCCATTCCTTTTGTACGTGTCACCCAATCCCTCCAAAGCCTGATCTTAATAGGTTTTCAGGACATTTCCCCAGCTACAAATGACATAAAATCTCCAAGATTGACATTCTTAAATTACCTTAGTCTATTTGCTTAAATTTTTTGGCTTGAAAGGTGTAAATTTAGGTACCAACATACTCTATTATTGAGAGTGAGCCAAAAATTTATTGATCTAGGTCTTTCCATCTGGTATCACCCTGTACTTAATGTAATGAAAAATGTCATACACCCTAGTTATGTAATCATGTATATAAAATAATTGTTACTTGTTACGAATATACCTTAGACCCTCTAATATTTGTTGCATACCACATTGATTGTTTTGAAATATTGTCATTTGTCATCTATTGAAGATGGAGCATAGATCTTTAATAGTAGTATGTATATTGTCACCTAATTTTTTCTTCATAAATTATGAGGCAATGTCATAGATTTAGAGCCTTATTATTAAAAGGAGCGATAACTAGATCCTACCAAGCCAAGAACACGGATGTTAATCAAACACCACAATCAACAAGATGAAAGTAATTCACCAAAATAACTTTACATAAAACTTTACAAACAAATGAGCAACAATAACATATATAATTATGGAACTCAATGAAATACAATGAGAATGGGCCTTGCTTATATAGGCAAGGAATAAAAATCTAAGAACCAATCAAGGTCATAGATCAAGCCATAAATCAAGGAAAGAACTAGTCAAGACCATAGATTTAGGAAAGAACTAGACATCAAGGATCTAGTCAATACCATAGATCAAGGAAAGAACTATACCTAACAACTAGATAATATCCCCCTAATATATAAATAAATAAAAATAAATATCCACACACATAAGTGGGTGAGGATAAATACAATAAATGTAAATAAAGTACCTAGGTAAACATGAGCTAAGGTAAATACCTACTCTAACAATTATAAGGTTCAACAAAATACTAGTGCCTTTGATGGCTACTAAATCTGCTTTCATACTATTTCATCAAATGTAGATCAAATTCATAGATGTCCATTTTTTTAGGTTGCACCCATTCTTCTACCATATTTGGAAATAATGTATGGAATTCCATGTCAAATAAACCCTCTATATTATGTTCATTAATTGGATATAAACCAACTATGGGTTGACTAGCTCTATCAATCTCCCATGGCCCTTCATTTTCAACAATGTTCCTTACTTATTCTATATCACAACCTGAATTTCCCATTATAAATGAAAAATTTAATGGTTGACACAATTTTCTTCAATATTTACATATGTGGGGTCTTGAAGAAGTTCATCTATGTTATCATTGTCTTTAATTTTTGATTCAACAAATTAGAAGTTTTGATATATGTTTGTTTCTTCTTCGAGTAGTTATGAAATTTTGGGATTACATAATTCAAAATCCCTATAATATTTATCATATTATATTTTGTATTGAAGAGCATCCAATATGTGTGAAATCTTTACAAAATAGTCATAGTATTTATAGTAAGATCCATTTCTTCTAACGATCAAAATATAAAGGTTTTGAACACATCGAGGAAGATATTTAGAAATTGAAGTTTCCTTTTGGAAACTTATGGTATATCCCCTACACTTGTATTGACCACTATAGTCATTTTTGCACCCACCAAGAACAAGGGAACATCATGCGCATCGACCTATCACCCATGGGGCTTGGGCGCTCACACGAGGTGTGCGAGAGGGAGTCGAGTCTATCTTTTATGTAAGTTCAATGGAAGGCATACTTCATGATATGGAATTAGTGATTTAAAAGAAATGAGAAAGCTATAGAGCTCGAACAACTTCTATACCCCTTCGAGTCATAACAAAATCACAGGCGCACAACATAATTAATAGAACTAAGAAGTTGTAAATCCACAAATATACTCAATCATTCAAGTAAGGTTCATGATTATACAAGATCAAAAGCGAGTAGAAACATGCAGATAATACAGAAGGAGATCTTAATATAAACATAGTGGTAACCTTATCATATTCATTCATAGTCTTACTACAAAGCATCACAGAGAGGAAAACCATAGTCATGCACCATATCTGGATCCATACATGTATACTCACAAGATAAAATTTTCATTCCCCATTCCCTCATTACATTCTTCCTACAATCATCTACCCATTTTATCCTATAGTTCTCGCAGAGTGCAGCAGAGCTTTGCTACCTCACTTGTGTCTCGGTTCTTTTCCAAGGGCATGTATAAATAGGCATTTGAGCTATAACAAAATCTTTTACAACCTTAGATCTTTCCCCAAGTGTCAAGGTGTGGGTCCCCTAGATGCATGCCTCTCCATGTCATGATTAGCTTTTTGGATCTTCTTATCGCAAGGTATATTACTTCCAGGACACCTTGTTGCCGTGGATGGAACCTTATCCAAATGGAACATGTTCTTCATGTGTCTTGCCCAAAAGGATGAAAATGGATAAGTCCCCAATTGTTCTTCGTGGGCACATGTCCTTGATTCTCCAAGAACCCTTTTCACATTCTTCCTTGCGCACCTTCACTTGTGCACTTCCTCCGAATGTGCGCACCTACGCGCCTTTAAGATTTTGAAGCTATATTAGGGTCCGAACATTACCCCACACTTCACTTGTTCTCCACCCTCGGGAACCTTTTCAAAGAATGCGGTATAAAATGTAAGGCCTTGCCTTAGAAAATAATGGAGGGAAAGAATAAAGAATGGGGAGTGAAAGAATAGAGGGAAAATGCCTAAAGAAGAAGAAGGGGAAAATTTTCTTTGCAGGTCGGCCTCCAACGTATTCCAAGTCTTGACTTCATTCTGCGTTTTAGTGCGGATGTTGCCAACAAATGTGCTCACCTCATCGAAGGTTAACCCTTCCCCTTTTATGTTAATGGTCTCCACCACAAAGATATCCATTCCTTGGCATGATCCTCCAAGGCATCCATCTTCGTTGTAATGACCTTATAGAGCTCTTTTATCTCGGGTTTTGATTGATACTCACCGGTTCTTAATAGATTCGAGACTTCTTTTCCACTTAAGTCTATGATCTTTTCTCGCTCGCTCTATTTACCTTATTCTTTTCCCCAAGTCCTTAAGCTCGGCCTCGTTCTTTGGCAAGTAACATGCTTGTCACTTTGTCTTGATCCGTGTAATGGTCGTAAGTGACCCCCGCGGTTTATATAACTACTTTTACATCAGTGAGCACCTTGTTGTATTCAACCACGAGTGCGACGAACTTCAACTTGTCTTCCTTCTCCAAGCATACAACTACCTCCTCTGCCGATTTGCAAGGTCAAATGTTGCCTTTCCATGGTGAGGATCTGAGTCAAGTCCTCTAGACACTCTAGGGAGGATCTATACTTTTACGTGGGAGGGTTAAGGTCCGGTGCTTCGTGATAATTGCTTGGGAGATGAGCTCCACCTTCTTGGAAACTTCACGTGCCACGGCCTTTTCCTCTTGAATATCCCTCTATAGTTGAGCACTCGATTAGTTTCTCAAGGCTAAGGTCCTTTGTCAAACTTCACTACTTCTTCCTTCCTCTTCTCAACAGTCCTCCAAGACTTTAACCCTATCATTCCTACAAAGATCCTAGCCTCGATTTCCATGGAGAATTTTTTTGAGCATGTTACACACTTGCTCATCCGATAGTTGTTACATGTTTACAATGGGGTTATCCCCCTTTCCCTCGGATAGTGCTAGTACCACTCCTTGGTTAACCTCGAACTCGGGCTCATCAAGGTGGGAGTCGAACACCCATGATAGCATCTTCCTCGTGTGCGGTATCCACCCTCAGGATCAAAGGACTCCATGGTGGTGAGCTCCTTGGTGGGCATGGTACTTTGGAAATGCGCACGCAAAACTTTGTTGGGGTCATCAATATATCCCATCGTTATTCTTCCCCCTTCTGTGTGTTTACTTCCCATGTGCACACCCTTGGGAATAGTTACTAAAAGAGTTGGGCCTTTTGTGCTACCCACACTCTTCTCCCTTTGCTCTTCTTTGAATTCACCGAGCACAAGCTCCGTGCTGCACTCCAACTCCTCTTCAACCAAGGTATTGATTATCTTCTCTACCTCCTTTGCTTTCTCATTCAACTCCTCCCGATTGAGCTTTGGCATATCTCGACCCCTTAGTACTTTCCCCTTCACTCCTTTCCTAGTTCCACACACCTTCCTCCCCTTGGGCGCCCTTCCTCCTCACAAAGATGAAAGCATCATTTGTATCTTCTGCTCCTTCCCCTGAATCGTGGACATCAATCGACTCCTGATCCACCTCCAACTCTCCCTCTTCATCATCATCCTTCTCGCCTATATAGGCGTTTGGGTCATCTATATCTTCAAACTCTTGTTCTTCCATCCCCTTTTCTTCTTCTTCTGCTGAAAATTCTAGGGTCGGGGATGCGGTCTTCTCTTCATCTGAGGGCTCCTCAGGGGATGGTGGCTTCATAGGTTCGGGGTCTTCTCCCTGACCACTGTTCTTCTCTTCTTCTAGACATAGGTACTCAACCCCACGGTATCGCATTATGTTTCCCACCACCCTTTATACCTCTTGTCTCTTCTCTCTCCTTACGCTTTGGCGTGGGATTCTTCCTGCCATGGGTTCGTCTCGAGATGGATATTTCATTTTCCACGTACGTGCCCTTTTCAAATTTTGGCCTTATGCGCAAGTAGATCCTAGCAACATTACTCCCAAAGAATAGGTAAGGTCAACGAACTTACAATATGCACATCCTGCGCGACACGTACCTTTCAATGTATGGGCACTTCTCTGAGTAGACCAGACTTCTTTCTCATTTCTCTATGCTCTCTGTCAAGGGTGGACAACTCCAGGTTTACTTTCTTCAATTTCTTGTATCTGTTTACCCCTGCTTGGAAAAATTGGGTAGTAAACGAGAATGGGAGTTTGCACCAAGGAATCCAATTGCCATCCACCAAAATGAACCTACCAATGTAGAAGTGCTAGTAGACCGTGAACTCTGCTTCTCCTTTGGTAGCCATGGGGAGTTGTTCAAGAATCTACCATTCAGCCTCGAATGCGTTCCTAAGGCACATATACCATTTGTCTAAGTGCACCTTATGTACCCCTGTCATTGATTCACATGTGTATTTCTGAAACCTCTCCAGTGGGTGAAGGGTCTTCAGTAGGGTACTCCCACATGAATTTATTAGATGCATCTGGCACCCTGATTTCGAGAGCATAATTGTCAATGTATGTTCCCAAAAAGGATTTTTCCTCTCGTTCTCAGTCCGCTTTTATGATTTCATCTACTATGTATTGGGAGATGTTGTATACGGTGCCTTCCGTGACCTTCTTATAGACATTCAGCCAGGGCTTGCTCACCTAGGTCCACCTTTCTTATCCATTCAACTTGGAGACAAGGTGTGTAACCATCTTCATCACCGGATCACTGATATCTGAGATGTCATAGTACCTTGATCCCTTCTTCAATTCCTAGGATGCTATGGTTTCTTTAATTGCCTCCTCATCCTGGAGGTCATCTATGAGTGTGTCCCCTACACAGTTTAGGCCTGTGAAGTGTGAAATTAATTGGGGAGTTATGTGCATTTTATGCCCTATGAAGCAGAATAAGTCTTTGTGCATGCGTGTCATCAACCATTGGTAGAAGCGCTCAGGCTTCCTGAAATATGACAACTCGTAAAGTTGGAGAAGCCTTGCCTTCTCCATTTTCACCTTGACCATGTCACTGTAGATTGGTAACCTGTCAGGTGTTCACTTATTTGTGGGGTGCACCAGCTCCAGTGCCATTTCCTTCGCGATTATGCTTGACTGGTGATTGTAGTCGATCATAGTCATCTGTCTTATGTGGGACTCCCACTCTTGCCCTAGAAAAACCCCATCTGGGTATTACATCTCTGAATACCATTCTTCGTTCGTATCCAAGGGTATTTCCTCTTGTTTCTTCTTCCCTTTTCCTTTACCCTTTCCCTTCTTGGATTGTTCTACAAGTTTACCTACTAGTTTTGTGGCCATCATTGTACCCTTTGCTTTCATTCCAGGTTAACTTGTGAGTTTGTTTGAAATTTTCCTTGCGCGCCCTGTGCCCTAAAACACAAACCCTAATCTCAAATTTTTCTCCTTCAATCACAACACTTCTTCACAATGTTCCTCACACCCGTGAATCACTTTCTTCTCTAGTTTGTAGATCTAAAAAACTGATTGTGCATAAGTTTTTAGGATTTTCCTTCGCACGCCTCAGTTCTCAAAACCCTAGCTCGTGAAAGAAAATCGCTCTTCTTGTTTTCACAAAGTAAAATAATGAACTGCCCATTCTTGTATTTATAGGTTTTTCCACTTTTACGCATTTAAGGCTAGGCTACCTACCATCGTACGACAATGTTTAATGTGGCATTTTCAAACAAAACCCAACTTCAAGGTTTCTCCTTATGCTCTCAATCCTTACGTGAAAACTTTTCCATCCGCGCCTAATCCTTATGCGAAATTTTTTCACTCGTGCCTAATCCTTGCGTGAAAATGTTTCCACCTTCTAGCGTGAAAATAATCCATCTTGACAAGACTCTTACGTGTGTTACCAAAGGTGCCAAAGGCACTTCTTCCATCCTCATGATTCTTTCTTTCTCCTACCTCATGTTTTTGCGCTTTTTCTCCTTTGTACGTGGATTTCCAATGTAACCTTATCTTGCCACCTATCTACCTTCTTTTCTCCTAATGCATCTTTTTAACCGAGCCAATTCAAATGGTCTACCAACCCAATCCTCTCTGAGATAACTCCATGCCTCTCTTTATCACCTCACCCCACACTAAAATGATGTGCAATCCTTCCCATTGAAGTGTCAGGGAATTTTGTTCCATCCAAGTGCTTGAATCGCGCATGCACGAGAATTAAGGATGTATGAAATTACATAAGGACCCAACCAATGCACCTTCAAATTTCTAGGATGGCATAGAAATTTTGAATCATATAGCAATACCATCTGGCCAACCTCAAACTATTTGTTCTTAATATGGTGGTCATGCCATACCATTGCTTTTCCTTCTCAATTGTTTGCTCTCTATCTTGCTAGTGAGCACCTTTCATCCAAATTTATCAATTCATCAATTCTTTCTTCAACACTTGCTCATCATCCAACCCTTCTGCGCACACTATACACAGAGATGGTAGCATGAATTCCATTGGAAAAATTGATTACGCAAACACTATTTGAAATGGTGTGGCCTTGTTCAATATTTTATACGTTGTTTATGCCCAAACAACTACGACACTTTGTCATCCCAATCCTGCCTACCCACATCACATATCTTAGTCAATGTGTGACTAAGGATTTTGTTGAATGCTTCTATAGTTCCATTTTCCTGAGGGTGATAAGGGGTATTCTTGTGATGGGCTACCATGAATTCTACCAATAGAATCCTAACGATTTAATTTAAGAAGTGAGTGCCCCTATCACTTGTTAAACTTAATGGGCACCCATACCTACTGATAATGTTTTCCCACAAAAATCTAGTAGTCATGGCTGTGGTGCAATCCTTAGTGGGTGCGGCCTCTACCCACCTTGTCAGATAATCAGTACAGGTAATGATATACCACGAGTTAGTCTTTCGTGTGCAATTTGGTGAGATTGGTCTCGACAAAATTTATTTCCCATTTTTCAAAAGGTTTTGTCTTGGCGATGGGGTGAAAGGGCATCTCATCCCTCCTTCCAATTTTTCTAAGGCACGCAATGGTCACGAGCCTTACAAAACTCAAGGCAATCCGGGTGGATCATCTCATACCATAGTTCGGTGACTAGGATCTTGCGCACGGTTGCATTCCCATAGTGTCCTCCAAAGCAATTCCACCATGGGCTTCTTCTAGTATGGCCATGCATCATGTTCTAGTACACACCGAGCAAAACCTCATCGCGCCCAATTTATACAAATCCCCATTGATCAACATGAAGGGCATGGCACGTATGGCTAATCTTTTTCTTTCCAGGTGCATTCATCCCTTCGGGCACCACACCTTCCTTGAGAAAAACAACAATGTCTTCTAACTCCGAGGGCGCGCGCCGTAACCTAAATAGTTGTGCATTTGGCATGGTTTCCTCGATACTTTGTGCATCCTCTCCCGAATCAATTCTTGATACATGATCGGCCCACAATTGTTCTTTCCGGTTTTACCACCACTTTAAATTAAAATTCCTAAAATAAAAGTACCCAATGGCATATGTGCCCTTGCAACACTGCTTTGTTTACTAGATACTTCAAGGCCATATGGTTAGTGTAGAATATGAAGGGAGTCACTAGCAGATATTGTCTAAATTTGTGGAGCATGTAGATCATTGACAATGCCTCGTGCTCGGTCATTGTATAATTTTGTTCTACTGGTGTCAACTTTCTACTTGCAAAACACAAGGGATGATCAATAATTCCCTCTCCTGGTTGAGCAAGAATAGCTCCCATTGCTGTACTGGGAGGCATCCAAAGTGGACATGGAAAGGTTTATCCCATGATGGGAATTGTAGAATAGGTGTGGTGATAAGCCTTTCTTTTAGAGTGTCAAATGCCCTCTATTGCGCTTCTCCCCACTGAAAGGAACTCTTATGTCCGAGCAATATTTGAAAGGTGCAGCAATCTTGGCATATCCCTTAATGAACTTTCTTCAGTACCCGTGTCTAAGAAATCCACGCACGGAACTTTGGGCACGGTGGGCTCCCCTAATCCCACAATAACTGCAACTTTCATGGGATCCACCAGTAAGCCCTCTTTGCATATGATATTCCCTAACAACATTCCAAAAGGAGTTGTAAAGATACATTTCTTGATGTTAAGGGAAATCCTCAACATTGACATCTTTCAAACATCAATATCAAGTTATCACAATGGTCCCTTACCAATCCATACACTGTCCAATCATCCAAATATACTTGAAGGAACTTGTGGATGAAGTCCTTAAATGCTTGTACCACTATGCGTGAAAATACAACGAGCACATTCCTCAATCCAAAGGGCATGTCTGTGTATGCAAAGCTTCCCCACTCGATGGCAAAATTTGTCTTTTCTTGGTCTTCCTTAACAATCCTTACTTGGTGATATCTTGAAAATCCATCCATAAAGGTATAGACCTCGCACCTAGAACTCCTAAAATCTCTTCGATGAAGGGGGGGAAAAGGATCTATGATACAAACAACGTTCAATTCCCTGTAATCCACGCATATCCTAATCTTCCCATCCTTCTTTATGCTGATCACCATTGGACTTATCCATTATGATTCCTCCACAACCTCAATGATACCAGATGCTATCATTTTGTCTAGCTCTTCTTTAACCCTTATGTGTATGTTGGGATTCATCTTGTAAGGCCTCTTCCTAATCAAGGCGCACAATATTTCAACTTTATCCTCATTTCCCCCAATGAATGGTGGATGCCTTTCAACTCATGGTATTCGTGTGGGAATAAATCCTCAAATTCGCGCAAGAGATCAATGATCTTTGATACTTCCTTGTCTAACCAGTAGTCCCCAGTGATAGCTTCCTTGGACTCCTTCTCCGAGCTAATGTTAACTTTCTTGGTTTTGAGTGGTTCATGATACGCACATGTGCATGCATCTGCACTGTCAACTACCTCACATGTCCCAACCGAATGGTTGACATTCAAGTTCTCCATCTCCTCTCCATCAATAACATATACCATCTTTCCTTTCTCCTTTTTAGTACACGCGCGCTCGAATTGTAGGTCTTTTGGTTCCTCCTCTTCAAACCACGCTTCCAAGCTAGGTCCACCAAGTAAGTTTACTAATCTATCTTCCACCATGGTGCAATCCCCCAGAGTGAGGCATTTTATAGTCTACAATGCCTCACCAATCAAGTCGCATGGTACTTTCGTACTCAAATGTGTGAACCAAGTCAGCCGCTAATTCATGCCAATTTCCCATTTGGCAATGAAGTTTGAATGGATGTACCAAGCTCATGCACAACCTTTAGTGTTGAATATAGATTGTGCACCCAAAGGGAGGGTGGTAAATATTTTACACCTTCTCCCAGCCCTCTCACATTCCCGGATGTGGGAAGAGGTGGGTCTATTACCATTGTAATCCTTGATAGTGAAGGGTATGTTACTCTTCGAGAATTAGACAATGAGCGCAATTCTAACTTCACACCATTCCAACAAGTTTTCACTATGTGTGGCCCAACACCTCGCTCTTTGTGCCTATCAAAACATAACCTATCATACCTCGTCGCTCATCCTCCCTCCATTCACCACCTTCTATTTCTCTTAAAAGACCTCAAGGTATGCATCCCGAGAATACTTGGTTTTTACCTTTCCTCCTGTGCACCGAATCAGACGCGCCAAGTTGTTACCTTGGTCACTAATCCTTTCAGATGTCACCCAATCATTTCATAAGTCCCATGTGCCCAATTATCACATGCTATACTAGTAGTATCACTAACAGATTGAGCATCATCAAACTGGATGACTCCTTTTATAGGGTGGATGGTCTCTGGATCTCTTATGGAGCGCACATATATTATGTCCAGGACTTCCTCTCTAAGGGTTCCATATAGGGTGTGGAATTTCCATCAACAAGTCGTATAATCACCCTCTCTTCCTTGTTTTCAAAGCTTATGTACCCCTTGTTAAACCAGAGATTTGCATTATTCTTATAGCACCACAGGCACCCAAGTAAAGATGGGAAATTATCTACCTTAGAAAGTGCCAAGACTTCAAAATCCCTAGTGAACCTAGTCCCCTGAATGGTAATGGCTGCATCCTTCAAGACACCTATGGGAATTGCCTTTGTCTTATTTGCCATATACAACACATTTGAAGATGGTCAGTAATGCAGTCTTCCCATTTGATGCCGGGCATCCAGTGTGAGAACATTAACCTCCGCATGCTTTGTTAGAGTAGGTATTTACCTTAGCTCATGTTCACCTAGGTACTTTATTTACCTTTATTGTATTTATCCTCACCCACTTATGTGTGTGGATATTTCTTTTATCTTATTTAGATATTAGGAGATATTATCTAGTTGTTAGGTATAGTTCTTTCCTTGATCTATGGTATTGACTAGATCCTTGATGCCTAGTTCTCTCCTAAATCTATGGTCTTAACTAGTTCTTTGATGACTAGTTATTTCCTTGATTTATGGCTTGATCTATGACCTTGACTAGTTCTTAGATTGTTATTCCTTGCCTATTTAAGCAAGGCCCATTCTCAATGTATTGCATTGAGTTCCATAATAATATATGATATTACTGCTCATTTGTTTGCAAAGGTTTTATGTAAAGCTATTCTAGTGAATTGCTTTCATCTTATTGATCATGGTGTTTGATTAACATCTGTGTTCTTGGCTTGGTATGATCTAGTTATCGTTCCTTTCATGGTATCAGAGTTGGAGATTGTTGTTGACATTTGTCCGTAAGTTTTATTTTGCTAATAAATTATTTGTGTATTCATATATTTGGGATTTTGTCATAATATTAAAAAGCTTGTAACTTTTGATCGGTAACTTTCGGTTTTGAGTGTCGTTTTTACAAAAGTGCTTGTTTTTTCGTGTTCTTTTCATTGGAACTTCCACTATAATTATAAAGTGCAAAATATGGAGGAGTTTTGTAATCAATTGTGGACTTCAAGAGGATATTGTAAGATTTGTGGAAGAAAATAGATCACTCAAGAAGTAAAATTATCTTCTATAATCACTCATTCACGATAAGGATACAATAATACACTTCCTGCAGAACAAAATTGCTAGCCTACAACATCACCATCATATTGTGGACAACCATATCCATGCTCCTAGTCCACTTATAGCTATTGCTCTTGTACCCACTGACATTGATCTACCAGTCTTTGAGCCTGAACCTACTTTTGATGCTTCTAAACCTGTGAGGCTTGTTACTGCATGCTCTTCCACATCTGTGCCTATTACAGTACCACATGTTGTGTATCCTACTTCTGCTCAGCTGCATGGCTTTTTTAAGAAGCATACCACTGCATTTAGTTCTCGCATGCTCCATTCTATGGGTCTCACTAGTGGAGTCATTGGTAGACATTCATAGGGTATTGTTTCCTCTATTCCACATGTTAAGTGGAATTATCATCATGACATTGGTTTTCAAGCAAATACTTCATTGGGATCACACATTGACAGAGCTCATTTTTTTGTTCACTTGACTCTTTATGAGGATCATGAGCAACACATGAGTTCTGCACCTTCACTCATGATTGAGAAACCCGAGATTTCGCATTGTCGACATGATCAACCCGACACACGTTATGATGTTCTTTTGTATTCACCCATTGTGCATTTTGTACCAAGTCATATGCAGACATCTTATTCATCCATCCATGTTGATTTAGAGTGGATATCGATCACTTGTGGCAGCGACATAGGCATTCATTGAGAGGACTCTATAAGCATGGTGCCTCCACCATTCGGCCTCTTGCTCCACTTTCTATACCTTATGCATTGTGATGCTTCTTGTTTTGAGCATTTTTCTTTAACAGGTGTAGTGTATCTCTCTTGTTTGTTGAGATATTTTGTATCTATATTTTCAACACTTTTAGCATGTTAACAGTATCTCTTATGGGGGATCTATTCTAGTGAAGTCCAGTGTTATTTTTTCAATGTTTGAGTAGTTGATTTTGGGTAACTCATACAGATTTGTAGCATCACTCCACCCATTCAGCAGTATGGGAGGGTGTGGTGTTGATCTTGCTTCTTCGGGTTTCATGTCCTTGCCTTGTTACCTTGGATTTTCTTGGATTGTGACACTCTAGATTTTGTGTCCTTGCCTTATTGCTTTGGTTTTGTTCTTAGATCGTGGCACACCTATTTGCAGCAATTGATCGAATTATGTTTGGTGTTTTTTTTTTGCACTTTTGACATCACTCCGTTGACAATCTCCTTGTATGGAGCTATTCTGGTGGAGCCCAGTGTCAATTATTTTTGAGTTTTTAATCGAGCAGTGGATTTAGACCATAGTGCACACCAAACTTCTTCAGCATTGTATGAGTTTTTTGAGCCGAGCTTATTGGGATGCCATGGAGCGGATCTCTACTCTCTTTACTTTGTTGTTATTGGTTTTGGGTACCTTGCGGTGTCCCTTTTTCCTAGTTATTGTACATGAGTACCTCATCAGGCCTAGTTGTCGGGACTCATCTTGTGGACATGCCACTTCTATTTTGGCCCCTAGCTTCACTTGAAGGGGGTGTTAGAGTAGGTATTTACCTTAGCTCATGTTCACCTAGGTACTTTATTTACCTTTATTGTATTTATCCTCACCCATTTATGTGTGTGGATATTTATTTTATCTTATTTAGATATTAGGAGATATTATCTAGTTGTTAGGTATAGTTCTTTCCTTGATCTATGGTATTGACTAGATCCTTGATGTCTAGTTCTCTCCTAAATCTATGGTCTTGACTAGTTCTTTGATGACTAGTTATTTCCTTGATTTATGGCTTGATCTACGACCTTGATTGGTTCTTAGATTGTTATTCCTTGCCTATTTAAGCAAGGCCCATTCTCAATGTATTGCATTGAGTTCCATAATAATATATGATATTGTTGTTCATTTTTTTGCAAAGGTTTTATGTAAAGCTATTATGGCGAATTGCTTTCATCTTATTGATCATGGTGTTTGATTAGCATATGTGTTCTTGGCTTGGTACGATATAGTTATCATTACTTTCACGTGCCTATGTCAGCAATGAGGATGTTCTTTAGCAGACCATCCATCCACTACTTTGCGTTGGTGATTTCTTTATCATAATCAAGGCTGTGAGGTGGGAGGTTTGCATGTAGAATCTACCTTTCATGTTCTTCCCCGGCACGTGTAACCTTTTCTCTCAACCATGCTCCTAGCAGGGAATAATATTCTCATGCCTCGAGTGTTTACACACTTCCTTAACCTCGTCTAAGTCATCCTTTGGTGCTTCTACCGGTCTTCTTTGCTCATATTTTCTAGTTTTCTCTTTTAAGCATTGGATCTCCCCTTGCAAGCTTCGAATTACATCTATGGTTTCCTAGTAGACTTCCTTCCAGTGAGCCGATTTGGATACCTCCCATGTACTACTTCTTCCCTCAAAACCAGAGGTCTCTACCTAGGTGCTTCCCTTGCGCCTTACGTAGACTCGCCCTTATTGTTGCCACAACAGCTCTAGTTCGATTCACGTATTACTTGTGGGAGCCATTGTGTGTTAACCTTCTTAATACTCACTATGGCAATGCCCTTATCCTTCCAGTACTGCTTTGACTCATATGTTCGTATAACTCTGGGCACTCTTTGTACTTATGTTTTTTTCCACACCAAGAGCATTGTAGAATATCATGTAAATTCAAGCTTATAAAGGTCTCTGCGCTCCACAATTAAAGCATGTTCCATGTGGGAATTCACTTCTTCCCGTGTGGTTACCACGACCAAAAATCCTCTCATGAAACATTCTTTCATGCACACCTCCATCTCTCATGCTCTTCATACCGACGTTCATCTCCTTTGGATCTGTTAGCAATACCAGTCGGCACACATCAAGATCAATTGCCTCATGAATCTAGTCAATCAATCTACAATCCTTGGTGTCATGTGTGGTTGAGGTACATATCTTACAATAACAAGATATGTTTTTATGGATCACGCGCTATAGCAGGGGGCACTTACTTGCATCATGGTCCCCATGACATATTTCGTAATTTACCACTACGGCACGTACCACCTTCCGAGTACATATCCCACCATTATCCTTTATGTGCCCTTCTACATTACAATACAATGCGGCACCAAATCCCACCGCAAGTCTCTCGGAACTATGTTGGTAGATAATTTCTCCAATTACTTAGTCATGGCATAATCTAAGCCTCCGAAATGGGCTAACACCGGTGTCAACACTACCAACCGCCTCGGTGCAAAGTGAATTCTAACGCGTCGCATGGGTCCATGAATGTTTTATGAGATAAAGCCCTCCTAAAGGGTGTGATCAACCCTCTGACAAACCACTAAGCATGTTGTGAAGGGTGGATATCATAAGATAGTTTAGACAATAGAGTTTTAAAGTGCACATCATATTCCCGCACACTCTCTACCATTCCTTACTGGATTTCTTTGAGAGAGCTAATGCTCTTTTGTTCAAACTCAGGTATGTGGAATTCCACCAAGAATGCATTTCTTAGCATGGTATAATCCACAACAGTCTGATGAGGGTCATACTTTCTATACCAACTATGCACACATCCTTGTAAGGTTGTCACAAATTAACTGGCCTTTCAATCCTGGGTCGTGATCCCCTTCACGCACCATAGCAGACTCGCACTTATGCACATGCTCTGCGAATCTTCTATCTCACCGTAATCTGGTAAGTGTAGAGACATCTCAAAAATACTTGAGGAGGTGGCTGAGGCCCTTGTCCTCCCAATCCAATCCCTTGGTTTCCTCCTCTGCCAAACCCACTAGATCCTAAGCCACCAGCTCCACCACTTCCACCTCCAAATCCTCCTGTGTTAGGTACATGGCCTATGTTTGTCATGCCGAATGCTCCTGCTGCTTCCACTAAACTCGTGTGCCGATAGTTTGTGAACTAGTACCACTTCCAGTTCGTATTTCCTCCACCACTTCCTAACGTGCTTCCAAAACCAGTTGTATATGTGCCTTGTCCAAACATTCCACCAAATACTAGAATAGTGTGTGAAGCCATAGAAGTCCTAAATGAGAAGTTGTACCTTCTAGGTGCCGATCGGTTGCTTCTACTAATATCAAATGGATCAACTATAATTTTCCCTTGTTTAAAAAAACCAAGTGCCAAGGTTTGGTCGCTAGGTGGGGTCAGATGCATGCCAACGAATCTTCTTTCTCTACGCGACGGAATCTCATTAGAAGCCACAAGGTTTTCTCTCCCATGCTTACCAAGATGGGGTATCATAGACTGCTCGGGTTCCACATCCTCTGCATGAGCCTCAACTCCTTTCCACCATGTCTAGCTCCACAACCCACTTGTAATCCCACATTGTCTATCAATCTCCCTTTCACGCACTTCATTATACTTGAGCCATCTCTCCTCCCTTTCCTTTTCAGTTGTTAGATCAGCCATCCTTCCCCAACCTGGCTTCCTCACCAAGCACTCGGGGGTGGTTTATCCGGCCATAGAAAATACCTCTAAACCCATGGTTACCATCAAGATTTTGATTACCAGGGGGGATAACATGCAAAACGATCCTCTGGGCTCCCGCAAGAACTCAAACTCAAGAACTTCTGGGCAGAATACATGGAAATTGTGTATTCTAGAGTGTAGCTAGTCAATACTCCCTTCCACTAATAATCTATAGCACACAGTCCACGTTAGATCAACATCTTGTAATTTCGATATGTTTCTTGGGTCTAAGGGGGTGACTTATAACACCACCCTGGTCTAGATGTATAAGCCAAGATCCATTTGAATAACTCCACTGGGAACTATAGAAGAAGGTTTCATACAACTCATTATAAAGATTGTCTTCCACCCATCTTTGTGTGTCAAACCTAGATCCGGTATTGAATCTCGAGTGAATTTTTCCTCCATGCTTTTAAACCAATCTTCAACACCTTCCAAGGTTAAGCGCTCCGTCATCACTTTTTACATGCATCGTGATTTATGCCATGTTCCACTACAAATTCAAAAAGAGGTCCAGTAATGAAACCAATATGTAATCATTTTTACACCCAGCGGTACAGGTGCTCTCACCCGAGGCACACGAGAGGGAGCCGAGTCTCTCTTTTATATGAGTTCGGTGGAAGGCATACTTCATTATCTGGACTTAGTGATTTACAAGAAATGAGAAAGCTATAGAGCTTAGAATGACTTCTATACCCTTCAATCCCAACAAAAGCACAATGTGCAACATAATTAATAGAACTAAGAAGTTGTAAATACACAAATATACTCAATCATTCAATTAAGGTTCATTATTATATAAGATCAAAAGTAGAGTAGAAACATGTAGATAATACAGAAGGAGATCTTAATATAAACATAGTGGTAACCTTATCATATTCATTCATAGTCTTACTACAAAACATCATAGAGAGGCAGACCATAGTCATGCACCATATCTCGGATCCATATATGTATACTCACGGATTAAATTTTCATTCCCCATTCCCTCATTACATTATTCCTACAATCATCTACCCACTTTATCCCATAGTTCTCATAGTAATTCTGCAGAGCTCTACTACCTCACTTGTGTCTCTCTGTTCTTTGCCAAGGGCACGCGTATAAATAGGCATATGAGCTCTAACAAACTCTTCTGCAACCTCAGATCTTGCCCCAAGTGTCAAAGTGTGGGTCACCCTGGGCGTATGCCTCTCCATGTCATGATTAGCTTTTTGGATCTTCTTATCACAAGGTATATTCCTTCCAGGACACCTGTTGCTTGCCAGTGTAACCTTATCCAAATGGAACACGTTCTTCATGTGTCCTGCCCAAAAGGACGAAAATAGCTAACTCCCAAATTGTGCTTCGCAGGCATGCGTTTGATTCTCTAAGAACCCTTTTTGAATTCTTCCTTACACACCTTCACTTGCGCACTTCCTTCGGCCATGCACGCCTACGTGCGTTTAAGATTTGGAAGCTATATTAGGGTCCCAACAACCACCTCATGCATGGGTGACTTGCATTCTTGGAATGAAATGGGCAATAAACATCTCAACTTCCATAAGAACTTTTAGGATGTATGGTTGTATATTGGGATCCATATTATTCCATACTAAGAAATGATATCCATTTAGTTACGAGTAAGATATTATACAAATAAGTCTTACTATTTATAGTTTTAATTTAATCCCCTAGTATTCCTCTTTATAAATAGAACACACTTTCTTATTTTCTAGTTGATCAAATCTTTAGATATTGCCTTCTCAATTAAAATATTTTGTTCATAATATTACTTGTGAATGTGCATCATATCATAAATAAAATGCACTATGAGTTATAATGGGATTCTATATTTCAAAAATCATTCTAGTAAATGTATGTCTTTGAATAAATTCATTGGATTCCCAAGGGATTGTTTGAGGGCTTGTGAAGCTATATGAAAAATCATTTTCCCTAATTGAGGGACCAACATCATCTCGACGAGTGCACACAGAGTATACACTTGTTGGCATATGGATTTTCCTTTATATATTTTAGTAATGTTTTCTATATTATTAATGATAGAATTATGTTGGATATTTGAGGAATGAATGGAAACAAGATTCTATGTTTCATCTTTTGGTTACATGAGAGGTAGTGTCATAAGATCATTTTCAGCACTTCAAGTTCCATTTGTAGAGCATTATTTAATGATAATCGAGTCCTAGAAGCATATAATTAACTTATTCACCAATTTATTTATTCTCTTCATTCACAATAATTTTCTCTTCTATTTCTATTTATCTCTTGTCTTCGTTCATGATATTTTTCTCTTCACCTCCTATTTATATCTTTTTTTGTTTTTCTATTGGAGAATATCTCTTGAAGGTTTTACATGGGGCCCCTGGTTTTATTAGGAAAATATGTTATCTATCAACAAGTGGATACCGGCTCCCTATCTAGATACCTTCCATTTTGCATGTCCTGGTAAGGTTGTAGGTTCTCGCCTCTTGAATATTGGGAGCTTGATATGTTCCATGGAATTGTCAAATCTCTACACAATTTGCTATTTGTGGATCTTACTAATATGTATTGATCTAGAATAATACATGCAAGACTATGTGTTAATGCATCCCAATATAAACTAGTCCCTCATATTATCCTCCTTTCATCAAGATTCGAGTCTAGTAACAAAATTGGAGTATGAACCTTCCCTATTTTTTGTGTCAAGTGTCTTTGGAATGTCGGCCACAATGATGAGTGTTGTAGGGATCCTATTCAAGAATGGGAAAGAAAATAAGTAGATTTGGGTTCTATTTCCATACCATATTCTCAAGCATGCATGGGTATTTGCATGTGAGAATGTAGATAATGCTAATGCTAGTATCTCCGATTCTGAGTAGCTCCTCCCCTATTGGGAGGTCGTTGTTTCCATGTCATGATAGGATTGTATGATTTAGGATACATGAAAGAGGATGCACAATGTTTTGGGATGGAGGAACACATGGGGAATTGAGTGAGAATTTTTTTGGCACTGGTGGAAACAATGTCCCATCCATTCTTGTGGTCCCTTTTGAATCTTACGCCTAATAAGAAATGATAGATCTTGAAGATGGTGCTTTGGTGGTCAAAGCTAGTTTCCACGAGATAGGAGATGAAAAGAAAAAGGAAATATTAGACATGACAATTAGTAGGAATTAGACTTAGAGCTGCAAGTCTATGGATGGAAATCAAATCCAGATAGATCTCCAATTATCTAAGGAGAAACAATCTGGAAAGAAGATAGAAAACTTTGAGCCTAGCTCATTGAAAATATTAGATTTCTAGGAGGGAGAAGGATATAAAGAGTATGATAAATATACCTTTAGTAACATAGGAGGAGATAGATGATGGATGGAACATTGTCCAGTTAATAATATTTAAATGTAACCTTTCAAACCTCATTGTGATATAATTACTAAAATCAAGAATAAGGGTTTCTATGTTTGATCAAATTTTCTCACTTTGTTGTTTAAAGTTAATGGAATGGTGGCAAGAAAATGGGAAAATCTAGATTATGGGATGGTTTAAGACTACCTCCTAATATTCAACAATGATGAAGATGAAGATACGGGCATAAATATTCTCTCCATGGTGAGCTCGATAACCTACATAACAAAGAGACACTAGACAAGAAAATGATTATTAGATAAGATGGTGGGTTTCTTGATTAGGTTAGTCCCGAATATGGAGGATGTGAACCCAATGTGATAAAAAAATATGTGCTAGATATGCTAGATATGCTAGATATGACAAAATAGAATACATATGTGCTAGATATGCTAGTTGTTCTAAGATAAAGATAAGATAATGAGAAATGATGATAAATTAAACCAAAACTTGATCAGGTCAATGGTGACTCGAGAGAAATATAGGCGGTTGATGGAAACTATAGAAGAGTAGACCAAGAGATATGCAGAAAAGTGGATCTAGATCTGATGCTGAGATGTTGATGATGTCCTAATTTGATGTAGAAAATAGGAAACAGAAAGGATGCCAGATTTGATAAGAAAATGCTATATGTGGATTGGGTTGACGACTTAATGAGGCCCAAAAGTGAGATCTAGGATGAAAAAGGGTGGATCATAGAAATCGAGAGGCCTAAATGTTGAAGAAAGCTATAGGACATATGGTAGATGAGGCACATGATAAAAACATGGTTGATGTAGATTTGGTTGACGATGACTAAGTTGGATTGATAATAGATAGTGTAGTGATGATGAGATTTGAAATTGTAAGTGGGAAAAACATAAAGGTTGGAATATCTAAGATGTTGCGAAGGATTAGAAAATGAGTGACAGAAAATATGGAAGATAGAAAATAAAGAAGATGGAGATTGGGTCAATGATGATTGGGATGAATTTACAAAAAAAAGGGAAGACTTAGGGATTGAGGGGTTAATAGATGGTAAATGGGGTATGGGAAAATATCAATGAATGCCAATGAATCTACAATCTCCCAATAAATGATTTGACTTGCAAGACTTAATGGAAAGAGTGATGAAACAATGGTGGGTATCCAAACATGAAATAAAATTCAACTCTCTCAAGATGGCATGCAAAATCTCCAAGATAGCTCCAAGTTAATGGCTACTGACTCCTAAGTAGAGAAAGAAAAAAGAAATCTTGTAAAAGGATGAATATGAAAAATATCATCCTCTTAATAAGGAGGGTAGGGGCATACGTATAGGGTTGATGGTGACCTTGAACATTGATTTTGGTGGCGAGATGATGTTTAACTTGATACAAAGGGCCCTAAAGGGGTAAGATTAGGGTTTCAAGCTATTTAGGCAGGTTAGGGTTGTATAGGGATGATAAAATGTAGTTGGAGGGTGAAAAGGCATTGAATGAGGGTAGATGGGAGCCTAGGGATGATAAATGGGGTGTTTAGGGATGTGATTAGGGTAATGGATGGGTTTAGGGGTAATTAAATGTGATTAGAGGTGGATTAGGGAAGATAAAATAATGATAGGATTAAGATGGTGATTAAGATAGGGAAAATGGGGATTAGAGGAAATAAATGGGATTTAGGAGGGAAAGGGGAATTTAAATAGGAAGAGAGGTATGTATGTGTAAGATGATGATGGAGGGGAGTGAATGTGGGATGAGGGACAAGCATACCAAAATTGGTGTCTACAATTAGCGCTTTGGGGTCCCTTGATTGTTCCTAGTGAGCTTTTATTTTGAGCTTTGTTGTGATGTCCCAAGTGTTGTTTATTTCCCATGTTTTGCATGGGATTTTCTTGTGTTGTGGATGTAGTATCACGAGTGCTTAAATTTTAACCTTTGTTTTCATAGCTTTTTTAATCTAGGTAGGGCTCCAACTAAAAAAACTCCCTTCTAGCCTTATCCAAAAATATCTTCATGCCCCTCTACATAACATGCATGCCAATCAACATTTCTTTGTTGTTCAGACAAAAACATGATAGTTTTTAATGTTATAGATTGATTATAAGGAAAATTAATGTAGTTTGATGGGAATAACATGTAATTTCAGTAGTTTGAAATTGATTAAATTCAACACAATATTATGGGATTGATATCCTTTATTTTTTGTTCTTGTTATAATTTGAGAAATGATAACATTTGGGTTTGAAATCTGCTATAGTAATAAATGCATCGCTTCAAAATAATAAACATATAAATTGTAATATAAAACATCAATTATTATAATATATTAAAACACAAATAAAATTCTAGATTATAACAACTCCAAAATGTTGAATAAAAACTTGAATTTCAAAGAATTGACACATTTATAGAAATAAGAAAATTCATAGTAAGATATTTTGAAGTTGTCCTAAAATTTGAGATTATAAAATCATAAAAGAAATATCTAATATCAAATTAAGTTTAAAATAAGAAATCTATAAAGGAAAATGAAATTGATACATAATATTAATATATAAAATTGTACATACAAAAATAATGCTATTTATGAAGTAGTATTTAAATGTTGTAGCACCAATAATAAGCATATAAATTACTATTTAATAACATGAATTATTAAAATATTAAAAAACATTAGAACAATTCTAGATTATAAGTACACTTATAATGTTAAAATACAAATTAAATTTACAAGAATTGAGACATTTACATAAATAAGAAATTCTATAATCAAATATTATTATAATTATTTAGTATTCTAATAGGCATATCGGCTTTGATAACATCAAAGATGTTATTGCTTGTAGATATCTACTCTCAATTGCTCACTTTCCAGGGAACCTACTCTACTACTTATTGGTCATCAAACTTACACCCACGTCTCTCGATCCGGAAGGATCATTTCATTTAAGACAACAATGGAACCATCTCCAGTTATGGGACCTTGCGCACTTGAGATAGATCTATTGTTGTCTCAAACAGCTTCGTCCTTCCGGATCCGAGAAGTGGGTGCAATTTTGACGGCCAATAATTTATAACACGCTTAGGTGGGACCAAAAGTGAAAGATTAAATTTCATATTGTTAAGTTCTAGTGTGTGGACTTAGCATTTCTAGCCTTTGGAGGCTTATTTCAACACATCCGTGACTCCCAACATTTCAAGATCTCCTAATTTGTAGTTCTGAGTGCCTTTTATGAGAAGAGTGCATACTAGACAAAGTGCTATAGTTAAAGGATCCTTTGAATACCTCCATCTTTCACCAAGAAACACATGCAGCAGATCTACCACACACGCATTCTCATCTCCAATTGTCTTGCACACACTCTACTCCTCCAAATAGATAAGCACACCCTATCATGGCGCTTCAACTACATCTTCCTTAAAGGAAATTTTCTAGCTTCACCGGTGGAAGCCTTCTCAATCTTAATGCTCAACATGATATGTCAGCGGCCACACTCAAAAGTATTCCATACTTCATGGGAGAAAATCAAGTCACCCTTGTTGAACACATTCAATATGTGGCCAATGTATGCTTTGTCTATCTGATTACACATGATGATGTTGGGCTTTGTCGTTTACTCGCACCTATTTCAAGGGTAAAGCACTCCAATGGTACTATGGCCTAAGACCTGCATCTATTACTACCTAGGATGAGCTTGGAACAACTCTTTGTAATTAATTTGAAGATAAATCAAATCATTTATCACTGGTGGAGCAACTGACTACAACAAAGCACACACCCAACAAACAAATGACGGATATCAACATCGATTCCATAAGACTTGGGAAAAATTCCTCAAGTGGTAAGGCCTATAACCCAACATGCTTTCTTATACTATCTAAGGGATTTGAATAGTGACATTTTAGTCATGATTCAATCCATGGGAGGTATAACCTTACATGTTGCATACAACATTGCAATAAGGGTAGAAAACAACCTCATTCAGCCGTAAGTTGGCACCCCGTGCCTCCTGCACCCTTTTTCCTAGAGATGTCTTTAGAGCCTCGACCTTCTATTTCCTTAGTTCCAGTGCAAGAGTGCCTAACCTATTGCATCTACATCCTAATCCCTTTCACAACAAAAAAAGATGATGAATTGAAGTCCCTAATTAGAACTTGTCCAAAAAGGTCATATCATTGGAGAAGAAGCGGTGCGATTCTATAGAGGTAGTTCCATTAGCGCAAAGCCAAAGCAATCAACCTTGGAAAAACAAGTATGGGAATCAAAGGTATAGACAAAATAGTAGAATGATAGATGGCATGCTAATGCGCACTTGCCTTTGCAAGTTATTCCTCTTATACAACCTCTTCTAGTGACCATCACAAGTCAAGAAATTGTTCCAATCCGAACAATATGGTGCAGGAATCTCAATGGTGATTTCATTGCAATATGCCTCATAGCCAATATCATTGTGCTAATGTTGCACACACGTAAGACTACATGATTTAGAATTATTTTAGATGTGAGCCTTTAACAAGTGCACCAAAAGCAGATAACCAAGAAAGGCCAGAAGCTCCTCTAGAGTAAAATTTGATGTTCTTTGCACTGAGGACTTTTGTGTAATTAACTGTTTGTAGAGGACACAAGTAGACCACGTGCCCAAGTTACTGAGGACAATACAAGATATAAGAGCAGATTTATTGAGTCTTGCACACAACTCACAATTCCAATGAAACAAGCGAGACCATGCACCCAAGTTGTGGATAACACAAGATATAAGAAGGAATACTTGTGTCTAGTACGTAGCTCATAATTCCAATGACACAAGAAAACCCTCAAAAGTAAAAGGAAGTAGCTAAGACATCTAGTAGTAAAAGTGCTCAAGTGCCAACACCTGAGGCTCCGTGTAAAGATCCTCCGAAAGTGGTGTGCACCCCTCCTTTGATAGGTCAAGTCTCTACGCCTACTAAAGTTCATGCCTCTATACTTGAACAACCAAGAAATTTTTTTGTTGTTCCTCAAATGTGCAAGTTAATGGGTTTTCCAGTTAGAATTTTGGACGAGATGAAAAAGAAAAACATAAATGTTACTATGTGGGATGCCTCGACCATTCCATCCCAACGTGAATTATTGCATGAAGCTCTAGTGTAACTCCCATGCATTGATCTAGTTATGTGAAAGCCACGCGCTTCTATCAACATCTTCCAAGAATAGGATAAGAAAGTAATTAAAGTTGTTAAAATGCCACCCTTATATATGTATTTGATTATAGGAAAACATCTTGTCCATAACTATATGATTAGCAAGGGTGCTAGTACTTCGCTCATGCCTAAGAAGATTCCCGATGTCTTAGGTCTTAAGTATAGCCCTCTAAAAAGAAGTTTTGTAACTTGATGGTTCAACTATCACTACCCTAGGAATCATCGGGGATCTTGAGCTAACCCTACATGCATGTCCAATTCTTACCATGACTCAAGATGTGTCAACCATTGATTTACCCCTTCTATTTGCCTTATGTTTGTCGAGAGATTTCACTTTGCTAAAGTGGGTGGTTATTTGTCTTCCGATTGGTCTCATATGTTACTCAAGATAAGGTATGGTACCCGGTTTACCATATAAGTTAAGCCAATATTTTCCTATCATGTAGATTCATATGTCACATTCCCTCTAAAGCCAACTGTTTGATCCAAGAAGATCAACCTTCCATTCTGAAGAACAACATCTTCCACCTTCTATTCCTAATATGGTACTTGATGAGTTGGCAGAGAGGCACCATAAGTTTGACCCATATGTGAAGAAATGGAAGCTTATGAAACTGGGCTTGGTACCTACTACATTCTTGAAGAAGAAGATATGTTGCCACACATAATCAAGAAAAGGGAAGAGAACCTTGGCCTATGGAGTTATAATTTGATGGATCCAGAAGCAGAAAAGGTGCGGGAGTAGGAGTCATTCTCATTTCTCCTAAGGATGATAAATTCTTCTTCACTCACGATTGCAGTTTACATGTTCTAACAATGTGGTAGAGTATGAGGTGTTGGTGCATGGTCTACTTATTGTTGAAAAGAAGAAGATTAAGGCACTATAGATCTTTGGGGATACATAATTGGTTATCCACCAAGTCACCAACAAGTGCCAAGAAAATAATAAGCTTCTCAAAGCTTATAAACACAGAGTTTGGGACCTCTTTGAGAGATTTGATGCTCTAAATATGTAGGTGGTGCCATGCAAATGAATAGGAAGTTGATCAAATGGCCACACTTGGTTCATAGTTCTCTCTTGTTGAGGAATTTGTTAAAAGAAAAATTTAACAAATATAGATGGTGATCAGACCATCCATTCCAGACAACAAAATTAGCTGAAAAGTGTTTAAAAATGATGCACGATAGTCCAGTTCATCAAGAATAAAACTGAGTTCTCATCAAGCATGCAAGCTGACTTGTATGACAACTATGGTGACCAAGTGATTCAATTAAAGTCAAATAAGTTTCCTAAAGGGTTGGTCACCTTAGAGAAAATGTTTATCCCTAATGATGAGTTCAAGGGTGAAGAAAAGTATATGTGTGTCATGTAAGAAGACTCGCTCTCGAGTCACTACTATTGCGCTCGAAAATAATTGTTGCTTAGTAAAGCTTACACACACGATGAAAAACATGATTTCATCTCTCTCTGTCAAAAATACAATGATATATTCTCATGGGAGTATGAATACCTCAAATGTTTTGATCTAAGTGTTGCTCAACACCCCATTGACCTTGATCCTGATATTAAGCCCATCGGATAGAAACAATGACCGGTCGGTGTAAAGATATAGCCCCTCATGAGAAAGGAATTATCTAAAATCATTGAGGTGAAGATTATTTTCCTATCAAGTAATCTACTTGGGTCGCGAATCTAGTTTTGGTGCACAAGAAGAATAGTGAAATCAGACTTTGTGTTGATTTTAGAGATTTGAACAAGGCATCTCTAAAGGATCATTATCCTTTGCCTTTAATGGAGTAGATTCTACAAACTATGGCCAGCATGAAAATATTCTCAATGTTAGATGGGTATTCGGAGTTTCAATCACATACTCGGTTAAGGAAGATAATCAATTCAAAACATCATTTACAACCAAGTGGGAACATATGCATATTAGAAGGTTCCCTTCGGTTTGTCAAATGCGAGGCACAAAATTTTAGCGTATTATGGACGTTGCCTTGAAAAGTTATATCAATGAATTCATCTTGGTTTACCTTGATGACATTACAATCTTCTCAAAGCAAAGCACAAATCATAATGGCACACTGGAAAAAGCATTTGAGAGATGAAAAAATTGGGGTATCTCTTAACCCCAAGAAGTGTAATTTTGTTGTCGTGACAAGGAAATATTTTGGGCCATGTGGTTTCAAAGGATGGTATTGCAATTGATCCTGAGCACATTTCAGCCATCCTAGCTCTTTCCCTCTTACCGAGCACAAAAGGGCCTTAATCCTTCCTTGGTAAGATCAATTTTGTTAGATTTTTTATTCCTTAATTTTTAGAAGCTGGTAAGGCCAATCACCCTGATGCTCAAGAAGGACATAGCTTTCAAATGGACAACAAAGGGAAAGGAAATCTTTAATCAAAATCAAGCAAGAGATTGTTTGCATGCCATCACTCATCAACCCAAATTACTCAAGGATTTTATCCTTTATGTTTATGGCACTAATGTGAGTGTTGTTACTATCCAAACACAAGAAAATGAATAGGGATAGAATAAACAATGGATTTCTTCAACCCGATGCTAAAGGATTATGAATTAAAATATAGTCACATGGAGAATCAGATCTTCACCATCATGTGCGCACTCAATAAATTCAAGATTTTTCTCACCAAAAATCATATTAAGGTGTTAGTATCACACTCTTATGTCGAGATACTTCACCATGGGAGTAGAAATTAGCGAAAAGAGAACACGATGGGTGACCAAAATCATGGAAGATGATGTGACTATCAAAACCAAATATATGGTAAGAGGTAGTGCACTCTCTGTTGCAACTTGCTAAGAACACACACAATGAACGCGAGACTTCATTATTTATTGATGAAGCTATCTTGTACATGGAAATTGAACAGAGTAAAATCTTGATGCACATGATTGGATGAAGGCCCCATCACATTCATTTCCGAGGGGACATACCCTCTTGGCTTAAACAAGGCATCCGAGGTTACAATCTATCCCTTATGTTTTGATTGATGGAATTCTCTTCAAAATAATCTTGATGGCATGTTGTTAAGATGTATCAATGACACACAGATTGAAAAAGTGTTAGCAAAATTTCACAATGGATTCTCTAGTGGACACTTCTTTACCAAGACTACAACAATGAAAATCATAATGGCATGTATCTTTTGGCCTAATTTGTTTATTAATGCACACAAGTGGGTTACCAAATGCAAGGATTGTGCTTTCTTAACGGGAAAGAAGAGATTGATAGTGCTTCCTCCGACCAATCCAAGTGGATTAGCCTTTTGCGTAATGGGGTCTTGAATTCATAGGCATGATCAATTTGCCTTCAAGCGCTAGACACAAGTGGGTGTTGACAGCTATGGATTACTTCACCAGATGGACAAAAGTTATCATGCTCAAGGAATCAACTGAGTCGATTATCCATGAATTTATTGAGGGTATAGTCACAAGGTTTGGAATTCCTCAAACCATTATCTATGATAATGCAAAATCCTTCTGGGCTCAAAATATGGGCATTTATTTGAAGACTTCTTCCAACTATTATGCCCAAGGAAATGATCTAGAAGAGTAAAAAAACAAGAACCCGATCAGGGATTATGGTGCACAATGAACATTAGCTAAAAGAAATGGCATACAAAGGTCTCGTGCGCACATTGGGAAGATAGAATCACAATTAAAAAAGAAATAGGAACTTCACCTTATAAGCTTGTCTATGGAAAAGAGGCTACCCTTACTTTGATGATGGAGTTAGAACCGATTGATGCTTTCCCAACACTTTTGGAGTTCAAAGGCATAGACTAATGAGAAATGAGAATGGAAGAGTTTGTTAATATTGAAGAGTTAAGGAACTCTATCATGATCAATCTAGAACAACATAAACAAACAACAAAGAAATGGTTTGACATAAAGGCTAGGCCTCAAGATTTCAAAGGTGGGGACTTGGTCTTGAAATGGGATGCTAAAAGAGGCAAACTAGGGCACCATTCAAATTTTGATGCACTTTGGAGTAGCCCATACACCATTAGTTCATGTAAAGAGGCTAATGCTTTCGAGTAAACTCATCTTGATGGAGGCACGCTGCAAATCCCAGTAAATGTGATCTATCTCAAACCCTTCCATTAAGTTTGTTGCATCATTTTGTACACATTACTCTAAGTGCACTACACACACATTGTTTGTTTGTACACAGTTCTTTCTTCTTGCGTGCTTCCTACGTGTGCTCTTCTTTTGCTTCTAGGATGTCGAAAATTTTCAATAGTTTGCAAGATTCAGGATAGAGTCAAGAAATGACCCTTGAAGTGACTTCAGGGGGTAGTTCTTCAAAGCAGTAATTCAGAATTTCATGATTATATAGTAAAATCCATGCCCAATGGACTCTCTAGGCTACTAATCTCCTTCATCTAGTAGGAAGATGGCCCCAAATTCACCAAAATTGTTATCCAAATAACTCTCCTAGTTATTTAGACAACTTACAAACATATTATGGCTCATAGATCTTCATTGCGCAGCCCGCACCTTAGTTATCTCATTATCACATTCACTTGGTCACCGTATCCTCGTGTACCCTTGCGCACTTCCCCTTCCTCCTTTAAATTTTTATTTTCGTCTTTGTTCTACTCTTGTCTTGCATGCATATTTTGTGCATTTTCCTTCTTCCCAACAACTATTTATCTTGCACGTGCACCTTGCACATTTCCTCAATCAACTAGGTCCCTAGGCCTCTCACGCGCCCCACACATTACCTTGTAATAGTTGTGCACCTTGACCATACATTCTCCACTCATTAGTTTGTCTCATTATCCCCCACACACATTGCGCTTTCCTTCCTTCTACCTTCATCCCATGCCTCATTCTTCTACATGCATACCTTTGCACCCTCCTCTACACCTTTCCATGCCACATTATTCTATGACATGAATTAAGTGTGCTACATGCAACCAAATCAAATTGCACCAATAGGGTGCCAAACCTCAGAATAAAATCAATGAGTGACACATGGCAGAAATGACAAGAAAATTTATACAGTTGGTCTTCCTTTCAGCCAATCCATGCATGCCACTTGTCTTGCATACGCAGAATTACTCTTAAAAATGTATGATATTCATATATATTTCTATAGAGCTCTCATCGGTGTGTGCCTAATCTCAACCTACATCTCGTTTGACATAGGCTATAATGCTAGACATTTAAATTTAAATTCTTGGTGGATCTGTAGGTAAGAAATGGGAAAACATCTTTCTAGGCATTAATGAGAAAATATGATTGCTCCAACCACCCTATTTGATATGATCCACCCTCTTTCCTTCTCCACCACACCAAACACACTTAGGGAAACACATTTGACATATTTTCAGGTGGATTTATAGGCATTGAATGCTTCTTATTGGTGGTTGCATTTAAAATTCAGATTTTCCCTCCTCTTCTTCTTCCATGAATTCATCTATAAATGTAAGAGCTAGGATCATTGTTAATGTTGGAAATTTTTGATCCTTATGCATTTTGCTAAGGACTTCATATTTTATGTATTCTGAGTTGTAGACCTCTAGATCTAGGCTCATGCATGTAGATATCACCACTTTTAACATTATAACAACTCTATGCATTTTTGGAAGTAATGGAAGCATCATTTTGTGACTATTCTCTATCTTAACATGTTTATATTCCTTCTTCTTGCCTTTTCTTTTGCATTGTGTGCTTGTTGTGTCATTCTATGTCCCTTCAATCCCCTTTCTAGTTGTGTTCCATGAAACTAGTCTAGTAAATATGTTTTAGTTGTGCTATACGTGCCTAGCCTTCTTTCACGTATTTCCTTTCATTTTCACTCAACATAGATAAATTTTCATCCCTCTTTTTATGGTGTTATCACTTTTAGTGTAGTTTCCTTTCATGTTATCCTTCTATCCTCGGTCCTTGGCATTATTAACTTAGTTTTCCTTTCAACACTAGGATTAGCAAAGCATAAATCAAAATAGATAGAGGAACCGACCTTCTCTTGATATCCGTCTCAAGTGCGCAAGGACCCACAACTTGCATACAGCCTTCCATTGTTGTCTCAAACAAGTCGATCCTTCCGATCCGAGATGCAGTGCAAGTTTGACGACTAACACTACTAAATAATCATTTTGTTATGATTATCTTATTTTTATTGAAGATGGGAATGACATTGGTAATTATTTGGAGCACCTCAAAAACTTGTACCTCAATTTCAGTTCAAGTATTTATTGGAGGAACAATCAATGTTACATATAGTATTTCATTCCTTGACCTCCTTGGTTAAGTATATCTAACATGGTTTTACCTTTGGTTTTCTCGATTGTTTCAAGTCAGTAACAAACGAGCTTGAATTCAATATGGTAGGGTTTCTAGGGTACCCACAATGTTGATTGTGTTTTATTGTGCACCATGTAAAACAATGGATCAAATCTTCTTTCCCTGTAAACAAGATTACAAAGATCACACTTAGACAAGATAATGTTACTACTCAAAAAATGACTTAAGATTTTATTGATGTTTATGATTGTACTACAAGATAATAAGATATAAATGTGACTATAAATTATTTAGATTAGATACATATATAGCTAATATTAGTCATGGATTCAAATCCATAAATCAGATTCCTGGTTTGTGTATAAATTTTCAAATATGTTAGAAGCTATAGAATCAATAATTTCTTCCTCTCTTGTAGTGGTGTCAGAATCTAGAATGGAAATATAATCCTCTCGCAAATAAATCAAAGGATTATTCTGGGGTATAAAAAAGGTGAGAAAGTGTAGTGTTGGTGCTAGATATGTTGATGTGGCTATGGTCTTCAACTTTAGGTGCTATGTTGAGGTCCTCTGATAAGTCTAAGACAATCTTGTAAGCATACTCATACTTATGTGCTAGATCTGCACTTTTGAGTCTTATAACTTTATTGTACACATCCCAAAATGCTTTGGTAGCCTCACGATGAAATGATTTGTTGAGAAGATATCCTCAAGATGATTAAAGGGAACATTTTGAATTGCGTAGAGCTCAAGATTGTGGAGGACCTCATATTGTTCTCAATAAAGTAGATGTCGAATGATAGGAAAAACATAATAAATGTTTGCTACAGGGGTAATTCCTACAACCTAATGCCATCTAAAAGCAACATTCTAGACAAGAAATTATTAGATAACAAGAAAAAACAAGACATTTTGATCAGATTATGCAAAAATATGAAAAATAAAAGTAACATAGGAATAACTGTCAATTCAGTAAATCATTGGTGATCAAGGAAATCACTAGCAATTGTTGTTAGTTTTAACAGTTTATTAAAATAGAGCTAAGAAACTTGATAAAGCTATCATTTAAGGTAAATTCAAAATGTTGATGACATATTATGAATAGATAAACAAACATTACCTGTAAATAGTGTCTAAGGTAAGAAAAATGAGCAGATTACCTTACACAATGGGTAAATTTAGTGGATGGATGGAAGAAGATGATTGAATGGTGATAGAAAACATTTTGACAAAGGGTTTGATGAATCAGGAGGAACGTGACGTTGGTGCCAGCTGATGAAGGATGTCTTGATCTCTGCTACATTGATAATGAAGAAAAACATACCTGTAAAAACATCGAATGCCCCCAAAAGAGGTTTGAATGCACATATTTATAGATCGCTGACGATCGGGAAAATCACCAACGATTTTAGGAAATCCTAATTAAATTACTTAGGTGGGTGATTTTTCCAAGTTAAAAACTAAATATGGTGTGTTTTGAAGTAATTAAGGTGGTAGGAGGGTAAAAAGGCATACACAAACTTGATTAGGATAAGAGGGCTAGCCCTCCTTTTTGGAAAGATTTAGTTAGCATTTTTAGAAGGTTAGTTAGTTAGGAATAAGTTAGTGATTTTTAGGAAGGTGGTTTTAGAGGTGGTTAGGTGGTTAATGAGGTGTCATAGTGAGGTGTAAGGGGGAATTATTTTAATTAATTAAATAATTTAGATGTGAGGGGTGTGTGATTAATTAATTAACTAAAGATGATTTAAGAGGGTGTAATGTCATAAATGTGGCACTTTCGATCATGAGTGTGTCTAAGTCGAGGGATGCAAATTTTTGGTGTCTACATTTTCCCCTTTTTGTCTGGCAATTTTGAAAATTCACTAGACAAAAATGATGAAAAATAATTGTGTTGACATGGGTGAGTCTACTATAGCACAATACAATGATCACCAGTGTGTTGTGTTTTTAAAAAGGCTTTCTTCAACTATGGAGATGTAAAGAAAAATCTTTGGAGAATATATTAACAGGGTGGCAAAGGGCTTGATACCTATAGACATTCTTAACTAGGTAAATTTTTTGAGCAGGAAAACCAAGTGATGGGGGCCAAAGGGCTCGTCTCCCATAGACATATGACAAGTCCCGATGTTGTGACTATGTTGTTGTAGAAAATGATCATGAGGGTTACGATCTTTTTAGAGGCATGAAACAATTTTTCAAAGGGTAGAATGACATGTTCTTGAGTAATGTACACATGGAAGCCTAAAACAAGGGGATCGTTAGTGATTAGGTAAATTATCGGTGATTTCGAAATTGCTAGTGATTAGGTCGCGTGGAAAATTATGGGTATAAATACCCAGATGTATTGTTTATTTATCAAATTTTCACTGTATACGACAAACGAATTTGTCGTGAGCGAGAGAAAATGTGTTTTCAGTGAAAAATTGTCAAATGGCCTCCTCGAGCCGCAAATGGAAGCCCATCCTAGCAGAGGTAGGCCTTAATCTTGTTTTTGTTTCATTTTCTTGTAGTTTTTAGAGATTTAGGGCCATATCTGTAGACATGCGTGCCCTAGGGAAAATTTATAGGAATCACTAGTGATTCCTTCAATCACTAGCGATTGAGGTGAATTGCCAGTCGATTCACCTGCAACCAAAATAGTTTGTGTTTTAAGTGAGAAGATATGATTTTTGACTAGTATTTTTGACTTTGTGGAATGTTTAGAGTTATATTATATGCGTTTTGAATGTTAGGCTCATGTGATGAGGGTACTTTGTGATTTCAAGTATTTACTTTTTGAAATTTTTATTGCATTACTAATGCTTACTTTTGTGTTTATATTGCAGGTGGATGCTCAGTTGACCATCTGAGACTATATCCCCTTGATGTTAGATGAGGTCAGAGAGGATTTTTCTGATGATGACTAGGACCATTTATAAAGCTATGGATTTGGTGGGATGATATTTTATAGGTAGATTCACAGTGTGTCGCACTTCTTTACTTACATTTTCTAGAGAGGTGGAGTCCCTCCACCAATACTTTTGGATTCCTACAAGGAGATGACCATCACCCTGGAGAATGTTCATCATATCACAAGACTTCCAGTTAGGGGGAGCCTATCTATTGTATTTCATATGTAAAGAGAGGAAATACCATGCAACAATAAATACAGAGATGAGGCTCGAGGTGTGAGATACTCCTCAAGATATTTCAATTATCATGCCCTATATGAGTCTGAGAGAGTGGGTGCCCACGGATGACTATGATGATGTTGGTAATTTCATGTTTTGCACTGCCAGATTCAGGAGGTGGGAGATTCCCATGGATGGAAACAAGGGTAGTTGCGAAGATGATGGAGCACTACAAAGTCTTTGAGTGGGCTTCTAACTTGTTAGCACAAACATACAGAGAGTTGTGGGCTTGGACAACCCATAAGTACTATGGGATTGATGTTGGATTTTTACTATAGTGTTGGGCCCATGAGCACATCGCCATTGCTTACCCATTTGGATTGCCTAGTGTTATTGATGTGAGGCACCTAGGATTCATGAGATGGGGTGTGAGTCTTGGTAGAGTGAGGAAGGCCAAGGGGCCTACCTATTATAGAGACTTGATATCTAGATTACAAGTTGGTGACATGATTTGGTGGTCGTATGTGGATTTTCATGATTAGCTAGAGTTTTCTAGGGATTTATCATACTTACAACAGGACATCTGGGTCTAGGGCCACATAGTCAGAGAGGATGAGTTGATACACTTTAGTCGGGTTATGAGACAGTTTGGCCTAGTTCAGGATATACCTGAGGATCTAGTTTTGTATAGGTGGGAGGATGGGGATACCAACACCCCACATGATTTTTTGGTAGGGCCTACACCCATCATTGAATAGTTAGGTGTGATGCATCCGGATGAGGATAGTCATGTGGTGCTGATTGATGACACAAAGATCACCTTATATTTTTCGCTTTGTGGTCCCATTCATTGAGGAGTTTTGAGAGGATGAGTGTAGTGGAGAGGGCATCCCGATTAATTGACGAGTGCGCAATCAATAAAAGGAGCCAGCAGAGTAGGAGGTGAGGCGGATGAGAAGAGGATTGATCCCGATGTTGTTATAGCTCCGAAATTACTACGGTGGCGAATGAGAAGGCCATAGTGGAGGCAGAGAGAGATGCCACTTAGAGAGAGTGAGATGACTTAGTGGGAGTGTGAGATAATCTTATTGGAGAGATATGGTTTGATCGTAGAGTGTGATGGGATTCGAGAACAACTTGTATAGGTCTCTTTTGATAGAGATAGGTACAAGAGTCATAGAGATACTTTCAGGAAGGCCTTGGGGATCACGAGGCCCTCTATTTCTATAACGGAGATATCGCGATGGTCCAGTCCAGACAGAGAGGGCTATTGGCATGACCCATTTTTGGCATGGTTTTGGAAACACATTATGATATTGTGTGGAAGGAGAGGGATTACTATGTTGATATGGTGATCAAGAACTAACTGATACTAATTTGTATGTAGATTATGTAGTTGCACAAGGGGTGCCACAACAATAACTAGGCCTAGTGATAGTGCAATGAGTGTGGGGAAGCCACCTCGAGAGATCTCCGAGAGGGGGAGATGGTGAGGGAGGATCCAATGGTGGTGATCGTGTAGTAGGAGATACTCTTGATCCTAGTTTGATGGATTTTACTACATGATTGTTTATAGGCTCATGGAAGCCCTTTTTTCTATGTATGACATTACTTTGATTATACAGACATTTATATGTTTTAGACTTTGATATATGATGATGATTATGATGATGTGCCCTTATATTTTTCATGTGTATTTTAGATGTATGTGTTGATACTTTCAATGGTGTTGTGTTTTGATTTTTAATCATGTCAAAAGTAGGATCAATGTGTTAAAAATAACAAATGTGACCAAACTAAATGAAGTAAAAGTGGGGTGAAAGCCCCACTTATGATATTTTCATGTAATGGGTTTGAGCTAATACTTGCACTTGTAGCCTTTCAAAATGTTAAATAAAAACCATCAATAGACAATTTTTAGGTAAATCGCAATGGATTTGGGCAATGTATTTTTGCTAGAATAATGGAAAAGAGAAGGGGATCATGTGGATGCATGCCACTATAAGGGAAAAGGGTTCTCCTCTTTAATGGATTCATCATGAGAATCGATGCTGAACTTTTTATAACTTTCTTTAAAGGAAAATTGATCAATGCAGGAAGTTTTCCTATATGCTTGTATTGTGAAGGTTGATCGATGTGGGAAGCCTTACATATATGAGTAGCCATCCTTGAGGGTATGGTCTACATTTTTGATTATTTTAACTTGAATGGTTATCCTTCGTGGGATTGGTCCATGATTTGATAGGTAGATATCCTTTGAGGGATCAATTTACTTTTTGATAATTTACATTTCTTGTAAACAACTGTCCTTCAAGGGATCAGTCTATTATAGCAAGATATTTTTAGCATCCAATGGATTTATCTCATTTTGTTAAGTTGAGGGTAGAAGACCCTGATAAGCCATTTTAAAGGAGGGGATAAATGCACATGTAACTTTTTGGTGCTCAATTTGATCTTGCCCCGTTTTCCCTTGAAATTATTCATTTCATGGGCTCTATCATTTTTATATAGAGATCTCCCGTGTTGATGCGTGAAATATTTGTTCTTCATTTGGTTTCCATGATTAGTCCCTTCCTTTGGTCGAGAATCATTCTAAATCCAATTTTTTTTTCTGTCCTCTGTCCATGTGAAAGAATTTGTAACTTGGGCATAAAATCAGTTTTTTTCCTTCCTTCCATTTTTCCACGATTATGTTTTTTTTTCCATGAAATCTTTGTCCAATACTTGTGGAAAATTGGTCCTTTCTGCTTGGATGCGGATCAGCGGGGAACTTTAAAACTCTAAAGCTCGATTTAACTCAAGTTTTTTCCACGTCAAGGATGACGCTCAATTAAGGATCCGCTTGAGGGTCTCACCTTAGCAAGAATAGGTTGTGCCAAGGGGACATGTGGTAAGCCCACACTTATTCAGTGGTCTCCACTTTTGGGCACCATCTCAAAATTACACTAGGGAGACACGTGGACGATTCTGCTAGCTCCTCTCTTTGCTTAAAATTTTCAATCAACTTTGTAAAGGCTTGGGACATGTGGAGGGTCTACACCTATTTGGGGACCTGCCCCTCGTAATTTAATTTTAAACAAGTGCTTTGAAGGGAAACTTGGAAGTTTCTACTCACTCTTCCCTTGCTTGGACTTTTCAATGGCCAAGGAAAACTATCTCGGACCCTAGACACATGGTGCCTTCTATGGTCCTTAAAATTTTTCAACAACTCTGTCGAGACTGAGACACATGGTGAGCCCACACTTGTTTGGGGTCTCCACTTTTGGGACCATCCCAAAGGTGCGCCAAGGAGACATGTGGAGGCTTCCTAGCTCCTTTTATGCTAAGACTTTTCAAAGGCCAAAAGGTAATTTTCTTGGGCCCGGGGCATGTGGAAGGCCCGCTTGTTTGGAAACTTTCCTCTACACTTATACTTTACATTGTGCGAAGGAAACATGTGGATGAATCTAATCTAAAGTTGAGAAGGGGAAGAATTGACGGTTGTTTGTGCATTGATTTTGATTTTGCCTCCTTTTTTTGTTCCAAGACTCCAGAAGGTGCGAATATGCATTGTTTTTCTTGCAAATCGGACTCACAGCGTAGGTATGTGGAATAATCCATGCACGGACACTCATTTTTCAGAGGCATGAATGCAGGCATCCATGTGGGGGCATTCATTTCTCAAGGTGTTTCCTCGAGGGTGAAAAGGATTGCCTGATAGATCTAGCTATACAGAGCCACCAGAAAATGATTAAAATGGGGATTTCTCGCATGAAAAAGTAAGAATGATTAAAAGGACTATAAAAAAATGGCATGGCATCCTAGTCATCGATAAAGGATTATAGAAACATGATCAATTCCCGATTTGTCCACACGGCAGCATTGTGGTGTAAAATTTTTAAACATCACTTTTCGAGACAAATTGGTAAGAATCAAAGGTTCGTTGAATATTCTTATTTTTAGGGGAAGATTCGGGATGAGTGATCAATTGAAATGTATAAATGTAATGAGAATACTCTTGCAAAAGGTTGGGGGTTGAATTCTTAAGAGAAAATTTGAGAGAGCCCATCTTCCTGAGAGACCAATATGAGAAACCTGTTAATTTCCTGTGTTTTATATTTCAATCACGTCAATTTGGTTGTGAGTGTACAACCATTGACAAGCTCTGAGACTGTTCAAATAAAATTTCCCCTGTTGATGAATCTAATCAATTTCAAATTAATTTGTGTCAATCTTGGACCAATTTGTGTCTGCTTTATTTTAGAATGTCTGCAAGTAGTTTTTCTTATTCCTATTGCAATCTTGTGTTAAAGTCCCTTTGAATCACACAGATCTTGTCCCTGATGATAGTTTAGTGGCATTTGTAATTTCATTTCAAGAAGAGCCTTCATCTTGCAATGAGATAAACAATTTAAAATCATTTTACTGTCATTTGTTGATAAATATTGTCTGTAAGCCTTTGAGTGTATCTTAGGCATGAGGAACTAGGGGTCTTTGATGCTTAATTGAGTCGTTGGCTTGAGCATTCATGTTAAATTCTTGGAGATTGTGTGAAACCACGCAAATTTGGGCCTCCATTGATGCACACCTTCTTGAAGGAATATTTCATCTATTATGAAGCATCTTTCATTTAGTTTTCCAAATGTTGTGAAGGTTCTCAAAGATCTGGCATAATCAATTTTATCCCGCTTAATCTCCCACCAAATAATATTCAAAGCAATGAATCCTACCTGAAATACCCTTTGTTTGTCCACTATGTCCACAAATGTATAAATTCTACTGCCAAAATATGCATAAGCAATCGGGATCCCATAATGTCTTTAGTAACCTTTAGCCTTGTTTAGAAAATATCATTATTATTTAGAAGTGACAACTCGAGATTTAAATTGTGGTGCATTGATCATATTTTCTCAAGGTCCCCTTTCAAATTTATGCAAAGAAGGATATCTTCATTCTCCTTCACCGACAGAGGTTACAAAATAGGTCCTCTCACCCTAGTCGAAAGGCATGACCTAAAGCAGTGAGGATAGATCAAATCCTTAATGAAGGTGTTATCCATTTCTCGAATGCCCGAGTGACAAAGAGTCAGACAAATCCCTCCCCGGATACAAAATGACTCATAATATGATTTTTCTGTCTCTCAGTGTCTTGCTAAATATGTGATGTTGCTTGATTTCCAAGGGAGAATCAATTTAGATACCAACACCAGATTGGCATCGTTCTGGGGACATGAAGTTGTGTGCAAAGTTTTAACACCATCAACAACGCATATAGACCCTAGTAAATGCTTCTTACAAATTTTAAAATGTGAAATACATTGTTGAAATGTCATCCTGTCCAGATTTGTAAGAATCAAAAGTTAAAATTCTCTAGTTTTTCTAGTTTCGTTTTTTGCAAAAGTTTACATCATCAAAGTTAAATATGGGTAAAGAAGGTTATATCTATGAAGATTTGCATGAATTCAATTTAGTTTGATAGATCAATTTTAGTGCATTTTCACAACTAAAGTGAAAATCCTTAGTGGTGAATCCATATTGAATGAATTTTTGATAAATGTCAGTGTCTTAACCTCTATCAATTGAAATTTATCACTAATATTTGCAAAGATGGAAGGAAGAAGATATTTATTCACTAGAGACCCTACCAAAAAGTTGTTTCCAGAGTTGGAAAAGATGAATTCAGAAGGAAGAAGAATCTAGAAAGTTGTTGGAGATTAGAAATCAAGAAAAGAGTTATCAATTATGGAAACTAATCAACTTGTCATTGAAGATTGCCATACTTCCTCAAGTTCTTCTGAATCAGGTAGTCTTTTTGTAAATCTGAATTCTCCAACTAGAGAGGGTCCTTCTTTTGTATTTGAAAAATTTGCATCTCATTATTGTCCCTATGTTCTCCAAAGCTGATAGGATCTTCCAAGAAATAGATTTTTTAAAGAACATTCATTTTGAGAATTATATTCTTGTGCCCCAAAACCCCTATCTCCCATCATTTTTTTTCTCTTATAAGATCACCTCCCCCAAAAAATATGGCCCACCCTCCAGACCTCCATTTTGTGAATACTTTTGGTCCTATAGATTTCAAAGTTATGGTTAGATATCCAAATTTTGTGCCCCAAGATGTTAGAAATAGATTGCCTAAATTTCAAGAAAATAATGCTATTATTGGTAATTAACACTTATAGCTTTTTCAATATGATGGAAGACTTTGAGATCAATTTGAGGATGTGTACATAAATTTTTTATTCATACTCTAGAGGAGGATGCACAAGACTATAAATATTTTCCAGAACAACTCCATTGATTCATGTACAAAATGAAGAATGCTTTTACATTTCCGTATGGAGATAAAACAAACCCTAGGTTTCTTTTATCGTAATTTGAAAATATAAAAAATTCCCAATGAGTCTATTCATGACTTTAATACAAGGTTTAATAAGACCCTAATAGGCTACCCGTGATCATGAGGCCAAGTGATGTTTCTTGCTTGATAAAATAATCTAATGCTTTTGATAATAAGGTTTCCTATTATTTGAGGGATAAGAACCATGGCTTTGTAGACAATAATATCAAATCAGTTGGTAAGCCTCATAAGAGGAAGGTATCACCATCTAGGCTTTAAAGTAATTTTGTGGATCTAAAGAGGTTGTGAAAACTTTGGCTAGAGTTGTTAAGGAAATATCCTATAAATTGGCTGAGAAAAGAGAGGATTGGAAAAATTTCCCAAGGGATGGTAAGACATCACATTTTGGACATCCAGTGTGATTGCACAACATTGAATCTTTTCCCCAAGTGTGGGACTTGTAAAAATGGGAAAAGAATCTCTAGGTTAGAGGTTGGTTCCTCAACTCCTCGATCAGGTGTATTACTTGCAAGTTCTGAGAATTAGTTTAAATTCAAAATCCTACTCTAAATTCCAAGGGGACAAAGAGATAGAGAATGCAAAAAATCTGAAACTAATGCTAATAAGGTGATGCACCAAAGGAGTGGTGAGCATTTTTACTTCTGTAGATTGACACAAATCATAGAAATGCAACAAAACATCATGCAAACTGATAAAATGTAATGAAAGGTCGAAATGAATGAAACAACAAAACATAAGGAAGGATTGAAACTCATTCACAGAGCTTGCATTGTCATTTCCAATATCAAAAAAACATGCATTACAACATCGAGAGGTAAAAACATGTTACTGATCTTGGAAGAGGTCTGATATTCCACAAAATCACTTTTAAGGTGAAAAAGGGAGCCTGTCATACATGAAAAATGTTCAACCTTCCAAAAATGAGCCAAATCTGGCTTTTACAATGCAAAAATGAGCCCAGGAGAGAGAAACATGGGAAAACATGGGAGAGCTTCAACCACCAACCAAAATGCAATAAAACAGCATGGGCATCCTTACAGGTCCATTCCTGACATTTTCACCATCTTTGGGAGAGAATGCGAGCCATTCTTCATTAAAAATGGTGGTTGAAATGTCATTTCTGTTCATTACCATGTGCTAGAGGTTTTTCAATTTTCTCTCTCCAAAATCCATCAAAATACAAAATTGACCTTGAATCTTGTAGATAATTTCACCATCTTTCCGTTGATATAAAGAACGTGAAAAAATGAGCTCTGGATCGAAAGTTATGGCCATTTGAAAATTTAGGGCAAAACAGGGCCAAAACGGGTTGGCGGGCCAAAAATTTGAAATTTTCCCACTTTTTGCATTTGGGAAAATTTCCCAAAAAATCCCCACGCCCCGCCATCCGGTGCCATGTGGCATGTTCTATTGGATGCATGGGCCTTGATGCTTCATTTTCCATCGTTTTGGCCATTGGAAAATTTTCCAAAAATTCTCTCACCCGATGACACGATGACACGTGGCGAGGATTCACTTTATGGCATTTCCTCTTTAAATTTTCCATGACCATTTTTCGACTTGGACACATGGGCATTTTTTTCCCTTTTTTTCCATGCGGGCTGTTTTTGACCATTTTTTTGCCCCACTGGACACGTGGCAAGATGCCATTGGCTCGCATTTGGGGGGTGGACTTTTCCTTTTGAAATTTCCTTCGTTTTGCTTTGGGAAAATTTCCAACTTTTCCCCCTTCCAGGACTCGTGGTGGTGATCACGTGGCTGAGCTCCCATTTGGATGCGGGTCCTTGACTTTTCAAACCTTTCTCTCTTGCACTTTCCTTTGGGAAAAATTCCCAATCTTTCCCAGTGACCAAAAATCTGATGCCCCACAGGGACACGTGGCACGATCTCATATGTCGGTGGGGCCTTGGGGCAATAATTTTCCTTTGACCTAACCAAAACACTTTGCCAAAATTTAAATCTCCCTCCACGGTCCACGGGTCTTGAGACACGTGGCATGAAGCCATTGGATGCGGACCTTGTGGGAAAAAATTTGACTTTGCGCCCTTGCCAAACATTTCACCAAAATTCTAACTTCATCTCCCCTCCACCACTTCTTGGCCTAAGGACACGTGGCACAATGTGGTTGGGTGCGGGCCTTTGGGCTGAAAATTTTTAGTTGCGCCAACACTTAGGAAATTTTCCTAATTTCTTCCCCTGGGACACGTGGCGGATCCAATTCACCGGCGGGCCTTCGGGTGAAATATTCCTTTTGAAAACTTTTCCAAACACTTGGTAAAATTCCAAGTTTACCTCCGCCCTCTGCCACTCCCGAGGACACGTGGCAGCATATTACTTGGCTGGGGCCTTTCAGGGGAAAATTTCCCACAAAAACTCCACCGAGCCATAACTTCAAAAATACATGGAGTTAGGAGGAAAACTTTACCTTTCTGGAAAGCTGAGAAAAATCTCTATCCAATGGTGCCATTTCCAGAAAGGTCTTGAGTGCTTGAAAAAAAAAAATTATGACTGAGGCACAAGAGAGGGAAGAATGAAGGGAGTTAGCCACAAAATGTGCAAGGGGAACATTTTGGATAACAATTTTGGTGACTCAGAGGGGTCATCTACCTGCTGGATGAAGTTACCAGTTGCCTGAAGCAATCCATTGGGCATGGAGTCATTAAATTCTCTGCTTGGTACCCCAACTGATTAGAACACTGCAAGGAGGAAGATGGAGGGTGGAACATCATCTGATTGGGCAAGGCCTACAAAACACATTTCTGGAACAACAAGCTTGTGCCAAAGCACTTAGGGAAAGCAAAGCTAATCTACAACAAAACAATGTGCATAAGCACTTGGAGGAATGAAAACCTAAGCTAATATGTACAAGGTGGAGAATTTCCTTCAGTAGCAATGCTTTAGATGGATTCCATTGACTGGAATCTATAATTCTTCACCATCCAATGTAGACAATTGGAAGGCATTGTTGTCCTTACACTTTGTGACCATGTATGGGCCACTCCAAATGGCATCAAATTTTGAATGCCTCCCGGTTTTGCTCTCTGTCTGCATCCCATTTTAACACTAGATCTCCAACTTGGAAAGATCTATCCTTGGCCTTTCTATCAAAGGTCTTCTTTATCAAAGCTTGATCCTTCTCCATTGCTTGGGATGCCTGATTTCTGATTTCTTGGAGCTCCATCAATTCTGCATATCTAACCTCCATGGGCTCAAACTCCAACAACTCCAACTATTTCATGAGTTCCAATGTTGGCAACTCAAGTGACATGGGCAAAATTGCCTCTCTTCCATAAACAAGCTTGAATGGAGAGTTACCTGTAGATCTCTTGGGAGTTATCCTATCAGCCCATAAGGCTGATTTCAACTTAGTATGCCAAGACCTCTGATTTTCATCAAGAGTCCTCCTAATGATCCTTAACAAGTTCTTGTTTGTAGATTCAGCTTGGCCATTACCCTGAGGGTAATAATTTGATGAAGTGCTTAGGTAGATCCCATTCTTGACAGCCCATTCAGTTACCTTGGACCCAATGAATGCCAATGCATTATCTGATATTATTGTAGCAGGTATGCCAAATCTGGTTGCTATTCCCTCATAGAAGTCCAGGATGCTAGATTCATTTGCTTCCTTGAGTGCTACTGCTTCAGTCCACTTGGTGAAGTAATCTGTTGCTGTTAGAATCCATTTGTGTCCTTGGCTTGAATTTGGATTAATGACTCCAATGAAGTCCAAACCCCATTGCATGAATGGCTGGTCAACTGAAATTGGATGCAATGGAAGGGCAGCTAGCCTCTCCTTACCCGTGAAGAATGCACAATTCTTGCACCTCTTGATCCATGCATAACAATCACTGAAAATCTTGGGCCAATAATAGCCAGCCCTCATGATCTTTAGAGCTATCACTCTCGGTGCAAAATGACCACCAGCTGATCCACCATGGAACTCTTCCAACACCCTATGAATCTGATTTGTACCAATGCATCTCAATAGCACACTCCATTCACATCCTTTTTGAACAAAACACCATCAACAAGGGCATATGGGACAGCCTGCAATCTAAAGTGTCTTCTTTTGGTCTTGTTCATCTCTGGAGGGCATAGACCTATGCTTAGGAAGTGCATTATGTCTTGGGTCCAGCAAGGAGTGAGGACACCATCATTTTCCTTTTGAGTGCTTCCTTGCTCATGGTTGTCTTGCAACGCCAAAACAACCTCCTTCTCATTGCATGCTTCCTTGTGTTTGTTCAAGACCAGCTGCTCACACAATCCTTTTCCTCTAACCAACTTGGTGACTTTGATCTCAATGTCATACTCCATGACACGAGTAATCCAACCTGCTCTCTTTTCATTCAGGTCTTTGTTGAGGAGGAAGTCTTTAACTCCCACATGAGAAACCAACAATTGAACCTTGTTGTTTGAAACTAGATGCTTGAATTTCTTCAAGCTCCTGATTACTGCAAGAACATGCTTCTCAATGAAAGAATATCTCACCTCATAGTCCTCCAGGCTTTGGCTGAAGAAAGCAATTGGCTGCTCATCATTGTCTTTGTTCTGCTTGTACCAAAATTGCAGAAATAGTATCATCACCCCCAAATGCATAGAGGATGAAATCCTTGGAGAAATCTGGGTTAATGAGAGTTGGGGCTTGAGAGATGGCTTCTTTGATTGCTTCAAAACTTTCCTTGCCTTCTGCTGTCCATTTGAAAGCTATGCTTTTCTTTAACATCTTGGTGATAGGCTTGACTAGGGCTGCAAAATTTGGGACAAACCTCAAACAAAATTTATTCTCCCAAGAAACTTTGAAGGGCCTTCTTGTGGCTTGCAATGGTAGTGCTCTTATGGCTTCAACTCTTTCTGGATCAATTGCTAATCCTTCTTTGGAGACAATGTGGCCAAGGAGCTTTCCTTCATGGGCTAGAAAAATACACTTTTTAGGATTCAAGGATACTCCAAATCTTCTACACCTTTGGAACACTTGTCTCAAATGAAAGAGATGGTCTGCTGCATTTTTTGAAAAAATAGTGATATCATCAAGATATATCAGCACCATGTTAATCAAATCCTTGAATGCCATGTCCATTGCTCTTTGGAAAGTAGCTCCAGCGTTGGACAGCCCAAATGGCATTTTCCTGTATGCATAAGTTCCCCATTTGGTTGTAAAGGTTGTCTTGAACTGATCCTCTTCTTTCACCATAATCTGATTGTACCTCGAATAGCCATCAAGTAATGAAAACCTCTCAGAGCCAGAAACAACTTGTAAAATCTGCTCCATAGAAGGAAGTGGATAATGATCCTTGAGAGATGCTCTATTCAAATCTCTGAAGTCAACACACAATCTGATTTCCCCACTCTTCTTTCTAACTGGAACCAAGTTGGCCACCCAACTAGAATGCTTGATAGGGAATATGATTCTTGACTCTATCAACTTATTCAATTCTTTTCTCATGAGAGGCTCCATGTGTGGATTGACTGGCCTTTGTTTTTTCCTGATGGGTTTAGTACTTGGATCCAATTCAATGGTGTGTTGAGCTAACTCGGGATTGAAACCTTTCAAATCTTCATAGCTCCAAGAAAACACATCAGGGAATTCTTGACAAAGTTGTATGAACTCATACCTTTCTTGCTCAGTTGTCACTTTACCAACTTGGAGTGATTTTCCTTCTTCCACCAAGATGGACACTGAATCTTCTCCCTTGACTTGGATGTTTGCTTTCTCCTTCCTAAACTGATCATTAGGATTGAAAATGGACTCCAAAGTAATAAGTCCCTTTGGTAGTTTGTTGGTTCTCAGCTGTACCACTTGGTCACCATATTGCTTTTGCTCCAACTTTTCTTGATTTTTAGCTGAGAACTCAGCCTCTTCTTGCAAGAAATGGATGATTTGTTGATCATTTTCAAACACTTGCCAACTTACATTGTTGTCAGCACTGAAGGCCTTACAATCACATGGATGTTTGGTTGTACCTTGTCTTTTGGATGCTTTCAACAACATCAAAGGCTGCTCCAACTGCTGCAAGCCTGTCAACAGCTTGGTTCTCTTTTCTAGGAATGGATTTGATGCCAAAGCCCTCAAAATCTTCAATGAGGTCCCACACCCTATTTTTGTAGCACTTGAGCAGATCATTCTTGACAGCATGCTTGCCCCTTAACTTGGTTGACAATCAACTCACTGTCACCAAAGACTTGCAAGTTCTTTATTCCTCTCTTGATTGACCAATGCAATCCTTGTATCAAAGCTTCATATTCAGCAGTGTTATTAGAGCATGCAAACTGAAATCTAAAAGCTGAATAATACTTAACTCCTTGAGGTGAAACAAGCATAGCTCCCCCTCCTGCACCTTGTCTACTCCTTGATCCATCAAAAAACAACTGCCATACCTCATTGTCATCCTTGTGGTCTGGCTTGGTGATGCTAGGGATAGGCTGATTTTCTTCATGCATGCAATAGACTCCTAGCTCAGATTCTTCTATTTCTTGATAAGGATCAAAAGCATGCACCTTGTTTGCCCATTCATCAAGAGTCAGATCTGGGATACTTCCAACCTTGGTGTCAACTTCATCAGTGCTTGGATAATCCTCTTGATCAAATGTTGAACAATTGGTATTGATTTGGCTTGGAGTGTGAGGCTCAATGTGAAAGTTTGCAATAGGCTCAGATCTGATTGTGGCTTTAGTTCCATATCTTGTTCTGAACAACATGTGTGACCAATCAGCAGATAAGTAACCTCTATCTTGGTTGTGAAATCCCTTGACAGACATAGGGCAAAGAGTGGTGGAAGGTCTATTACTGAGACATCTTGCAAAACAACAACGTTGGGGCATGCATGCAAAGTAAGACTCAAGTTTTTATCACTCCAACTATTGTTACTTGTTGTCCCATCCAATTGCACTACCCCTTTGGATATGACTTCATATTGAATTCCCAACTGATCAGCTATTTGCTTGGGCATTACTGAACTACTTGCCCCGGAATCAATCATGCAATTGTGTACTAATTGGTTTCCAATGATCAATGAAACATAGAATGGAGGGGGCTTCAACATTTTACCTTGTTGTCCTCCATGATTCCCCTCAGGTTGGGCAGCATTTGTGAGTACCTTCTCTTGCATTTGGACTTGCTGATTTGAAGTTGACCAGTCCTTCATGGCAGCTTGTAGCAAATCTCTTTGGCCTAGGATGGATAGTGATTCCCACATTGATATGTTTACATTTGTCTTCTTCATCTGATCAATGATGTTGAATGGAGATGAAGCATCTCTCTGTTGTCCCTTGGCCTACACATTCATTCCTTGCACATGGGCAGCAACAACTGGCATTTGAGTTGGCCTAGGAGTTGTTTTAGGCAGTCCTTGTGTGTTTGGAACTACATTTTGTTTGCCAATAATTTGTGGAGTGGTAGAAGGTTGTGGATTACTTGGAGCCAATGGTTGTTCTTCACCCAAATTTCTCCTTTTTGACCTTGTGTTGGCTGCAACACTTTGGGAGATTGTTTGATTCATGCCACAAAAATCTTCTACCTGCCAGTTTACAAGTGTGGTATCATTTGGAGCTGATTGTTGCTGGAATGTTTCTTGTTGTTGGTTATTTCCTTGACTCCCTTCACCCTCCACACCAGTAGTTGTCACCATTAATGCTTGATTTAAGGCACCGTTGAAACACATAGACTGGTTGTGAGGTTCATTGCATGGAAACACCAATCATACTCTTGAGCTATGTTGTTTTGCACTGGCACTATTGCTTTAGAGGTAGATGTAGCATTGGGATTATAGGGCTGAAATGGTCTATTGGCAGGAGGTCTTGCTTGATTTTGATTTGCAACTGGATTGGGTGGTCTTTGAGGCTGGTATGGCTGCCTGTTAGGCTAAGCTTGAGGCTGGAAAGAAGGTCTAAAACCTTGGGCTTGCTTGCCTCTTGAGTGTAACCAGCTCATTGCCTAAATTTTGCAATTGCTTCATGACTTCTTGAAGTTCATTTGAGGCACTAGAAGATGAAGTAGAAGCTTCACTTGAATTTTGATTTCTAGGAGTGGGAATAGGAGCTAAAATAGGCACTTGACTAGTACTTGGGCTCTCTAAACTTGGATACAATGGCATTGGAGGCCTAGGAGCTAGCTTGCCAGCTTGAATCAAACAATTTTCAGCTCTAATGGCAATGCTATAAGCAACAGGGATAGTTGTGCCTCCCATGGATTGAATTAACATAGAAATATCAAAATTTAGAGCTTTAAGGTAATATAGAAAAGCACCTTCTATTGTTGGCCTTACTGCCACTGGAATTCTCTCCCAAGTCATTTGAAACCTGAAGTTGAAGTCAGTCAGCTGCTCATTGGGAGCTCTCTTGATGGTTGTCAATTGTTCCAAAAGGGACAAGTTATCTCCCTTTTCTCCAAACTACTCATGGAGGGCTATACATAGTTGGTTCCAATTTTGGATAGAACCTGAGGCAAGACTCCTGAACCATTGCAAAGCTTTCCCTTTGAATGAAGATGCAAGTTTGACAATGAACTTGCATCTCATTAATCTCATGGATTGCACAAATATTAGCAATATCCTTGACATGATCACCAGGAGTGGTCTGATTCTCTCTAGTAAAGTATGGAATGTTCTTCAATGCTGCAACTAGGGATTGGATTTTGTGCATTGAGAGCAAGTGGGCTGCTTGAGTGAAATTGACATAGGGGTTGTGTTGTGCCATTCTGATTGGCCTTAGAACCCTTGTTGATTGAATGAAAGGCCTACCAGGTGGAGGAGTTGATAGAGTTCTGTTTGGTGGAGATGGAGACCTTTGAATTCTCCTCCCTCTTTGCCTTCTTCTTGGAGATAACTGTAGATACTCAAACAACACCTCTTCTTCTCCAACTCTTGACCTTGTGGTGATTCTTCTCATGAGTTTTCAGGTCTGCACTGCTAAAACCAGCTGATTCTTCTTCCTTGGAGTCGCCAGATGTGTAATTTAGGGCTCTTTTAAGCAAGAAACTTGCAAAAAATGCACATCAATTTGTTGCAATGAAGATGAAGACCTCTAAGGTCCCACGGGCATGCCAAAACTATTGGTGCAAATCAGCAGCACCCCTGGATGTTGATCAGATTTCTAGTTTGACATTTTGGACATCTAGTGTGATTGCACAACATTGAATCTTTTCCCCAAGTGTGGGACTTGTAAAAATGGGAAAAGAATCTCTAGGTTAGAGGTTGGTTCCTCAACTCCTCTGATCAGGTGTATTACTTGCAAATTGCAGAGGTTTTAAATTCAAAATCCTACTCTAAATTCCAAGGGACAGAGATAGAGAATGCAAAAAAACTGAAACTAATGCTAATAAGGTGATGCACCAAAGGAGTGGTGAGCATTTTTACTTCTGTAGATTGACACAAATCATAGAAATGTAACAAAACATCATGCACAAACTGATAAAATGTAATGAAAGGTCAGAAATGAAGCAAACAACACAAACAGAGGATTGAAACTCATTCACAGAGCTTGCATTGTCATTTCCAATATCAAAAACACATGCATTACAACATCGAGAGAGGTAAAAAATAGGTTACGATCTTGGAAGAGGTAAATATTCCACAAAATCACTTTCAAGGTGAAAGAGGGAGCCTGCAATACATGAAAAATGTTCAACCCTTAAAAAATGAGCCAAATCTAGCTTTTACAATGCAAAAAACGACCCCAGAGAGAGAAACACGGGAAAACATGGGAGAGCTTCAACCACCAACCAAAAATGCAATAAAATAGCATGGGCATCCTTACAGGTCCATTCCTTGACATTTTTCACCATGCTGGGAGAGAATGTGAGCCATTCTTCATTAAAAATGGTGGTTGAAACGTCATTTCTGTTCATTACCACGTGCCAGAGGTGTTTTTAAATTTTCTCTCTCAAACTCCATCAAAATACAAAATTGACCCTAGAATCTTGTAGATAATTTCACCATATTTCCGTTGATATAAAGAACGTGAAAAACCAGAGCTCTGGATCGAAAGTTATGGCCATTTGAAAATTTAGGGCAAAATAGGGCCAAAACGGGTTGGCGGGCCAAAAATTTGAAATTTTCCCACTTTTTGCATTTGGGAAAATTTCCCAAAAATCCCCACACTCCACCATCTCCAGGTGCCACGTGGCATGATTCCATTGGACACGGGGCCTCTTTTGCTTCATTTTCCATTTTTGGCCATTGGAAAATTTTCCAAAAATTCTCCGTCGAGCCGATGACCTGAGGACACGTGGCATGATATGATTCACACGGGCATTTCCTCTTAAATTTCCACCACTTTTGACCATTTTCCTAATGGGATGCGTGGCGAGATCCCATTGCTGTTTTCCTTCCCTTTTTTGCCGCCACATGGACACGTGGCAAGATGCCATTGGCTCACGTTTGGGGGGAGACTTTTCCTTTCAAAATTTCCTTCGTCTTTTCTTTGGGAAAATTTCCAAATTTTCCCCACGCATTCCAAAGCTCTTGGGCCACATGGCAAGCTCCCATTGGATGCGGGTCTTTGGGGCGAACCTTCCTCCTTGCGCTAACCTTTGGGAAAATTCCCAATCTTTCCCCGATGGCCGAAGCCCCTCGAAACTCCAATGCCCCATTCTTTGAACACATGGCGTGATTCGGTGGTCGGCGGGCCTTCGGGCCAATAATTTTCCTTTGACCTAACCAAAACACTTCACCAAAATTTTAAATCTCCCTCCGCGGTCCGCGGGTCTTGAGACACGTGGCATGAGCCATTGGATGCGGACCCTGCTAAACAGGAAAAATTTGACTTTGCGCCCTCCTTCAACATTTTGCACAAAATTCTAACTTCATCTCCAAAAATCCTCCACCACTTCTTGGCCTAAGGACACGTGGCGCAGTGTGGTTGGGTGCGGGCCTTGGGGCCAAAAATTTTTAGTTGCGCCAACACTTAGGAATTTTTCCTAATTTCTTCCCCAAGTAAGCTGGGACACAGGTGGCGGTCGATCATTAAGGAAATTCTTATAAACGCGGGGGCTGCGGGAGGTGAAATATTCCTTTTGAAAACTTGCCAAATCACTTGGTAAAATTCCAAGTTTACCTCGCAACTCCGCCACTCCCTTTGAGGACACGTGGCAAGCATGAAATTATGCGGTGCGGGCCTTTATGCCCAATGGGAAAATTTCCCACAAAATGATGGGGTCCTCTACAGCCATAACTTCAAAAATAATGGAGTTAGGAGGAAAACTTTACCTTTCTGTAGTTTTCTAGGATCTATCATCCATTTCAAAAAGTCTTACCCCTTCCTAAAAAGTCTCATACTTTTGAACAAGAGGAAGAATGATGGGAATTAGCCAAAAATGATTTTTGATTTCCTATTAATGATTTTGAATACTTAAGGGCATTAATGATTAAAAATTATGATGGAGGAATCCCTTTTAGGAGGATAGGTAGTTGTTAATAAATGTTGTGGTTGGCCATGAAAAGAATATAACACTAGGAGTAAAGTTGTCAAGGGCGGGGCCACCAATATCTCAAAAGAAACTCCTAAGAAAGATACATCCGAGAAAAGTCCTTGTTTTCCCCATAGAACTGTATCCCCGCCCATGCTCGGACCATGAAAAATCCTTTGTTGTCGATGAGTTTCTCACTTTTCCTCCAAATGTTGCCTTCCCAAATATGTTCCTTATGACATTTCCCAAGTCTTGATTCGATCAATATTTTTGTTCCAATTATTGAACTTCTTAGGATTTCTAAGCACAAGAAAAGGGCCTTTGAGTATTTGGGATTGAAAGAAGAAAATATTACCCAAGGAAAAAATGTAAACAATGTTGAGACTCCTCCTAGTCATTGCAGATTAAGAAAACCCCAAGTCTTTGGAAGAACTAGGTGAGCCACATGAAGTATATTTGGAAACATCCTTAGTTGAGTCCCAACTGAATGTAGATCCATTTTTCACTACTCTGATTATTAGGGACAGGTTGTTACATAACTGTATGTTTGATTCTAGAGCATCATGCAATGTTATGCCTCTTGAAGTCATGAATGAATTAGATATCAAAGTGAAAACAGACTTATGGGAAGTGCATTTCCATGTATTCCGAGGAGGTTCCGGTGGTTGGATGTGTCAAAGGTTTGATAGTGCAACTTGTAGCCTACCCATAGAAAGAACTCAAAACTAGATGTTGTTATTGTTGATTGCCCCTGCCAAATGGGGAATGTTGTTATCAAGAAAATGGGCTACTAATGTGGGTGGTAGTGTGCAAATGGATATGTCTTTTCCACTATACCTATTGAGGGTAGACTTGAAAAGTTGTATGGTGAAAAGAAGATCTACATCTCATTGAGGATCCCAATAATGCTTCCTATGAAGTGTTATACACTAACATTGATGTTATAACTTTGTTGGATTTTTGATGATAAAGAGCACAAAATTGATCAATGAAAGTCTCTTAATCAAGTAGGTTCTCCTTGGACTTTGTTGTTTGATGGGGCTTTCTCTAAATTTGGAAATGGTATTGGTATTGTTCTGATATCTCCAGGCCAAGAAGAGTTTTTTTTCTCTTTTAAACTCAAACTTTGAGTGCACTAACAATATTGTTGAATATGAAGCATTGCTCTTGGGTCTAAGAATTACTTGGAAATATGGTATTAGAGACATCATTGTTAAAGGAGACTCAAGCTAATTGTCAAATAGGTTAGAAAACTGTATGCAACAAAAAATTAGAGAATGAAGTAGTATAAGCATGCAGTCTGGGATTTCATTGAAATGTTTGACTCCTTCAACATAATACATCATGATAGGAAGTACAATACTTTAGTAGATAAATTGGCCATATTGGGGTCCAAATTTGAAAATTGTGTTATATCCCCCTATTGTGAGTATAATATTGAGGTATTGAATAGGCCATCTATTCCTGACAATGTTAAACATTGGCAAGTGTTTGAAGATGATGCCCAGGTGTAAAGGTTTTTGCAGAACCAAGGAGAATTTTCTGATCAATGTATAGATTGGGAGCCAATGGTTTGTGTGGCTAATGGAAAGGAGACTTTATTTGGCAAAGACATCATTCAATTGAAGACTAATACTATTCCAGAGGGTTTGGTAACACTTGAATAAAATTTTGATAATGTTGATTGTATTATCAACAACACATGTCAGCCTCGAGGGATGTTGAAGACACATGACCTGGGCATGAAGGATAAACCACGTAAGATCTAGCTAGGTAGAAATCTAAGCAAGGAAGAAAAGTAGTCATATGTCCAATTGTTGAAGAAATACCAGGACTACTTAGCATGGTCTTATTCTAAACTAAAATCATACAAAGAGGATCTTTTCCAACATGAAATTCCCTTAGAAGCTTCTGCCAAGCCATTTAGGCAAAAACAGAGGCCAATCAATCCACTCCTTTCCCTGAAGATGCAAGAAGAATTGAAAAAGTTGAGGGATGGAGGAATCATACAACCCATAAGGTACTCATCATGGGTTACAAACTTAGTACCTATTAGAAAGAAGAACAGAGATATAAGGTTGTGTGTGGACTTTAGAAACCTGAATAGAGCATCAATGAAGGATAACTACCCTCTGCCAAATATGGACAATATGTTACAATTGGTTATTGGTTCAGAATTTTTATCCACCTTGGATGGTTTTTCTAGATATAACTAGGTAGTTGTGAAGGAATCGAATGAATCAAGTTGCCTTTACCACTCCTTGGGAACATATGTATATGTTAGAATGCCTTTTGGTCTAATGAATGTTGGAGCCACTTTCCAAAGAGCAATGGATGTAGCTTTCTCTGGCTATATTAATGATTTCATTGTTTTATATCAAGATGATGTGACTATTTTCTCCAGAAAAAGGAGTGACCACCTGCAACACTTAGAAAAAATGTTGTTAAGATGCAGGGAGTATGGTATTTCACTAAATCCCAAGAAGTGCCATTTTGGAGTTCAGAAAGAAAATTGCTTGGACACATTGTGTCAAAGGAAGGGGTCATGATTGATCCTGAGAGGGTAGAAGCCATCAAAAAAGTCCCTATTCTAAGAACCAAGAAGGGAATTCAATACTTTTTTAGCATTAATTTTATTAGGAGATTTATCTCCAACTTTGCTTGAACTAACTATCCCAATCACTAGCATGCTAAAGAAAGATCAAAGTATCAAATGGGAAGAAGCATCTATTCAAGATTTTGCTAGGATCAAAGAAGCATTAAAGAATGCCCCTATTTTAATAGCTCCAGATTATAAGAAGGCTTTCTAAATGTTTTCTTTTGCTTCAGAAAGTACTATTACATCTATATTGTTGCAGAAGGATGATGAGGGAGATGAAAGACCAATTTCCTTTTTTAGTAAGGCATTACAAGGAGCTAAGCTAAAATATACTATCATGGAGAAGCAGGCATTTGCTTTGGTAAAAGCAACAAAGGTCTTTAGGCCATATATTCTAAGTTCCAAAATCATTGCTTATGTTCCCCACACCATGGTGAAATATATCCTATCAAAAATGGAGGTTTCAAATATGTCAATGGGTAAACAAATTGCAAGAGTATGATATGGATATCCAAACAATAAAAATGGTTAGAGGTTTGGGCCTAGAAAATCTTATGACATAGAGCAATCTTTGCAGATAATTGAGGTAAATGAAGTCAAGAAGAAAGGTTGAATGTCCTTGAAAAATTGATAAATTATGAATGGTACAAGGACATCATTTTTTATCTCAAACATCTATAGTGCCCTAACATTTGAGAAAGAATCAGAAAAGAGCACTTAAGTTAGCTTCCCAAAATATGTCATTACTGATTTTGGGTTAGCTTGGAAGAACCTTAAGGGAGTTCTCTTAAGATGCATTATTAAAGATGAAGCCCCTAAAATAATTTTGATCTCCATGGAGGAGTTTGTGGGGGGAATTTTGCTAGAAGAGTCATAGCTCATAAGATCTTAAGGGATGGTTATTGGTGGCCAAATCTTTTCAAGGATACAACTTTGTTGGTAAGAAGATGTGAAAGTTGCCAACACTTTTCTAGAAGACTGAAAGCTTCAGGCTCCCTTCCTTTGCAACATGTATTAGTTGAAGCCCCATTTAGGCAATGGGGAATGTATTTCATTGGGAAATTTATGATCCTTCAAGTGTAGGCCATAAGTGGATACTAGTGGCCACAGATTACTTCACTAAGTGGGTGGAAGCAATCCCCACCAAGAAATCAACTCACCAAATTGTCATGGATTTTATCTTGAATTATATCATTTGGGGTTTGGGTACATGCCAAAATAGTTGTTGATAATGCCATGAGATTTTGAGCTAAACCTTTGGTGGCCATGTGCCATGAATATGGGATCAATTTGACATATGCTTCCAATTATAATCCCCAAGGAAATGGACAAGCAGAGTCCAACAATAAAAATTTGTTGAAGATAATTAGAATAACTTTGGAGTTGAACAAAAGGAAGTGGGGTGAGCAGTTGAAATTTTTTGTTTGGGCTGATCGAATCACTATTAAACAAGCTATTGGAAAAAGCCCATTTGAGTTGGTGTATGGAACTCAAGCTCTGCTGCCCCTACATATGTAATTATCTTCATTTAAATTTCTTCAACAACTGGAAGATCAAGAGGTTAGTCCCTATGATGCTTGCATATCATTAGATTGTTGTGTTAGATGAAGAAAGAAGGTCATCCCATCGAGGCATGTAAAATTTAGAGAGAAATTTAAGAATTTGTTCAATAAGAAGTGAACTCTAAGAGCTTTCAGTGTGGGAGATCTTGTGCTATTATGGGATAGCAGGCATGAGGATAAGGGAAAACATGGAAATTTTGATGCATTGTGAATGGGCCCTTATTTAATTGACATTCGAATTGGTGAACATACCTTCTTCTTAAAATACTTAGATGGGGAATTGCTTGAGTTTCTTGTTAATGGAAAGAATTTGAAACATTTCCTTGATTGATTTCTTAGAATCAAGGTATACACCATTGTACAGTGTATAGTCATTTGGTTTCTTTCGGCTTTCATGTTTTTCTATTTTGTTTCATCTTGGTCCTCGGTGACCCTTTTTAGTTTATCGGTTCGTCCTTGTGGGAGTGAGTTATTATTGTTCTACTCTACTGAAGCTTGTTCTTTGAATCCATTGCCCAATGGTTTACTTTTGGAACTTGGTCTACTATTTGTTCTTGTGGCACTCATAGGGAATGCCCATCCCGAGTCAAAGCGATGATGGTGCTTAGTTTTATCTTTCCTCATTTTTACTTGAAATTCTTCATTTGCGGGATCTGTCATTTTTTCTATCTCCCCGTGTTAATGCGTGAAATATATGTCCTTCATTTTGTTGCCATGATCAGTCCCTTCCTTTGGTTGAGGATCATTTTAAATCCATAATTTGTTTTCCATTCCTCTTTCCATGTGAAATAATTTGTAACTTGGCGTAAAATCGAGGTTTTCCTTCCTTCCATTTTTCCACGATTACATTTTGTTTTCCTATCAATATTTGTCCCAATACCTATGGAAAAGTGGTCCTTTCTGATTGGGCGCGGCTCGATGGGGCACTTTGAAACTCTAAAGCCTGATTTAACTCAAGTTTTGTCCATGTGGAGTGTCGCTGCTCATTTAAGGATCTCTGTCTCAGGGTCCCACCTTAGCATTTATGCCAAGGGGACACATAGTAAGCCTACGCTTGTTTAGGGTCTCTGCTTTTGGGAACCATCTCAAAATTACACCAGGGAGACACGTGGAGGCTTCCACTGGCTCCTCTCTTTGCTTAAACTTTTCAAGCAACTTTCTAAAGGCTTGGGACATGTGGAGGGCCCGCCTATTTGGGGACCTGCCCTTGTACTTTACTTTTGAAGAAGCACCGAAGGGACACTTGGAATTTTCTGCTCACTCTTGCCCTTGCTTGGACTTTTCAACGGCCAAGGAAAATTGTCTCGGACCCTAGACACATGGTGCCTTCCACTGGTCCTTAAATTTTCAACAACTCTTTCGGACTGAGACACGTGGTGAGCCCGCACTTATTTGGGGTCTCCGCTTTTGGGACCATCCCAAAGGTGTGCCAAGGAGACATGTGGAGGCTTCACTGGCTCCTTTTATGATGAGACTTTTCAAAGTCCAAAAGGATATTTTCTTGGGCCCAGGGCACGTGGAAGGCCCGCACTTGTTTGGAAACTTTCCTTTGTACTTCTCCTTTGTAGTTGTGCTAAGGAAACACATGGATGACTCTAATCTAAAGTTGAGAAGGGGTAGAATTGATGAGTTGTTTGCATTTCTTTTGATTTTGCCACCTATTTTTGTTCCAAGACTCCAGAAGGTGCGAATACACATTGTTTTCTTTTAAATCAGACTCACAATGCAGGTATGTGGAATAATCATGCCTGAAACTCATTTTTAGAGGCACAAATGTAGGCATCCATGCGAGGCATTCATTTCAAGGTGTTTCCTCGGGGTGAAAAGGATTGCCTAACGAGATCCAAATATAGAGCCACCAAAAATGATTAAAATGGGGATTTCTCACATGACAAAGTAAGAATGATTAAAAGTAATGTCAAAAAGTTGTGGCATGGCATCCTAGTCATCGAGTCGAGGGCTAGAGAAACGTGATTAGTTCTGATTTTCCACATGGCAATTGTGGGTGTAAATTTGTTAAAGGTCACTTTTACGAGACAAATTGGTAAGAAAGCAAAGGTTCCTCGAATATTCTTCTTTTTTTTAGGGGGAAATTTGGGATAAGTGAGCCGATTGAAATGTATAAATGCAATGAGAATACTCTTGTAAATGGATGGGGTTGAATTCTTAAGAGAAAATTTGAGAGATCCCATCTTCCTGAGAGACCAATCCGAGAAACCTGTTAATTTCATGTGTTTTAGATTTCAATCACGTCAAGTTGGTTGTGAGTGTATAACCATTGACAAGATCTGAGACTATTCAAATAAACTTTCCCCTGTTGATGAATCTAATCAATTTCAAATTAATTTGTGTCAATCTTGGACCAATTTGTGTCTACTTTATTTCAGAATGTATGCAAGTAGTTTTTCTTATTCCTATTGCAATCTTGTGTTAAAGTCCCTCCAAATCACACAGGATCTCGTTCTGTGACAATTTAGTGGCAATTGTAATTTCATTTCAAGAGAAACGTCATCCTGCAATGAGATAAACAATTTAAAATCATTTTACTATCATTTGTTGATAAATATTGTCTGTAAGCCTTTGAGTGTATCTTAGGTGTGAGGAACCAGGGGTCTTTGATGTTTAATTGAGTCTTTGGCTCAAGCCTTCATGTTAAATTCTTGGAGATTGTGTGAAAATGTGTAAATCTAGGCCTCCATTGATGTACACCTTCTGGTTGAAGGAATATTTTAGCTATTATGAAGCATTCTGTCATTTAGTTTTCCAAATGTTGTGAAGGTTCTCAAAGATCTGGCATAATCAATTTTATCCTGCTTAATCTCCCACCAAAATTATTCAAGAAAATGAATCCTACCTGAACTACCCCTGTTTTCCATGTATGTCCACAAATGTATAAATTCTACTGCCAAAATATGTAGAAGCAATCAGGATCCCATAATGTCTTTAGTAACCTTTAGCCTTGTTTAGAAAATATCACCATTATTTAGAAGTGACAACTCATGAGAGTTAAATTGTGGTGCATTGATCATATTTTCTCAGGGTCCCCTTTCAAATTCATGCAAAGAAGTGAAGATAGATCAAATCCTTAATGAAGGTTTTATCCATTTATCTGATGCCTGAGTGATAAAGAGTCAGAAAAATCCCCTTCCCAGCTACAAAATGACTCATAATATGATTTGTCTATCTCTTAGTGTCCTACTAAATCTTTGATGCTACTCGGTTTCCAAGGGAGAATCAATTTGGATACTGACATAACCTACATCCACATGCCCCATGTTTGTGATGTTGGTGGATAGGTGTAGTGATTCTTGTCAATGGTAGCTATTGTTCATAATAGCGAAATGAATAAGATTTGATTGAAAAATTGGCATCATTATGGACAAATAATGAACAATAGAAAGGCCATAAGTGTAATGCATTTAAGGGTTCCACTTCAGGTTCCCCATCAAGGGAAGTGAGGTGGTACACTCTGACCCATATTTGTGAGTGATAACATAAGGGCCAATCCAATTGGGGGAAAAATTTCCACGTTTACTCCGCTCTAATGTAGTCACATTTTGATTTTCTTTAAGCATGAGATCACCAATGTTAAATTCACATTCCTTAACATGCTTATTATATGCCCTACTGATACATTGTTGATATAATTGATGATGTTCAAGATCATTAGGTGCTTTTCATCCAATAGTTCGAGTTGTGTTAGGCGGTCCCTGGCGATATTATTCGTTAGGGGTAAAATACTTGAGAGATACACGTAGTGATAGGATTTAGATTTTGAGAGGCACAATGGATTCAGAGCCATAAATGAGCACATAGGGTGTAGTGCCCATAGGTGTGTGGATGCTGGTTTGATAAGCCCATAGGGAAAATGAGATTTGGATATGCTAGTTTCTTCCTGCATCATTTACCGTTTTCATAAGGATCTTGTTAAGTGTTTTTTTGGAGGCCTCATCTTGTCCATTTTCTTGAGGGTAGTATGGTGAGGAGAAGCTAAGTTTGATGTTGAAATTGTTGCGAGCTCTTTGACTTCCTTATTTTTGAAGGATTTTCCATTGTCTGTGATGAGCTTATGTGGGATGCCAAAGACATATAATGTTTTGATATATGAAATTGACAATGGGTCCGATTTTGTTGAGGTCAAAGGGATTGATTCAACCCATTTAGTGAAGTATTCTGTTGCAGTAATGATTGAGTGATGTTGTTGAGATGATTTTGGATTGATTGCACTAATGAGGTCCAATCCCCATTGAGAAAAAGGCCACAAATATTGTGTGGGTTGTAAGGATTGAATAGGGAAAGTGAATAAGATCATAATGGAGTTAGAATTTAACAGATTTATTTACATACATACAACAGTATTTAGTGATAGTAGGCCAGTAATACCCTAGCCGTATGATACATTTAGTGATGGCGTTACCACTAAAATGGAAACCATAGATGCCGTCGTGGACTTATTCAATTGCTTTGGTTGGATTGTGTGATTTAAGACATCATACCATGATGTCAAAGCTTTTTCTATAAAGGATACCACATATGATAACAAATAGGTTGAAATGTTGCGAAATGATCATTTAACAGTTGTGAGATATTTGATGGGATTTTACAATTAGAAAGGTAATCATTTATCTGTACCAATATCGGGTGAGCTCTTGTCAATGACATCAATGGATGGTAGCTCATTTTGATGTGAAGGATGATCCAAGCGTTGAATCACTACAGACATTTTAGTGTTATCCTTTTATTTTTTTGTTTCAAAAGGGATGAGAGACCCAGGGATGCCATGGTGTCTGCAAATCTATTAGAAGATCATGGAATGTATTAAATGGTGTAATGGTCGAATGCCAAGGAGAAATTTGACAATGGCCTTATAATTTTGAAGGATATCATTTTTACACTGACACTCTCCTTTGATTTCCAGATCATGGACACCTAGGAGAATAACAGTAGTTAAACCCATGATTAAGGCCTCATATTCTGCCATATTATTAGTGCATTCGAAGTTGAGTTTGAATGAAAAGGGAATGGGAATATTCCATGGTGGTATGATGATGACACTACCCTCCACCTTCTTGAAATTTATCACATCGAAAGAAGAGGGTCATTTTAATGGGGACAAAGTTTGATTCATAATTGTCAAATTCGTTAATGTTATTGATAGATTCGTCAAGAAAGTATTCATGGGGTGGTTGATTATCTGAAGAGGTGCCTCAGTGAGTTGATCGGAAATGGCCTGACCTTTAATAGAATTTTGTGGTATGATTTCAAGATCAAATTCAGTCATAAGCATCAACCATCGAGTTATGCGGTCATTTTGGTAGGGTTTAGCGTGCATGGCCTTAAGTGGATTAAAAATGGTGACAATGTATGTTTTTTGGTTGAGGAGATAATGTCAGAGTTTGGAAGTAGTGAAGTATAATGCACAACACAATTTTTCAGCTTTAGAGTAATGTGTTTCATATTCATGGAGGGTGCGAATAATGTAGTACATGGCTTGTTCACGACCTTGATTATTGTGGTGAGTGAGCATGGCTCCTAGGGCATGCTCTGAGGTAGAGATGTAGAGATAAAATGGTTCCCCTTCATGAGGTGGCGTAAGTACAGGTGGTGATAAAAAATATTGTTTGATTTCATAAGGCTTTATGGTAGTCAAAATCCCAATGAAACACTATGTCTTTACAGAGTAGATGGTGAAATGGTTGATAGTGGTTGGAAAGTTGTGATATGAAATATCATATGGACTGTAGTTTTCCTTGTAGGTTGCGTAGTTGTTTGAGATTAGAGGGTGAGGAATTTCAATGATTGCTCTGACTTTTTGGGATCGACTTCAATTCTATGAAGAGATATGATAAATCCTAAAAGTTTTTCGGTGAGGACACCAAAAACACATTTTACAGATTCAAGTGGAGACAAAATTGGATGAGACGGGTGAAGATTGATTCAAGAACATTGAGATGATCCTTTTGTGATTTAGACTTCCCAAGGAGATCGTCAAGTAATCTTCAACAATTTTATGAATGAGATCATGGAAAATGTACATCATAGTGCATTGGTACGTTACCCGACATTTTTGAGACCGAATGGCATGACATGGTAGAAAAAGGTTCCCCAAGGGGTTATAAAGGTGGTTTTGTGTTGATTTTCAGGGGTGATAAGAATTTGATTATAACCAAAAAATCCATCCATGAGGGAAAGCATTTCATGGTTGGCTGTTAGGTCTATGAGTTGATCTATGTTTGGCAAAGGGAAATCATCTTTTGGACAAGCAAAATTGAGATCCATAAAGTCTATGCAAATGAACCCTATAGTCAATGGGTCTCTAACATCATCCCTGAGATACTTTAGTCACCGGAATGATGTTAGAGACCCATTGTGGATAGTCAATGGGTATGATGAAGTTGGCGGATAAAAGGCGCTACAATTCTTCCTTGACAAGGAGAGCTATACGTGGGTGCATCTTATGGAGATTTTGTTTGACTAGATTAGCATTAGGATATGTGAAAATTTGTGTATGAAAATGTTGGGATCGATCCTCAGGAATATCATTATATGACTAGGTGAAGGATTGACAATATTTTGATAGGAATGCAGTAAAATCATTCAATTCTTGTGGATTGAGGGATTGGTGACCTTGACTATGCAAGGGTCTGAGGTGTTCCTAAGTTAATATCAAATGTGGATTCATTAAGAAGAGTGGGTGTTTTGGGTGGTAGGGATTTTTGAAGGTAACGATCTTCAGCTCCCATATGAGATAGGATATCTTGGTCATCCTAACATTGAAGGATGTCTATGGTTGGTGAGTCTTCTTCAACCATTTCTAGATGAACAAGTGGTAGAGATTTAATAGAGTGGCTAGATTGATATGTGAGTGGTCCCAATGATATAGCATTGATTAAAAAAATTAGGTGGAATAGGTATGACATCATCTGTGTTTATGGAACCTTGAGGGTTTTGGGTGGTGATTTTGGTTTGGAAATAATTACGGAGGTAGTTGGTTTAGATGTATTGGCTTCACATGCTACAGGAAGGGGGTTCTTATAACCTAGACCAATTTTCTCATGAGGTTTAAGGAATGTAGAACCATCTGATCATGGATCCTTTCATGGGGTTTCACTTAGTAAAATTATGGTATAGCCATATGTTGAAAGGGTATTAAAGAATACCCTTAATTCTAGTTTTGAATATAATTATTTAATCGATAATACCCCTCTTGTTATATTATTAGAATGAAAATACCCCTATTTTTCCATGTACCTTACTTACCCATTTTTAAATTACAATTTTATTTACCCCTTTTTATTTCTACCCTAATATATTAAACAAAAATATATCATATTTCTCACTCATTTTTTAATATGCATTTCCTCTCGAAAGATAGTTTGAAGCCATTGAAGACCTATTACAAATCACCTTATAAATGTTAAGATTTAATCATTTATCAATAGTTCTTCAAATAATTAAGATGGTGAAATAATATCACTTGTGTTGAAAAGCATACTCAATCTTAGTTTTCTACCATCTTATTATTTCTTGGTTAAGAATATCTTAATTGATATTTCTTTATCCAAAAAGAGATTATAATTTAAATTAATGAACACACTTCTTCAGATGTTATAAGGTATTTAATTTTTAAAAATAGGGTTCAAATGTTTTATTTTTTATTAAAATTAAACCTCCTTTTCCTTCTAAGGGCCCCCTCTCTAACCTACCCCCAAACTCTCCTGATTCAAATATTAATAAACTAAACCGTTTCACCCCCTCATGTCTAACCGATATGTTGACTTTAATTTTATTAATTTTAATTACCTCAATATGAACCCACGTGCTAGGATATTGCCTAGCTAATGAACCCCATGTGGATCCTTTGTTCATAATTTCCAAGACCAAATCATTTTCATACACAATGATGGAGATACATACGAGAAAATTTTGGATTATCAAGGGATTTAAAATCCAATGTGAAAGGCATGGTATGATGTGGATTGATAATTTGAGATGACATATGGTCACGTCCTCCATAGAAAAGATTGGTTTTAAGATAAGCGGGACCATAAGAGATAATATCTCATATGTTAGGGTCATACATGGGTTGTTTGTCGGGATGACCATATGTTTTTGGTGAAGGGATAGAGTTGAGCATGAGGAGGTGATATTCCCCAAGAGTGAGGCACTTCAAACTTCACCAAGAGAAGAATATTATGGTAATTTGGAAGAGGGGATAAAGGTGCTAGTAGATGCTTGATTAGATGATTTAGGCATGGACGTAGGTGGAACAGAACATTGTTTGGGAGATACATCATATATCGATCGGTGAATGGATTTGGATCAGCTCTTTAGGACCGTGAGCATCGCTTTCATGTTCATACTTGATGATAATAATTCTAGGGTGGAAGGAACACATCACATGGTCCATATCCAAGGATGTCCTAGTAAAATTTTGTACTGAAACTCTCCTTCTATAATGTAGAAGAGTTCGGGTAGAGTTTTAACACCGACCTTGAGTGGAAGTATAATTGTGCCTATAGTAGGTGCGATAGTGTCGTTGAAAGAGCGTAACAAAACCGGAGTCTGAGTGATAACAATGTTGGGTAGTTTGAGTTGATCAAAGGAAAGGGATGATATGATGTTGATGGTGACACCACTATCAATCATGACCCTCTTAATGGATATGTCATTGATTTGAATAGTGATGAAAAGTGGTAGGTCATGATCCTCTGGTCTAAGAGAGGGAATTTTATATGGTTCAAATGAGATGGTAGTAGATGATTTTAGGGAACCTACAAAATTTGTGAAAGGGGCTAGATCATTTTCTTAGGATGGGACATTGAGGAGGGCCTCTAACATGGCATGTTTGTGAGTTGGTGAGGTCTTTTAAGTTCATAAAGTGACATCCTAATGGGGGATTGGTGTAGTTGTTTAATAGTTACTTTCTACAATGCGGTGAGTGGAGACGTAGCTACTTGTATTGAGACTCTTCCTTTGGATGATGCTATTTGATTAGGCTCTTTAGGAGCCAATGAAATGGAGACCTTAGGTTTATCAGATGGTGTTGATAATTTTGAGGTGAAGGTATGGCAACAAATTCTCTATCTTCCTTAGACCCAGATGGCTCTTTTTCATAATTTTGCAAGCGTGTGGTGACATGGACAACATTGATTTGGTGGTTAGATGCTTTAGGGGTAGACTCTTCTAAAGGTATTGAGGTTGATGTCGATGTTGTGTGAGAAGGAAGGAAGAGTGAATTGCCAATATTTTGAAATTTTGATGAAAGGCTCTACAATCCTCTATGGTATGGCCTCGTGTTCTATGGTAATCACAAAAAGTAGAAAAGTCATACTAGGAGGGATTCCACCCATGGTGATTTGATGCTTGGGAGGTGGTAACATGATGAGTTCTTCTTGTAATAAGTTATCCAAAATGGTGGCATAACATCCTTTAGGTCCGAATGTAGCTAGGAATTCATTTTTCTTAGGAAGAGGTGAAGCGGGTTGTTTGGCAATAGGTTTTTACTTGGTGATGTGGAGGATTTTTAGCTTTTGACAAGTGGATGTGGTAGTTCAAAGGATGGTTAGGTTGTATAGGAGGTGAAGGTGAGGATCAGATGTGGATTCCCACTGTGGGGTAATAGATGTGAAATACAAACTCATAAGTGGGGGTATGATGTATGGGTTTTACCCTTGTAATGATAGGGTGATTAACCAGTATGATAAAAGAAGATTCATGCAGAGGATCCAGATCTGGGGGAGATAAGGATGGTTTTTAGGATCTCAGAGTGATGCTTAATTCGGGAGGTCTCATAGGTCTTAGGTCTGATGTGACAAGAGGATTTCCAAAAGTGGGTATGCCTCTTGGATGAAATGAAGGATGGAAAGGAGGAGGACCACGAAATGATAAGTTTCATCATAATAAGGACTTCTAAAGACTTGAACGACACCCTATTTATTAGGTCCTCTTGATACTTTAGATGAACTAGGTGTATTTTTCAAAGTCGATGCTAGTAAAGGAGAAGAATTTTGGATGGTGTGGTCTAAATGATTTGTAGATTTCAGATTGTTTACTTTCACAGATTGGGGATGGTCATGTGTCATGTCCTATGGTTGGCTTGGGGGGATGATTGTGCTAAGAATGTTTCAAGTGGTATCATAGTTATATTTGTAAATCTAGGTGCAGTGCTGATAGTGTAGTCATGTTGAAGGGTAAGGGTATGGACTTGGTAACAACATCCGATGAGGATGCGGGTATGTCTTTAGTAGTAAGCAGTGGTTCGGAGTTTCAAGCTTGTCAGATTTTGGCTTAGACTCTACGGTGTAGGTGATGGAGACATAGGGAGACTTTGAGCAATGCATTCAATAGGGAGGTTTCTATGTTCATGGTTTCAAACTCATTGAGTGCTGGTGTTGATTCCGTAGATTTTGTTTCATTGGGTGATAAAGTGGGAGGGAAAAGCTCGACTTTAGTTATCATATTAATGGTATAAAACGTTCATTTGTGGTTTCTTGGAGGAAGAGGGGTGATTTGGAAAAGGATACTTAAATATGTCAAGGCCTTGATTTGGGGGTGCATTTGGATTATCTAAGTGAAGGTCACCCTTGTCAATCAAGTCTTGAAGCACATTGCGAGAATGTGTAACACCTTTTGATGTCATGACCATTGACCTGTGGTACTTGTAAAAGTCATTATCTCGATACCAAATGGGTTTAGAACTGATATATCAATGGGTCAAATGGGTGGAAGTGATATTAGATTAGAGGTGAGAAATTTATCAAAAACTACACCATAAGTTTCAGCTATGGGTGTATAGTTGTGTTGTTGATGAAAGCGTTCGGTGGTTGGATTTTCCTTAGGAGCGGATTTGACCATGAGAATGGCATTAGGGTAGATTTAGACTTATCTGAGTTGGATGGTGGCTTGGATGGGAACTCCATTTTTGGTTTCTTAGGATAAATTTTTACCCATCCATCTTCTAGGGCTCACAATTCTAACTTACGGGCCATGGTAAAAGCCTCATCAAAAGTTTGGAATGACTAAATTTGCAGAGTAGACGAAATGTGTTTGGCACATGCGTAATAGAAAATTTTGATTAACTCTGGTTATGGTAGTGTAAAGGATAGTTGATTGGTAGTGGCCCTCCAATGGCTAAAAATCAAGTGATGGATTCATCTTCAAATTGTCTAATGGCATATAAATCATTAATAGTGATTTTATGGGCTATGTTTATGGAGAAGTGGTCTAAGAAAAGTTGTGCAAGTTGTGTGAAAGAGAATAGTGAGTGTTGTGGAATGTTTTTATACCAAGTCTAAGGTAGGACTAAAAGGGACATGGGAAAGGTCCTCAACATGAGGTCTTGATCATGAGATATTAGATAGCACATGCGTGATGAAAGGCACGATATGTGTTGTTGGGGATCTTATTTGCTATAAAACTTAGTAAGTTTTGGAAGCTCCCAGTGAGGTGGATATGGTTTGTATGGTATAGAAGGGTGAATGGGCTCATTACAAATTTGATCATAAGAGAGCATTCTTGGATGTTGATGAAGTGGATTCTAGGCTAGATATGTGGCTTAGAAGGGCTTGAAGAGGATCGGACTTGCGTTGATTGTTGTAGGGATGAGCTAGGCTGATACAAAGACTGATTGGGTTGTGAGTACACTTGATACTATTGTGGAATGTTCTATTGGTAGGGGGTGTTCTATTGGGAGATGTTATGTTGGTATGGGAGATTATGCTGATAGGGGTTTGTTCTCTATGAGGACATGGTATGATGGAATATTTTTTTGATATCCATATTGTTGAGGCATGTGTTGTTGATTTTTTTGGGGAATGTTTTGATGATGAAGGATATTGTGTTGTGGAATGTTTTGATGGGATGAGGATCCTTGCTTGAAGTGATAGGTTGTGAGGCTTGAATATATTGGTATTGCAATGGCATCGATACATGCATAAGAGGTTGTGAATATGTAGGTGTTTGTTGAGAAGACATAGCCAAAGTGGCGAAAGATGGTGCCTATTTGTGGAACACTTTGTTGTGGGATACCGTATAGTGGGATGTTTGTTGAGGTACAAACTAGGGTGTAAGATCAATGGTTGTGAAGGTTGTGGTATGTATTGTGAAACATGATGTGTACTAGTAATGACACTAGTGTTAACCAATGGTGTTGTTGTGGGGATGGACATAGTGATATTTTGGATGGGAGTAGTAACTTGTTGGGAAGACATAACTATGGAAGGGTGATGGAACTCAAGGAGGTGTTGGCACATGAGGAAATGGAGGAGTGGATGATGAAGTAGTGACATTGTTTAAAGGTGGTGGATCCTATAGAAGGACCTCGGGAAAAGATGTGGGTTGTTAAGCATAGGTGTTTTGTGACGAGATCATGTGAAGGTTTTATAGATGGGAGCTGATGAAACCTCAAGCTTCCTCTGGTTGGATGATGGTAGATTGTTCATTCAAAGTTTCAAATGGATTTGTAGAGGTGAGAGATACTTGAGGTTGGCTATTGTTTGATGTTTTAGATTGAATCAAAGTGTATGGATATAACTGTTGGACAACAGGGTCTTGATTTTGATCAATAAGGCCCACAATGGCAGAGGATGAATTATAGGTGTGTTGGATGGATGAGGTGTGAATGGTTACATCTCTAAATGTTTCTTGCTACTAGATAAGCATTAAGGGAAATGGGATTTGAATCTAACATTTCCTCAAAAATGGGGTCTCCCCTATTGTAGAAAGGGAGTTCAGATGCTTGAGGACTAGAAGAAAGGAAGTATTCCTCTTCTTGTGAGATCCAGGTGGAGGAGGATTTGACTATGATACCAATGTGGGGAATGCGAGAGTTTTTCCTATTGTATTTCTATAATTGGCCCCTACTTCATGCCAAGTTTGTTGAGGGTCTGAAAAGGGGTTAGATGTGTCTGTTTGATAGTATGGAAGTTGTTGTTGTGTTGGGGTAGAAGGTGTTGAAGTGAAAAATGGGATATTTTTTTGATATGTAGGTGGGGTGGACATGTTTTTAGGGATTTGATTATGGGCTTGTTGTCTAGTAAGCACCATAATAAGAAAACACATAAAACACCCAAAAGAAAGGAAAACAAGTGGATGTGTTGTTTTACAAACAAAAAGCAAGAACAATCAGAGAGTGATTTTATAGTTATCTTGATTAGTTACAAAAAAATGAAATGTGTAAGATGGCTAATAGGGGTCCTAGGAAGTGGTCATCTAGGGATGGTTTTAGGTGTGTTTAAGGGTGGATTCCTCGATATACCCAAAGGTACATGAGGCCCAAATATGTACTACTGCTTGGTATACGGATGCATGGTATTGGGGCCTACCCCTCACTTCACTTCATGTCCCGCTGCGATAAGGGAGTCGGGTGTTGAGCCAATATATACCGACAAACATGAGATTATACTCGGCCAGAACACCAGTTAGCTTCCTGTTGGGTGATGAAATCCCAATTAGTTTCACTTGGGTGGGAAATGTTTAAATGCATTTTAGATTTTGATAGTGATTTGGTTGTGTGTGAGGGATGAATAAGTGGATGCAACCAATTTCACCTCCCTAATTAAACTATGTGAAGCAAGAAGAATGAGAATGTTTTGTTTTAAGATCCAAAATGAAATGTTGATTTTGATGAGAACATCCAATCAAGAATGCAAGATGGAAAGTTAAACAAATGGATTTAAAACTTACCATGAGAGCACTCCTTAATTTTAATTTTAATTTTAGAAATTTCCAAAGCATTCGCTTAGCAAATCTAGAAAATAAAGTTTCCAGCAAGAAGCAACCTTGCATAATCTAATTAGGAGAAATAGGAACAAAAAAAAAACACTACATATGGATTATAAAATGTCAAGAAAACAACATAGGGAATCATTGGTGATTGAGGAAATCACTAGTGATTAGCAAATATAAAAAATTCAAAAATGATAATAAAATGAAGAAATTAATAGGGTTCAAGGTCCCACCGGGCATGCCAGAATGTCTAGCATGGTTTTACCTTTGGTTTTCTTGATTATTTCAAGGGGTAACAACTGAGCTTGACCTCGATATGGTGGGGTTTCTAGGGTACCCATAATGTTGATTGTGTTTTATTGTGCACTTTGTGTAAAAAATGGATCAAAGCTTCTTTCCTTATAAACAAGCTTACAAATATCACACTTAGACAAGATAATGTTACTACTCAAAAAAATGACTTAAGCTTTTATTGATGTTTATGATTGTGCTACAAGATAATAAGATAGAAATGTGACTATCACTTATTTAGATTAGATACATATATAGCTAATATTAGTCATGGATTCATATCCATAAATCAAATTCCTAGTCTATGTACAAATTTTCATATGTTAGAAGCTACAAAATCAATTATTTCTTCCTCTCCTATAGTGGTGTCAGAATTTGGAATGGAAATATAATCCTCTGCAAATAAATCAAAGGATTCTTTTGGGTGTCAAAAGGTGAGAAAGTGTAGTGTTGGTACTAGATATGCTTGATGTGGTTATGGTCTTCAACTTCAGGTGCTATGTTGAGGTCCTTTGATAAGTCTAAGCCAGTCTCATAAGCATACTCATATGTACTGTGCTAGATCTGCATGGAGTCTTATAAGCTTCATTGTACATATCCCAAAATGCTTCGGTGGCCTCATGAATGCACTTGAGTTGTTGCAAAGATATCCTCAAGATGGTTGAAGGGAGCATCTTTTGAATTGCACATAGCTCAAGATCATGGAGGAGCTCATATTGTTCCTAGTAGAGTGGATGTCAAATGACAAGAAAAACACCAATGTCAGTGGAAGGTAATTCCTACCACCTAATGCCATCTAAAAGCAACATTATGGACAAGAAATTAGTAGATAACAAGAAAAAAAGACATTTTGATCAAATTATGCAGAAAATATGAAAAAGTAAAAGTAACACAGGAATCACTTGTCAGATTTAGGTAAATCACTGGCAATCAAGGAAATCACTAGTGATTGTTGTTAGTTTTAACAGTTTATTAAAATAAGAGCTAAGAAACTTGATCAAGCTATTGTTTAAGGTAAATTCAGAATGTTGATGACATATTATGAATAGATAAACAAAATTACCTTGCAAACAATGTTTCTAAGGTAAGAAAAATGAGTAGATTACCTTGCATAATGGGTGAATTTAGTGGATGGATGGAAGAAGATGATTGAATGGTGATAAAAAACTTTTTGATGAAGGGTTCAATGAATCGGGAAACGTGATGTTGGAACTAGATGATGAAGGATGTCTTGATCTCTACACATTTATAATGAATCAAAACATACCTTTCCAAAACATCATAATGCCCCCAAAAGAGGTCTGAATGCACATATTTATAGATTTCAGATGATCGGGAAAATCACCGGTGATTTTGGGAAATCCTAACTAAATTAGTTAGGCGGGTGATTTTTCCCAATTCAAACTAGATATGGCATATTTCAAAGTAGTTAAGGTGGGAGGAGGGTAAAAATCATAGACAAATTTGGTTAGGATAAGAGGGGTTAGTCGTTTTTTTGAAAGATTTAGTTAGTTAGTGTTTTTAGAAGGTTAGTTAGTTAGGAATAAGTTAGTGATTTTTAGGAAGGTGGTTTTAGGGTGGTTAATGAGGTATCATAGTGAGGTGTCTTAGTTAACGTAGCGAGGTGTAAGGGGGAATTATTTTAATTAATTAAATTAATTAAATAATTTAGATGTGAGGGGTGTGTGATTAATAGATTTAGATCTGCGGTTAATCTACCAACTTCATGGAACTTAGGGTGTTGGATCGGATTTGGTCCCAACCTTTGGACTATGAAGGGATACCCTTTCATATGTAGGAAATGCTTTTGCCTAGGTCACTTAGCTTCAGAATGTAAAAGTGTGAAACACAAGGTGAATGGGAAAGTTTCTTGGTGGAAGGATGCTCAACCTAATATGTTGGTTGTGGAAAATGATTCTGATTATTCCTCATAGGATTTTGATACTAAAGAAGGTGAGACTCAGATTCTGGTTCAGACTTTGGAGAGTGATGGTTTGATTTCTTCTCAACTTATCATGGATGAATCATTGTCTTTGGGAGGAGCCTCTACAAAGGGTATCTTGAAGGACTCGAATTGATGAGAAAAATGAGATGTTGGAGGTCTTGATTCCAATTCATTTAGATGAAAACACTAATCCTAATAAGAGTGAGGGTTGGACAATTGTGAATAGAAAAAGAAAGGAAAAAACCCACCGCTCCTCTTAAGATGAAATTAAGATCCCATGGACGGGTGTCTCTTAGGTAAATTTTTCCTTGCCTTGGGTTAGGGTTGTACACTAGGGCTTTAGGGTGTTCACTAAGGATGGTCAAGTCTGTTTGACCCTCTTTGGTGGCTCCTTACCTTTTCTATTCTACCTTAACCAAATTTTTGGTTTTGTGCACTCGAGGGTCTTGGTGTTTTGGTCATGGACCAAGCTTCACTTTGTTCCTTGTTGTGCCTTGATTCCTATCTTTTGGTTGTACATGGTTCATGATCCCTTCAAAATCATTATGGTTTCATTATGGTTGTCTGTGGCTTGGCTTCACTTTTTGTGAGGATATTTGGTCCTTTCAAAACCAAATCCTTTTTACATTATGAAAAAAAGACTATGTGGGTGAACTGATAATAACCCACATAAATAAAACCAGTGACCTCTAACAACTCACAAATATAATTGTTTATTTATGGGTTGTTTTTGGAGATAGTTAGATATCCTATTATATAGGAAAACTATTTCCTATATATTGGCATGTATATGAGAGAAGTATATGAACCAAGATTTTTTTATTCTTGTGAAAAATTCTCAAACCTTTCATTTCGTACAGAGCGAGATGATCTAATTTATAAGGGGAAATTCAACCTACTTGATTGCTCCTGTAAATGAAAGTCTGAGATTGTCCTTGTGAGATGATTTTAGACTTGTTTATCATATGTTTTATTTACAGTTGTTAAGGTAACGACATTAGATCTGCATGGAGGTTTGATATCAAGTTTGTGGTTGCAAACATAGATCTGTTGGTCCATTGTGCATTCGAAGATGCACTCTATTGTAGGAACGCATCGTATATAGTTTTATTTTTGGCCTATTGTTGGAGGAATAACACCGGGAATTATTTTTTCCATTGAAGTTGAGGCCTTGAAAGCTGGGTAGGATTCTATTATTGAGTATGGTCATCACCTACTATTCAGCCTAAGTACCTGGAACATGCTTCATTCTGTGGTGTTCTTGCCATTTCCCTTTCAAACAACTTTCAAGTGTTTTGGTGGGTGCAGTCGAGTTTTTGTCTATTCCTGTCTTCTTACTTCACTCGCCATCACATCTACTAGCATGCATTGAATCCCAATAACCATTCACGTGGAGTTTTGTTGCAAAAATATTCCAGCTGTTCATTGTTGTGTGGGTCTCTACTGAGTAACGTATTCGAACTCATATCAGTTTGATCTTAGACGTGAATTGAACCCTGTCAGAATTTGATATACACAAGTTGAAGAAATTGTAGCAAAATCTTGTGAAGGCTACGTCTTGACATTGAGACCTGATATTTGTTTAGTGTCTTCCCATTGTCTCAAATTAACTCCTCTCTACTGCTGTTGTGATCCGAATTCTAGTAGAGTATAGAAGGGTCATTTTGTGTGCTATATCACATATTTGTAACTTAGTTTTGGCGTGATCTGCAATGCATCGGTTAATTTTGTACTTACAAGGATCAAGCACTGTTGCTCACCATGTTCAAGGAATAAACTTTATCAATTTGTTCTCATTCTGCTTCGTTCCTCTATGTGTTGCTCCCAGACGCGAACAACTGTTAAAATAAACATGAGAAAATTAGATCAGTTATGTCAATAAATTTTTGTTCAACTACACTATATCTCATTCAATGGTGACAAGCTATCAAAAACGTGTATGCGTGGACCTCAAAAATCACTTATTGATGATCAGTTCCTTGTACGACGACATATTCAAAGTTTTTCCAGCAACTAGTCAAGTGAGTTACGTAGTTTAGATGTTGGTATTAAATATAAACGTATATTTTGTTATAAGACTTAGGTATTATCCTCCTTTAGGGTCCAAGTTTAGAGGTATCAAAGTCATTTTATATTATGATCCTAATGGTATTTAAATGTCTTGACCAAAGCACAAATTCAACCATCAATTATAAGATCATTATTTTTAAAGTATATACTATCAGTTAAGTCATTAGTTGTTAATGTAATATTATTTTTCAAAAGTATCATGTCATCAATAGAGTCATGTCAAAATATGTCTTTAGTCAAGTTGTGTTGTCGAAGTTAATAGTCAAATTGTTAAAAGAGTCGAAACATTTTTTGGTATTGTCTTAGTCAATGTCATTTTCATTTAAAAAGTAATCTCATTTTATTACTTTTTTAATTTCTAGATGAGACCTCTTGTTCAAGTCAAAAGAGTCAAGTTGTTGTCAAAAATCGTGCCATTATAAAAAGTTAGTAAAAAAATTGCCTTACGAATGCATTTTTGGTGTTACCTAACGTCTAAAAATAAACTATTTCACATTGCGAGGGAAGTTATACAAATAAACCCAATGTGGATATTGTTGAGCTTCATATCCAAATCATGTTGAGGTAGTAGCATGAGGCTGGAGGATGGAGGCACAAGACGATGGAGGATAAGTTTCATCCTCTCGTTAGCCCCACATGAAATGACGGGGCCGCAAAATGAGGTTGTGGAATTTGGTTTCAGTGTGTTTTCTTTTAGTTATAGAGTACCTGTATTGTTAATATTCGGTTTACATTATATGTTCTGTTCTAATAAAGTGAGAATATTCCTATGTAATTTCTTGATGTGAAAATATAGTGGAAAGATAAAAGCATGAGGAAAAAGTAGCATCATGATACTTGAAGAGGATGAACATGGGTTCATACCTTGACAAGGGTCCATATTTGATGAACATGGGTTTATACCGTGGGACATGGGTCCGTAATTGATGAACAAGGGTTCAAATCGGATGAGCGAGGGCTCATACCGAGGTTGTTGGTCAACCTTTGAAAAACCATAAGTGAGCCAACATCATGAGCACGCACGAGTGGTAAGTTGCAAAAAAGTGCAATTATTTTTCTCCATGTTCGCACTAAGGAGGGAATGTTAGGAATTCATTAATCTAGTGCTCACATTATATTTATGAAATGGTAAAATGTAATTATTAGTGTGATGTAACTATGTGGGTGAGTTGTTAATAACCCACGTAAATAAGACTGAGTGAGTTATAACAACTCACGAATATAATTGTTTTTATGGGTTGTTTCGGAGATAGTTAGATCTCCTATTTTATAGAAAAGTATTTCCTATATATTGGCATGTATATGAGAGAAATATATGAACCAAGATTTTTTTTTTTGTGTAAATTGTTCAAACCTTTCAACTTCCTCCTATGAAATTGCATTGTTGAAGGAGCTACATATGGTCATATGACATGGAAAGGGTTAAACGTTCACAACCTTGTTATTCTCGAGAGATCTTAGCAAAATGGTTTATTGTTTTGTTATTAAGAGTATTAAGAAAGCATGGAAAATTTTCCAACCACGACTAAGGTGGAATGACAAAGGATTTCAAGGATATTCTCTATGATGGCCACCTATTATTAATTCCCAAGATATTTCTCTTTTGAATTCCTTTGGAAACATGTACTTACACTCTTTATACGAGGCATTCATATAGAGCAAGATATCCTATATAAAAGAACCTAAAAACATGCTCATCCAGTTGGAAATCGAGACCAAATTTACTGTAGTGCCCACCCCTTTCTTGCATCGTTACATTTATTGACTCATTTCATTTACTAGATTGTAGATATTGATTTAGCACTATTTGGATAATATGTGGTTTCATTATGGATTATTGACATTGATATAATACTATTTAAGCATTATATGGTTTTGTGACATAGGTGGCGTTTGAGGCACGTTGTGCCAATAAACTGTTGTGATACATATTGCTAGTTTCTTGTACCCATGCTATTATGGATACTAACATGATGCAACTTAGATGGATTTTACTAGATATATGATGGATGAATGACAAATCTATTTCATATTGTGACCATTAATTATGATGATTTTGTTTATGTTTTGATCTACTATAGAAACATATGTGACATTTTGGATAATTATCTCGTTTGGATGTTGGTTGCTTTCTGGATTTGGATTGTCAATCATAAGTGAAATAATTATCGATTGTTGTATAGTTGGAATGAATATCCATGATTGATTTGGTTGTCGTTATATTGTATTATTTATCTGATTTATTATTTATCGAGCAGGTATGTTTAATGTGTGAATTGAGTGTGCAGATTACAGTCACACAAGAGAATGTGGGTTTCAGAGTTGCACCTCAAGTTGCACAAGGCGACCGAGCTCGACCGAATCTTTTAGCCATGCATGATATTTTGTAGCCTTGTTTGTTTGTGGTGTATTCATGTTTGGACACCATTGGTGATTCCTAATGTATCTATGTTAATTTTAATTTGTTAAGCCTTGTACTAAACTAGTTTATGGACCTAATGGTCCCCTCATGCATTAGTGATGTTATTATGTTAGTAAGCTTGTTGGTGGTTTGAGACCACCTAATCATCATTTTTGTGGGCCCCACCACCTCTACCTTTGAGCCAATTTACCCAATCTCGAATTTGGGCTAAAGTGGAATTTGTAAGGGCCATTTTTTCACATTAGGGGTCTCCCTAACACTAAACGAGTCCCTTCAACCCTACTTATGGGAAGGGGGATTTATTTTTCAAGGTCAAATGGGATTTTACCTCCCATTTGACCCCTCTCTTGTCACCATCTTGTAAGTGTGGTTGATTTTTGTGATTTCTTAAAATTTGAAGTGTGTTGGCTTATTGGATTTTTAGGAAATTTGGGAGATTACTTCCTAAATGTGTTTTTTTATGTCTATTAAGATTTTGGAATATTTTTTTGGAGAATGAGATGGGTGACACATGTCACCCTCTCATTTGTGAGGATTGGAGTTTGATTCTTCTTTTTATACCTCCTTATGGAGGGGGTATGGAATTTTGGATTCTCATTTTTACTATGAGAGTTGGAAAGAACTTGGATCTAGGAGCTTGGAGCTTGAAGTGCATGGATTGTTCTTGAAGTTGGATAGCTTGATTTTTGAGGTAGGCCTTCATACCTATTGTTTTGGTTTCTATGGTATAATGTGCAAAAGAAAAATGGTTGTTTGAATATTGTATTCTTGCATGTTAGTGTGGGAGGCTTTGTAGATATCGGTTTATCTTATTTTCTCTATCAATCCTATGATTTGGTGGATTTTGGAATTATATGGGAAGAGGGAGGAAACACCCTCTTACACCACATGGCTTGATGGGAAAGCCATGATGGTATTTATTTTATTTCCTCCCCTCATATGGTTTTATGTGGAAGATGACTGTTCATATGGTTTGAACCTCCTCTTCCATCCTTGATAAGGAAACCATGCTTGGTTTGAAAATCCTTCCAAGGAGGAGGCTTGGTGTTTGGGATGGAGTGATAAGGAGGGTATTTTGGATGGAGAGATAAGGAGGGTATTATGGAGATTCTTTTAGTGTTCATATGGTTGGTTCACAATATGGCTTATTATGGGATCCTTGCCACTCTTCCCCTTTGAGGAAAACATGGAGTTCTCCTCTTGTGAATTTGGTGTTCTTTTGGTTGTTTTGTATTGAAATGTTGTGTGTGTGTGTTGTCACCCTTTTTCTCCCCTTACTTGTGCAATCTTGAGGCATGCATTCTCTCTCTCTCTCTCTGGGCTTGGAGGGAGGCTAGCATGTCCTATATTTGGTGGAGATGGCATGTGACGATGCCATTTGGTTGGAAGGAAACCAGGCCCCTTTTCTCTTATGCATTAAAGAATCTCATATGGTGTGGAAGCTTGGAAAATTGTCATTGGAGCATGGAAGAAAAAGTTGGAATATTTGGCATGTTGTTCCCTATTTTTGGGAGGCTTGTCCTCTTACATTTTAAGCATGATTTTATAATATTTGTTAAGTCTTATTCTATCTTGAGAAGAATCCTTGAAGCCTTGTATTTTAAATATCGTGTCATTTTATCTTCTTTCTTGAGAAGAAGGATTGGTATATTGTGAACTTGTACCACATATTATAGTAGACTCATATTCTTGTATTGTGTTGTATTTTGTATCCTTGTTTAGGAAGAATTTGGAATGCATTTGTATCTTGAAAGATAAGTGAATGAAAAGTGGACATGAAAAATTGAAATTCACGTACCGTGATCGCGGTTTTTAAACCCGCGTTGAGGTTTGAAATTATGATCACGGGTTGTTTTCTACATGTTTAGGAATTTATGAACCTAAAACAATGATCGTGGTTTATAGACCATGATCACGGTTATAAACCGTGATCGTAGTCATCCGAGACAAAAATAATAGACCTGTGACCCCTCATTTTCCCTCATTTTCCCCTACGAATAGCGATTTCTCCCCCCACTGTTGGCACTCGTGCTTTGAATACCCCTAAAAATTTCTCTTCAGACTTCTGGATCATGAAATTTTTAACAATTCCATGAATACTAAAAGACAAGCTCACAATTTTGATCAAATTTCTTGCATTTTAGGTTTTTTTTTTTGTGATTTTCATGGGTTTTTCAATTTTTTGTTTATGTATACAATTTCTTTGTTTTTTCAGTTGTTTAAAAGCTCGTAATCCTCCAAACCATCCAAATATTCCTCAAAACCCTCCAAACATTCCTCAAAACCCTCCTCCAAATGTAGATCCACCTCTTGTGGCTCCTTTTCCCCATGGAACTAAAAGAACACAAGCTGATATCATTGGAAGAATCTAACAAAATAAAATTTCCATTGAGAACCTTATTCAAAAAATAAGACAAAATCATGCCACAAATCCATCCCGCATGACTTTAGCCAACACATTACAAACATTGATTGGTGAAGTTGACTCCCAACCAACCAAATAGACAAATGGAATACCTTTAGAGGTGATTGTAGGTGGTGGTATGCAGATAAATTATCCCATGTGGTCATAAAAGACAAAAATTGTAAAAGACCACATTTGTGCATTATTTACTAACCCGAGAACCAATGCCCCCACATGACTACTTGCAAACGGTTCCCAATCCATTGGTGCCATGATGACCGAATCAAGAAATTTTTTTGGGACCGATGGTGGATGGTTTTTGATTATCCACCATGCAACAACAATGAGGTTCCTCTCTATTTTTGAAGAAATTATATTGCAGTTCTTGCTTAATGAGGTCCCAAATTATTTTGATTTTTCTAAGTTTTACAAGTGAGGAGGTGGCTCTGCAAAGTAGACCAGGTGCACATGTTGGTCAACCTAGGATCCCCCATGCCCCAAAACCCTTGTGCCTTTAGTTATCCCTCCTACAAAAAGGAGGTTGTGAGATTGACACACTACATGCATTGAGGGAGCTCACTAACACTCGACCCAACAATGGCCATATTGCATCTGGTGATGTTGGTGGAGGCACCAGTTCTAGCGCACCACACCACTGTGGATCATGTGGTGTCGTATGCACTGTGGGTGAGACATCATTTGTTGGATCACATGATTTATTTTCTCTAGATGAGATGATGGCAGATGTTTTTGGAACTGGTGTAAATGATCTTGGTCTTTCATAGGTAAATGTCAAATAAATATAATATATATACAATAGTTTATTTCATTTGAGATTTTAATATATATGTATTTGATTACGTCATACATACATGTAAAAACTAATTATTTTTTGATTTTAAACAACAAGAGCCAGTGAAGGACACATCTAGTGTCGACATGCTAGATAACTACAGTTGGGCATGTTATAGACACGTAAGTTTCAAGTTACTTACATTTCAAAGTTCATTTGATTGCATGTTTATTATTAAATACACATTAATGTTCATGTATAGTGTTTCACGTGTACATGTACATATTAATATGTTTGTCTTTTATACGCACATGAGCCTAGTGGGTCATCATCTACTCTGGGAACTAAGGCTACTGGCACGCCTCATGTGACTTTTTTACGTAGGTTAGTTTCTCTTTACATGTTGTTTCTAATTATGGAATTTTATAATTGTGGAATTCTCTAGTAGTTTGCAATCCCATAACTCTAGCCAATACAATTTGATCATAACATTAAGCTCTTATGATGCAAGGGTTAAGTAAACACTCTCCTAGATATACAAACTCTCCTTTTATCATGATCATGGACACTTACCTCTATGCTAGACATGTTTCTAGAGCACTCCATCTCTAATGCTTTCTCCATCATCCCTTGCCTCTAAGGATCTCTTTTAGCTTCTTAGGATGTATGCATAACTGACCTTGTCAACATTGTTAGTTCCATTCTTTATTACCTATTCTCTCTAAACAACAAGATGATGATATGGGATAAGTTACCTACACTTCTAAATATATCATGGGTCCTTGGTTCATTCTTTATCACCAATACTCCTATATGTAATTATATACACCCAATCTCATATTATATTTGTTATTCATCAAGTTTCTTTATATTTGCATTCTCATGTACAATGGATATAGCTTGGTGAGGCCTAGAACCAAGTTCTACATACCAAATACATTCCACATCTTTAATGAATTACTTCTTGAATATTAATGCAGGGGTTATGCTTGAACTTGGGCTTTAACTATTTTGCTTTAAAGGTTTACTATTCACAATGGTTGTTTCACAATATTAAAGAGCTTAAACTTGCTCAAATGACCAACCTATACCTACCCCTACCTAGAGGATCTCCCTTTTGAGGTTCAATAACACCATTTGAATGCTCCAAACACCTTGAGGTCCACTGAGACCTAATACATGCTCATAACAACTAGAAGGGATTTCTTAATATCAATTGATCAGGGGTGATCACTTTTTGAGCCAATGTCTAATAGATGTACAAGTCTCCTACATTCACATGAAGGATTGTTTCCAGCTATAAATTCCACTTATGAGGTTCTTAGCAAACATACCTCTCTTCATAATGGATTCCTTCTTCATATGCAGTCACAAGACCTCCTCCACCTAGTTAAGGTGTTCAAGACATCAAATTTAAACCTTTAGACTCCTTGATGAATACTCAAGCAATGAACTTCAATTATGTATTCTTGTAATTTTGCCCCTAGGTATCTCAAGGTTCTTAAATGCCCAATTCAAGGTCTTCAATGGAATTAGAAGGTTTCCAAGGCATACCAAATTTTCAAAATACCTTTCTCATCATGATTCAAGTGTCCATGATCCTTCATGTGTTGTTCTATAGCTAAATTTTCCAACTCAACTTTCTAATAACCCTTTTTGTGACTTAATATTGTCTTGTATATACATCATTTCATTCAACTGATGGAATTTTATTTATTCCTACACCCATAAGATCATTCAAACATCTCATTCATACCTGATATCACCTTCATACCTAGTCTAAGATCATGATTTATCAAATTATAGTGAGAATCCTGACTTTTTCCTTCATTTTTGTACACTGTACTTTTACCAAGTTGCTTTAAATAACTGTTAGAGATAACTTTCAATACATTATATCAATCACCAAGAAATATTTGGGTCTTCTAATTCATGCACAAATAGAGATAATTTGAAATTTCTAGCAAGATTCACCCATACAATCAAAAGTTACACAAATCCCTAGATAGAGCTCGAGAGCCTACAATTTGCTCTAAAAACCAAATTATGCAATTTCAAGACACATAAAAATTATGAATGTGATCTACATCACTTGTAGGACCTTTCCATATTAACATTCAAGAGATATTATGTAAATAAATAGGACTAATTATCCTTCTCTACTTTATCATAAGGTGTTTAGACTATTGGTTCGGTCATACACTTGTAATCTTACATAACTCTTTGTTTTAGGACTTATTGTTACTAGTCCTCTTCTCATGCTAATAATCATTGCTACAATTTTCAATTAATGTTGATCTACATGTTTTTTGTACATCTTATGACTTCCAGAGAGACTCCTCCCTATATGCAGACTTGTGGAGGCTATTGTAGATGTTGCCATAATGTCTGCAGAGATCCACTAACTCAGTACAATTTTTCAAATTTGTTAAATTTTGGATGAATGTTTTCTTACTACTTATCTACAATATCAAATTGTACATGAAATATTTAATTTGAACTATTTATTTGTATGTAGCCTACCCCTCGTGAGTCTACCATTGACCTTACAATGTGTCGATGAAAAATTGATAGGGATTATGAGATTGCGGTAAGATTTCACATGCATTAAAAATTCTAAGTTTCTAAAATTTGAATGTATTTTAAAATTTTGGGTGTTAAAAACTTGATGTTTATGAATGTGCAGGCTAAGTTGCAGGCCAACTTAGAGACACCTAGGACCACACAGATGAAATCCATAGTGGCATCTCCCTCCACTACATCCATAGGTCGTGGACATGCTTCTTCTAGAAGGTGAAGAGAGGGAAGATGTTTCAAACGAAGATTCATAGGACCCATGTATAGATATATATGCCATATGGCCTAGTTCATGATTCTTCATAGTCTATGTATACATCCTTATGTGACCGCAAGATACCTAAGACTAAAAACTGTATATGGCAATGACTTATGTATGTTCTCAAATTAGTTCGATACATTATTCTTATATTTTCGGAGACATACAACACTTAGTTTGATACATTTGATCCATGTTGGTTTTTTCATAACCATATTACTTCTATGTTTGAATTTTGATTTATGGCCTTAATTATGTGACCATTATCCATATGATATATGATATATGATGTTATGTTATTCAAATGATATATGATATATGATTTTATATTATAAATTTAATAAAATTATGAACTTGAATCTTTTTGACAAGAGATTAAAGTGTGGAGTTATATCAATTATCTTATTTTAAGCAACATGTTAACATTCATTCCAAAGTGGAAAAAAATGTACACAATGAAAAATGGTCTTGAGGGATTTATTACACTTAGTCATTTTATAAAAGTTTTAGTGAAATTTAAGTTAAGTAATCCAAATTAAGTGTTATATTGATATATACAATATAATCCTAATTTGAATTCATAAAAGAATGCATTAACATTGTATTTCTAGTTGACAAAGATACACAAAAATATTCTTAACACTTTATTGTGTACTACATGGTAATGTGTTTACCAAATTTAATAAAATATATGAAAATTGATGTGAGATGAGTAGTGAGAAATTCATTCCTCGGAATGAACCATTGTGGGAGTGAAGTGTCATTCATTCAATGCATCCATTGGGGGATATATGACTTTGGGTGCTATGGTGGGCTCGCATAAAAGTGTTAGTAGGCTCGATTTAAGTCAAACCATACTAGATATATACAAAAACACAAATTTAATAAATTCATGAACTTGAATCTATCAAAAATTTAAACACTTCAAATAAATTATATATACCGAACGTCAGCATGTAAATTCATTCTAATGAACCATCGAGGCCTCTAATCACTAACAAAGAATTCGCTTCATGATTCCTTCAACCTTCAAAGAATAATTGTTTGATTGTCTCTTCTCGATATCTATAAATGAATATTTGTAGTGAGAACTAGATCATGCCTATAAGAGTATGTTTTCGTGTCTCAAAGTACCAAAATGCCCCAAACAGAGGAATTTTTAATGATAGATGAGGTGAAGTTCCAATAACTACCATGTCGTTGCTTCCGGATACTTTTTTAGGTACTCATATCTTAAGAACCATCTATAACATGAGATGAAAAAACTTATTTCTTTCCTCATGGGTGATTAAGATATGTTCCTTCTTCATTGTCTTTTCGCGAATAATTGCAAACACATGTCCTAAAAAAAAATAAAGGTTTCAACTCAAATTTAAATTACATATTAATTTCAATGGACATAACTCAATACAAAAATTGTAAATAACCATTTACCTTGTCACACAAAAATTAAAATGTCGTCAATTCCTTGGATGTCGCAACTTCATCTAGAGAAACAAGTTGTAATGTCTGTGGAGGTTGATAAGCTGGGAAGTGGAGTTAGAGGCCTACAAATCCATCCATCCACCCATTCTTGTGAATCACACTCAACAGTGACAATTTTGATACAAGATGCACAAAAACACACGCCAAATTTCTGTCCATGTGGTCCACAAAGTAACATCCGAGCTATAAAATGAGTGCAACCACCTTGATCATATGAGTGTCATACAATCCTCGTAGTTAGCAATTTTTGTTCCTTTATCAACAAAAAATATCTCAAACTTAACTATGAATTTTCTTGAGAATCTCAGGCCATGTTGTCAATACACCATTCCACTATGCTCTTTCCATCTTTCAATTTAGCACCATATTTGTACTTCAACTCTTCTCTTGCAAGATCTCTTTTCACACATGCCCTGCACCATCATGCTCTCCTTTTCCATGTCTAGCCTCAGTGAAACTCCAAATATGTTGCACACCCATCTTGACATGCATCATTCTCATCCAATAAAACATTTGTACATTCTTAAACTGAGACGTGTAATTATCTAACCATATATAATGTTGATTGAAGTGGATGTCCCTATCAAAAAAGTTTCCATAAAATAACTGAAAACACCCTTGTAAAAATTTAGTAGAATGAGTATGATCATCACTGATATAAAATTGGTACTCTCTTAAAAATTTCAATCATTCTCTCTACTATCGGAGAATGTATAAATGATATATTCACAAAAATGACAACATGTACTTGAATTGTAATATTGCGTTGAACCTCCATTTGTGGTTACAACATGTAATTCTCTGCAAAATCAACCACTAAAAACAATAGTACCAATAGGAAATGTGTCCTTGCATATCTTGAATTTTTCATCCAACCATCGAGCTCTGTGTGTATGCCTAACATACTCATAAACAATTTCATCCTTAAATTTTCTCATAAATTGAAAAATAAGCATATGTTCTGTAACTAGCTCACACCGTTTAGAATCCTTTCCATCTTTCAATTGGTATGGTACTAATTTATATTTATCAAACTTAACTAAATTATGTCTTATTGCACCTCCAATTTTCTCATGGATACAACTTTCCAATTTAGGTAATCCGTCGCACGTACCACAACTTCCATCTAAATAATCATGACTATAAAAAAATTATCCAACTTCTCTTTTACAAAATATCGTAGGAATTAAATCCCTCGAAGATATTGGTGGAGCTTGAACACCACATTCCAAAGAACATAGTTTAAGAATGAAAATCAAAACGAATACATAAAAATTTAGCATAATGCATTAAAAATTCAACATGTTTCCTACAACAAAAAGTGGTGCAAGAGTGGTTGATTTTGACATAGAATGGTTTCAACATTTCAAAAAAATGTTGACTAATTTTAATTTTTGGATGCTCTGTTCAAAATTACAAAAATTAAAGTTTGAGTCATATTTGAGAAATGCTTTGGATGTGGTTTGTGATTAGTAGAACCAAATCTCTATTTTACAACATATATTGTATTAGGTGAAACTCTAGTGTTATCATGCCAAAATTGAATAACAACTTCTCTTATAACATCATATATATCTTTGTCTTTAGGTAGTGCTCTAGTAGAAAATACCCAAAATCGGTGTTATTGAGGAATCAAGGATATTACGCCTTTCAATTTCTTTCATTAGAGTTTTTCGATCAACTTTAAACATTCAACTTGTTTTCCTAATCAAATGTTGTTTTTGTTGATTCACTTATAACACTAGTAGTAAGTACATGGTGCAACATTATTATCCTCAGTGCGTCTCTTAACACCAACAATGTGATATACATCGTGAAGGTTTTCAACAATTATAGAACTTTGAACACGTATATTAGGTGTTTTAATCCTAAGGTATTTAATGTAGGTCTTATTTTATTCCATTTCATCAAACTAACAAACAATGACATCTTTGGGAATCATTTAAAATTTTAAAATGATTATCCCACATTTCATTGGATTTTCTTCTATTTTCTGTTTAGAAAATTTTTCAGACATTGGTTTCAAAATGTTCTCATCAATTTCAATAAAATAATTAGGTCTCTTACGTAAAATCCTAGGAGGTGTTTTTGTCAAATTTTTCTTGTCTACGGTTTCAACCTGAATTTCCTGATTCACATTTTCATTGTCTCCTTCAATTTCAACATCAACTACATCACGAGTATTTAATTCATCTTCAAATTTACAATAAAAACATATTCATCATGAGTATTTAATTCATACTCAACATTGATAAGTAAAACATTACTTGGTTCCTCATTGCTTCAAAGTAGGGGTAAAGATGAACCTCTTCTTGATTCACAAAATTTTTGCATTCACTCAACATCTTGAAATATTTGTGCATCTAATTAGTCCAATGTTTTTTTACTTATTCATTTCCTTTTCTAACTTCATTTCTTATCTCCCATGATGTTTTGATCCCGATGATATGAAAAACGTGCGTAGAAAGTGAAAAAATTATAGTAATTCACAAAAGAAGGTTAGACAGTAAAAATCACATGGTAAATCAAACATTGGGATTTGTGTAAATATGATTTAATAACCACAATCACGCTTTATAAAATACGATCACACTGATGTTATTAAAACAACGATCATGATTTATAAAATACGATCATGGTTCTTTCTATATCATCAAATCCGACCCTCAAGGCTCGAGAAATCTTTGTTTTTCCCAAACTAGAGCTTTGGGAGGTCATTATGGTGTGTGAAAGGCCAAAAAATTCAAATTTTCTCTTCCGTGGACTTGAACCATGCCGAAAAATAAAAACATGTCACAAAAATGGTACCATCATGTAGGGGAGACTGTTAGCTTTGTATAAATATTGATTTTAAAGTGAATAGAATAAGATAAATATCATTTTATAATTTTTTACTAATAGTAGGTCTTTAAGACACTTTTTCCCGTGAATGTTCATGTCTACGTTTAAGACTACATATTTTTTTCAGTTGATCATAATGTTATAAAACCTATACCATCCCAAGCGTGGAAATATTCTATACACGTTAAAAAATTATTTGATTTCAATATATTTTGATGTAGTTATGGCGGGAAAACAGAAAGTGCTCCATTTTCAAAACAAATTTTTGGAGACCACTTTCACGAAAAAAATCATTAAAAATAAATATTGCTAAAAAAATACAAAATAAAAGCCATCATAAGATAGATAGTGGCATCTAACTTTTCACCAAAGGAAAAAAAAACAAGTTTTGGTCATCCAAATCACGGGCAAACGGACTACAATCTTATAGGTCTTTTTAAAAAAACCAAGTCATATAATTTTGAGTGTTTAATATAGCTAAACTTGTTCGTTTTTAAAAAATTAGTAGTTTAGAAACTAGATTCCAGATGATACGATTCATATTTATATAATTTTTCTAATTTTGAGTACGCATATTGCTAATATTCCCTACAAGTTGAGATTTCACTGTTTTTACAATATGACATCCACTTATGACCCCTTTTTGGTCCCCCAACTTGGTGCACTTACCCGTATATACCCATTTTGTTTCCTTTTGAGTTTGAAATGCATTACATGCAAGTATATTTGGAAAATCAATCTTGTAAATTTGCTTTGATCTTTTCTTAATAATGAAAAAGTTTATTTCCTTTGTGTGAAAATTTATGGTATTTAAGAAAGGAAAAAAATGGCCCATTTATTTTGAAATAGTTACTTGTAACTTTCATGTAAATATATTAAAATACATTTGAATAGAAGTCTTTTAAAATCTGAAGTTTAAATTTAAGTTGGAAAACAAATATTTTGGCTTTTCATCCTCAGTAGCTTGGCATAATATGCTCAATCAAAATTACCATAGGCCATTCATATAATATAGATATATAATTTTATATACACATATCTTACAGTTGAGGGGAAAATAATTTAATTAGGAGATTATTGAGATAATGGTTACCTCATATATGTATGTATGGATGTATATAAACCCTTGTTCATACAAAAAAAGGATATTTAAATAAACAAAGCTAAGTATATATATGCAATAGGTTTGCATTTAAATGTTTTAAGGAATAAAAAACAATTGGGGGTCGGTGAGGGGGCGCGCCTGCCCCCTCTCCCATGCATTGTGACCATGTGTGGTATGGCCGCAGCCACACCACACCCCATACACCTCCCCTTCAACCAGCCCCCTCTCTACGCAATCCCTCATGTTTAAACCCCTACCGCGACCAACATAACTCTATGTCAAGGCTTAAATTCACATTGTTAAACATAATGTTTTTGGATATATATATCTCAAGGTGCATGAAAAACAAAAAAAAAAAGAAGAGAAAGAAACAATATAAATAGAAGATCTTGAAACCCTAGCTTTAAACATAAACCAAAAAAATAATAAAGATTATTTCCTCTCCTCCCTCACAAATTTAGAACCAAGTGGAATGAAATTAGGTGTGCGAAGGAACATATATCTTCTAGTTTTGGAGGAAGAACTCAAGCTTGCCTCCATAACATTCTCCTTTCCTCCATCTTCTCCCTACAACCCTACCTATGCAAATGAAAAATGAAAATAAACAAAACAAAGCTATATTACCTTTCCTTATGAAAAATTAGGGCTTCCTAGGATACCTAAGATCTAGGGCTCAAGTTCACTTAATCTGTGGTGGGGATTAAACCCTCTAACTTTTAGGTTGTGGGAATAAAGTGTTTAAGGGTCTCGGGTAAATTTAATATGTTGGGAGAAACTAACTAGGGGAACTTAGTGACCCTTCAAATGACCTTGGTGGGCTTGATTTAAATTTGTTGCATTTAGCAAATTGATTAAATGATCAAATATTAATCCTAGGTTAATTTAATTTAATTAAGGGATAGGGTAGGTTTAGATTATTAAAATGTAAATTATGGAATTAAATTATTAAACAAACTTTAGGCATGAGTGAGGTGTGGGTGGCCTAATGAATTTCCTTTTCCTCAAAATTAATTTAAGCTAGACAAAGGGGTATGCTACCCAGGAAACCATAATGGGAAATAAAATAGTGTTAGTGCACTACGGGTTATATCCAGGACGTAGTTGAAAAATTAATTAAATAAATAATTAAAAAAATAGACAGGTTTTTTAAGCATTTGGGTTTGGATTGAGTGCCAAATTATGGGGCACTACATCTGGTATCAACACTTAGGTTCCAACACCAAGCACACTGGGTATGATCGTGTAATAGATTAATAAGTTTGGATTAGTTTGATTTCCCATTTGAAATTTTTTCGCTTTCTATGTTCTTACAAACGCCATAATGAGGTGTTAGATGTCGCACATCTAAAACAACCACTTTGGAGTGTTTTTCCTACTCTTAGGATGTGATTTGTTATCGAATACTAGCTTAGGTGGGAAATTTTGAGAAAAGAAGCAATCAAAGGTGATTGGAATGTAAGTTTTGTTCAAATTCTCTATTTTAAAACACTTTGTAAAAGTTAAGAAATGTCACTCCTAAAATAATGTACAAAATGGCTCTATGGCTCCCATAGTGGAGATCGTTTAGGATGGTCATGTTCTCTAGTGACATGGGATGTCATAACAACATTTAAACCCAATTTATAAGATCATTTGATCGTTTAGTTGAAGGAATTTTGAGCCCAATTGATCACATTGTTGCATCGGAAAACAACCAAAATCTAAGAATTTTGTTTCAATATTGACCCATGGTTTAGGGAGATTTAGTAGGAAATTTAAATCTACCACTTCTAACCTTTAGTATTCTTCCATCTCAATTGAATACAATAATTGGTTTTGTGAAAAACGGATTTGGGAGCTAGTTTTTCAAGCATGTTTTGGAGGCCTCTCGTCACTTAGTCACAAAAACAAACTAGTCAATCACATAAATTAGCTTCGGAAACGAGGTCACAACTAGAGATATGGTTATTATAATTATATCATGTAAATTGCATCGGACTCCCTATATATAGAAGAATATGTGAGAGTTGATAGAACAAGATGTTGAGTTGGGATCGCTTGTTTTCAAAATCCATTTTGTAGCCAATTTCACTAAAAATATGTTGGAATGTAATTGCAAAACTTTAATAGTGGCTAGGAGAAGTTATTTTTAGTTCAAGATTCATTCACCAATTTTATGTGTTGTATGTCTTGTTTGACTCCCTATATAATAGAGAATTGGTTTGATGCATTTGTTTTACCATTTGGGTATTTGGTAGACCCTTTTTGTAGCCATTTTGGCTAGATTGTAGAACAAGAGAACTGGGTCTTTTGATCCGTTTGACATCTTAGGACATCCTTGGAGGGTGTAATATTTTATAATATGATTATTGTGATATGTTACGTGTTTTCTATTTTGAATGTTATGACCCAGACAAAATTGGATGCTATGAGGCATTTTGAGTGTTTTTTTTTTTGGTATAAGTTGGTCGTTTTGGTCACCATACCTAGTCTTGGATTGTTTCACCATTCAATATGGGAGTGAATAATTGTTTCTTAAATATGAGGGTATTTTTGATGTTTTGTTAGTTTGTATTTTTCCTTTTAGTTGATTTATTATTTGGGATGCTCGCTTGTAGTATAAAAAAATCTTTTTAAAACTAAGGAGAACCTTTTGGTATGGGCATGAAATAAATAATTATACCTTGTATAGAAAGCAATATAATAAGATAAAATGGTCTTCCACATCTTAAAATTTCATTATTGTGAATTATAATAATTTCTACTCCTCGTGTATATGTTACCAATCTCAAATTTTATAACCCTCTTTATAAGAAAATTTACCAAGCAACCTTATAACCTTTCTTTTCCTTTCGAAAGTGTATTTCTAAATTAAGTATACTTGGATGAAAATGTTTGCTAACGTAAACTCCTATAACTTGTCGCTAATCAATATATGATAAGGGGAAAGGAATTTTAGTGTCTCTTATTATATGATGGTTTTCCCACAAAGCGATATTTCATAGTTATTTTATCCTATTCTAGTAAACTAAGAATACATTGAGCTATTGGAAAACAACTATGGTTTTCACAACTTAAAATTTTTATCAAGGCCTTTGGTATAACATTTGGGAATCGCTTTGGTAATGATCAAGTTACTTATAACCCTTCTTGAGCTCGACAAGCCCATTTTCATACTATGATCCTTTATTAAGTTTTTCGCAATGTAACTTGGTTAAATCTTTTCACCCTAGAAGGTACACTTGTGAGAATAACCCTTCCCAAATTGGTTATAACATTATTAAATAATCACGTTTATGTGCTATGCCCTTAACCTATTGTTTTTATTAGGATATGAGTAGATGACTTGTGGCTTACCATATCTTTTTATTATATCATTTATACTTTCTCGTGCTTAGTAGGTCGGCCTTGGTGATGGCCATAACATATGGATAGTATATATATGGGATTGTAGGTAGTAGTTTAGGATCATTAGAGCATTTGAGTCTTATTTTATGGTTTGGAGGTTGCCCCCTCAAAGTGGCGAAGCTATTCTAATTGAATATTTAGATCATTATTCTGAAATATTGTGTTATTTGGGGTTCTATTGCTTCTCATAATCTGAATTATACAAGTAATTTCATTACTAGTGGTATCGAGTTACGATCTGGGCCAAAATTAGGGAAAACACCCTAGTTTTTTTTGTTTCTTATCTATCTTATGAACCAAATCAAATTTTTGGGAGGTATTTTTACCAAAGTTTCAAATCATTTCAAGTAAAAATCTATGAAAAGTTTAGACCTTTTTATATCTTTTGCAAAAGTTATTACAAATTTAGGTTTTTTGATAAAAACACTCCCTAGACCAAAATTTGTGGAATTTTTCAGAGTTCTTTACATTTTCGGAAATCTCTCAAAAAATAGTATTAGTATATTCTCTGTTTTTTTCTGTTCACCCGAATTTGTATCGAAACCCTAAACCCTAAGGTTTGACATCATGAAGTGGCCTTCCACAAGAGAAAAAAGGAATCCGGTCACTCTAGGTAAAACCCCAGATAAAGATGGGGTAGTGATTGAAGAGTTAGAGTCAAAAGGGGTAAATACAGATTCCTCAGCACTAGGGTTTACCTCAGTTGATCATAAGGTGAGCCAACTCGAGTATGAGCTATGAAATGTACAATTTGAGATGGCCTCTAAAGGAGACATAGACCAAATCAATCAACAGTTGGATGATATCATGCAACATGTAAAGGGTAAATAGTATGGCCCAAATCTACCCCATATCAACCAAGGAGGATCTTTAGTTCAAAATAATGGACAAAATAACCATGTTGGATCACTTTTCCAGCCCAATCAGAATCCAACTTATTCGCAACCATGGAACATGATGCTAAAAGTGGATATGCACAAATTTGATGGTAAGGATCCCCTGAATTGGATAAATCAAATGGAGAAATTCTTTGAGTTACATCAAACACCATCAGGAAAAAAGGTGACATTGGCATCCCTGTATCTTGAACCAGACCAATTTATTTGGTATCGATGGTTATGTGCTCAAAGGCAGAAGAATGGTCTCAATGTCACTTGGACAATTTTTACCGAGGATTTGCAATTGCACTATAGTTATAGTTTTTAGAGAACTAATTTAGTCAATTAGAAAATTTATGGGAAACAGATTAGTCAAAGATTATGTACATCAATTCCAGAACCTATCCTTAAGGGTGGAGAATATTCCGAGAAGGGAATCGAATGACTGTTTCTTAGGGGTCTTAAGGACCACATCGAGCATGAGGTACGTATGTTTAATCCACTTAGGATTTCTGATTTTATTATCATGGCACGTCGAGTAGAGGAAAATTTTCTTTGGAATAGGATGCCAAATTTCATTAACACCAGAGACCAAAGTATCTCTTCCCCTTCATTCGGTAGGACAATTAGACTAACTCTTCAAAAATGGAAGAAAAGAGAGCAAAAGGATTATGTTTTAACTATGACACCAAATATGGACCAGGACACAAATGTGTTGAGAAGAAGTTGTTCTATATTGAAGGAGGTAATGAGGATAATGAGGAAGCTGAAATTATAGGAGAGAGGAGGGAACCGAGTTGAAGATGAAGTAGAGGATCACCAACCTACAATTTATTGCCATGCATTTTCGGTATTAGTACTCTTCAAACACTCAAGGTTATTGACTATCTCAAAAAAAGAAGGTGAAAATATTGATTGACTCGGGAGTACTCATAACTTCATAAATAGCAAGTTAGCTTCCCACCTCAACTATTTTATTTACCCACTCCAGAAATGCAAGTTATGATTGTGGATGATGGGACAATAAAGTGCACACGAAAGTGCTATAACATCATGCTTTCCATGAGATACTACATGTTGGACTCACCTATGTTTGATATTTCTATGGGAGAGGCGAATCTTGTTTTAGGTGTCCAATGGCTCACAACCTTAGGTACTATAGAGTTGAATTTCCAAGAATTGTTCATGCGATTTCATTCAAATGGAAGGAAAATACAATTGAATGGGATGGTAGCTAATTCTCTACAGATTATTAGCTCTCATCAGATGTAGAAGGTTCTCAGAAAAGGATTAGATGGATTTATAACAAATTTATTTTCCATAGAAGTACAAAATACAGAGTCTTCAATGCCACCCAATCTTCAGAATATTGTTGATGCTCACTCATCTATTTTTGATGCAATTCCAAAGGGACTACCACCAATTAGGGATAATTATCATGTCATTCAATTGATTCCAGGGATCCAAAACCTAACATCAGACCATACAGATACCCATATTCCTAAAAAAGTGAGATCGAGAAAATGGTACAGAAATGTTGAAGGCAGGTATCATCAAGCATAGCCAGAGTGCATATTCTTCACCAATGGTCATGGTATGTAAGAAGGATGAAACATGGAGGATGTGTCTAGATTACCAAGAACTCAACAAGTACACCATCAAAGATAAGTTTCCTATTCTAGTAATTGATGATTTACTTAATGAATTGCATGGTGCTATTTATTTCACAAAAATAGATCTTCATTTGGGGTACCATCAAATTAGAATAAGAGAGGAAGATGTTCATAAAATGGATTTCAGAATCATGAGGGCCATTATGAGTTTTTAGTAATGCCTTTTGGTCTTACAAATGCTCCCTCAACCTTTCAAACCTTGATGAACACTATTTTAGGCCATTTTAAAGGAAATTTGTATTAGTTTTCTTTGATGACATATTGATTTACATTAAGACATGGGAAGAACGCTTGTAACATGTAAATAAAGTGTTGGAATTTTTGGAGAACACACTCTCTAGGCAAAGCCATCCAAATTTTCTTTTTATGTACAAGAGGTAGAGTACTTGGGTCACATTATTTCCCATGAAGGTGTCAAAGTTGATCCTCATAAGATCAAAGCTATGGTGGAATGTCCAAGGCCCAAAATCTCAAAAATATTTGTGGGTTCCTAGGACTAACAAGGTACTACAAAATATTTGTGAGGGGATATGGTAGAATAGAAGCCCCACTCACTGCATTGCTAAAGAAGGATGCCTTCCATTAGACAGACGTAACCACTAAATCCTTTAAGTAGTTGAAGGAAGCCATGTGCAACACCCCGATTTTAGCTCTACTACCAACTTCTCAAAAACCTTCATTGTTGAATGTGACACTTCAGGATCAAGATTGCAGTAGTTATAATGTAGGAAGGAAGTCCAATGACATTTTAAGTCACAAATTCAAAGGAAAATATATGCTCAAACCTATATATAAGAAATAAATGATGACTATTCTTCATGCGGTCAAGTAATGGAGGCCCTTTCTCATGGGTAGACACTTCAAGGTAAAAATTTATCATGATAGTCTCAAATAATTTTTTGAGCAAAGGTTATCATATGAGGAACAACAAAAGTGGGTAACAAAATTGTTGGGTTATAATTTTGAAATCATATACAAAAAGGTAAATAAAATGTAGTAGGCGATGCGTTGTCAAAAAGGGATACATTTACAAATGCCTTACTATCTGGAATGTCCATGTTGAAGGTCGATTGGGTGGATGAAGCAAGATTGGAATGGGATCAGGACAAGGATACATAATCTCTAATACAAAATATCAAGCAAGGCTCTATAACATCTAACAAATTTGAGTGGAGAGGTAATGCACTATGGTATAAGGACATGTTATACTTGGAGTAGAGATTCCGAGTTGAAGCATAAGATTATTGCGAGCTACATGCCTCACCCGTTGGAGGACACTTTGGGTTTTTGAAGACATATCATAGAATAAAAAGAGAATTATTTTGGGAAGGACTCAAGGAGGATGCACAAAATTTTGTATCGAGTGTTTAGTGTGCCAATAGAACAAAATGAAAATAATTAAGACACTTAATATGTTGAAACCCTTACCAAATCCTAGCTAGATATGGGAGGAGGTCTCCATGGATTTCATCACCATATTTCCTTATTCGGAGGGTACGAATATTATTTTGGTGATTGTGGATAGACTCACAAAATATGCCCATTTTTTCCCCTCTCACATCCATTTATAGCCGATCATTGAAACTATTTTTTTGGAGACATTTCAAAGGCTACATGGAACCCCAAAGATAATTGTAAGTGATCATGATCCTATTTTCACAAGTAATTTTTGGGCGCAATTATTTTCGGTTTTGGTACTCACTAGCTCACAATTCATCTTATCATACTCAAACCGATGGTAAAATGCAAGTGGTCAAAAATTCTTAGAGGGGTATCAACATTGTTTTGTATCGTATAAGCGGGAAAGGTGGATTAAATGGTTACCACTTGCGAATGGTGGTATCAAAATCTTTTCATACCTCTTCTCAAATGACCCCATTTTTAGCATTATATGGTTACCATCCACCTTATATCACTTCTTCCTTAAGGGTGCAAACTAAGGTCAAAGATGTTGAGGAATGCATTCAACATCAACAATAGGTTTTGGCTAGTTTGAAGGAGAATTGACATTGACACAAAACATGATGAAACAATAAGCGAGATCAACACCGTAGTGAAAGACATTTTGAAACTGGTGACTAGGATTTTGTATGTCTCCATCCTTACAAGAAGATGTCCCTAAAGCAATATAAAAAGGAAAAACACTTTCTCCTAAATATTATGGCCCTTATGAGGTTCTACAGAAAATTGGCAGTGTTGCTTATAAACTAGAGTTGCCTCAATCTTCACACATACAACCAAGTATTCCATGTTTCCTTCTGAAGAAGGTTATTAGACATAAATTTGAAGCCCGGAAAGAGTTACCAGAACTTGATGAGGAAGGAAGAATCATTTTAGAGCCGCTGAGAAGATTCTGCAAAACATGTACTAAGAGGTGAGAACTAGAGACATTCGGAATGTCCGATTAAGTGGAAGAATATGAGCATAGAAGATGCGCCCGGGAGGATGAAGGTTTTCTAGAGCAACATCTAGGATTATTCAACATTGAGGAAAATGTTGGTTTGAAGGGGAAGGGCATGCTACACCCTTAACCTATTGCTTGTATTAGGATATGAGTAGCCGACTTGTGGCTTACCATATCATTTTATTATATCATTTATACTTTCTCATGCTTAGTAGGTCAGCCTTGGTGATGGTCATAACATATGAATAGTATATATAGGGGATTGTTGGTAGTAGTTTAGGATCATTGGATCATTTGAATCTTATTTTATGGTTTGGAGGTTCCCCCCTCAAAGTGGCAAAGCTATTCTAATTGCATATTGAGATCATTATTATGAAATATTGTGTTATTTGGTGTTCTATTGTTGCTCATAATATGAATTATACAAGTAATTTCATTACATTATGACACTAAGGATTTTGTGTAGAAATCATGGAATCATTCTCTCCCTCTTACCTTATCTCGTAGATAGAAGAACTTTGATTATGTGAAAATAGTTCAACATTCTCTCATCCTCTCTCTTCTCGGTAAAAAACAAATAACTTAGTGTCGATTGCTCTTTTGGTTGGGCGAGATGGTATATCCACACCGGTGTTGGCCCATATAATTACAAGTAAAATGGTGTATATATGGTGAATAGAATGTTTCAGTAACCCATAAAAATATATATATAAATCTATAAGTACAATTATGTACTTATACCTTATAAACCAGGATAAAATCATGTAATTATATGTAAATGGGAAAACTCATAGAATACACACACATGCGCGCGCTTTCAAACACACACACACACACACACACACATATCTTTTATTAGTCCTTGTTGGTAAAACATGCTATAATTTTTTATACTCAAATACTCTAAAATTAAGGTGATCATAAGTTATAGTTTCAAATGAAATAAGTGATGTTTATTATTCTTAGTTATGTGATATTCATATAATATGGATTACACTCTAAATTTTTGGTCTTATGTAAGTAAATTAGGCATTGTGTTGTCATTCCTAAGTTCTAGATGATAAAGTAATGTGAAAAATTGAAGGTTCCAATGATCTCACAAATTAGATATGTTGTTGGCTACTTGACTTTTAGGAGACTCTTGCGTAAGATTCCTTCACATTAGAAAACTCTCAGTAACTTATTATAAGATAAATGGTTTGACCCTTTTGTGAAGACTAAGAATAAAAATTATCTATTCACTCCACTTACTTTGGTGAAGACATCCTTTGTTATCGGTGTAAGCCCTAGTTAAGCAGTGTGAATATTGAGTTTGTTTAAGAGCTATGTTGTTTTGGGGTACTCTTGAAAACATGGCCCCATTGTTTCACCACTCAATAGGGTGGCAAAATTTAAGTTCTTTGTGTGAAATGGAATTCACCCTCTAGTTAAGAAGTATATTTATATACATCTCTTTCGACCTAATGGGTCATTGATGACCAAAATAATCATTGGGTCTAAATTACCATACATTTCATATTTTGAGCAACGTAGGCTATACCTTCCCTTAAAAGAAAATGTGTATTGACCTCTTAAACTCTTGGGGAAATTATGAATGGGAAAGTTGAGGTATCCCTTCCAAGCTCTAATTTTGTAATAACATCTTGATAGGTTTTGGAAACGTCCTTTTGAATGAATTTTGTTTTTCCTAACTCATTCATGTATTCTCTTGTTATAGTGATAAAGAAATGATAAATTTAAGTAAAATTCTCATATGTTTTGATTGAATTGAAAATTTGTTGTTTGTTGTTTCATTAAGGAATTATGGCTTGTTTGGGGTGTAGAAAGTTTGAAAATTAATTTGTCATGGTGAAAACTTAAGTAAAACTATAGACAATAAAAAATAAAACTATTCCTTATGGGTTTTCTGAAGCTAATTTGGAACCTAAATTGTGATGTCCTAGAAAATGGTCCATGTTATGAAACCCTAAAATAAAACTAGAAATCAATCCTAACTTGATGGTTGGCTATATATTTCACCCATAATTTACTAGTACTATCACTATGTGAATGTAAAAATAATTATCAAATCAAGTCACCACCCCTTAATTATGCTTGGTATTATGTGAATCTTCATCCTTGACCCCTTAATGAATAATGCAGATGTTAGGACCAATTTGGAGAGTCTTGTGAACCATTTTCCAAATTTTAAAGTTAATTGTGAGCTAGGAGGTGAAACCACACGTAAACTTGGAAACTTTTTCTCTCTTCTTGTGTGGTATTTGTGGCACCTTGGATGGTTTCCATGAGTGGGCTTGTACACATCAAGTATGCATAACTTGTTAACCCTGTTTGAAATGACCATTATGTTCCTTGGCTCACCCATCAATAGTTTCCTTTAAATGTGGACCTTATGTTGTACATCCACTTATGTGGAACCTTTTCAGGAAGTTAGATGATGATGTAAATGAATCCTTTGGAAGCTACAATTTCCCTTGATTAATATTCTCCTATTTGAAATACACTTGACTTTGAACCATGTTATATTTGGTGAGGCATGTTTGTGGAGAAAAAATTATAGTTCCCTTAAAGTGAACTTAATGTTTGGACATCCAATTACGTGTGACCATGTAGAGGTTTTAGATAATGATGTTGATAAAAAATTCCTTGGAAGCTACGAATTTATTTAATGAAATTGCTCTAATGAGAGAAACACTTACTACAGGACATATTTTGAATTAGTGGGACATGCTTGTTGTGACTATTGATCGGAGAAAACTTGTGAAAGCACATATGAAGTCCACGTGGGAAAATAAGTAATATTCAAAGGCATGAATGGATAGGGAGAACATGCACGCAGAGAAAAAGTTTAGCTTTGTGGACTTAGCCATTTTCACTCATAAAGGTCTATTTTTAGAGATGGTGTGTAGAGCACACAAATGAGGTAGAGATGTGTGCACCATGCATTGGCTATTCTTGGAGGATTAGATATGAAGAACTTTGCATGGACACAGTTGAAATAGATCTACTACTATCAGTTAACTACTAGTAGTCTATTGTTAGCGCACTTACATGTGTGGCTAGTTTTGTAAAGGTGCGTGGCTAATAATAGCATGCGACCTATTTTGGGAATGGATAAGTAGTGAAGGGAAAGTCCCCACCCTTATATATATGTAGTAAATTGTGTAATAGAGGGGGAGGAGATATATACAGAGATATGTTGTTAAATCTGTTACGCACATACTAATGTTATTGTAATGAAGCTTCTATATACTTATTGCATTGAATATAATGGAGGATATTGGCTGAATATAAGTGTTAAGTCTTATGTGTATCTGAATCTAGTATGTTTTTGATCTCATCATGGTTAATACTTAATTTTGTAGAATGATGTGTTAGTAATAGAACTACATGTGCTAAGTCTTCATCATGCTAACAACCTACAACAACAACCCTAAAGAGGGACCTAGTACCTTTGTGTGCTTCGGGTGAGTGCTCAGTTTAGGCTGAGTGATGTGCCAATGCATCTAGGTTCTTATTAGGTTTGTATCACTGAATTCTAGGCTACATCATTAGTTCCGTTGCCAAGACCATCTTTTTAGTTGTTTTCAGAATGGTTCGCGATGAAGACATACCGGTTGACCTTAGAAAGTGTTGAAGAATGGATACATGATCTAGAAGAAGAATATGCACGATGATTCAACACTGGATCTGAGTTTAACACACGCGTGTGGGTGGAATAGAATATGTATGACAATTTATATGAGAGCTTTTTCATTATCTTTCCAGTATAATTGTACGAGTGGCTGAGTGCTTATGCATCTAAGAGGAATTGGAGGTATCGTGTATTTGTTTGGATGCGGGAAAATTTCTAGGCCCTTTATGATGTTGATTTGATTTGGAATCGAGCTATGGATACGTGGTTCCATGGCACCTTGAACAATTATATTTTGGAATACTCAATTTCCACTTATTCGTGTCCGTAGTAACTGAATTCTAGTTCTTATAATATCGAAGGAAAGCTTACCTACAAGGCATTCCTCGGCAATCAAGATCCTAATGGTAAATTTGATTATGGAGAGTAAACCGATGGCTAAATAAAACTCACCATGCGCAGGGATAGGAGCAAGATTGGTGAAAGATGGCATACCTAGCAGCATAAAGGAAAAGATAGGAAAGGCAGCTTAAGTATAATGAGGTGCGTGAGAGGGAGATAGAGAAGCATCGTACTATTGCAAAAAGTATGGCGTTGAGGAGAGAGATGGCTCATGAAGGATTTAAAGCTCACATAGAAGACATGGAGTCGAGTATCGTGTTCTCCCCCATCTTGGAAATCATGATAGGGATCCCCCCTTTGGCCTCATGAAGAAGCGTGCTAGCAAAGACTACTTGGGTTGCGCACGCGCATATGAATCCACTTGGTAACCTAGCCCTTGTGCTTGGTTTTCTAGTATCTAGTACAACAAGTAATCAACAAGCAATTTTGGGAAGTAAGAGAGCAAGCACATCAATGGCAGGGAAAATGACTTCATTGTTATTTGGAGGTGTGTTTTCAGGTGCATCGTCTGCACAGAACATGAGTACGCTGAATTTTGGATTCACCTCTAGAAGTGGAACTACTTCATAGACCGTAGGGGTTCAGTATAGTACTGCGCCGAAGCACAAGGGAGTACGTCTACAAGACCTATTCTAGCTACAGGTTTGGGATCAGGAAGCATAGGTAGCTCTGGTTTAGGTAGATCTTGAGGTTTTGCAGGCAGGGGAAACACAATAGGTTCTAGATCAGGTGGGAAAGGTCCGCACCAACCCAAAAATATTTACATGGAAATGTTTGTTCATCTTCTAGAGTATAGGCACATAGAAGATGTTGTTGAACATGTGCACATGTGTGAAATATTGTGGCGCACAAAAGGAAACAAAACTTCTAAGCATAGGGCAAGCCAATTCAATACTATGTTACAAGGGTGTGCACATAGCTGGTATAGAAAGTTTGATCCGATTAGAGTTACATAGATTATACGGCTTTAAAGGATGCATTCATTAAAGAGTTTCATATCCCTGAGTTTGAGCAAAAGAGTATAAGTGTGCTCAAGGATATTAAGCAAGGCACTACTAAAAGTGTTAGAGAGTATGATGCATGGTTTAAAACATTGTTATCAAAGCTTTCTTATGACATACATGCAAGCCAGACATACACAATGGTTCATTGGGGGCTTGATTACCCCTTTTAGGAGGGCATTATCACATAAGACGTACACTGATCTACATGAAGCACTTGAAGCAGCCTTGCACATTGAGGTAGTTGGAAGCATAGATACCGGGGTGAGCCCATTTTTAGAAGCACAAATAACAGCAATGGCGAAACAATTGGAGAAACTATTATCAAATTCAGCTCATGCGAAGTGGACAGGATTTGGTGCATAGATTGTGAAGAAGAAGGTCACATAAAGGATAGTTTCCCTCGAAAATAGTACGCTCATTACTGATGGATTGTGAAATATGCCACTTAAACCATGATGTTAGTCGCTTCCCATTATTACAACGCATGATAAGGAAGAACGTTTCAAGCTACTATAAAATCTGTAGGTCCACAACTCATGACACGGAGAGGACTATCGGCTAATTGGGTGATCCATGATATTATAGATATTAGTGTATGAAAAATAGGAGTTTCGATAACTCTAAGGAAAGAATAGGACTGGGAGCACAATCAGGTGCGCTATGATCGGAATGAGGGGAATTTTGAAGGCAATTGTGCTAGAGGTCAAGGATACCGTGGTGGATTCAGAGAACAAGGCCATGGTGGTGGAAGAAGTGATTTTCCTCGCGGCACATGTTATACATGTAGATCTCCTAACCACTATAGGCACGAGTGTCCTCAGAATATTACATGTTATTTCTATGGAAAGAACCATAGCTATGAAGAGTGCCCAGACTTATATGAGCATATGAGTAAGAAACATAAACAAGAAAATATAGGCAAAGGGACGGTTATGGTACAACACGATGTGGAAAATCAATGGATTCCCAAGATGGAAGCAAAATCGAGGAACTAAAACTAAAGATCATGACCCACAAAGTGAGGTGAAACGTGTCGAGGAATCATTGCAATAGAAGCTTACCATCACTAAAGATGAGGTTCTCCATACACCGTACTAGACCTACCCTATTAGAAGGAGGTTTATCAAGATACCATGGAAGTTATAAGGAATATTTAGGGTGAGATACAATACTTAAAGGAGTAGAAGAAAGCATCAGAGATGGTCCAAACTGATGTAGATGACTTGAGATAAGTGTGTAAAATGTTGTGCCAGAGAACATCATTTCACTGTTAGGGAAGCTGGTTAAAAGGAACACTCTGCACATAAGTACTAAGACTGGATGACATTTCGCATGCAAATCTCCCTCTGCATAGCCTATATTATGACAATAAAATCACTCTGAATGTTGTTGTGGATGGGTGGCTATTAAGTAATATACTTGATTGATATAAGCATGGAGGTCAATGTTCTTACCTTGGATGCATGGGTACAAATGGGAAGACCCCCATTACATTCATCCTCTAATGTATTATTCATGGATAATCGACTAAGGCCACTCCCATAGAAGTTTTGAAAGATGCATCCATTACCATACAAGGAGCAAAGTTCACTGGAGACTTTGAAGTTTTAGTGCTAGCAGAATCAGATAGCTTTCCATCTCTATTGGGGCATCCTTGGTGCTATGCAAATAATGTTGATCTTTGGTTCAACAAGGGCTATATCAGTTTTGAAAATAAAGAGGAAAGGGTTATTATCCCTTTAACAAATGGAAATTCCACGCCCTATGTTAAGCCCTTAAGTGAAGAAGATCTTAATAGGATTTATGTACGCGCCATCCGAGATCTAGATATTATTGAACCAACCAAAGAAGGACTAATTCAGTGGGAGGATGCATAGTCCATTAGCGATACTACGAGTGTTGCATGTGATAATTGGGCTCATAACACTTATGAGTTAGTAGGGCATGAATTCAAGAGCATATTCCTCGAGGCACAAAACCACGTTATGTCAAGAGGATAGGTAACAACTTGGTACCTTATTACACATGAGAAGGGAACCCTATGGTATTCTTGCGTGCCATGGAAGAAAAATGGATACATCCACTGGAGAGAAGAAATAGGCTCACATATACACTATGTGGGACATTAGCACGCTAGTGGGTGGTCCATAGGGATAATCTGGTCGAATGGAATGAAATTGGGATTAAGTTTACTACTAGGTTATTTATAAGCAATACACCTATAAAAATATGCAATTATCATGGTAATCAACTTGTTCAAAGACCATGTTCGAAGTGTGAGAGACTCGGACAGAAGGGCGGAAGCTTTACCACCTTCGCTATGGGTGCACCAATTTTATTCCACTTTACAAGGCTACACGTGTGCTTGGTATGTCTATGTAGAAATCCATAGAGAAACTAGAAATTTGAAGAATTTGGTTGCAGAATGGCCCATACATTTGACTTCTTCTCTACAAAGCCTCTGGTGGAAGAAGCATTAAAAGTTATCAAGCACTTAACTATGGGGGATAGTGCCAAGGTTGAAGAAATCCTTCAGGAATTATTAGATAAAGAGGACTTAAGAGCACATCTTGATAAAGAACCAGAGGCCGATGCAACATTACTTCAATGCGCTTGCCTTGAGAGAGAGAAAGGAAAATGGTCTACTTAGTAGATGATGAAGAAGTAGATAATTTGGATGTAAACCATTCAATAGGAATGCATGAGGTATTGGACAGTGTGTATAAGACCACGTGTACCTATCATGAACCTATGAAGACAAAGCGAGTGAATATTGGAACAGATACTGAGCCTAAGGAAGCCATAATTAGAGACTATTAGTCACACTCTGAAGTGGCAAAAATCATAGAGTTACTAAGGGATTACTAGGACCTATTTCCTAGGGGTACCATGAGCTTAAAGGCATGCATGAATAGTTAGGGGAGATGAAGATACAACTTAAAGAGGGTTTGCACCTAGTTAGAAAGAGACCTTACATAATGAACCCCAATTTGCGTGAAAAGGTAAAAGAAGAGATTGATAACATGTTGAATTCTGGAATTATCAAGCCCCTTGATGATTCAAAATGTGTTAGTCCAATGGTGATCAGTATCAAGAAGGATGGACAGATTAGAATATACATGGACTACATGGAGCTGGATGCTGCATGTGTAATTGATCCATTCCCTATGCCATTCACTGAGGAAATACTAGAAGGAGTTACAGGGCATGAAATATATTCGTTTACATATGGGTTCTTTGGGTATCATCGGTTCAAATTTCCCGGAGGATAAGGAAAAACTACATTTACTACTCGAATGGGATAGCTTCACTATCTTGTCATGCCTTTTGGTCCGAAAAATGCGCTGTTGTATTTTCACACATAGTTTTCTAAGCATTTAAGGAATTTATTCACAACTTCTTATAGGTATATTTAGATGATTTGATGGTGTATGGATTAGTTAAGGATCATTGTGAAAATCATGCTTAATGTTAGAAAGATGTAAACAGAGTTGAGTATTTCTTTGAACATCAAGAAGAGAAAATTTGATACACCATTTGGGATACTTTTAGGACACATAATCTACAAGGAGGGTTTGTTGGTTGACCCAACAAAGGTTGTAGTCATTACAATCTTAAGGGAGCCTACCAATCAAAGTGAGGTGCACAAATTTTTGGGTCATACAAGATATTACAAAAAGTTTATCAAAGGCTATGCCAAATTTTCCACACCCTTAGAAGAGTTACTGAAAGGGAAAGGTACATTCTACTGGGGAGAACAACAACAATGTGCATTCAAGACATTAAAGGAGAAACTTACTACCACACCTATTCTACATTTTCCTTCATGGGAAAACCATTTCATGTACATGTTGATGCCTCTAGCATGGCCATTGGCGTGGTGTTAGCCCAACCTAGAGAAGGTATTGTAGATCATCCTATCTATTTTTCTAGTAGAAATTTGACTCCTGCAGAACAGAATTACACAACTATAGAGCATGAAGCTTTTTCAATTATCTATGCATTGCATAAATTACGCCAGTACCTACTAGCTACACCATTCATATTTTATATAGATCATATGGCATTGAAGTATTTGGTAAATAAACCTATTTTATAAGAGTGCATATGTCGATGGGTGCTCTTATTTCAAGAATTTGATTTCATAGTTGTGGTAAACCTAGGAAAAATTAATTCTAGACCAGACCATTTATCAAGAATACAATCGGAGAGAAGAACAGAAATTGAGGATACCATGCTAGATGCACAGTTATACAGGTTACAATGTGTGCCATTAGAACTAGAGGACATTGTTGTCTTTCTACGCACAAGGATGACACCAGAAGGAATGAAATCCTTGGAGAAGAAATAACTTTCTATACACACCACACCTTATATGTTAATCAGTGGTGACTTGTACAAATTGGGTCGTGATGAGGTATTGTGTCGTTGTGTATTGGAACATGAACACATGGGTATTATGGAAGAAGCCCATGGTGGAATTGCAGGTGGCCACTATGTAGGTGATGCCACAATGCACAAGATTCTACTCACTAGATTATGGTGGGAGACCCTCTATAAAGATTGTAAGGAATTTTATAAGGCATGTGACCATTGTCAACGTCTTGGAAGACCAGGTCGGTGAGATGAAATGCCTCGAGACCTATTACTAGCGAAAAACCTGTTTGAGAAATGGGATATATATTTTTGGGTCTGTTAGTGCAAAATCACAGCACCCCAAATGAGTCGTCAAATCTAATTTTCTAAGGCAGATTCATTTGGTGTGATTCGCATAACATTGAGTTTTCCCAAAGTGTGGTACTTTACAGGTGGGAAAACTCTCCAGATTAAGGTTGGTTCCTACTCCTCTGTTTAGGTGTATACATGAAATTGTAGATGATCTATCCTAAATTGTAGAAGGGATGCAAAACAAATAAAACTTAATCTACAAGGTGATACACCAAAGGAGTGATGAACAATTGTTTTGCTGGTAGACACAAACTAGAAGAATGCAACACAAAAACATGCACAAATAACCAAAGTTGTAATGAAGGATCAGAAGACAACAATTAACACAGAAAGGGATGAAGATCACCCACATAACATGTATTATTACTCTCACGGCTTGATACGATGCATTACAATAGTAACAAGGAAAATTTGTGTTTACAGTCTATATGGGAGGTCTGAAACTCCATGAATTCACTTGCCAAGGGGAAGAGGAGAGCCTACAAAACCAAAAAAATTCCAACCCTTTGAATGAATCTCAACTAAGCTTTTATAGATTCAACACAGAGGGAGAAAGAGAGAGAAGCGGGAAAAATAGTTCCAAGCTCAACCACTACTATTAATGCCTCCTATAAAATCTGCCCCAAATCTGTCTTGACTGTATCAATTTATTATTCGGGGCCTCGAAGGGGGAGGAAATGACGAAGAAGATTGAATCCGATCTGGTTAATGGGGCAAAAATAGATCCTACATTGATTGTCTGAAGAAATTTTTCCATTTTCCCCCACCTAACCTCCCTAAACTTAAATTTTCAAATCTCCATGGCATAGATGAGGCCAAGATATTTCCAATGGTGTCAATTTGTAATATTTCGATCTCGAGTCGAAATATATGCTCCTTTGAAGTTTGTATCGAATCCGTATAAAGGCGGCAGAAAACCAAATTTGAAAAATGAGCTCTCTTTTAAATATGGGACATGTGGAGGGCTGGCGCTTATTCAAGGGTGGATTCTATATTTTGTTCTTGAAATGGCGTGGGGCTGACACATGGCTTCCTCTATCGGCTTGCTTAATTTCTATGTTTTTGGCTAAGTCCTTTTCTTGGCAGGGTCATATTTCTTGACTAGGGACACGCGGTGGTTTGGCACTCATCTAAAAACCCTCTCTTCATTTGACCCTTGAGTTTGTGCCGTGTTGACACTTGGCACCCTCTGCTGGTCTATCATAATACATTGACTATTCAACCCGACTATATCCCTTTTCAAACAGGATGCGTGGAGGCTCTGCACTCACTTAGAAACCGCTTAGGATTTGGCCTCTGAAGAAGCATTGGGTTGACACTTGGAAGCCTCCGCAGGCTCTTAGAATTTTCAACGACCCCTCTAACCTTTTTAGACCTTGGGCTACGTGGTGGGTTGGTGCTTGTTTGAGCCTCCATTTTTGGATTTACCCTTGGAGATGCATAGAGTTGACATGTGGCTTCTTCCACGACCACTTTTATACTTAGCCTTTTTTGAGGCCCACCTGTCCCCACCTTTTGACCTTTGTTGACCATTTTCTACGTGGAGGGTTGGCACGAGTTTGAGTTTCCCCTTTTGGATCCAACCTTGGAGAAGCACCATTTGGACATGTGGCTCTCTCTACCACCTCCTCCATACTTAGCCAATTTTTGGACTCGTTTTGAACCATTTTGAGCCCGAAGACTTCGGATCTTCGCCGTTTCTTCTCTTTCTTTCTCATGGCTTCTTTGACACTATCTCCTCTTTCTCTGACCCTGTTGTTCCATTTTCGAGGCTGCCTATAACCTGTTAAATAGATTTAAGACACAGATCTACTCGACAGAGCCATCTCTTTTCTTTCTTCATGCATAGGGTCATTTGGTCCTTCACAGGTCCTGCCACTCCATCGTTGAGTCCTTTTGCGACTTGTTTGCAAGATTTAACCATGTTTTCTCTGGTTCTTCTGTGTGGGGTCGTGGCTAATCCAATAATTTTCCCGGGGGAAAAATATGGATAACAAGTCCTATTTCACCACCGTGTCGTAGAACTGGATCACACTAAATTTTAACTTACATAGACTATCTTAGAAGATGGGCGAAGCAACACCTACAAAGGATCGTATAATGGCTACAATGACTTGATTTCGTGGGAAAATATTATTACAAGGTTATGGATGTCCTTTTAGTTTGACCAGTGATAGAGGCACACATTTTCTTAATGAGACAATCATAATTTTATTGGATGAGTTCATGATTGCACACCATAAGACTACACTCTATCATCCTCAGGAAAATGGAACTTCTTAAGCTTTCAATAAATTTTTGGGCCAAACATTGACAAAAATATGCAATGTTGGAAGAAAGGATTGAGATGATAAATTATATGTAGTACTTTGGGCATATTGAACAACATATAAAAGGTTGAACAAAGCAACACCATTTCAGTTAGTGTTTGGCACAAAAGTCATTCTTCCTATGGAATTTATGTTACCTTATTTGTGTATTGCACATGCTAGAGGTCTAGCTGATGAGCAAGCTTTAGAAGAATGGATTGAAAAGATAATTAAGTTGGATGAGTGATGAGCCATAGCACGTTGGAGTTAGAAGCAAGAAAAGGCCAGGCAAAAAGCATGGCATGACAAAAACATAAGGGACAAGAAGTTTGAGATTGGACAAATGGTGCTTCTCTATGACTCTAAGTTCTTACGCCATCTAGGAAAACTTAAGGTACATTGGTTGGGGCCGTATGTTATCACTTACATCCTTGAAATAGGTGCTTTCTAGTTAGAAGCACTTGATGGAACACGGATACCCGGTTACTTCAACGAGTAGGCTAAAGCCCTACTATAAATAAGTCTTCTTGGTGTTTTTAATAAGGTAGTATTTCCATTTAGATTAGGTTTTCAATTCTATATTTCCTTAATGTGTTTCCTTCTTTGTTGCTATGCTTTGTTAATTTAGTTGGTGTGTTGTGTAATAAGCGCGCTTGCATGGATGGAGATAATTAATATATGAAGCATGTTTATGCGCGAGAGGACTACACAAATTTTTAGTGTAGGGTGGATGGATTGCTGATATTTAGGTACAAATCGTGTGAATTGAAAAGTGAAAGGAATAAATCTGTTATGGGTGCTCTTCGAGTCAAAGGATTGCTTCTAAAAATGACCAAAGATGGAGATGAATGAAGGGACGGTAAAACGTGAGGTAATCGTAGAGGCCATAACAACTACTAGTAGAAGGTACGGACAAGGTACTCGAGTGCAAGGAAGTGCACTCAAGAGAAGTCTGTGACCGAGAGGGTAAGAAGGTGCGTTAGAAGGTTATAGTCAAGGCGTGAAGATGTAAAACATGGAAAGGATGGAATTGGTCAATTAATGAGAGGATATTTGGTAGGTGAAGGAGCAATGAATGCATTAAAAATTAAAATTTCTATATAAGGATGGTATGTGAATTCATTTTTACCATTTTGATTAAGAGTATTTGAAAAAGAGCTAAGTGCAAAGAGCCGAGTGATCAAATTGAGGTGTGAGAGGTGTGTAACCAGGTTGTGACAAAGATATTTGTGCATAGAAAGATATTGCATCCCCGAGAGGTGAAGGGTTTGAGCAAAGCAAGGTGACAGAGAGGAGCGAGGGCATGTGATTTCACCTAGGGCATGCTGAATCGAGTGGGTTTGATTTGTATGTTGTAGAATTCAAGAGGTAAGTATCTATAAAGGATTGCAAGGTAGAAATGACACCCTAGAAAAGCGGTTGCAGTAGGAGTGAAGGGAAAGAAGAAGAAGAGGAGATGGCTCCAAAATAATTTTTATGAAATGCAATATCCAAGAGGGGTTATCATAGGCTAGGAGTGGGATTATCACATAAGAAAAGAAAGGTGAGTGAGTACAACCATCGTACCATAGAGAATAAGAAGGAGCTTGATGCCTTGTTGAACACAAAGACAAATAAACACACGATAGAAGACATGCCGGTGTATGACGATGTTGGTGAGAAGATCTTGAAGAAGATAGGAGTTTACCAGCTATACAAACTCCCTTACTTTGGGAAATATGAGCCCTTGTACCAGTGGCTCATGAGCAGAGTGCACAAAGATTTTTTCTACTTTGCAGGACACAGAGCCAGAATTTCAGCCACACTCATCTCCACGGTAACGGGATTGAAGGGCACATGAGAATATTTGTGAGATGATCTAATAGAAAATACCACAATATTGGAGACCGAAAGGAGTGGGGGTACACGAAGGGTCCGTGGCAAAGATGGACATTGATAAACTAAAGAAATATATAGTTGTGCAAGACAACCACACATCTCATTACAAAGTCAAATGATTAGGAAAGGTGGTCACAAGTGAATACCATGTGGATGTACATTGCTAAAAATATGTCTAAGGGGGTAGTCTACAACATTTCACATTACATTGTAGAAACTATCATTGGTGAAGTGCGCACAAGAGGAAGGATCAACTTTGGAGCTATTCTGTTGTTTTTGGTGTTCATGGAGATTGGAGTGCTCGATGAACCAAAAGAGAAGATATGGGAGTAGCCCATGGAGCACAAGTCACCTGTAGAATGTTTCAAAAAGTACTTGTGTGAAGGATCCATGATATAACAGGTCAAAAAAATGGCTAAGAATTGGTACGATAGGCTTCGCATGACCTTTGAAGAAGAATGGGGCATCCCTAAGGACTTGCCTTCGGTGGTTGGAAAGGAAGTTTAGTTCACTGTATACCAGCATTTATGTATAATGCGCTTCACTATGAAGGATGGAGCATGGAGGCCTTTGTGTAAGTTTCCATATGCCTTCACAGTTAGGTACTTCTAGGCATTAGTACACTGGTTCTCAAACGTGTGGCACCTAACGTTCAATGCGGACAAGGTAGATTGTGACTACCACACACTAAGTAAGAAATATGTGTATCCCAGGCGGGATGCATATATTAAAAGCTCATTTCGATGTATAGAGCATTAAACTAGTAAGCTTGGTTGTGGGAGATATTGCGGCAAGCATTGGTGTAGCTCCAACTAAAGCCCAAGTTGGAGAATAAAAAAGTATGTGGAAGATGAGTTCACACTTCCAACACCACCAAAGGATAAGCAAATGATGGAGAACATCCAAGTTGTAGTGCCCACTTCCCTTTGACACTTTTAGATACTGATCTTGATATTGTTGATCTTATTATGGACACTATTATGTTTTGTTTTAGTATGACGGTTAGATGTTAGATCATGCATTATTATTAATCTGGATTCAGTTATTATGCATGATAGTTACTAGAGATATTTTTATATGTGGATGATGATATAATGTTTGACATGGACATATTATAGATGTTGATTTGGAATTGTGACATTGGATATTTTGAGTAGACCTAGTATGGAATATTATCGATGATGATATAGTTGATTAATTAATTTAAAATGATAATGTTGAATTCTTGACATTGTTGTGATTAATGTGTTTAGATGATCTTGAGATGTTTTTATATCATTTTGGATGTTCGATATGGCCACAAGGTGAAGGAGGTATTTACATTTTGCGGGTTAAGTATCACAACAATGTCGGGGGACTAGAGACTAACGATATTGAAATTCGGGTATATTCAACAAGGTCACCATGGCAACCGTTGTGTGTGTGTGTGTGTGTGTGTGTGTGTGTGTGTGTGTGTGTGTGTGTGTGTGTGTGTGTGTGTGTTATATGTTGTTAGGAATTTCCATGGGGAATTTCCATTATATGTGACCATGGGTTTGTGTAATTTATTAATGTAGTTTCTTTATTTATGTTGCACGTGGTTATGTTGTGATGTATTACCCTTTTCATTAAGTATTTTATGTTGTGCTAATGTTGTAAATAATCATGTGTTAAAATAAATAAATTAATATGTCATAAGAATGTAATAAATGAAGTTATTGATTTTAAATGTTAATGTTGTAAGAGTGTGTAAGAAGGTGTAAGGGATATGTAAGAGTATGTAAGATAAATTTTGGAATGTTAAAAACTTCATCCTCTTAGGAATTCGAATTTTTCCTTGGAGGCTAAATTTGGAGGCTTGTGGGACAAGTTGAGCTTGTCCCACACCTCTTAAAATGATTCACCAACCATACCTATGGTTTGGAGGTTAAATTTAGGCCTTTTAAATGCATTTTGAAATGACTATTTGTAAGTTTTAATTGCACTTCTCTTACATGGTTTTAATTCAGTCCTTTTGGAGTATGGGTTATTTTGGAGTGTGGAAGTAAATTTGTCATTTTATTTATTATTTTTAGGTGCATGATGTTGGCTTTCCTCTTGGGGTTAAGGAAGAATGATGTGTCATCCCACATGGATCCACATCATCCTATTCTCTTCCCTCTCCTTTAAAAGTGTGTCTCCTTGCTTATTTGTGGTTGTTGAAACTTTGTTCATTCCTCTTGGGGGCACTTTTTTGCTTGTTGTTTTGGGAGTTTGAGGTGGAAGAAGTTGGAGTCATTTACATGCTTGAGAATTTCTGGTTTTGAACTATTTTTGGGAATGTGGAAAGCTTGTGGATCTTGGAACAAACTCTATTATGCAGAGGTAGGATCTTGAGCTTGTTTTTAAATTTTTCTTTCTCTTGTAGGCATGTTTAAATGGTGAATGTGTTTTTTGTTCTTGGCTGGTTGGGTAGACTGCTTAGGACATGGTGTAAGAGAAGGATATGGGGATTTCCAATGGGGGCATAAGGGATTGCCAATGGCACCAGTTTTATTATGGAGGGAGTTTTGGATTGGGATCCACCTTGGAAAAGAAACTGCTTGCATTTCTTACTCTTGGGGGCATAAGGGAGAAACTTTGGGGGGGCATAAGGAGGGGTTGGGAGGCATAAGGTTTATGGGATTTGATATGTTTATTGGCGGTATGATTTAGGTGGATGCCCAATTCCAAATAGGGAGGCATAAGTAGTTCCCCATAGTTCCTTGCTCTTGTTGGCTTGTTTGATCAAGCCTATGTTTTGTGTGAATGGTTTCCAATCGCAGTTGTGAACTGCTGTCTTTTCTTGGACTGTGTATCTTGTTGATTTATGCATGTGAAAGAATGTTGCTTGTTTGTTGTGGAAGCCATTGTTTCCATGAGTTGATTCTCATTCTCTATTTCAATATGGTTGGGGCTCGGGGCCAATGAGGAAGGATGGCTTTCCCCTTCTCATTGGATGTCTTGGTTGGGTGGAGAGTGTTGCCTTTCCCCCTTCCTTGTTGTGATCAAAGATGAAAAGATGGAGAAACTAGCATGTTGTTGTTTTGGAGCAAGAAGATTTTACTGATTCGATAGTCTCATCCTTTGAGCAAGTTTATTGTGATCCTTCCCACTTTGAGTGGTTGAGTTGTATAATAATTGTAATGTGAAACCATTTGTATTGATACTGGAAGATTGAAATTGGACTGAGAAATGTAAAGGAGATTTATATTTGTTCTCTATTTTGGAAAAGAAATGTAAATGATGTTACATGCATTGTATTTGTATCTTTGAAACCAAATGGAAAGGAAAAGTTGTAAAGATGTAATTGTTGATCAATAAAAGATTTCTTTTTTACTCAAATTTGTATGGTGTATTGGATTTGGATTTGTTGTTAAAGTTTGGAAGTTGCTGTTTTAAAAAAGAAGCATGCGTATGAAATAAAAGACAGTGTATTGTTCTCTTGGAATGAGTTGAATTTAGAAATAAGGCTTTGCATAATTACTATTGAATGGTTGATTGAATTCAATTAAATGTTTTTGACTAGTTTAGGAATCCATATACACATTCAAATGATAAAATTAATAGACAAACTCAAAAGGAATAGTTCACAGTCATAAACATCAATCTGGCAATTCACTTTTAAATAAAATGAACAGTTCATACTTGCACTTAGTAATCAACTTAAAAATGTTATAAGTTAACATGCTAAGACATTATTGAACCCAACTTGACAAAGAAAACTCAAGAAAACAATATAACCATTGCAAAATTGAATCAAATCCCTTCCTGGGTCATTTTTCTGTCTATTGTTGAAAAAATTCAAACTTGAATCAATTGGACAAATCAACTCTCCAAAACACTCTAAACCCTCCCTAAATCAATACTCCATGTCTATTTGACATGTTGAGTGAAGGAGGAAACCGAATTTGATCAAATTGAAAAGTTGAAAATTGCTAGTTTACAAATTAAAAGCCTGCAGATCGATTTCACAAAATTGACCACTTAAACTTCATCAAATTTTAAAATTGATGACTCTGTGCAAAGAGAGCATCGATATCTTTATGAAAAATTCTGGTTTTCCCAAATCTGAGCTTCCTATCAAATTTATGGCCATTTGAAGTTTTACTTCAAATTGGCACTCAAAAAAAAAATAATAAAACAAATAATTCTAACTGTTAGAAAAATTCAAATTTTAACCTTGGAAAAATTTCCCTAAAAAGTCCTCTACCCCGCCATCCCTCAACCAATCGGGATCTTCCACGTGGCACCTCGGAGGGGCGGACTAAAGTTGTAACTTGTCGTTTAAAAATTTTGCCTTGGGAAAATTTTCCCATTTTACCCCGCAACCCCACCCCTCTGTAGCCAATCACTTCTTGCCACGTGGCATAGTGGAAGGGCGGACTCTTTCTGAACCTTAACTTATCCTTTTGAAAATTTTTACTTGGAAAAAATTTTCCTTTTTCCTCCGCCGGCCCGTATCCAATCAGAGGGCACCACATGTCCTCTTGGAGCTATGACAGAGGCGCGGAATTCCTTTCGAACTTAACCCTTTGAAAAAAATATTGGGAAAAATTTTCATTTGGCTCCGCCGGCCTGTAGCCAATGGGAAGGCACCACATGGCACCTTGGGGTGACAACGTGGAGAACAACCCCTATTTCTTTTAAGATTTTGGCCTTTGGAAAATTTCTAAACATTCTCCCCTAGCCCGAAAATCTGCCTTCCCCCTGGATTCTCCCCTTCGCGGCGCGCAGCAGATCCGCATTTCCTTTCTTTCCTTTTTCCTCCCCCTCAAGCGCATGGCACTAACTAAGTTCTTCCGCCACCCTCGCTTTCCCTTTGCTCAACCGGTGCGTGACACATGTTCCCTATAGGACTCGTAGAGGTGCAGGATGTTTGAGACTTTGAACCCGTGAAATGGGAAAATCCCTAAGCCGCCTGCGACCCGCCAACCCGTTCAAGGTGCTTTCTCCTCCTCTTGACACGTGTTTCCCTAAGGGAAAATTTGACCCTAGAACTTCGCCTGGCCATACCTAGAGATCTACAAGGAGTCGGAGGACTTATTTATATCACTTTGTAAAGGAGAGGAAATTTCCTATCCATTGGCAAATGGTTTAGGGAAATTTTGGAAGCATTAAGTAGGAGAAAAATCTAGTTGAATCTCTGAGCCTGTTAGAGAGCAGGCATGGGGGTAAATCACTCCCTGAACCTAACTAAAACATCTAACCCTAAAATTTGAACCTTGTGAACTTGATTTTTTTAATGAAGGAAAAATGTGTCCTAGTAAAATTGAATTGTCCTAGAACCTAGTAGGGTCAACTGTTGTCTTGCAACCTGATTGTAGACACTTCAAATAAAAAAAAATTATCCCCTAAATTTTCTAGCTAACCCTAGGTTGTTTCTTGGGTCTCAAGTGGTTGTTTAAATGAGCATTACAGGTTTGGTATCGAGCAATGGTTCAAAGGATTGGACCATTGGGAACACTAAAAACTTGAGACATGAAAACTTAAACTTGGTACACTTGGAAATTTAGAAAACAACTTAGCAAGAAATTTTACATTTTAGTAAACATAGAAGTTGTATAAACTTAACAAAATGAACTAACTCTCACTTTGTTCTTTGCGAGAGGCTCGGGGAAGTGAGAGGAACTTCCACAGGGACTCAAACTCACCACCACCACCACCACCACCACCAGATTAGGGTGTAGCAGCCATATTACCTCAAATTCTATAGACCCTTCAGGATGTTAATGCCGCTCTATGCGGAAGATTAGGTGGAGGATAGGAAGCTAGTCATGATAGATCCCCTTCTATTGAGGGTCGCATCTCCTTGACTCGGTGAGGAGCATAGAGGAGAGAAATAACATGTGGAGTCGGGTCGGAGTAGAGTCACCACCTAGGAGATAGGGTGACAAAGTTCCAAAGCATAGAGAGAGGTCTCGAAGCCCTAGGCTTAGGGATGAGCATGCCGAGAGACCTAGAGGCCGGCAGGCCACGGCAAGATGGGTTCACATTAGGAGATCTTGAAGCTTTAGCTCTCACATTACTCGGGTGACATGGGTGGATTTTAGGAAGAGGCTCAGGCGAGTGAGCTTGAGTGGTTGCTTCAAGCTTTTTCCTTGTTCTAGCAACATGAAATATCGTGTTGCGATCCATCTACTGAGGGATGGAGTAGGAGTATGGTGGAGGACAGAGAGCGAAACTTCATATAGACTCAAAGATAGTGACTTGGGAGTTGTTTGAGGAGAGATTCAAGAGCAGGTATCTATCACAGAGGTTCATCCAAGAGAGATCGACAAGTTCCATGACCTCCGACAGTTTCTCTTTCAGTAGCAGTATGAGAGTAGATTTCTAGATCTACTCCAAAGATGTAGAGTATATGGAAGATGAGCAGATGTGGATTTACACGGGTTCATCCAAGGCCTGAATTTGGATATTGGAGGTGTAGTGTGGATTAACGTCTGAGACTTTGCAGGGTCATCGAGAAGGGCTATATTACATAAGAGACTCGGGGTAAAACCTTGCAGGCTATAGACCAAGTCAAGAGCCGCATTCAGTAGATGCAGGATGGTAGATCGAGAGGTTCAGCACCTCCTCCTCATGGTGGTCAACATTCCTCATAGTCATCCTTTAGGACACAACAACAACATCAGCAGCCTTTCCCACCTTATAGACCTCCGAAAGAGCCGATGCCTGAGAGGTTTCGGAGCATGGGGAATCCACCTGGGGTCCCATCGGGACACGGTGGACCTGAGCTCGGTCGGTGGGAGCTCACCAAGAGAGGCCACAACAAATCATAACTTGATCATCGGATCCATGCCACAGACTTCTAGAGCACCTACTGGAGGTGCTACTCCTTGGAGAGGATTAGGTGGTTGCTTCGGATGTGGAGTTGCTAGAAATTTTTGGAGATATTTCCCTCATAACCCTAACAAGGGTAAGGCACAAGTTTGAGCCGGGGGTGGCAACATGGGACACGATCCACGGGATTTATGTAGTGGTTAAGAACCGCACAAAGAGAGCACCATAAAGCTTGATCATTGAGACCACAGGTAGCATTAGTGGTATTCCTACCTCTGTATTGTTTGATTCTGGCTCTTTTGATTCTTTCATTGCACCATCTTTGGTAGAGTGATGCAGGCTGGTGGCAGTTAGGCAAGGTCTTAGTTGGGATGTCAAGATGGCTTCTCGGAGCCAAGATCTCTGTGGACTCCTTAGTTAAGGAGTGTGTAGTGGATTTGGGACCCTTCACCACTACCTCAGATCTCTGTATTCTTCCTTTGGGCTCATATGGAGTCATCTTAGGTATGGATTGGTTATCTGCACATAGGGCCAGGATGGATTGTTATCACAAGACTATAGCTTGTGCAGATGATTTGGGAGTTGAGTCAGTGATCTCGGGGGTTAGGAGACCTATTTCTATTTGCACCATTTCCGCTATGCAACTTAAGCGGTGTGTGCGATGGGGTTGTCAAATGTATGCTGTTACAGTTAGTGACAGATCAGAGGATGGGTCTAGTGGACCATCGCTTGATGATCATTCCATTTTGAGAGATTTTTTTGATTTTTTCCAAGGGAGCTACCGGGGATGCCACCCCCATGTGAGATTGATTTTCATATAGATCTGGTTCTAGGAGCAGAGCCTATCTCACGAGCACCTTATCGGATGACCACCCCGGAGCTCTGTGAGCTCAAGTTGCAGCTTGAGGGCCTTTTGGAGAAGGGCCTTATCTATCCTAGTGTATCCCCTTAGGGTGCACCGGTGATCTTTGTGAAGAAGGATGGATCCTTGCGGTGTGTATTGATTACCGCTAGTTGAACAAGGTAACGATCAAGAATCGTTATCCTCTTCCTCGTATTGATGACTTGTTTGATCAGATGAAGGGAGCCATGGTGTTCTCTAAGATTGATCTCAAGTCAGGCTACCATCAATTGAGGATTTTGGAGGCGTAGACATTCATAAGACCACCTTCCGCACAAGATATGGGCACTATGAGTTCACAGTGGTGCCTTTTGGTTTGACGAATGCCCCTGCAGTGTTTATGAGTTTGATGAATGGGGTATTCAGGACATTTTTAGATTGCTTCATGCTCATCTTCCTAGATGACATTTTGATATACTCATGTACACATGAGGAGTACAAGGGGCACCTTTGCCAGTTCTTGATGTCTTCGTGAGCAGCAGAACTTTACGGGAACTTAGAGAAGTGTGCTTTATTTCGAGGCAGAGGTTCGATATTTGGGTCATGTTATTTCGGGGAAGGTATTGCATTCAATACTTCCAATATTAGAGCCATCATGGATTCGCCATCACCCACTACGGTGGCCACCGGGTGCGCAGCTTCATGGGACTAGCAAGATACTTACCGAGAGATTTGTTCGGGACTTCTCGTGGATTACACACCCTATCACTTCCCTTCAAAGGAAAGGGAAGAAGTTTGTTTAGTTAGACAAATACGAGAAGGCCTTCAAAATAATGAAGGAATATCTAACTACAACACCCATTCTTGCAGCTGCGGATCCACGAGGTGAGTTCTTTGTTTGCTTAGATGCTTCGTTAGCAGGACTTGGAGGTGTGTTGATGCAGGATGGAAGAGTTGTAGCTTTTGAGTCTCGTAAACTCAAAGATCATGAGCTTAATTACCTGACCCATGATCTTGAGCTTGTGGCAGTTGTACATGCTTTGGTTAGATGGAGAAATTTTCTTCTTGGACGGAGATTCACACTCAGGATAGATAATTTGAGTCTTTGCCACCTCTTCACGCAGCCTAATCTCACGCGCCGGCGGCATTGGATGGATTTGTTTTGTGAGTATGAAATGGAGATCAAGCATGTGAATGGGAAGGATAATGTGGTAGCAGATGCTCTCAGTAGACAGAGACATGTGGCTATGGCCACTACAGTGAGCACAGACTTGCGGAGCAAGATTCTTCAGCTTCCTCTTGATAGCTTCTACATCTCAGTACGAGTAGAGATAGAGTCACAGAGACCCCTTGAGGGGAATTTTGATGGTTTTTCCTTAGAGGAAAATGGTCTTCTCAAGCACAGAGGCAAGATATATGTTCCCAGAGAGGGAGGATTGAGGCAGGACATCTTGGTAGAGGCACATCGTGTACCCTATTCAGCCCATCCCGGGGTGAAGAAGATGCATGCCACCTTGAGACAGTTATACCACTTGGAGAGGAATTTTTCAAGACGTGGCCTAGTTTGTGTCATGGTGTTTGGAGTTCCAGAGGGTTAAGGCTGAGCATCAACATCCAGCAAGCCTTATTTATCCTCATGCCATACCGGAATGGAAGTGGGACACCATTTCCATGGATTTCATTATTGGGCTACCGATGTCGAGATATCACCATGATGCCATTATGGTCACGGTTGATAAATTGACAAAAGTGGCTCACTTTTCTCTAGTGAAGACCACTTATATAGCTAGAGTAGTGGCACGAGTATATTTGGATGAGATTGTTAGGTTGCATGGGATTCTCGTGGAAGATCATTTGTGACCGTGATCCTTTGTACACTTCACACTTTTGGACTACCATGCAATATGTCCTTGGGACAAGGATCAACTTCAGCACAACATATCACCCTGAGACAAATGGATAGACTGAGTGAGTGAATCAGATTTTGGAGGATATGCTCAGGATGTATGTGATGGATCAGCAGTCTAAGTGGGAGGAGTACCTATACTTAGTGGAGTTTGCCTACAATAATAGTTTTTAGAGTTTTATAGGCATGGCTCCTTTTTAGGCTTTGTATGGTAGAGAGTGCAGGACACCTCTTAGGCGGGACATGTTAGAAGACAGGACTATCTCTTAGATCATCTCTTTTATAGGACATGGAGCAGCGGGTAGTGTTGATCGGTAGAGATTGCTAGGAGGCACGGGACGAGGTAAAATAAGTATGCGGATCAAAGCATAGGATTAACCGGTAGCTTTGATGTGGACATGAAGGTGTTCCTTCGTGTTAGACCACATAAGAGCCCTATCCGTTGTGGAAAAGGAGCTAACTATTAGCTCTTAGATTCATTGGTCCTTTTGAGATCTTGGAGCGTATCGACCCTTTGGCCTACCATCTAGTATTTCCACCTAACTTGTCTCGCATACATGATGTGTTTCATGTTTCTGTCCTTAGGAGGTACATTGCAGATCCTTCTCATGTGTTGGACTTGACATCATTGTAGTGCAAGATTAGGGAAGGTGATGTTGGATCCTGTCCGTATCATAGATCTCAAGACCACAGGTCTTGAGGCGAGAGATTGATCGGTATAGGTGCGGTGGGATAGATATGACGAGACTACAACCACTTGGGAGGATGCCATAGTATTACGAGTGCGGTTTCCACATTTGCTCCAAAGTGACTTCTAGGAGGAAGTCGGGTCTAAGGGAGGGGATGTAGTGCCCACTTCCCTTTGACACTTTTAGATATTGATCTTATTATGGACACTATTATGTTTTTTTAGTATGACGGTTAGATGTTAGATCATGGATTATTATTGATCTAGATTCAATTATTATGCATGATGGTTACTAGAGATATATTTGTATATGTGGATGATGATATCTTTGTTTGACATGGACATATTATAGATGTTGATTTGGACTTGTGACATTGGATATTTTGAGTAGACCTAGTATGGAAGATTATTGATGATGATATAGTTGATTAATTAATTTAAAATGATAATGTTGAATTCTTGATATTCTTGTGATTCATGTGTTTAAATGATCTTGAGATTTTTTTATATCATTCTAGATGTTCGATATGGCCACAAGGCTAAAGGATGTATTTTTGTTTTGCGGGTTAAGTATCACAACAATTTCGGGGGACTGGAGACTAACCATATTGAAATTCTGGTGAATTCAACAAGGTCACCATGGCAACTATTGTGTGTGTGTGTGTTGTATGTTGTTAGGGATTTCCATGGGGAAATTTCCATTATATGTGACCATGGGTTTGTGTAATTTATTAATGTAGTTTCTTTATTAATGTTTTATGTGGTTATTTTATGATGTGTTACCCTTTTCATTAAGTATTTTATGTTGTGCTAATGTTGTAAATAATCATGTGTTAAAATAACTAAATTAATATGTCATAAAAATGTAATAAATAAAGTTATTGATTTTAAATGTTAATGTTGTAAGAGTGTGTAAGAAATGTGTAAGGTGTAAAGGTTTTTAAGAGTATGTAAGATAAATTTTTGAATGTTAAACACTTCATCCTCTTAGGAATTAGAATTTTTCCTTGGAGGCTAAATTTGGAGGCTTGTGGGACAAGTTGAGCTTGTCCCACACCTCTTAAATGATTCACCAACCATACCTATGGTTTGTAAGTTAAATTTAGGCCTTTTAAATGTATTTTGAAATGACTATTTGTAAGTTTTAATTGCACTTCTCTTACATGGTTTTAATTCAGTCCTTTTGGAGTATGGGTTATTTTGGAGTGTGGAAGTAAATTTGTCATTTTATTTATTGTGTTTAGGTGCATGATGTTGACTTTCCTCTTGGGGTTGAGGAAGAATGATGTGGCATCCCACATGGATCCACATCATCCTCTTCTCTTCCCTCTCCTTTAAAAGTGCAACTCCTTGCTTATTTGTGGTTGTTGAAACTTTGTTCATTCCTCTTGGGGGCGCATTTTTTTTGCTGTTTTGGGAGCTTGTGGTGGAAGAAGTTGGAGTCATTTACATGCTTGAGCATTGCTGGTTTTGAACTATTTTTGGGCATTTGGAAAGCTTGTGGATCTTGGAACAAACTCCATTATGGAGAGGTAGGATCTTGAGCTTGTTTTTAAATGTTTTCTTTCTCTTACAGGCATGTTTAAATGGTGAATGTGTTTTGTGTTCTTGGCTGGTTGGGTAGACTACTTAGGACATGGTGTAGGAGAAGTCATGGGGATTTCTAATGGGGGAATAAGGGATTGCCAATGGTACCGGTTTATTATGGAGGGAGTTTTGGATTGGGATCCACCTTGGAAAAGAAGCGCTTGCATTTCTTACTCTTGTGGGGCATAAGGGGGAAACTTTGGGGGCATAAGGAGGGGATGGGTGGCATAAGGTTTATGGGATTTGATATATTTATTGGAGGTATGATTTAGGTGGATGCCCAATTCTAAATAGGGAGGCATAAGTAGTTCCCCATAGTTTCTTGCTCTTGTTAGTTTGTTTGATCAATCCTATATTTTGTGTGAATGGTTTCAATCACATTTGTGAACTACTATCTTTGCTTGGACTGTATATCTTGTTGATTTATGCATGTGAAATAATGTTTCTTGTTTGTTGTGGAAGCCATTGTTGCCATGATTTGATTCCCATTCTTTATTTCAATATGGTTGGAGCTCGGGGCCAATGAGAAAGGATGGCTTTCCCCTTCTCATTGGATGTCTTGGTTGGGTGGAGAGTGTTGCCTTTCCCCTTCCTTGTTGTGATCAAAAATGAAAAGATGGAGAAACTAGTAGGCTATTGTTTTGGAGCAAGAAGAAGATTTTACATTTGTGATCCCATCCTTTAAGCAAGTTTATTGTGATCCTTCCCACTTTGAGTGGTTGAGTTGTATAATAATTGTAATGTGAAACCATTTGTATTGATACTGGAAGATTGAAATTGGACTAAGAAATGTAAAGGAGATTTATATTTTTCTCCGTTTTGGAAAAGAAATGTAAATGATGTTACTTGCATTGTATTTGCATCTTTGAAACCAAATGGAAAGGAAAATTTGTAAAGATGTAATTTTTGATCAATAAAAGATTTTTTTTTCTTACTCAAATTTGTATGGTGTATTGGATTTGGATTTCTTTGTTAAAGTTTGGAAGTTCTTTTTTGAAAAAAGAAGCATGCGTATGAAGTAAAAGACAGTGTTTTGCTCTCTTGAAATGAGTTGAATTTAGAAATAAGGCTTTTCATAATTACTATTGAATGGTTGATTGAATTCAATTAAATGTTTTTAAATTGTTTAGGAATCCATATACACATTCAAATGATAAAATAAATAAACAAACTCAAAAGGAATAGTTCACACTCATAAACATCAATCTGCACCACTTTTAAATAAAATGAATAGTTCATACTTGCACTTAAATAGTCAACTTAAAAATTTTATAAGTTAACATGCTAAGACATTATTGAACCCAACTTGATAAAGAAAACTCAAGAAAACAATATAACCATTGCAAAATTGAATCAAATCCCTTCCTGGTCATTTTTTGTCTCTTGTCAAGAAAAAAATTCAAAATTGAATCAATTGGACAAATTAACTCTCTGGAAACACTCTAAACCCTCCCTAGATCAATTCTCCATGTTTGTTTGACATGTTTAGTGAAGGAGGAAACCAAATTTGATCAAATTGAAAAGTTGAAAATTGCCAATTTGCAAATTAAAATCCTGCAGATCAATTTCACAAAATTGACCACTTAAACTTCATCAAAATTTAAAATTGATGACTTGTGTGCAAAGAGGGCATCGAGATATTTCCGAAAATTCCTCATTTTCCCAAATATGAGCTTCCTATCAAAAGTTATGGCCATTTGAAGTTTTACTTCAAATCGGCACTACAAAAAAAAAACCAAATAAATCTAACTATTAGAAAAATTCAAATTTTAACCTTGGAAAAATTTCCCTAAAATTCCCCGCCCCACCATCCCTCAACCAATTGGGATATGCCACATGGCACCTCGGAGGGGTGGACCAAAGTTTTAACTTGTCGTTTGAAAATTTTGCCTTGGGAAAATTTTCCCATTTTACCCCACAACCCCGCCGGCCCATAGCCAATCACGTGCTGCCACATGGCACGGTGGAAGGGTGGACTCTTTCTGAACTTTAACTTATCCTTTTGAAAATTTTGACTTGGGAAAATTTTTCCTTTTTCCTCTGCCCGCCACCCGTAGCCAATTAAAGGGCACCACGTGTCCTCTTGGAGCTACGACGGAGGCACGGATTTCCTTTTGAACTTAACCCTTTGAATTTTTTTTTGGGAAAAATTTTCATTTGGCTCTGCTGGCCCGCAGCCAATGGGAAGGTGCCACATGGAACCTTGGGGGTGGCAGTGTGGAGAGTGGACCCCCTGTTTCTTTTAAGATTTCAGCCTTTGGAAAATTTCTAAACATTCTCCCACGGCCCACAACTTTTCCTTCTTCCTTGATTCCCCCTTCCACAGGCACACGGATCCACGCATCCTTTCTTTCCTTTTGCTCCCCTGGGAGCATGGTGCTAAATTCTGCCACCACCCTATTTTCTCTTTGCTCAACTAGCATGTGACACGTGTTCCCTAGAGGACCCGTAGAGGCACGAGGATGTTTTGAGACTTTGAGCCCGCGAAATGGGAAAAATTCCCTAAGCCACCCCACGACCCGCCAACCCGTTCAAGGTGCTTTCTCCTCCTCTTGACACGTGTTTCCCTAAGGGAAAATTTGACCCTAGAACTCGCCTAGCCATACCTAGAGATCTACAAGGAGTTAGGAGGACTTATTTATATCACCGGAAAGGTGAGAAAATTTCCTATCCATTGGGAATGGTTTAGGGAAATTTTGGAAGTGTTAAGTAGGAGAAAATCCAGTTGAATCTCTGATCCTATTAGAGAGCAGGCATGGGGGTAAATCACTCCCTGAACCTAACTAAAACATCTAACCCTAAAATTTGAACCTTGTGAACTTGATTTTGTTAATGAAGGAAAAATATGTCCTAGTAAAATTGAATTGTCCCGAACCTAGTAAGGTCAATTGTTGTCTTAACTGACCGATTGTAGACATTTCAAATCAAAAAGAAATTATCCCTAAATTTTTAGCTAACCCTAGATTGTTTCTTAGGTCTCAAGTGGTTGTTTAAGTAGGCATTACACAAGTTCCTAAACCCAAAAATCCAATTGAAGTGGAGGATGAGGAGAATGAGTGTGAGGATAGTGGTGGTGTGGAGCATAGAGGTAGAAGACATCCTACGAACAAGGGTGAAGGCTGAGTGTGCCACTACATGACCTCAACCACAAGAGGGGGATGATGAGGAATGGATGCGATCAAGGAGAGAAGATTTAAGATAGTGTTCGGAGAACAAGATCCCGGTGGTGCTACTCCGCAAATCAGTGTGCAAATCACCCAGACTCTCTCCATAGAAGGAGACAACCATGAAAAGGAGAAGGAAACTGAAGTTGAATGAGGAGGTAGAAGAATTAGAGGAAAGTGCACCTAATTCTCCTACACCTCTAGAGAACGTAGAAGAACAGAAGATGAAGAAATGAAGCAAAGAGAAGAGGAGGAAAAGGGAACATATGAGATAGTTACAGAGACTTCTCAAGACATGGAGGCACAAGTCCCAAATCTGGAGGCTCAAGTTCCTAAGTAGCCAAGGTCTAGAAGAACAAGTGGAGAGCACATTCCACCAGCCATGGGTTATGCAGAGGATGCAGGTAAAATTTTCCACGCCCGTTTCCAGAGCACACTGTCACAAAAGGACTTATATGGCTAGGAGTTAATGGATGAATACATGGCTACAAAGTGTGTGCACAATGAAGAATTTATCATGGTCCATGCACACACACATGGATGAGCCATATTTTTATGTGTGTGAGGAGTCATGCATATCAAGGAGGTTGAAGAAGACACCTCAAGCTAGACACATGACAATAAATCCTACTATCATGTCAGATGAACAGGTAAGCAATGCATTGGTAAAAGTCTCAACAGAGGTGGCGAGGTGGAATATGGACAAGGCTGCCATAATTAGGGTGCTCAGGGAAGAGATTAAGAATAAGGATGGGGAAATAGTGCGCCTAACGCAGAAAAATACTTAGCGCAGAAAAAGAACTTTGTATTTATCAGCATCGTAGAGGAAATTGGTGATAATATCATAAGATCTAGGCCACACTTAGAGCCAAAGGTACCAAAGACATTTCCTTCGGCAATACACTATGTAGGTACATTGGTGGACCTAGTGCTTGAAGATGAACCTCTATGCATGTCAACGCCAAAGGATCCAACACAAGAGGCAAAGCGTGAAAAGGCTTCAGTGATGTGGAAGATTACATCATATGAAGGACTATTGCAAGCATTATAAGAAGAACTGAAAGTAGACCAAGCCTTGAACATCTACACAACTTCAGAGGCACTCATTAACATAAAAACCTGGAAGAGAACAATGAGGTCCAAAAAGTGATGAAGGATGAAACATTGGGCACGCACAAAAATATTATCAATGGTTAAATAGAAGCGCGAGGCCCTAGCAGCACCCCAAGAACCACACAAGAATAGGCGGTGGAGCTTGGGAAGCTCATTGCGTAGAAGATGGATTTACCGGGGGAGGATGACTCGCAATGTCCAACATTGTGTTGGTATTACAAAATGAGAAAGGAGAGATCACGAAAGATGAACTAGAGTCCATTGTTATAGAAATAAAATAGGAATATCCTGAATTAGTGGTTCAAACTGCAGAAGAAGAAAGCTGCAGTAAAAACATTCTTTCATTCTTTCCATTTTTCTATTATTTACTTCTCTCCATTCTTGATTCTTTACTTCAGCTTTGGAGATGACCATTGTTGGGGTGACAATGAAATTAGTGTGGGGTAATATTGATCGAGAGAACACTTGTGCAGAAATCACATAAGAAGTCCAATGGGAAAACAATTCATTTTCAAAGGCACGAATGGATAGGAGAACACATGCGTGGAAAAAAGTTCAACTTTGTGGACTTAGCCGTTTTCACTCATAAAGGTCTATTTTTAGAGATGACGTGTAGGGCACACAAACAAGGCAGACATGCACGCCACACATTGGCTATTCTTGGAGGATCGGATACAAAGCACTTTACATGGACACGGGACGGAAATAGATCTACCAAAGGTCGGTAACTACTAGCGATCTATTGTTAGTGCACTTGCATGTGTGGCTAGTTTTGTAAAGGCATGTAGCTAATAATAGCATGTGACCTATTTTGGGAATGAATAAGCGATGAAAGGAAAGTCCCCAACCTTATATATATGTAGTAAACTATGTAATAGAGGGGGAGGAGATATATACATAGATATGCGAGTTAAATTTCTTACCCGCATACTAATTTTATTGTAATGAAGCTTATGTATACTTATTACATTGAATATAATAGAAGATATTGGCTGAATCTAAGTGTTAAGTCTTGTGTGTATCTCGTATCTAGTATGTTTATGGTCTCATCATGGTTACTACTTAATTCAGCGTAGAATGGTGTGTTAGTAATAGAACTGCATGTGCTAAGTCTTCATCATGCTAATAGCCTACAACAAAGAACCCTAAAGAGGACACGGTACCTTTGTGCACTTTGGTTGGGCACTCGGTTTAGGTTGAGTGAAGTGCCATTGTGTCTAGGTTCTTATTGGGTTTGTATCACTTTGAATTCTAGGCTGCATCTAACAACGACATGATATGACATGATACCTTGTGAGGTCATATCCATATCTCTTCCAGTGACTTCCAGGAGGAAGTCAAATCTTAGGAGAGGGGGATGTAGTGCCCACCCCTTTCTTGCATCGTTACATTTACTAACTCATTTCATTTACTAGATTATAGATATTGATTTAGCACTATTTGGATAATATGTGGTTTCATTATGGATTATTGACATTGATATTATAGTATTTAAGATTTATATGGTTTTGTGACATAGGTGGCATTTGATGCACGTTATGCCAGTAAACTTGTTGTGATACATATTGCTAGTTTCTTGTACCCACACTATTATGGATACTAATAGGATGCAACTTAGATGGATTTTACTAGATATATGATGGATGAATGACGAATCTATTTCATATTGTGACCATTAATTATGATGATTTTTCTTTGGATGTTATCATGGAATAACTTGGATGAATTCTATGTTTTGATCTACTATAGAAACATATGTGACATTTTGGATAGTTATCTCATTTGGATGTTGGTTGCTTTCTGGATTTGGATTGTCAATCATAAGTGAAATAATTATCGATTGTTGTATAGTTGGAATGAATATCCATGATTGATTTGGTTGTCGTTATATTGGATTATTTCTCTGATTTATTATTTATCGAGAAGGTATGTTTAATGTGTGAATTGAGTGTGCGATTACAGGTCACACATAAGAACGTGGGTTTCAGAGTTGCACCTCAAGTTACACAAGTGGATGAATTGGCTGAGTCTTTTAGCCATGCATGATATTTGTGTAGCCTTGTTTATTTGTTTTTGGCATATTCATGTTTGGACACCATTGGTGATTCCTAATTTACCTATGTTAATTTTAATTTGTTAAGCCTTGTACTAAACTAGTTTAAGGACCTAATGGTCCCCTCTTGCATTAGTGATGTTATTATGTTAGTAAGATTGTTGTTAGTGGTTTGGGACCACCTAATCATCATTTGGGTGGGCCCCACCACCTCTACCTTTGAGCCACTTTACCCAATCTCGAATTTGGGCTAAATGTGGCATTTGTAAGGGTCTTTTTTCACATTGGGGTCTCCCTTACACTGAAATGAGTCCCTTGGACCCTACCTATGGGTAGGGGAGTATCTTTTCAAGGTCAAATGGGATTTTCCCTCCCATTTGACCCCTCTCTTGTCACCATCTTGTAAGTGTGGTTGATTTTTGTGATTTCTTAAAATTTGAAGTGTGTTGGCTTATTGAATTTTTAGGAAATTTGGGAGATTACTTCCTAAATGTGTTTTTTTTTATGTCTATTGGGATTTTAGAATATTTTTTTGGAGAATGAGATGGGTGACACATGTCACCCTCTCATTTGTGAGGATTGGAGTTTGATTCTTCTTTTTATACCTCCTCATGGAGGGGGTATGGACTTTGGCTTCTCATTTTTACTATGAGAGTTGGAGAAAGCTTGGAGCTAGGAGATTGGAGCTTGAAGTGCATGGATTTTCTTGAAGTTGGATAGATTTATTTTTGAGGTAGGCCTTCATACCTCTTGTTTTGGTTTCTATGGTATAATGTGTAAAAGAAAAATGGTTGTTTGAATATTGTATGCTTGCATGTTGTTGTGGGTGTCTTTGTAAATCTTGTTTGTTCTTATTTTCTCCATCCATCCTATGTTGTGGTGGATTTTGGAATTTTAGGGGAAGAGGGAGGAAAGACCCCTCTTACACCACATGGCTTGATGGGAAATCCATGATGGTCTTTATTTTATTTCCTCCCCTCATATGGTTTGATGTGGAAGATGGACTGTTCATATGGTTTGAACCTCCTCTTCCATCCTTGGCAAGGAAACCATGTTTGGTTTGAAAATCCTTCTAAGGAGGATGCTTGGTGTTTGGGATGGAGTGATAAGGTGGTCATCTTGGATGGAGAGATAAGGAGGGTAGGAGATTTTTTTAGTGTTCCTATGGTTGGTTCACATTATGGCTTATTATGGGCTCCTTGCCACTCTTCCCCTTTGAGGAAAACATGGAGTTCTCCTCTTGTGAATTTGGTGTTCTTTTGGTTGTTTTGTATTGAAATGTTGTGTGTGTGTGTGTGTGTGTGTGTGTGTTGTCACCCTTTGTCTCCCCTTACTTGTGCAATCTTGAGGCATGAATTATCTCTCTCCCCATGGGCTTGGAGGGAGGCTAGCATGTCCTCCATTTGGTGGAGATGGCATGTGATGATGCCATTTGGTTGGGAGGAAATCGGGCCCCTTTTCTCTTGTGCATTGAAGACTCTCATATGGTGTGGAAGCTTGGAAAATTATACTTGGAGCATGGAAGAAAAAGTTGGAAGATTTGACATGTTGTTCCCCATTTTGGGAGGCTTGTCCTCTTGCAATTTAAGCATGATTTTTAATGGTTTTTTAATATTTGTTAAGTCTTCTTCTATCTTGAGAAGAAGCCTTGAAGCCTTGTATTTGAAATATTGTGTCATTTTATCTTCTCTCTTGAGAAGAAGGATTGGGATATTGTGAAAAATTTCCACATTTTGTAGTAGACTCATATTCTTGTATTGTGTTGTATTTTGTATCCTTGTTTAGTAAGGATTTGGAATGCATTTGTCTCTTGAAAGAGAAGTGAATGAATGAAATGTTGTTTCTTTCATTATAAACTTTGGAAAGGAAAAGAGAAATATATATACCCATTTTGTTGCCTTTTTAGTTTGAAATGCATTACATGCAAGTATATTTGGAAAGTCAATCTTGTAAGTTTGTTGATCTTTTCTTAATAATGATTTTTTTTTTCCTTTGTGTGAAAATGTAAGGTATTTAAGGAAGGGAAAAAAATGGCCCATTTGTTTTGAAATAATTACTTGTAACTTTCATGTAAATATATTAAAATACATTTGAATATAAGTCTTTTAAAATATGAAGTTTAAATTCAAGTTGAAAAACAACAATTTTGGTTGTTCATCCTTGTAGCTTGGCATAATATGTTAAATCAAAATTACCATAGGTCATTCATATAAATATAGATATATATGTTTATATACACATATATTATAGATTGAGGGAAAATGATTTAATCAAGAGATTATTGAGATAGTGGTTACCTCATTTTAATATTTCATTATATATATAATTATATATATATATGCAATATATATATAAATGTAATTGGTTTACATTTAAATTGTTTTAAGGAATTAAATATTAAAAAAAAATTGTTTTAAGGAAGGAAGGGAAGGGGGCGCGGTCGTGCCCTATTCCTCACATTGTGACCACCTGTGTGGTGTGGTCGTGGCCACACCACACCCCCATACACCTCCCCTCCACCCATCTATCCCCCTCTCTACGCAGATCATGCCGCCAACATAACTCTACACCAAGGATTAAATTCACATTGTTAAGTAGAAATGTTTTTAGATACATACACACACACGCATACATGCACACACATATACAAACCTAAAATCACACACACACAACTTGTGTATGAAAAACACAAAAAGAGAGAGAGAAAGAAGAAATATAATTAGAAGATCTTGAAAATCTAGCTTTAAATACAACCTAGAAATAATAAAGAGTATTTTCTCTCCTCCCTCACAAATTTAGAACCGGTGGAATGCAATTCGTGTGAGAATGAACAAAGATCTTCTAGTTTTGGAGATGGAACTCAAGCTTGCCTCCATAACATTCTCCTTGCCTCCATCTTCTCCATGCAACACTACATATGCAACTTGAAAAAAGAAAATAAACAAAACAAAGCTATATTACCTTTCCTTATGGAAAATTAGGGCTTCCTAGAATACCTAAGATCTAGGGCCCATATTCACTTAATCCTATGGTGGGGATTTAACCCTCTAACTCTTAGGTTGTGGGAATAAAGTGTTTAAGGGGTATGGGGTAAATTTAATATGTTGGGAGAAACTAACTAGTGGGAAACTAAGTGGCCCTTCAAATGACCTTGGTGGGCTTAATTTAAAAGTGTTGCATTTAGTAAATTGATTAAATGATCAAATATTGATCCTAGGTTCCTTTAATTTAATTAAGGGATATGGTAGGTTTAGATTATTAAAATGTAAATTATGGAATTAAATTATTAATAAACTTTAAAATGAGTGAGGGTGTGGGTGGCCTAATTAATGCCCTTTTTTCATAAAATTAATTTAAAAGCTGGACAAAAGGGTATGTTACCCGGAAACCATAATGAGAAATAAAATAGTGTTATAACCTAGACGCACTTGATAAATTAAATAAATAAATTATTTAAAAAAATAAAAATTAGACAAATTTTCTAAGCATTTGGGTTTGGATGGAGTGCCAAAATATGGGGCACTACAATTTCAGTTGACTGATTATGATCAAGAGTACTTTTAGGATTATTTGGAAGTAGTCCTTGATAAGATGCTACACAAAATTGGAGTCACTTCCTCTCGATCTTGACAAAAGGACTAGAAATGGTATCGTCAACTACGTTTTCAATATTCCTCTTTATCGCCATATTTGCCCGTGGTTGACAAACTCAATGCTCGTAGATATCTACCTCAATTGCTCACACCACTAGAGCCGAGAGAGATAAAATGAAACAAAAATTACTCTAAAAATACCGGATTTGGAAGGGAATGGAAAATGAATGATCCTTATTCGTAGCATTCAAAGGAGGAGGGAACACAAGAAGAGCGTGAGTGTAAGTCATGCAAAACGAATGCTCCTGATTCCTTTAAATGCATGCTCGTTAACACAATTCCATCAAAGCTCAGTTGTGTGCAATGGCAAAGGCTTTAATGTTTGTGTCTGCAATACTACTGTTACTAGTACTATTTTTCAATGTGGCGAGCGCAGCCCAGCATCTTCCAAACTGAAAAACTATGCATATGGATCCTCTGATCACGTAGTTCCACCAAAACCCACATCAGCCTTTGCATATGCGTCACCATCAATATCACCGGAGGAGCCCGCACCCCAAGACGCCTCTGATCTGAAATCTATCTGCGTCGCAATTACAAATCTGCTCAGGTTACATCTTTCTTACAAAAATAAAATGTAATTAAGGCGCCTATATTATATACTCTACCATAATAAAATTTTATAAATCGGAAGAAGTACCGTCGACTCCATTTTTCTAATGAACGCATGGCTATATCATACATTCACTAGAGGTTTTTTCAAAAGAAGTTTCTTTAAAATACTGAAAAAGCGTCTTAATTAGTTTGAAGAATTTTTCAAAGCTTTCATTCGAGAAAACGTGTCACAAAATGATTTTGACAAAATGCGTACAGGCCCTAATTAAACTCATTTTTTCAGACAATTTCTCTCATCTAAATCGTTTTCTGTATTAGAACTTGCCCTTTTTATTATCTCAATGATTTATTACCGAGAATTGCAAAAGCAAGGCGCAATTCAATGAAGAGGGTGTTGATATAGGGAGCGTAGCCATTGCTATTCTTTTAATTTTCATCATGTAAATGTAAAATCTTGCATATTGTTCATATAGGGAGCGTAGCCATGGCATATGGTGGTCATGCAAGGAATGCATTCTTATATTGTGTTGACAAAACCCACGTCATTTTCGCTGGAAGTAGTTTCGAGTTATGGGAGGGGATCAGGCTTGTATATTTTTCGTATATTCAAGCACAAAAATTGAAAATTCAAACATTTTGGTGCCAGTTCTATATCACTACAACATATTAAAACTTTTGCCACAATTTTTCAACAATATTTTTGTGGTTATATGGAATTCCAAAAAAAAAAATTGTGGCATTGGAAGTGTAGATAATCCACGTTTTGATATATTGTTGTAGTTTTCCCACAATTCATTATACCATGGATGGTCCACAATTTGTAAAATTTATAGCTAACCTCCATTTTTAAAATTGTACATTGTCCACATTTGGCACAATATTTGTACCTTTTCTACAATTTTATTTTTGTTAGTATTCCCCAATTTTCACTAAAATGTAGGTTTTCTATAGATTCAATCTTTGTAGAAATTCCACAATTTAAAATTTTGTATCTTTCATCAACATTATATTTGTGGAATTTTCAACATTTTTTTGCTACAATTGTCCTTACCACATTAAACTTGTAGGTGGAAGCTACAATTTGATTGCCACAATAATTAATTGTGAAATTACCTTTTAAAAAATGTAGAAAAGTTATTATCAAAACCCAATTTCAAATTTATTTAAATAATTCTTTATGTAGATTGTCTACATTTAAATCACACACAAATATACAATTTTATTTTAAAATTTGTATTTTTTTCATTTTTATTTATTGAAAAATATATTATAAAGAAATGTTTACTATTCGTATTGTATTATCTAAATAAAACTATTTAACAATCTAAATAATTTTTCCTCTATGAATGTACTCATTTTTAATTTCAAATAAATATTTAACTACAAACTAAAATAATTATTTAAAATATAAAAAATAATAACATAACAACTTGAAAGAGATCATATCTGGAGAGAAAATGTGTTCTCTTTATTATAGAAAGTGTACACATCGTTATATTTCCAAAATTGCCTCAATAAATATTGTCAAATAAACGTAACATTTAAATAATTCCATATTGTTATTGTCTTTCAATCCTTACAAAACTTTAATAAATAAGAAATTTACTACAATAACTATCGTTATTCAAATCATGTCAAAGGATTTTGTTCATTTGTTGCTCTGTGTAATGCCCGTTCATTGTTGCTCCTGGCAGGCAGCCTATCCCCAAAGCGTGGGGCTCCAAAAATAAGATTAAAAATAAAATAAAATTGCTATGGTAGCTGGCAGTGGGTGGAAATTTATGTTTTGTCCTTGCGTGAGGGAGATGGGAGTCGGTGGAGTCCCATTTTTCCTCACCTGGATCTCATTTGGATCCTCATTCAATGCGTATGGTTGGGAGGCGCATTTTTCTTGAGCTGCAGGCATTGATGGAGGGAGAAAAACGCGTTTGAGTGTCTCTTTGTCCCTTTTTCAGAGTTTTGTTCTGTTACACCTTCACGAACTTTCTTCTTTCTTTTGCTTTCTCCCCCTCTGCGTATGGGCATTTTTTTCTCCCTCCTGGCACGTTTTTCTCTGCCCTTGGTTGTTGCGTGAGTCTGGTTTGACGTGGGTGTAGATGAAGCTACAAGATAGTGTAGCAGGCGTGTTACCTCCTGGGCGCGTCCTTGGGTGCTGCGAGGTGTGTTCTTGCTGGGGATCTACAGCAACAACCTGTGACAGTAATTAGCCAGGCAGCAGGCGTGTTGCAGTATAGCCGAAGCCTTGTGAGCACCTCCACCAAGCAGGTTGTACAACTTTGTTGTTATCTGTTCAGTATCAATGCATCCTCAGTTTGGATTCCTCCTTCAAGATCTGTTTCTCAAAATCGACTAAGTGACAGTGAGAGTGTTACCAGGAGACCAGATGAAGTTTATCGCAAGGAGTCTCTATTGAAACCTTTTCTTCTTGTTTTGTGATGTAACTCATGGAAGAGAATCTCATAGACGCGGATCTGTTTCATTTCAGTATATTCATGAAGCACGATTTGCTTTGCAATAATATGAGCCTCTTCAACGAGTCACCAAGTTAGCAGGCATAAAGGTTTCTGTTGGAATTACCACACCTTCAAGCTTCAACTGAAACGTTTGCACCGAGAGTTTGATGCAGTCCTCTCAGTTCGTTCCTTGAAGATCCTTCCAGTCCAATCCTTAAAGGATATTGCCGAATCATTTATGTATATTTTGGGCCTATTCTTTTCTACTTCTTCTGCTAATAATATACAAGTGAATAGCAGGAGTACCCAACTGTTCAGAAGGGATTATTCTAATTCTAATCCCGAAACATCTTCAGAGACTGCTCCAGTTTTGGGGTCCGAGCTTGCCCAATTGCCCCTCATAGCTGATGAAATCAGGCAGAGCCTTCCTGTTGTGCCCTACAAAACACCTGCAAACATTACCCATGTGGTGGAATGCGCTGTTTGTCTGTGTAAGATTGAAGAAGGGGATCAGATAAGGGAACTGCCGTGCTCTCTTTTCTTCCACAGAAATTGTTTTGACAAGTGGCAGGATCTCCAACAAATAACCTGTCCTCTATGTGGATTCTCCCTCATACCAGAAGGGACTGCTTATTAGGCTGAGGAGAAGAGAGTAGGAACTCACAGAAGAGCTCATGTTCTGGTTCTCCTCCTTCCACGGACATATTTGGAGGATGTCTCTGCTAGCGGCGGGGTTCTAATTAAAGCAACGCATGTATCAGCAATCACTGCTCCTCTCATTAAAAATCCTTGCGGTCTCTCTCAAAGTATGCAATCCCCGCGTTGCTAAGTTGAAGGATGCAATGCAGATCTCACCTCTTCCAAAGACTATCACAGGTGTCCAACCTAATCAGTTCACCTTCTCTAGTATTATCCTTGCATGTACCAGCGTAGCATCTCTCATACATGGTTTGCAGATCCACGCAAAAATCATTAGATATGGATATCAGTCTGAAGTTATTGTGATGAATACCCTGTTTGACATGCATGCGAAATGCGGGAGCTTGCAGAAAGCACGGGATTTGTTTGACAAAATGCCTGAATGAAATATGGCCAAAGGGCAAGGATTGCATGATATGTTTTGGAATGGATTTGTTGAGGAGGCATAGGAAGTTGAAACAAATATGAATAACTTGGGTAAATCCATCTCCTCCAGCCTTGTGTAGATCACTTGTATTGTGGTAGCACGTATAGGGTATGTGAGTTGGTTGTCGAATCCCACAAGAAGTAAAAGCTCAAGGAAAGCAATAGTTGAGCACAAGGGCATGGAGTCACTTCGAATACAATAATGCTCGTGAACTGTTTGACAAAAATCCTCTTCAATTGCATGGTCTCGCGGATCGTGAATGTGGACCGCTTAGAACTGATGCACCTGGATTCCAGTACCTACAGTCCTTGTGCTGACCCGTGCGGAGTCTGTACGACCTGTTGAAGCTGGAGAAATAGGAAAGATATTTCTACACCTTTCTACTGCTATTATACTTACAATTATTGTGAAATCGAACCACTTTCCTTGCATTGATTTGTCAGTTGGATGTCATGATGGGAGATTTCCCTTTCTGCTTGTTTCTTCTCGTTTTAGCTTTTATCGTTGATAGTATGTGGGTCGAAAGGATGCGTGTGCCCTCTCCTCTAAATGTTATGTTTCCCTTACTCGAATGATAGACCTTCGTCTGTTTGTTTATGTATTAATTCTTCTCTGCGATTGAGTTGCAAGTTGTTATGTTGATTAACTAGTATTTTCGATATCATGGAAGTAAGTTACGATAACTATGAAGCTCTTCCCTAGCACCCAAGTTGTCTTTTGACGTTTTTTTAGCTCCTTCGCAAATCCCTTTGATAACCTTTTGGCATCGAGAAAGAAAGGTTGTAGGAATATTGTGTAATCAAGGCTTGGGGCTAACCACTTGAGTTTCGGTATTAAACTTTTTGAATGAAAAGGTTGTGTGCGGTGTGTGTTTCCGCCTCGCGTGTAGACTCTTATACTATCTTTCATCTTGTTTCTAGACTTTTAAGGCCATCCTCAGGAAGTACCTTGACCATCCCTGGCAACTTGAACCATAACTAGCCTTACGGATCAACTAAGCTCGAGGTTCTTTGTGCGAATCTGGTACCTCGTTGACACTGGAATAGTTTTGGTCTATCCCCCTCTCAGAATTATTGTTGATGGCACTCTTCTATTTTTCCTAAGTGGCATTATTTTCTCCCTTGTAACGTTAACGCTATTAATTAATATTGGTCAGTTTTTATGCACGTAATTACTGTAATAGTTTGTGATGGAGATTTCCTTAAATGTGATTGACCTTCGGGAAAAACTCAGCTTTCGTGTGATAATCTTATGAATTCATAGCGGAAGGTTTTGTTTTGATAAAGTCACTTAGAAATTATGTTTGTATCTATTTGTGCGACGGTTGACTGCGTTACCAAGGGTTGCCGTAAAATTTGGTTGTTTTGGGATATGGGTAATTTATTTTAAATTAACCAAACATTAGTATTGTAGTGGAGGTTTGCAAATCCTTAGTGTTATAAAATTTGTTGATGACATTATTGTATACTCTTGTGTGACGGAACCCCCTTCTTCTCTCGCATGCTTGCTACTAGCCTGTAAGACTTTGACCCTTCTTGGATGATTGGAAAATCTTGTAGTTAATGGTCAAAACTAGTATACCTTGCCTTCGCTTCGAAACTTATGCTGTGTGTATACTCTATTTGATTTCCGGTTTGAAACTCAATTATGTATGACTTTTAGTGTTAATTGTTGAAACCCGTGGTTCCCCTTTCTTGGGCCGATCAACTCTTGTTCTTTTAGAAATATATTATTTTAGTCTATGCGTATGGTACCTTTGATAAATTTCTAGATGACTGGTATATGTATCAAATCTCAATCTTGTAATTATTGTTTAATCACTTACTTGATGGGGATTCTGTCTTTGCTAGATTGTTTGTTTTCTCCTTATAGGGCCAAGGGCCATTCTCATATGATTGTTACTTTCGTTGCATTTGCTCCTAACTGAAGTACAAGGTCTTCTCCTTCTTTGATCGACATGTTATAGACTTTATTATAACTTGATGTGCTCATAGTGTTTAGAGGTTTGACCCAAATTCTTGTAATAAGGTGCTTCTTTTCATGATATTGTTAGATAATAGTTATGGTGGTTTTGTGTAGCCTTATCTTGCTCGGTTCTTGTGAACCCGACTCTTGTAGAAAATTTCTTTGCAGATGGATTTTGCGTATAGATGAGGGATATATTTGTAGACTTTTGTCATCAACCTCAGTTGAGAAGATCCTTTGCTCGAAACCTTTTTATGTTGTTCAACTTTTGTTAACGTCCAGTGGAAAGTTTAAAAGAGGATTAATGTCTTAGTATAATGTATTGTGGACTTGTCATCTGAACTTTGGAAACCTTGTATTGTTTGACCATCATTGAAATTATAAGAAAATTTGGTTATTGTTGTTGAGTGACTTGTGGAGTATCAGTATTTTGAGAAATGATGAAATCTTGTTTTGTTCTCATAAATGAGTGTTGCTTCAACTTTGCCTTGAGAATAAATTCTGAGTTAAACCTTGCCATGACTTAGTATTAAAGTGTCATAAGTAAACTAACATGGGATTGTTTAATACTTCAGGAAGTTAAATTAAAAGTTGTATTCAAATAAAGTAACGTAGGGGTCACCAACTTGAGAGCAAGAAATTCTCTAAGTAGACAAGGGCAAGACTATCATTGCAAGTAAACTTTATAACACGATAACCCTAGCTCCTCTAGTGAACATTATGCCTTTCATGGTAAAATTTGTAAAATGACCCTAAGGTGAAATGAACTGTTATTTGTTTGAGGATAATAAGATTTAATAAACAGGAGAAAACAATTTTGAAACCACACAATCTCTCTCTCAGCCATTTGGAAAGTAAATTCTTTTACTCCTTGATAATACTTTTAGCGAAGCCTAAGTAAAGTTGTTGTTAAAACTGGTTAAGAGCCCTAGCTTCAATTTAATACTGCCAATAACTAATGAGGTCCTAAAAATGTTTCATCTCGACCTTCTTCCTCTAACCCTTTTTCAAGGCACCTTATATCTCTTCTCTTAAGTGTGTTGAACTTAAAACCATGTTGTCTTGTGAGCAAGAACGAACCTTAGTAGCGTTAGTGGTGAGCAGATGGCCTTGTGGAATTAAATTAGTCCCTTATTAAATAATGGAACTAAACAACTAATTGTCGTAAAGTGAAGACTTTTAGTGAACTTCTCTACAGTGTATAAGAAATTAACTCTGTTGGTAAGATGAATTTGTGCGAATCATATATTGAATCTTTCTGAAAACATAAGTCATGAGTTAAAGGGTGTTATATCAAAATAAGTAACCTTCAATCATTCTTACTGTGGCTTGCCCTATTTGTTAGAGTGATCTGTCGTTGGACTTCTATGTTGTCTGGTCAAAAACAAAGAAAGGTGTATTATCCTTGGGGTGTGAACGTTTCCGTGCTGACCTTGTGGTCCTCCCCGTAACAAGTGGTTCCTAGTGTTGGTTGTAACCTTGTGACGACATGTTGTGTCGTGTTATGTGTCAAGCAAGTCAAAAAAAAAAGTTATCCTGTATTTCACTGTGTTGTTCATGTGTGGATTTTGGGTCATTACATCTTTGCATGACCATCTTCATCGTTTTCTATACCAATAGTTATATCATCTCCTTCAAAAGTATCATCTTCTCCCAAGCATGGTTGTGATGGTTCCTGTATTCAGAAAATGAAAGAATTAATAATGTAAGAAATGTATGGTCATAAAATAAAATATTTTATCTAATACTAAATATGTCTATGCAAAAAGTAGTTCTTATAAAACATTACTGAATCTGACGTATCACTATTTTCATTTGATTTATTAATTTTTCCATCTTTTCATTCCTCATCTTTATAAAACCCTCTTTTCCAGCAAATTTGATTTCTTCTTCAGTAGGAAGTCTTTGATAGCGGCTCCACTTCATGAAAAAAATAATAAATGTCATCCACATTATAAACTAAATAAAATATCAAGATAAATTGAAAAATTAGAAATACTCACCACTGTAGCTTTTAAAGCTCGAACACCACCTCTTCCCAATTTGTGCATGTACCCATGTGCTTGAATTCGATCTCTAGTAACATATTTTAAATGTTCATATTTTTTATCCTTTCTACCACGCTTTGTCTCTTTCTTTAAAACATTCCATGTTTCTTTTCCAACATATGGCTCGGGGGTGTCTTTCCATCCTTCTTTAAGACCTTTTTGAAATATCCCCTTTTGTTATGAAGTTGATTGCATGCCATTGACTTCATCCACCTCTTATCAAAACAATGACCATATTCTGTAGCCATAAATTCTTCTAGTTCTTGTTTTTATCCTTCGATTGTTGGGGCCAAGGCTTGTCAATTGTTGGTCCAAATAACCTCATTGTATAATCATACAATGTTTGATAAAATTCTATCCCACCCTCCACATGTAGGACCTCCCCTTTACTATCCACATAAAGTGTTGCTTTCTTTCTCCTGTGGACTCTACCTTTTGTACATTTAATGTTTTATCATGGATTGAAGAATTAAGAGAGAGGGTGTTGTTTGTTGTAATATAATTAGATGGATGATCACAATTGGTATTATGAGATCTTCTTATAGTAGAAGATGTGTTGTTTGAAGGGATTTTTGAATGCCCATCGTTGATTTCATCATTGGTTGATGAAGGATTTGTTACACTATTCATGTTATCATTGATTCCATGGGTATCTGTGATACTATTGATTTGACTATTGTTTTGTTCAGGAGGACAATTGAGAATTCCTTTTGGAAAAGAAAATCCAATGTTAAGTCTATGGTCACGCTCTCTCAGTTCTAGCTCTTTTTCTTGAAGTTCTAACTTTTTTGTTGGATTTCTAACATTGCCCTTTGGGATGCAATTTTTCTTTCCTCCATTTGAAGAATTCTTTCTTCATGATCAAGGTCAATGTTTATTGAAACCTGTGGAATAAAAAAATTACGTTTACAATATATTGAATTTAAATATACATGACTATTATAACCAACAACAACATTAAAAAATAAGTTAGTGAAATCTAAGAATGTAAGGAAATAAATAATAAAATGCATATAATTATTCAATTGTATATAAAATTCAAGAGGAAGAGAGTACAAATGATTACCTGGTTTTGTATCATATTTGAGATAGAAGGAAAAATATAGGTAAAAGATGAATTTAGTTTCTAAAATTTGTACCTGCAACATAATCCATAAATCTTATGTGTGAGTATGTGAAAATTTAAAATATAGGGTCCAAAATTTTCTAAAAGCAAAAAATTATTAAAAATCGGAACATTATTTATCTTAACTATTAAAATCTAAAAAAGCTTAGATAATAAAGTAAATAAGAATTTTATTTAAATACAAAATTTTAAATAAAAATAATTATTTTATAAAATTATTCAAATACATGCACATAATTATAAATCTAATATTTACTAACATTATTTTGGATTAATAAAAATTAATATCTACTAATATTATTTTACAAATTGGTAATGAACCATTAAATATTAATATTACTCGGAAAAAACAATATTCAAATACATAATTTTTAACTAAATATATAAGTAATAACTATTAAAAATAAGTAATAATTTAAATATCATATAATTTTAGAATAAATCTATAAATATTTATTAAAACAAATAATTAATAATAGTTAATGCGTGACAAACAATAATTAATAACTTTAAACTACTTAAAATTAAACATGCAGTTTTAATTTTATCATACAATAATTAATAACTTCAAACTACTAAGAATTAAATATGCGGTTTTAATTTATCTCGCTAAAAATACATGCAGTTTTAATTTATCTCGCTAAAAATACATGCAGTATCTTAGTTTGCTTCAAATCTATTAATAATTAATTTCTAACCTTTTACATTACATGCAGTTTCATCTCATATCTATAAATATTTAATTTTTATATTCAAGTGTTTGCGATTTTTCGAGCTTCCGGATTGAAGACCAAGAAAAATAAACAGGTATTTTTTTATAGAATAAACCAGATGTACAGTTTATGTTTGTAAATTTTATACCCTACCTATTGAATTTTAAATATCTCTACAAGCAAGCTTGAATTGTATTTTTCTAGATATGGGGTATTTGCAAAGGTTGTGGCGCTGACTTTAGAACCACAAGTCTGCACTCATTAAAATAATTGCAGATATATTTCTTTTAAAACTGGCCTTGTTTACATAGATTTCTAGCTTTTAAAACTTACCTTGTTTACGCGCCATCAATTTATCAAAACCGACCTTGTAATTTTTTATTGGCAATTGATTTAATAAAAACATTATAAACTTTGCCTACATTTCAATCCTACAGGATCTCATTTATTCTGTAGATTAATGTTATTTGCGCCCTTTTATTTCCAGCAAATCTCTTTTCAGTATTGCCCTCCAAATTATGTACAGACGTATAACTCTGCTGCACTATTGATATAAATTAAGAAGGCAAGAAATATTTTCATATTTTAAATATCCAAAGCTAAATACATGGCTAAAAAAAATTAAAAAAGTTGAATCGACCTTTAAATTTAAAGAAGTAGTTGTTGCAGAATTAGCTAAGGTAGGAGAGGCTGACCGAAAGTAGAGGCCACCAAGATGTTGGGGAGATCGAGTTTGTGTTTTTCAATCTTACACATATTAATACCCACTACATTGTTATTTTTTAACAACTGTATCATCTCCTTTCTTCCCGCACATATTACTAGCCATCTAAATCAGCATGTTGATTTTCAATGCTAAAAACCCAATTGTAGTAATTACCGAAATCAACTTATAAAATTGCCTAAACCTAATTTCTAGAGTAATTACGAACTGTGTATAGCAAAATCTTATCTTCATATGTTAACCCATGTTATTGTAAAATATCTCATGTGTATGGTACAATATTTCTGCTCTCTTTTAACGAGTTCAGTATAGCTCTGCTAATTGTAATTACATCTTTGTAAAAAATCTCATGTCCATTTTGTTGTTTTTTTTTTGCCCTCTTTCAACCTATTGAACTATAAGTTATATTTGTGATAGCGAGTAGTGTATATCTGCCCAAATGTCAGTGCTTTACTTGTCAGATATGATGAAAGTATTTATATTTGTGGGAGTATTATCACTACTAATTACCAGTTGTAGCTATTACCGAAATCAATTGATAAAATTAGCACAACTTAAATGGAGACAGTTATAAACCACAACCCCATTCTCCCTAGTTTTGTCTTTTGCGATCACAAAATATGAGCTTGATTAATATTATGTTGCAAAAAAAATTTCTTAGAGTTATGATTGTTAAGCTAATTAAAATCATAATTTATCTTGGTTCTTTTTAAAGATTAATATTACCTAACTGTAACATTGTTATAATAATAACAAATCGTGTTATTTATTTTAATTGATTAGAATGTTCATTAAAAATTTTGGAACCTTTTCCCGTGATCTCAACTAGAGAATATATATGATAGATTATCCATGTTCATGCAAAGTAATAGAAAAATTACTACTACTTAGCAGTAAACTTAAGAGTTGAATATTTTTAATTTACCAGGATTTTTTAACCTTAAACTGTGCAGTGTTCCTTATTGTACAAGAAATTTCTAAATTCCTGAGACATAATGTGCATCGACTCAGGATGGATCACAAAATTTTTGACACGCTAAAGAATTCTATTTTATTTTATCAAATCTAGTGGCCATTAGAAGTTGGGAGCCTGTATTGGAAAGAACTTGGGCTTCCCAGGTTGAAAGGCATTTTATGAAGGAAAGTCGAGTTTTTTTGGCTTGGTAAGGACTAAAAAGAGCAGCCAAGTATCAATAGTTTTAGATCCCACTGAAAAATTATATAACCCCTCAAATAAAGAATAAGAGAAAAATAATCCATTAAAAGTTTAGGGCACAGATCATTGGATTTTCTAAAAATTATCAATGCTTACAGAAAAATAGTTTAGCAAAATAGTTGTGTACATAATGTTGAATAAGAGCTGTAAAAAACATTAATCCTTACCTTCACAAAAAAAGTCCGAGTCTAGAAACCTTCTCCCTTCTCCTACTTCTGCAAATTTCTGCAACATAAGTGAATACGAGTTTCAAATGTATTTGAAATGCTTTTTTTTAGGTTTACACCATAAATCATGGAAAATATTGTGGAAGATGGACACGGGAAAGACTACTAAAAGTTGAATCCCATAAATTATGGATAGACTCGAGTTGGAAAGATAGATACTAAAACTAAACTTACAGTTGTCATTAAGTAATAACTAATATTTATAAATACTAGTTTTAGTGATCATGAATCAAACAAATAATATTAATGTTGAGAAAAGTATGCTCAATAATATAAATAATAAATAATTAAATATTTATAATAATTTATTATAAAATAAAAATTGAAATATATAAGATTTTATGTTTATGGATTTTTTCAATGATAGTTTTTACTAATAAATAATGATAGTGGTTTAGTATTAATGGTATTAGTTATATTTTTATTTTTATAATAATGATTATACCTTAAGGATGTTTTAAATGATTAAAGTATAAATGTTATAAAAACCACAAACTTAAGTCATAAAATTATTTTTCTACATTTTATATACATATTTTATGTGGAATTATCTTTAATATTTTCATAAATTTCTAAAGAAATTAAATTTTAATTGTGTTGGCTTCTTATTAACAAATAATTAAACCATTAAATTTGGCATTAATTCTATAGAGTTATATTTTATTAATGTTATATACAAATTATTTATATATTTATAAAATTATGCATTTATAATAGTGAAATAGTATTAAATACTAAGAGTTATCATTTTTAGTCTTTATAATTAATATATAATTATTTGAAATTTTGTAGATTATAAAATGCCTACTAGTTCCAATGATAGTGATTCTAGTGGTGGTCCTCAACCCTACACTAGTGATTGGTATGAGCAAAGTATATATTGTGAATGCTTCAAATGTAAAGGACGCGTAGAAGATGGAGACGTTCTATAGTTATTTCTCACTTGAAATTAAATGGTCATATGGAGCCTAATGACATGGTATGTATGGAAATTTTATTTTACTTGTCTTGTTTCCAGTTATGTGGTATTATTTACTTTCACCTTCTCCTTGCCAAATTATTTAGTAATATAAAATATTTTTGTAGGTTCCCAATGTTATTCCACCTAGTACAACTAATACACATGTGGAAAACATAAACGATAACGACATAATGAATGATGAAGTTCCAAACATGGATCCATCTATTGATGGTTTTCTTCATGACATTTTCACTGAAAAGGACTCTGAATTGAATGAAATGGCAAGGAAAATGTTGTATGAAAATGCAGATATATCTGTATTATCAACAATATTTTTGTTATTGAACATAAAGGCTATATTTGGGTGGTCAGACACTAGCTTTACTGCTTTGTTGAGGTATGAAAATTTAATAACTAAAAATTACGTTTCTCGAAATTTCCCTATATAGACAATGTTAATCATGTTTTATGATGATTTCATACATAAAATTTTCATATTATTTGATTCGTGTGTTCTTTTCATGTAGAGTTCTTTATGCCAAGGTTCTTCCGAAGGGTAATCATCTTCCTCAATCCTACAAGGAAGTGAAACACTCTTTAAAAAATATAGGATTGAACTATAATGTTTACCATGCATGTCCTAATGATTGTATGTTATACTATGGTGAGAAAGAATCATTACAAGAATGTGATGTATGTCATACTAGTAGATATGAGCATCAAGGTGTTGTTGAGTCAAAAAAATTTCCTCGGAAAGTTCTTCGCCATTTTCCTTTAATTCCTCAACTCAAGCAAATGTTTAAATGTAAAGAATTAGCAAAGTTCATGGGTTGGCATTTTGAGAATAGAAGCAATGATGGAACCTTATGAATAGTAGGGGATGGCAAGGCATGGAAAGAAATTGATGAGAAATGGCCAGATTTTTCACGTGAGAAACGAAATGCTAGAATTTCAATAGCTATGGATGGGATTAATCCATTCTCAATTCAATCATCGGGATGGTCTACATGGCCAGTAGTTGCAATCCTCAATAATATCCCACCATGGATGGCGATAAAGAAGGAACATATAATGTTGACTCTAATTATTCCAGGTGATTAACCTTCCTAACTTATATCTTTGATTTCTTTAATGTCATATGAAATATAAAATTTATAAAAATATCTAATTATTTTTAACTTATTTATGGTTATAGGAAAGTATCAAGTATGTAATATGGATGTATATTTGAGACCCCTCATTGATGAGCTTAAACAATTATGGGTGGGATTTGAAATGCATGACATATCAAGGCCTATTGGGAGGAGAGATTTCTTCTTTCGAGGCATGATGTGTTGGACCATTCATGATGCCCCAGGGTTATCTTTATGTTGTGGTTAGTGGATATATAATATATTTTTGAGATTTAATATTGTGAATAGTTTTATAATTGTTGAAAATACTTGAAATATTATATTGACATAATTGTATAACATGACTACAGGTATTCAAACAAAAGGGAAAGTTGGGTGTCCATCATGTGGATTTCAAACAATTGTGAGACACTCAAAACACTTAAAGAAGGATATATACTATGAATATAGACAATTCTTGCCTATTAATCATCCATACAGAGTAAGAAAACGAAATGATTTTAACACGAAACCAGTAAGAGAACCTATTCCAAAGGTTTTGACTCCAAATGACTGGTATATTGCTTATCATGATGGTGGAGGTGAGGAAAAATATATATATATTTTTGATACTTTTAAAACTAATATTGATTATAACACTAATTTATAATTGTTTTCTTTGTGTGAAGAACAACTACCCCCAGGCATGAAAAGGTACTCAATATTTTATGAACTTGAGTATTATAGGAGTATGCCCATTGTACACCTACTTGATGTTATGCACATTGGATGCAATGTATCGAGATCACTATGGAATCTTATCATTGGAAAAAAGGAAGATGGAATACGGTTGAGGAAAGACCTTGAAGTGAGTAAAGTCATGCGTCCTTTATGGCCAAATCCTGATGATAACACATTCCCCCCTTCTCCTTGGAGATTGAGCACTGAGGAGAAAAATCATATCAATGAAGCCATAAAGAAAATAAGGTTCCCTACAGGTTATGGTGCCACAATCAAGAATTGTTTCTCTAGAGCGAAAAATGAGGATCTTATAGGACTAAAAACACATGATTGGCACAACCTGATTAAGGTGAGGTTTATATTTAAAGTAAAAATGCTATTATGTTCTTCAAATTTAATTGAGATAATTAATTTATATATCTAGATAACAAATGTACACTTCTTTGTGACAGGTTATACTTCCCATTGTTATTCCAAGAACCTTTGATCGAAATATAACCAATGTTATATATTTCTTATCAAAATATATCAGGTAAGCATAAAATATTTAGTTCTATCTAATAGATCTTTTATATACAATTATAAATTAATGTTAGTTAAACATTATATTTCAGGTTTCTGTCCTCAAAAGAGATTAAAATGGAAGACCTTATATATTGGAAGGAGAAAGCACCTATATTAATGTGTACACTTCAAAAGTATCTTCCTACTGTATATTTTGATCCACAAGTCCATTATCTCATACACCTTGTTAATGAGATAGAATATTGTGGTCCAGTCGCATCAAGATCAATGTGGCTTGTTGAGCGTTTAATGAAGGTAATGAAGCATTTTGTGTGACAAAAGGCTCGACCAGAGGGTTCTATTGCAGAGGGTTACATCACATTCAAAGCAATGGTGAATGTTAGTTCTAATTACTTACCGATTTTCATTCTAGTATGCAAAGCATTCGGGTTCTTCACAACCAGATATACTAACAAGTGAAGTACTACAAGGAAAAGGGAGGTTAAGAAAAGTGCGAGGTATGCATCATGGTTTATAAAATATTTAGTGGTTATATATTTTATCCTTTATATATCCTTATATTAATTTTAATAATTTAATAAATTTCACTTACAGATGGAAATGAGTATGAGAAAATACACCTCTATGTTGCTCATCATGTAAAATGCATGGATAAATGGATAGATCTATACAAATCAAAGAAGGAAGAAGCTGACACAATTGCATATAGAAGAGCATCTAGAAGGATTGGATCCATGAGTCGAGTCCCACAGTTACCTGAAAATCATAAAAATACATGGCCAGATAAATGCCCATGGGATTGGTTGAGAGATAATATTATTCAAGAAAGTAAAAGAGATCCTCTTAATATATCAAGGGAAGAACTAGAAATAGTAAATGGAATAAATCTAGGGAAGGTATGTGCATGCTTATATTTTATTTCCTTTTTAAATTCTATTCAAATAAAAATGTATTTTAATCAAGGTTTAGGAATAAGTTATTAACATTGTAGTGTAAATATTTTATTTTTCTAGGTGAGACATTACAAATCAATGTGGGCATATGGTAAGCACTTTCGAATTGAGAAGATGGATAAGCTTAGGCGTACATTTGATTGTGGTATATCAGCATATTTTGATGTGGTGGATTCTAGTGAAATTGAAACAAAGATGAAGTACTATGGAATTTTGGAGGACATTATGGAACTTGACTTTAGGACCTTTAGGAAGGTTATATTTCTAGTAAAGTGGTTTTCATTGATTGAGAAAGGAAATAATAAAACAATTTATATGCATAGAAATGGTTTTCCTATGATTAAAACATCAGATTTTATGCACACAAATGAGCCATATGTATTCCCAGAGCAATGTGAACAAATTTTTATCATCCAAGATATGCAAAATCAAAATTGGTCTTTTGTCATAGAGCACAATCCAAGGTGGAATCGTCATGCATCATTTTTAAACAAAAATAATGTTGATAATGCATATGAGGATGGAACACATAGTACTGAGGAAGTTGAAATAGTGGACGATATAGGAGAACATGTACAGGAACAAGAATTAGAACATGTTGAGAACACATATGAAGATATACAAGAAGAAGAAGGTCAAGAAGAGTGTGATGGAGAACAAAATGGGGAGACAGAAAGCATAGGTGATGAATATGATCCAACAATTTATGATAATCTTGTGGATGATGATATCATGGATGAGAGAGAAGACTCTGGGATAAATTTGTTTATTGATTTAGGAGAATTTGATGTTAGTTCAGAGCAATATCAAGAGTTGGCTCAAGATGAATTTGATGTTTATCATGAAGACATGCAAGATGAATGATCAATAATAAGTTTCATAAATTTGTATTGTATTTTATTTTTCTTTGATAAATTTGAACACATAATTTAAGTATTCTATTATTGACTTTCTCCAACACGTTTTGTATAAAATATTATTTTTATAGATATTTATCAATAATTATATGTAACCTTATTAGTTTTATTTATTAATGTATTAAAAATAATTTAAAATGAAATGCTAAATTAATTATATATATATATATATATATATATATATATATATATATATATATATATATATATATATATATATATATATATATATATATATACATATATATATATATATATACATATATATATATATATATACATATATATATATATATATATATACACATACATATACATACATATATATATATATATATATATATACATACATATACATACATACATACATACATATATATATATATATATATATATATATATATATATATATATATATATACATACATACATATACATACATACATATATATATATATATATATATATATATATATATATATATATATACACACACACACTCCATTATGCATTGAAAATATAACTGAAAATAATAATGTAATTAAAATAATTAAATAATATTAAATGGAAATATATAATTTATTTATTTTAACTTATATTAAACTTTGTAACACAATTTTTCAAAAATGTTATTAACTAGTTATTACTATTAAACTTAATTATGTTATAATTCAATGTAACAATTTATATAAATTATTAAACAAATTATACATACATATGTATATATATAGTAATTAAATATTACATTAGTCCTTTAGAAATATGTGAAATCAAGTACTTCACTTAATTTTTTGAATTTCATATATGTCTTTTTAAAATATGTAAGCAAATCTAAATTTTGGGTAATGTGGAATTTTCAAAGTATTTAATGTGGAATTTAACAATTAATATAATTTTATCTTGAAGTTGTCAAAATTTTCTTATGAATAATTGTGGTGGATAATTTTGTGATAAATTTTATTTTAATTATTTAATAAAAATGTGGATTTTCTATGAAGAAGGTTTGGAGATGTAATTTCTCTACAAATTAGAATCAATAAAATTAAATTGTAGAACATCCACAATTTTATAGAGATGCTACAAGTATTTATAATTCTTCTAAATTGTGGCAATTATATGGAATAATTGTGGAACAATTATTTTATAAAAAATGTGGAATTTCTATAATAAAAATTTGAAGATGTGATTTTTCTACAAATTATAAACAATATAATTATACTATAGAAAATCCACAATAATTAAAAACATTAACTAGATTATCATAGAGATGCCATAATTATTCTACAATTATGACAAATTGTGGAAATTTTGTAGAATAATTGTGGTAAAAAGTGCTTGTTTGTTGTAGTGTATATTACTTAGGAAAAGCATCCGCAGTGCTTGTTTAAGGTCGATGGGGATGTAGAAGGATTAAATGAAACGATTAAAATACTAATAAATGCAATTAATGTGTGGTTTATGAAATCTTAATATAAACTAAATCTTTTGTAAACAAAGAATAACAACTATGGCTCGGCCAAAGAAATACATATAAATTTAATGCACAACATGAATGTGTTGAAGATTTTGAGTGTTCTTTGATAAGCATGTATGAAATAGATGTGGCATATATGATGCCTATGTATGCAACGCCTACTTATTGTTGGTGTCATAGGCAAGTGGTAGATGCATTCCATAATTAGTTTGAGAAGCATTCATATCAAAAATTTAAAGATAAGTATTTTATGTGAAAACAATGGAAATAAATGCAATTTAATTGGAGTTATTAGAGACATGCCTAATGTTGCTAATTGTAGATAACGTTTGTATACGTTTCTCTTCAAGTAGTATTTGTTTGATCTACTTTGTTGTTTTAATTTTAGAGTAGCGCTCAAAAGCGAATGGTGGATATATTCTCTAAAAGTTAATAGACTTAACTCGTGATTATGTTGTGAGAGATCTACTCTACCCTTTTGGGTTTCTAGTTCCAAGTATTACGACTATCTAGAGCTCTATTTTAATGCATTCATAATGAATAAAGACCTTCTTTTCATTCCATAACAAGTTTTGCATCTCATAAGAATTGATGTGATGTTTTTGTGTGGCTTATATCTGCCCTCTAAATTGTGTTATTGTTCTCTTATCTTCCTCTATTTTTGTGATACACTATGTGAGGATGGAATTGTTGGGTTTTATTGCACTATGTCAATCATGGGTAAGAAGAGAGCGACACCCAATTCTTCTAGTGCACCAGCATTCATGTTTATTTTAAGTTTCCTTCCCCTTTCCTCTTGCAATTGTTATCTATGTTTATATTAGTGGTAGCATCAAAGTAGCTAGGATAAGAACCAACTTTTTTTGGAGGTCTTCTTTAAAGGAACCAAGGTCCTACATTTTGGAAGTGTTCACATTGTTGCTACTTAGACCCTAATATTTATTTGGTGCTCTTGGGTGTAGACACTTTCGAGAAGAAAATAGGTAATTCTCAATAATAATTGTCGAATCGTGTGTGCCATGTGTTTAATGTGCGGTGAGGAGTGTGTTTGTGTAGTGATGATATGTGACCTAGTGACGAAGTGTGTGCATGATCCTATAGCCAAAGCATATATCATGAAAAGATGAGTGTAGGAGTGATGATTTATCCTAAAGTGTATATCACTACAAGATGAATAGAGGGAGTGGTGATGTATCCTAAAGCATATACCACTACAAGATGAAGGAAGAGGTGACCATTTAGCCTATAGTGTATGTCACTAACCTAGTAATGTCACATGATAGAAGGTTGAATGATGAACGTGTGAGTATGATAAGGTCTATTTGATTTGTAAACCCTCGACAATCGAGTATGGACCAAGGAACTAAAGTGTGTCATAGGGTAGTGAGTGCAGCGCATAGAAGAAGATGTAGGATGTGTGATGATTAAATGACCATGTGATGAGAAAAATGTGTAAATATGCAATGTGTAGAATGTAATGCAAGATGTGCGAGATAACATAATAGTGTGAGGTGTGTGTTATGTAATATTCATGATGGGTAGTATGTAATGCGAGACTCATAGACAATAATAATGTGACATATATGTGTGATGAATAGTGGTATGGCATGTAGAATATGAATGATGTGTAAATGTGAAAATGTCGAAATGATGTAGACTAAATGTAGAATGTAGAATATAAGATGTAAGACATGTGATGTGAGATGTGTAAAGAGACACAATGTGTAATACCTATTGTGTAGTGTGTGTGGGGTTCATGTGTATTATGCCCTCAATGGTCAAGTGTGAACCGAAGCAAAAGAATGTGTCATCGGGTAATGGTCGATACTAGTATGAGTGTGATAAGCGTGTAATGTGATGATGATGCAATATGCATATGCTAGAAGCATATTATGTTGTGATGTATGATGTTGTTAGGTTGGGGAGTGTTGTGTGAATGTTATGCCCCCAAGTGTGGAAGATGTAGAATTGATCATGTAATGTCATCTAAGACATCATCTGTTTCAGGGTCAAAGTCATATGGATAAGAATTGGTTACTTGATAAGCAATAGTGTCTAGTTGATCACATAATGAGCCATTGAGGCATAAGTTGTACATACCCATGGAATATTCCTCATCAGTGAAAGGAGGAAGTGGAAAACCATGTGCATACCAGCATGAGTGATATTTTGTGTATAGCTAAGAAAGGAACTATTGCAAATAAAGATACGACCAAAAGGCATGGGGAAAGAGATGTCTATATGATCAAGATCAAGAGTGCCCCCAATGTAATCAAGCCATGATTGCCCTAATGTAATTGGCGTAGATCGAGGCTTGCATGATAAATAGACTATAAGATGGAATACACACAATCTATATGTAGACGTAATAGTGATGAAGCCATAATATAGATGAGGAACATGAGTAGGAGGGTAGAGGTCCTCAAAAGTGAAACTAAGTTGAGATAGACCATTGTGTGAGAAAATGGTGTCATCACAAATAGGATCAAGTGGAATGTGTTCCCAATATGAATCATTCATGAAAATTATACAAGTAAATGGTGGTCGTAGCGGAGGTAGTACATATGAAGGTGTAGGTGATAGAGCAACATCCATAGACTGGATAGGCCCCTGATAAAGAATCATAGCAGTAGTAGTAGGTGGTGTAGAAGAGATTGCATCCATCACACAAATGACATCTTCAAGTGGTGGCATATGAGGTAATTCATCCATTGGTTGAGGGTCATCGGTAGTGCTAGTATGTGGAATAGAAAGGGTGGTATTAGGATCTCGGTCACAATATTGGAATGCATCATAGTTGCAGTATAGTATATTCTTACCATCATGTACCATCATGTATGAATTTAACACATTGATGTATAGTAGAAACAATGTGACCTACACATGGGCGCTTGGGATGGCATGGAGCCATAGTCTACAAGTAAAGGAGATAGATTATATGATATATTGATAATCAAATCATAATATGGAAAATCAATGATGAAGAAAATGATATTGAGGGTTTTGGTCCTAGAGTAATAGGAAGAACAATGTGACCTGACTAGACATGATAAAGAGTGAGGATCCTATAGCGTGAAGATGGAGTACGGGTTCACCAACCATCATATGCACGAGTGAGAGGGATGATGGACTAATGATTGCGAGAGGAAAGACCTAAATTTTCAAGGAATGACATAGGAGATATATTAAGTTCAAATCCATTATCAATTAAAGTGCACTTAATGCCCATATTGATAATGCAAATCATAATATGCAAGGGTGGGTCATTATCAAAAGTGTTTAAGTCGGTGGAAAGATTATATTTAAATGATAAGTGTTGAGAAAATGCATCTACAAAAATTTGATAAAAAATAAACATATAAGCATGATGGGTCAGATTCTCCCCAAAATGCCAGCAATGGCTAGCTTATTAATCGTTTGCACTACTTTCGAGTCGATGCATATCAATGGGCACGAATGTGGGTAGTAGCTAGAAGATGTTGGACTCTATACCTTACATCAAGATGCACTACAAAAGAAAATAATAAGTGATTGAGATATTCACATTTTCTACTAGACTTATTCTTGGATGATAAAGAGTGAGGATCCACACTATACAAAATTTTAATTGTGGCGTGAAGATGGAGTACGGGTTCACCAAAATGATTAATTAAAATTTGAATTTTAAGAGTTAATATAAGAAGTACAATAGTGAAATAAATGTCTAAATTAAATAAGGAAAGTGACCTAAATACAATCGATCTCTACATTATGAAAATATGAAACCCTAAAGTGCAAGAATGGTTAGATAGAGCTTAAAAAGTTGATTGACATGATGCCTCGAGATGTTATATTATCATTTTATGTGTTAAAAAGAATAAACTAGATGACCCTGGATGCGAGAATGAATACACAGGTGATCTCCAAAACACGAGATCTGGAATAGTAGGCTAGAATGGGGCGCCCGAGAGAGAAGGACATGGGTATGTGAGTTTTGTTGAGATTTTTGAGCTGGCCTGCACTGTGGGCACCCTAGTTTGAGAATCTGGGTGCCATTCTGGTATGTGAAAAAGCTTTACCCAAACCTACCTCCAATTACTTTTCACTTGTATCATTTAGTGATTGTCTATGTTCACTTGTTGTCACACTAGTTCTATAGTCGTAGAAATCGGTTGTATGTCAATCATTTAAATCAATAATGAAGATGAGACAATAAAAATCTATGTAAAACCCTAAGATACTCATAACTTTAGTATCAAACCACTAAAAATAAAAATAAATATGCATAAATGAAGGGGTTGTATTCTCCTCAAATGCCACATGCCATGGTGGCTTATTAATCGATTCGATCGTTAAAAGCACTACATCTCAAACCCGATGTAGTTCTATGTGTTTTTTTGTGTGTGCAATCATGCCCTAGTTTACTCTTGTGTCGATCAATACATCAACCGTTTGATGCTAATCAATGGGCCATAATGTGTGTTTAATAACTATGTGTATAAATGTAATAAAATGGTGTATTGAATAGAATAAACTTTCCTCCTATGCGGAATATTATGTAGATTATCATGTATGAAAAATGATATATTAAAAAAAAGTACCATGACGTAGGATATTATAGAACTAGCCTTGTGCCTTGTAATGGAGCTAGATAAATGCAAATGGGGCCTTTTTTTAAAACAAAAATATTAGTTATCTTTACCATGGATGTAGCCTTAGGTGAGGATAGTAGTTCTTAGTGTTAAAAATTAAAATTAATGTCAATTTTCTTATTATGGGCTCATAACTTTATATTTATATGGTTCTCTTGTTCTAATTTCATAATTAACCTCTAAGAAATTGTGACTACTAAAAATTTGATAAAAAGCTCAAATAGCTTTTTTATGGAAAGTGCCAAAAAAACCTACTTTAATGCGGGTAAGTGTAAAATTTAGTCATTTATAATATCGCCTAAATGGGACAAGAGTGCTTACTAGGGTCACCAAAGTCAAAGATAAAAAGTGATGCCGACAATTTTTTATATGTAATAATTTTAGGAAGAACTCTATTGGGTGAGTAGATGCGAGAGGATACTTATATTTGGGTTGTGGTACGACATCAAAATGCAAAGTAAAATGACCAAAAATTTACATGGGTTAATTAGTACTTTCTTCTCTCAAAAACTATATGAATAGTAGTATGAGACCAAGACTAAATAGTGTCTAAAGTGCGTGATTTTGTGACTACAAAAACAACATACTTAGACTTGTTTATCAAAAACACTTAACCTATAAAAAGGGGCAACCATTGATATCTAAAGTACGTAAAAAAATAGAGACATTCCTCACAAAAACAACATACTTAGACTTGTTTATCAAAAACACTTAACCTATAAAATTGATAAAGGTTTTCCACTACCAAGGCTTAAAACATAGGCCATCCACAACTATGTCAATAACTACCTTTTTTGGGATTTAAGTTTTAAATGATAAATTGTGTCCTTACTTTTCAAAAAAATATAATCGGAAGGCATTCCAAAAGGTGTTTGTCTCCAAGGGTGAATAACCATCTATGAGAAAATAATTGTCAATTAAGCTTGAGGGCCTACACCCAAGCTTCTTAAATAAAGAGGTTTGGGAGCCTTTGAACCCTTTGTAACGCCTAACACAATGAATATGATGATGAAATTATGAATGGAGTGATAACAATAACTCGATAAAAAAATATAATCAATGGTGGAAACACCAAGACATCTAACTCCTATAGACATCTAAAGTTGGTAATTTAGCACTTGATAATGTGATTAGTATTGACTTAATCCCTTGAATCATGACTTTTATGTTTTAGTATACTTATCGTGTGTCTCAATTGAATGTAACTTATCAATATCATTTTACATGTATTTTTAGATTTGGTTATTGGAGCACTTATCTAGATTATTTTGATTACATATTAGTTTCTAAGTTCTCTATCCCCTATTAAGGTTTTCAAACATTAATCTGAATAAATCATTTCATGAACCCTCTTATTTATCGAATCCTTTACTGTTTAGCTTAGGTTCTCTATCATGATTAGGCCTTTTGTTACAAACCCTAATTATTAGGTTTTCAATTGCCACTTGTTATCCATTACTTTTTACACGTTTCTATTCCTTAGCATAATCTTATAGTTTTTCATCCTCTCCAGGCTTTCATGGCTTGTTGTATCCATGCCATGTCATTATATTGTGGCTGAATAATGAACAAACCTATGCGTATTTAACCCATATCCCTAGTATATGTGAGGAGGATATTGGTAGTTTAAATACACATGATATGTATGTTTTGTTGAATATCCAAGTACTTACGATCCTGAGGATGATTACAATAACAATCTTAGTGATTGTGGAAATTTTGTATCTCTCATTATCCCTTCTTTTAATGTTTCAATCAAATTGAATGCTAAAGATAGATCAAATGATTTTATTTCCTTTCCGTCTCTTGAAATAAATAATAACAAAGCTTTGGATCTCATTCCTTCTCATCAAAGTAGAGTGAATGATATAATTCGATGAGCTACAACTCTTTCTTTTATCGAGAAGATACATTTTATTCTATAATTACAGACAAATCAATTAAGTTAACCAACCTAAGTCATCTTCTTGCTTACCTTCATAATTCCACATATCATTTCTCAACCGTATCTCTTTCAGTGTTCACATTGCACTACTCTGTCCCATTGCTATTTATAACATTTATAATACCAAACTTTATAACACAAATTAAAAATCAATGATACTAGTTATAGCTGTTCGGTACAATTGGAGGACGTACAGCTTAAAAGCAAATTATTTTCTGAATGTTAAACAATTTTTTTGTAGGTCTTTCAATTGAACGCGTGTTTAAGTTAGAAAGTTTTTGAACCATTTGACAGAAGCCTTGGGAATTCTGTTTAGTTTGTTGTTGAAATCTACAAAGTAGAGACCGAATCTTGAAGTGTAGCCTGATCCCCATTCCCAGTTGTCCAGCAATGACCACACGAAATATCCACGTACATCACATCCATCCTCTCTGAAAAAGTAGTAAAAAAGTTTCAAACCCATTAATATTGTTATTTATGATCCAATACTTGATCAAGGTGTAATGAGCTTACTTGATTGCAGCAGAAAGGTTGGAAAGATAGTCTGCGTGATAGCGTATCCGTTTTTTATCATTCAGCGCCGTATTCAAAGATATAAAAATGTTGTTGGGGTCGTCCATTCCTGCGGAATAAGGAAAACTCATAAAGACATTAAACTGTGAGATCTGTACATTTAACTGAGGCAGGTTCTACCGTTTTCAGTGATGATGACAGGAGGATTGCCATAGCGGTCTTTGATATAATTCATCAAACTTCTTATTCCCCGAGGAACAATGTACAACCATATCGATGATGCCTGCATTAATTAGCGGTAATATCATGAATTATTTTGGTCATGCAAATGGTGTCTCAGAAATGAAGCAACAGTTACCTTAGGACCAATAGCTCTGCCTTTTCTGAAAGCTGGTGAGAAAAAGAGAAGGAAAAACCATTCATCAGAAGCAATAATTAGAATGAAGAAATAATTAGAGGGAAGGTATCTCTGAATCGTGAGAGAAAAGAAAGAAATAGAGGACTGACGGAGGGTGACGGTCCCGGAATCAGCGAGCGTGTCGTTTAAAAGCAGTCCGATGATATTTGTTTTGTTGGAAGTGGCATAATAAGTTGTATAATGGTTCACGCCAACGAAATCTAACGACCCTTTTACAAGATTGGATTCTTCACCAGAAAAACTAGGCAAGCGATTGCCCACCCTCTCTCTCATTGATCTCGGATATTCGCCAAAAACATGGGATCCATAAACCTGTAAATGTATATATTCCTTGAGTATATACAGCTCACCTTGATTTACTCATTCCTCAATAATGTATATATCATTTATGGTTATTACTTACCATCCAAACTGAAAATCTTGGGCTCTCTGCGTTGCGGCTATGTCTTCTAAAGAATTCCACTTGGGCACGTACCATATTACGTCCAGAGCAATGCCGATTCTTCCGCCTTGCTTTGCCTGCAGAGCTTCAAAGATTAAAATGGGTAAATCTATTCGATGATGAGATATGAATCCATTAGAAAATGAAGAATTGGTTTGTACCTTATATTTGTTTCTGTATATGTCCACAGCTTTGGCATGGGAGAGAAGAAGGTGATGACCCACAATATAGGGCTCCGTGGCGGAATTTCCAGCTGTGCAGAAAGTATGGAGGAGAATAGAACATCTTCCAGGTGCTTCCAGGCCAACATCATAGCCTTGAAATGCTAAGGTGTGCGGCTCGTTAAATGTAATCCAATTCTTCACTCTGTCTCCGAATTTCTCAAAGCACGTTTCTGCAAATCTTACATAGTCTGATCTGAAATGTAAATTTAGCTAAAATTATCAATGCACTTTACTCGGTTAGATAAACAATATTCAAGTATAATAAGGAAGCTTACACAATTTGAGGTTGCAGCCAACCATTGTAGGCATCTTCAAGTGCTTGAGGAAGATCCCAATGATAAAGTGTCACGTATGGCTCGATTCCTAAGCCACGCATTAACTAAGTGATTATTGATTTTTTCAGACCCATTTGTAATATCCAACAAATATAGGATCATAACTATCGATCAATACAGATTATAGACTATGCAATTGAATATTGAAAAATCGCCACGAATCTATAGAAATTATTAATCCGTTGCATTTCGGTCCATTAAAATAGTGACTACTACTCATAAATAAGTAGTATTGTGACCTTTCTCCAACAGTGCATCTATGAGCTTATTGTAATGATCCACTCCTGCTTGGTTGATTTCCCCACTGCCAGCTATCATGAAACCATGGCTTCAACTCATGAGCATGCTGCATTATCATGAAGAGAAATAAATAAAACGAGAGTCAATTAAATATATGTGGGTTCGGCTTACTAGGAAATATGCGCGACCAAGATATAGAAAACCTGTAGGCGTCCATCCCCATATCCGCCATTAATTGAACATCCTCCTACAAAAAATATTATTATTTTTATAATATTATACCCATATTCAAATCGTTTGGGTTATCAACTATAAAAGTCTCTTACATTATATCGATGATATTGGTCCACTGCAATGTCTGCGTTGCTGAAATCAATTACCCTTCCTGCCATCAAATATTTATATTAAATCATTTGAAAATAGTGACATCCAGGTCTGGGAAGAACACCTTGGCACTAAGTCTAAGGAGATGCAGCCATACGGAAAAGTCTATCCGTTACATAGGTTATAACACAGCCATATGTCATTATAAAATGGGTTTGTTTTATATTTACCGTTTAGTTGATGCGAAAATGTGTCCCATATACTCGGTCCTCTCCCATCCTCTATCACTGCTCCCTCATACTGCAAAGCCAGTACACAAGACTATTATGATATTTTGATTAATATAAATATTGAAATACTACAATACTGATAGTATAAATATTTCAAAGTAAGAACAACAACACAAATATGAACCTGGAATGCCGAAGAAGCAGTGCCAAATACAAATCCGGAAGGAAAACTCTTCCGACTGATATCTTCGTGTGTTGGCTGGGCAACAGTGAGAGATTGCAGCATTATACTATGAATACTGCTCATCAGTAACACAACAACTATATATGGCATCGTCATGGCAATCCTAATAAACTTGATTTCATGCTTCATATCATCAACTATATATGGACAAGAAGTAAAAGTAAGCCAAAATTTCATAATCAAAATATTTATCGTTCCATCGATGATACGCTTTGCTAGTGAGGTTTAAACTTACACGCACCAAATATTCAAAATGTGTATATCAGGCTGCTTCTTGTTTTCTCAGTGACGACATGATTTGCAATTAGTGGTTAAGAGGAAGGTTACGTAACAATGTATCATTTCCTCAAACGGCCATTTGCGCGGCAGAATAAAAATATCGCTCTAATGTTGACATGATTGTTTGGGATGAAAGGAACCAAGTGTCAAGATTTGTTGCGTGGCACAAATGAAGATGGATACCAGTAGCACAGGTTTCGTGCGTCAATAATTATAGCGTGCTGTCGGTTGTGCTCAATACTCGAGAGAGACGTCTCACCAGTGTTTTAGGAGTTGATAAGGTTTATACCTGTTTTATATGTTATTTGTTTCTAGTACAGACAAACATTCTGCCGCGCCATATTAATCTCGTACAAAAATCAACAATATTGTTTGATCAGATTACCAATTTGCACTTACAAAGCTCGACTGATTACTTACTGAGAACCACACGTATGTCCTAACCTGAGCAGTTGCCAAATGGTCATTGGCTTTATCCATGCTGTAAGTCTTAAACACACCGGTAGCTATATCTATGAGTAATATGGTCAACTCTTCACACGTTCTTTTGCTTATTAATCTTTAATGACATTGTTGTAAGCTGCTTTTGTATTTGTGATTATTGCTTTAAATCACAAATTAGTAAGATTTCCCAAGTTCGAAGTTGAGTGTGTAGGTTACCAAAAATAGCCCGTGGGGTATTTTGGACAGCAATTTGGCAACCTTTAGAGATAATCAGTTGCCTTCTACAATCCATTAGGCATGGAGTCAGCCCTCAGCCCTCTGAATTGTAAAATCTGATTTTAAAAATTAGAATTTTCACCCCTAAACTTGTATGAGCCCAAAACTAACTTGTAGTGTTCCCGAAGACCGATTCTTTGGGATTCCATTGATGAAACTTGTGATTATCCCAAAAAATCCATTTTGTAGCCAAAGAAGGAGCATCAAAGGATTCTAGATTTAATTGAATTGAGCCACCGACTAACCACCAAGACCGCACCAAAATACCTCACTTCGACTATAAATTAGTTGTTCGAATTGGAAATGCAACCATAAGGCACAACACTATGTGCAAAAGAAAAGAATTATGCATGGCCAAATGGAGCATGCAGAGTATGCAAAAGCACTTATCACAAAGCAAACTATAACACCAACAAGACATGTACTCAATAACACTTGGAGGAAATGAATCTAAACAAATATGCACAATGTAGAATTTTTGCTTCAGATGCAATGCTTTAGATAGATCCCATTGACCAGGATCAAAAGTTCATCTCTATCCAATTTTTCCAATTGGAAAGTATTGTTTGATTTGCATTCTAGAGATCACATAAGGGCCGCTCCACATTGTGTCAAAATTTTCATGTTTACTGGCTTGGCTCTATCTTAATCACACTTGAGCACAAGGTCTCCTTGAAAATTCCTGGCCACCGCTTTCTGTCAAAACATTTATTGATTTGAGCCTAAGTCAACTCCATTTCTTGCATGGATTGCCTTCTCATTCTTGGAGCTCCATGAGCTTTGCATATCTAATATCCATTGTTCCAAACTCAAATAATTCTAGCTGTTTGATGAAGTCTATGTTTTTAGCGATGAGGGGCTATGTTTTTGGTTCTTGGCGGATGATTTACTAGAAGGCGTACTAGAAGATGTTTGCATATTGCAACCATTTTTTCTCTTCCAGGATTGATTATGTTATGCGTTGTTTCCCAAAGGAAGGGGGTTGAAATCTTGTATTAATGAATGTTGATGGATATGCAGGATCTAGTAGTTCCAAATCCTTGTGCAATATTTGAACTCTTTAAAGGTTCTTCCCTCCTATTTGTGTTTTTGTTTTGGATACATCCATGGTAATTTCATTACAAAGAAGAGAAATCAAGAACGAGTTAGGGTTTCCTTTTGCCTATCTTGTTTTTTTTCTTTACCCGTAATGGGTTTCCACCCTAGAAAGGAATATTTAATTTTTTTCTTGGCATGGTACTTTTTGGTTTATTTTCTAGCCACTTTGTAAGAAAATACAAACTTTTTACGTACTATTTTCTTCCCGAGTTTGACATAGGTGAGTAAGACATTGTGGGTGATTGTTGTTTTTTGGGTTGTTTTTACATTTTCATAACTGGTTTTTCAATAGTGTTCAGATCTGTGAAAAAATAAAGGTGTAAAATGTTTGTCTGTTGTTTTTAACTATGGATGTGCTTTCATTTCACTGTGTACAGGTAGGAGTAGATATTTGTAGATTCCAAGAAAGACACTATCCATGGCTAGGCCAATCCTCTGTTTTAGAACATTAAAAGATTTTGTCTTTTATTCATGTCTATAAAACAAGTGAAGAGAAGGATATAAATAAAGAAATACAGTTGCTGCTAAAAAACGGTTACAGAAAACCATCTAACCAACCAATGTAATATGTTACGCTAACATTCCCCCCCTTATTACATTGTTCGTACAAACATACATTTCCTGATATTGGATGTCCCCCTTAATGAGAACACCGCAAAGAGGGTCTTCACATGAGCATGTGCCTACATGGTCTCAATACACATGGTTTTTCTAAGGTTGACCATAAACCTAGAGGGACAGGAGCACTTTCTGACTATTCACCTCGGTGGTTTTATAGGTTTACCACGAACCAAGAGGATGATACCTCAGTGGTTTTACAGGCGACCACGAACCAAGAGGATTTTACCTCGGTGGTTTTATAGGTTTACCACAAACCTAGTGTGAGTACCAGCTACTTTTTGTGCTTTTCTGTTCCCCATGACACTCTTCAGTTTGGAGGTCCCAAACAGGAAACTATGCACCATCTGCACTTTATTGAACAACCAAACAACATAGGAAAACAACAAACAATACTGACAAATATTCCACATTCACTTCTAAGAATCATAACAATCATGTTCTTAGTTATAGCCACTGATGTTGATTGTCGTTTAGCCAATCTTCAATAGCAAAGGAAACAAATCACTACCATTGGATGTTGCCCTTGACTAAGTCGTTTTCACCTATAATGTGAAATATGAACACTGAGAAAGAAACTGCATCAAGAAACATGCTATCGACTGGATCTCGCCACTTAGACCTTGTTGCACATGGTTCATGTTGCAAGTGAATGTATTCACAAGTGAACCATCTTCTTTTCGAAGCACGACACTTAGAGGATCAATTCAAAATGAAGAACCATTGGCAAACAACTATGCTCCAGAGTAATCCATTTTCAGCATCCGATCACAAAACAACAGAACACGGAACAAAATAGAAACTAAAATAAACACAAACCAAAAATTGAGGAATTTGGTCCTCAATACCTTATTCGCCACAATATCTGTCGGCAGCCTCATCGCTTGCGGCTTGCAAGAGGTCGCTGGATTTCCTCCATCCTCCATTGTCCTCCGTCCTCCTTCGTTGTTGCTTACAGTACTAGAGATGATGTGAAGCCAATCTCATCAACAGCTTCCTCACTCTCATCAGAATCTTGTGGATCTTCTATATGAGCAGTATTAGCTCCATTATGTTTTATATTTCCTTGTAGAACATCTCTTGCTCGGCTATGACAGTTCCACATTGTATGACCTTTCTTCTGACAATAGTGGCATTCAATCTCTTGTTTAGGCCCTTGTTTATTTTTATCTGATCACCTGTGAAATTTTCTGTTTGTGGAATAAAGTGCACTTACTTGTTGAGTATCACCTTCTGCAGCATCGTCAGTTATGCATTTTTCCTCTGCGAGAAGAGCCGCGATCATGTCATCTAAAGATTTAGACTGAATTTGACTGAGAGTAAAAACAACATTGTTGTATTTGGAAGATAGACTGTTTAATAGGATAGCTTTGGCATCCTCGTCTTCTATCACAGCTTTGACTTCTGCTAGTTGTCGGAGCAGAGACCGAAGATTATTAATGTGGCTAGACATAGAAACGCTTTCTTCCATTTTGAATCTATATAACTGAAGTTTTAGGGAAAACTTCGCGTTCATTGCTTTTGCTCCAAATAATTGATTTAAATTATCCCACATGTCCTTGGAAGATTTATTGAGATCAACATGATGGAGTTCAGAATCGGAGAGAGCAAGGCCAATAATGGCTTTTGCTTTATCATCTCTGCACTGCCATTCTGCTAATTTGGCGGCGTCTGTGGGCGTTTTCTCTTTCCCATCTACTATACCCCATAAGTTTTTATGCATAAGTTGCATTTGGATCTTCACCTTCCATGTATGAAAGTTTAACCCCGAGTATTTTTCCAAGTGAATGTCCATAATAACTACTAAAGAAACGAAAAATGGTGAAGTAGAAAGTAAATTACCAGTCAGGACTCTCTGTCATATGTTCTGCCATATGTTCCATTGTCTACTTTCTTGACACCCTTTTCTGTTGGCAAAGGCATGGTCTTATCTTTCACAGCATTCTTTTCGACGAGCCTCCCCTTATCCTCTCTACATCCCTCCGAAAGCCAAGCTAGCACAGAGAAAAAGTTCGACAGATGAAGAAAAGCTGATTGTTCATAATCTAGCGAAAAACAAAGGTATTTGGCTCGCCCATGACAAGTTTGAATACGCGGTTGAAGGTGCACGGTTTCTAGGTAGCCTGCTTAGATGCTCAGATACTTCCTTCTTGGCGGACTTCTCCTCACGGCTCACCAACCGTTGGCTGCTGGCAGCGCTTTGGCGCTTCACCTCCTCCCACGCTTCTGCCCACACGGCTCACACAAACTCCACGCAGGTTTCTTGGCCGAGTTGGCGAGCAAGAGATTTCAGGTGCCTCCTCCCATGCCGTCCAATCGCTTTGTGCTCTGATACCAATGTTTACAGAACATAAAAGATTTTGTCTTTTATTCATATCTATAAAACAGCGAAGAGAAGGATATAAATAAAGAAATACAGTTGCTGCAAAAACGGTTACAGAAAACCGTCTAACCAACCAATGTAATATGTTACGCTAACATCCTCACGATTTCTCTTTGATCAACGATGGTGGATGTAGGAAGTGCGAATCAGGGAATTTTTTCTCTGTGTTGATCTATTATATGATTTACATTTCTATTGATAATGCATTCCCCTTCGTATGAATAAATATATAGGTATTTGTTTTCATCTCACACCGCAAGGCTAAGGATTTGTTTTTCAAGTTTTCATTCATTTGAGGGTTTATAGTCGTAGGCCAAATTCTATCTTCCTTTTTTAGGGTGGTAGGCAAAAGCCTCAGCCTTGATTTCATTTTGTTTTCTCTTGATTTCGTTTTGTTTTCCCTTGATTTCACTCTATTTTCTCTTTCATAAGATTTCCATTAAGCGTCATCCCCTGTTCTTCCCAATGCATACCTGGGTGTGTTTCATCATGGTCAGGAAAATCAAACAGCATAGTAACAAATGCAACATTTATGATAATGATGTATAGTGCTGATGGGACAAGATAAATTATAAACAGAACATGACCTATAAAGAATGTGGTTGAAATAGTATGAACCGATTCATGTTTGATTTATTAATGGCAGTCATATAATGCTATTGCTTTCTACATGTTGAGCTAGAATGCAGGTTACTTGAGCTAAGATGCATCAACGCAAAAAAATAGGTTGTCGTGCTAGTCACTAGTTCATTTGAAGGCGTCGTAGCTATATAGCCAATTGTCATGGAATGCTTTCTAATTTTCCATTTTTTACATTAGTTTCGAATTTGAAAAAGTTTTTGTAGACCTGAAATTCTCATAGACAACATACTATACGTATCTGAAAGAATTCAGATCATTCAAGAATGTTATAGCTCTTGTTGAAGACCAATTTGGGGTATGAGGTATATGTTTTATAAACTTCCAATTACCTCCTTGTATACTGCAACTTCTATACTTGTTTGGAGACAATATCTCTAAACGGTGGTCATATTTTAAAATGACACGTGGATATATGTATATTGATGGGGTCACGATTAGGTAGTCAAATGAACAACCGCCTTAGACCCTGCAGCCCAGGAAATCATCAGCAAAGGACATACAGACACAGTCCATGTGCAGTATGGAAGCCAAAAATCTTATCTTTTTTTCTTTCAGTGAGGAAATTCCAAACATGCAGGAACTACAACTCATAACCTCACTACTAGCCACAATTATGAAGAGATACAATATCCACCCTTACTAGGATGGATCTCAACTGTAATGTCTTATGTGCAGACCCGCGCATGCTCCTAGCAACTCCTTTACTTTTGAGCTAACTATGACTTATATACTTCCATCCTTGAGCTAGCCAAACCTAGCCAGCTTTTGAGATAACAAGCTAGTTCATTAACGAATTTATTTCTTTGTCCCAACACCCATGCATAAACACTATGGAAGGAAAAATGCTTCAGCTTCCATGCATGGAGTGTGCCAACTTCCCATTTATGATACTTAAACTTCTTGTCAGTTACATTGCTCTGAGTGTCAGGGGTGTTAACATCTGACACATGACATTGTTATGGTGCTCGGTGAAAGTAAGATAACATGTGATTGGTTCGGTGAGGCACTTTGTAGAAGAAGGCCGCTGTCCTGCTCCTTACCATTCATTCCACGTCCATGTGAAATGTGTTGCTGCACACAAGGTGTCACTATGCAGTTTCGCAGGATTTTTTTGCACCTTGTAGACGAGGTTTTGAAAAAGTTTGCAAGAACTTCACAGACGTATGGCTTTGTAGACAACATCTTTCACAAACATTCAAAAGAATTTGGAAAACAATGATTGTAGAAATTTGTAGGGATCTTGCAGGAACTGGCAGGAAAATAAATTGTTGTGTACGAACTTGCAGACAATGGGGTTGTGAAGAGATTTGTAAATTTATCCATTCAAGGGTGTTGCACCCATTCTCGCCGAATACGATAGAATTTTACAGGCATTACTCAAAACTTCGTAGCAAAGGATACTTGTGCAGGCATCCTGGAGCTTCGTTACTTCATGCGGTTGCGTAGGACTATGCATTACTTTCCATACTTGTGAAATTGTGCGAGCCTTGTAGAATCTCCCTGACTTGAGGCATGCTGCAGAAACAGGATGTTGTGTATGGTTTCGCAGACTGCGCATGACATCACACACATTCAAAGTGTAATCTTCATCTTTGTACTCATGAACAAAAATAATAGAGTTCCTCAACCATCAAAGGCTGCGGAAACTTCTTATTACTACCACTACTTGTTTTGGGTTATACAAGATTGCTCTTGAATCCAGATGATCCTGCATCATATATGCCTTCTTAATTTCACTTCGTGGGTCAGTTTAGTGACCATTGGTTTTCCTCCGCAATTATTACCTTACTACCTTCTGATGGTGGCTTCTACTTTGGTTTTGAGATGCCTTTTTTAATCATTATTAACTTGGGCATGGTTTCACAGATTGTGCATGACATCACACACCTTCAAAGTGTAATATGCATCATTTTACTCATGAACACAAATACAGGAGTTCATCAACCATCAAAGATTGCGAACACTTATTATAATTGTCTCTAATTTTTTAAAATAATATTGTCACGTCTCTTTCGTGTGAAGAGACTGAAACAAAATAAACATAAGATACGTTCGGGAAAAATTAAAAATGACGGGTGTGTGGGGGAAAGAAATTAGAGTAAATGGAATTAAAATTGCAGGAAATGATTTAGGGAAGTCGATGTGAAAATAATGTGTCACTGAGTGCAGTCTGCGTGATGAATGCTGGCCATCCCTACAAATTTCTTCCAATGGAATCCCTGATAAATATAGTACTGATAATTTATTTTTAGAGGAGATATTAACAAATATTTCCAGCCATAATAATCATTTGTGAAGAGGGAAACTAAAAAATTTCTATAGTTTTTATTTCACTTAAACCGGTTTGATTCCTTATTTTTGTTTTTTCTCCTACTCTTGTTTTTTAGTAAGCATGCATTTACAACTTGGTGTTACTAGAAAATGTAAACTTCAGATCTAGGCGGTTTATGAAATTTATTTACGGTTCAGATCTATATATTATAACGGTTAATGGTTTTCTTGAGTTGATATATGGATTTATTAAGGTTTATTAGCCTTTCTGGTGTTAAATATGGATTGTTAACTTAAAACCCCGACAACAGTGTGGGATTTAGGTTGTTCGACCTTCAGTTAAGGATGTAAGTGGGAAAAGTAAATGGATCTAAACTATGAACAAAAATAAAAACATATAATATAATTCATCCCAAACTCCACTCTTTATTTATTTCTTATAAATCATTACATTGGTCTCAATTACATTCATATTCTTTTCACTCTATCTTATACAATTCATTCCTTACAAAATTCTCTCAATATGGCACTCACATATTCATTTCTTGTGACGCACTCATATACAAAAGGTTAATTACAATAAATATACAAAATACATGACATTCAAAAGTCACTTCTTTTAATTTGTGCCTCTGTTGGCCTCTGTCTCATCTTGGCTCAATCTTTATTCAATCTGTGGCTTTGTGTCCTCTTTTGTGACTTCCTACAGTGTAATGCGACTATTTCTAGTATCTCACGGCTTTACTGCATATTTTGCGGCTTGATCCAACTCTCTGCGGCTTCTTATTGACTTTGGCGGTTGTTTCCTTAACTTCGCGGTTATCGCAAAATTTGATAAATAACCCTCACAACATCATCCCATGACTTAAACTTTGTCTCTTCCTCGAGACAACTACGATGAAGAACCCCGTTATTTCCTCCAAAATTATACTATGTAGGCATCAACTACCGAACTTAGATGCCCGGCATAAGGAAAAATTCCCCTCACTCGACTGGATTTATGGGACACCAATTTTGGGAGGGTAAAGGCATCAACTACCCAGGAACTTAGACGTCTGGCATAAGGAAAGGTTCCTTTGCTCGAATCCCCACGATTGGGTATATGAGATGCCCTACTACCTCTTTCTTTCCTTTAGGGTGGAGCTTGGGGATGTACTTTGTAATTTGTGGGGTTATATTCTTCTCAAAATTGTACCATAAATCAAGATGAATATTAATTTGATTTACCCATTCTTGTAGTTGTGCATTTTCTTGGATCAATGGAAGAATTTCCAAGGGTGGCGGCTTTGCTTGAATTTGATTCCATCTTTGGTGAGAAATTTTAACCTCTTGTTGCATTCTGATTATGGCTTTGTCCATCATATTGTTGCATTCTTGCATTTTTGTGATTTTCTCTGTCTACGTCCTTTGTTTGGTCTGATATGTCTCTGTGAGTTCAGCAAGCTTTGTTCTTTGAGTTCCATCTTTATCTGTACTAATATCATATGTAGCAGATTGCATATTTATTTTTGTTCCAAATTTTCAAGCTACACTTTCTCCTGTTGAGTTTCACTAGGCCACCCTATTGTATATGTGTAGTAGGCCACAACATTTTGTAGCTCTATTTCTAATTTGGTGACCGCAGGACTTGTATTTCTTTCCTTTTATGCTAGTTTTCCACTTGCCGTGGCTTAAGAATTTGTTGTTCATACTCTTCCACGTCATCCTAACTGATTTGATCCTTTTTGTATCCAATTGAATTGCATCTTCTTTCAATATTTCTATGACCACCTTCTCTATTTGCACCTCTATTTGTAGCTTTGATGTAGTATTGATATGTGGCTTTGTAGTTTGGATAGATGAAAGTATCATTCAAATTGTTTCTTTTATCTCAATACATTTTTGCACCCAATCATGTTTAGCACTTTGCTCTAGTAGTTAGCTACAAGTGGTTTTCTGTAAGGGGTTGAGTTTATCCAAGTTTACCTCATATCCTTTTGTGGTTTGTTCTACTACCCCTTGTTGTAATTGTATGGATTGTTCCTTCTTCCTTTGTTGGAATTCTTGTTTGATTCTATCAAAAGAGTCTCTTGATGCTTGAACTAGTACCATTCTTGAAGATGTTTTGTGGCTAATGCTTTGCCGATCTTGTGTTTTTCTGTTCTCCTAGTGTTTTGAGTTTTGTTTTTTCTTTTTCTTTTTGGTAGAAATAGGACGACATGAGGAAAAGAAAAAGATAGAAAAATAGATAGTTGGCAAAGAGAAGATTAAGAGAATTAAGAAGAGTTAGGAATTTAAGAAAATATAACTAAAATGAGGAGGATGGAAGAGAGAGCAAGGTTAGCCGCAGAAAAGAAGGAGTTAGAAAAGAAGGTAGAAAAAAATATTGGAAAGAGAGGAAAGAGCAAAGAAGATGAAGGAGAGGAAGGATAAGTTGAATAAACCTCAGAAGATAGGAAAGAAAGAAACACCCACTTCAAGTGGAGGCTAGCAAATAGCTACCCTAGAAAGGGAGGTAGACATAAAAATTCTAGCTATAATACCTACCCCGGAAGAGACCAACTTGATTTAGTTACCCCACAAGAATCTAATAAGAAGAATATCTATAGATAATCCTATTCAGCAATCAATATCTAGAACAACTATTTTGATGACTGAGTTACAACAGTTAGTAGGAAGTTTGGAGCCAACATTCAAGAAAGTAGTAGGAGAAGAGAATTGGGAAGAAGGAATGACAGAAGGTCCTTTACTAATCAAAGAAAAGGGAGAGGAAGAAGAAAGAGTTAACGAGATAGAAGAGTTAGTTGAAGAATTTAGAGAAAAGATAAGTATAACAGAGAAGAAGGAAGAAGGAAAAGTTGATGAAGAGTTAGAGAAGAAAGATGAAGAAATAGAGAAGCAAGAGAAACAAGAAAAATAAGATGAGAAGAAAAATAAGAAAAGAAGAAGTGATGAAGGGTTAGAGGATAATCTTAGATTTAGAAATAATAAAGGAAGGAAGATATGTGTAGAAAATAATAGTTATGAAGAGTCACCAATTAAAGACGCGCTCCCCAACCACCACACAAGCCCAAAGGAGATGACCCCACGAAACGGTCACCATTCCATGTGCCGCTTGAAACACCTATTCAAAGGATAGAAAAGGGAGAAATCTTGGAAGAAAGATATCACAAATTACAAGAAGAGAGTCAAAAGAGATAAGAAATTGTAAGAGAATTTAGAGAATCTGTTAGGAGAATTATGCTTTGATATCGAGTTATCTAAAGACAAAAGATGAAAGAATAACTTGGTAAAATCCCAGAGTCAAACAAGGAAGGTGAAACCAATGAAACAACAAGAAACTAATCAATCTCAAAGACCTTCTCAACCAGTCGGAAGGATGGCAAAAAAGTCAAATTACGATTGTTTGATTCAGACACAAGCGATGTTCTAGAGAATTTGTTCTTATTAGAGAATCTCTGGAAGAATAAAAAAATCATGGATAATGTTATCAAACTAGGTGAATTCATCGACACTCTGAGGGAAGATGCGTTGAGATGGTATATGAAAAAAATCTCAAAACAATAAGGATTGGGATGCTATTGAAAAATAATTTAGGACAGACTTCCATTTCTGGAAGCACCATTGAAAGGGGTGAGCAAGATGGGAGACCTTATACAGGAGAGAAGGAAACAATTAAAGAATTTAGCCATCAATTCAAAACTACTACCGGGAGTTAGAAGATCCTCTTACGGACAAACAAAGGATTGAGTGGTTCACTTTAGGGCTTCTTCCCTACATTAGAGGAACACTAGATGGACAATAGTTCAAAACACTAGCAGAAATGATAAAAATGGCTATCAGATTAGAGTCCCAACCATGGCGGAGAGAAGGAGAAACATCCCTAAAAACAGAACTAGAGAGAGTACAACTAGAACTAGCAAAATTAAAACTTCAACAAGAAATCCAGAAGAATGAAGGACTTAGGAACAGTTTCACCACCGAGGAGTCACTTAAAATCCAAGATTTGGTGTACAATATGTTGTGTTGAAGGTCATAGTAGAATAGAATGTCCTCACTTAGAGAGTACAAAAAGAGTAGCCACGATTAGAAAATGAGCCTCCCAAAGAGCATCTTCTAGTAATATTTCAGCATTAGAAAGAACATGGTGTGGCATTTGCAGACTATGGGACCAACACATGCAGGATACTTGTCCCTTACTAGAAGTGGCACCTCTAACTAATCAATTGATGTATTGCATTGCATGCGGTTCATATAACCATTACCATCACACTTTCCCCTTTGTAGAGGCATTGGAAGATTTAAAAGATTATAATACTAGAAGAGATATGGCCATGAGACAAACTACAACACCCAATCCTTCCTCAGTAGCACAACAATATGCTTATAAAGCAAACCCACCACCTACACAACCAACAATAACTTCACCTCAGTACTCAAACCAGCAAGGAGGACAACCATAGTTTGGAGGTGGCTATCAGGAAACAATTATAATCTAAATTACCAGGACATATAACAAAGGAGGATACCATGGGGGCTATAGAGGTGGTTTTGGGGAGGATATAGAGGTGGTTATCGAGGAGGATACAGAGGCGGCTATGAAAATTATCAAGGAGGAAGAGGCTACCAAGGTTATAATGATGGAGGTTACCGTGGAGGCTATAGAGATAATCAAGGGGGTGGATACTAATGAACTGCTATAAGTGTGGTCAATATGGACACCTAGCCAGGAACTACACAAAACCCAACCCTTGCAGCTTTTGTCATGAAAGAGGGAATACGCATTCAGTTGTCCTAAAGTTGTGTAGTTCTATAGGAGTGGAGGAACTAAGTCAGAAGCTTTGGGGAAATATGCCCAGAAACATGTACAACATCTTACCAGGATCCCATGGGATGAGGAAACAATAGCAAAAGATAAGGCCACAAGAGCATCTAGCTCAGGTAGTAGACCAATAGAAGAGGATAAGAAGGAAGAAGCAAAAGAGAGTTATTTGGGAGGAAAGCATCCAAAGGAGGCATAAAAATTGAATAACCTAGATACAGAGAATCAGTTACTACCAAAAGTGCCACAAAGAATGAGGCTGCACCCAAAAGAAGAAAATAATCAGGTTACCACAAGAAGAGAATTCTTCTAGTGAAGAAGAATGAAACTTTAAAGAAATTACACCGAGATCTTTATATGAAATAAGTTGAGAAAAGTAAGGCATTGGTACAAGAGGCACAAGCCCAGGAAGAAAAGGAGAAAAAATGTTTTTGTGGAGGAAGAGATCCTTGCTTTAAAGAAATAGCTAAATTAACAATTAACCATGGTCTAGTAGAAAATTGAAACAATTTAGCAAATACTAGAATAAAGAGGAGAAGACTTTTCATGTCTAGAGAATTGAAGCAGGACATAATAAGAAGAAAATAAATGTGTTCCGTACCCAAAGCACCTAGTGGAAATACACAATCTACTTGATATCTTGATATTTTGAGACCACCATCACCACCGTACTACTAGACCTTGGCATGGACGTAAACATGATGTCCAAAACTACTTGGGAGAGGCTAGGTAGGCCTCCTTTGGAACCTACCAGGTACTTTATTGGCTTGGTAGATGGATCATCAAGACAACCACTAGGATCATTGAAGAATGTTGAAGTAAACATCATGGGAATTAAGAAGTAGGTAGCTTTAAACCCTTCTTACAATGTTATCCTAGCTATGGAATGGTTTGTGGATCACAATGGAACACTCAATTCAAAAGAAGCAAAAGTGAAACTCCAAGCGGATGGCATATGTGCACATGTAACCTTACATGTAGGAATGAATGTTGTGTGGGCGAAGAAGTACGGAATGACCGTGAAGAAGAAGACTTTGATGATATTCATGGGGTGTACGCTCTAAATAAGTTTTCCCGTATTGATAGAGAATTCGATCCAAACTTAGAAGGAGAAATCTCGATTAAAAAATAAGCTAACAATGATACTTCAGATAATGCTATTGAAGCTTGATACATGGATTTCTAGAATCACGAACAAGAAAACTACATTATGCAAGAAGAATCCCACCATGGATAATCACTTTGGACAATGATACTACGGATATTGATTTAGACATTTTCTCTCCTGCCACGTGATAGATTTGAAGAAGATGATGGTTATTACTCTACAAAAGAAGAATTTGGATTTGGAGATGATAATGGGTACTATTCTATAGAAGAGGAGTTTGGACTCAAAGATGCTTTGAGGTGTATTATCCTACAAAAGAAGAATTTGAAGACTTACCCATTAAATGCATGTGTAGTTAAGTCGTGGAGCATCCCACCAAACCCTACCAAAGTATTTAGGATTTGGAGACTTAGAAGGATATATTAAGATAATGGAAAGAATATTTCCAAACGAAAAGGCCAGAATGGAAGCCTTGGATGATACCCTAACCATAAATGTCATGGGTTGGTGGGCGGCTCATAAACCAAATATATCTCATTGGAATTCATTGACTACATTGCTTAGAACAAGATATCTGGAGAGTGAGGGTTACTATGCAACAATACCTGAATATACCGATGAGACTGATCCACGAGACATATTCAGACTTGTGAATGACATTGGAAGATATGTGGAGAACATTCACCATTAGTATGGATACAATTGTTTGTATGGACTCTAGGACCCATACCGCGGTCTTGGTATATGCACCAAGAAATCAGACACGAAACAAGGGAGTGGAACCAGATTGTCAAATAATTTTGTCATACATTTAATTTTTGGGATGCAGATCTGAACACCTTGCAAGCATTGCAGAAGATAAGAACTTTCTTTTCTTAACTCTAGAAGAAGAAACAAACCATTATTCAAAAGAAAACCAAAAACTAAAGTACTAGAACCACTAGTAAGTTTACACAAAACTCCAAAAATGGCACGCTGTTTTATAGTAGAAAAACAAGAGAGGGAAGAAAAACCAAAAACTTGAGATACAAAATAATAGAAGGGGAAAGAGAAGTGATAGAAACCAAGGAGGAGGGAGATCAATATTACTATCAACCTTTGAAACTTAGGACTAAAAAGATTGGCATAAATGGAGAGGAAAAATTTGCAAAAATTGGGGATTACTGGTCAGATGAGGAAGTGGCTAAGGTAGTAGAGTTACTACAAGAATTTCAGGACATTTTTCCTAAGGATTTTAAGGAGTTAAAAGGAATAAAAGAAGAACTGGGCACAATGAAGATTCGATAAAGAAGGCTTCAAACCTTTGAAGAAAATACCTTACAGACTCAATCCAAATCTAAAGGTTAAGGTGAAATATGAAATTGACAAAATGTTGAATGCTGGAATCATCAAACTAGTAGAAGATTCAGAATGGATAAGTCCAATGGTTATCCAAAATAAGAAAACTGGTGAAATATGCATATGTGTAGATTATAGGGAGTTAAACAAAGCTTGTGTTCATGACCCATTCCCTACACCTTTCACAGAAGAAGTCTTGGAGAATGTGGCAGAAGGGAAGTGTATTCTTTTACTGATGGTTTCTCTGGTTACCATCAGGTTAGAATTACTTCGAAGATCAACCAAAGACTACATTTTCCATAGAATGGGGTTCATTTATGTACATTGTGATGTTGTTTGGCTTAAAGAATGCACCAGTAGTCTTCAACAGGATAATGATCAATGCTTTTAAGGAATTTATCCATGATTTCTTGGAAGTATATTTAGACGACTAGACAATATATGGACTATTGAAAAATCATATTCAGGTGCTGAAACTAATGTTTCAAAAGTGTAGAGCATTGCAAATATCCCTCAATTTGAAGAAATGTATATTTTTGACACCATTTGAAACATTATTGGGACACATCATATGTAATGAAGGATTGTTAATTGACCTAGTCAAATCCTTAGTGATTGTTAATTTACCGTCACCTAAAACACGAGAAGGATGTAAGAAACAGCTTTAGGGTATACAGCTACCATAGGAAATTTATAAGGAGTTATACAGAAATAAGTGCACCATTGGAAGAACTATTGAAGAAGAGGATGAACAAGCAGACACCATGGTCCAAAGAATATGCTGATGCATTTGAAATTTTGAAGGAAAAATTCTGCATGCACCTATCCTCATTTTTATAGATTGGAAGGTTCCCTTCCATGTTCATGTGGATGCATTTGACATTGCAATTGGTGCAGTATTAACTCAGCCAAGAGACAATATGGACCATCTAGTTGCTTTTGCAAGCAGGAAATTAGCCAAGGTAGAAAGGAACTACTCAACAACAAAGAGAGAAACTCTAAGTATGGTGTATGCTCTATAAAAATACAACTAATAACTTTTGCCTAATTATTTTATATTGTATACTAACCATGAACCATTAAAGTATTTTCTAAACAAACCAAGTATTATAAGAAGGGATTTGTAGATGGTTGAGGCTCTTCCAAGAATTTGACTTCGCTATAGCATTAAGTCGAGTAAGTTAAATAATCGGCCAAACTATTTATCAAGAATAGAGAATGGAGAGGGTTAAGGTCCAATAGATGATGATTTTCTTAGAGATCACTTGTTTAGATTCAAGTAATTCCAAAAGAAATGGATGAGATATCTCAATTACTCACCATAGGAGAATTTCCAGTAGACTACACCAAACAACAAAAGATAAGTTTATTAAGTAGGGACTTCACTTTCTCTTTGATTCAAGGATAGTTATATAAAAAAGGGAATGATCATATTTTAAGGAGAGTATCTTTGGAGCATGAAAGGAAAAATATTTTGATAGAAGCACATGAAGGAGTTACAGGAGGAATGTAGAATAATTTCTACATATTTCAAGGATCTCTCATTTCTGTTATATTTTTGTCATGTCTGTCCCTTTTATTTCAATGTTCATTTGTTCTTTTGGGGCTCAAATGTTGACTAAGTATGAAGTCTGAGCACGAGAGGGCACCCACATGTCCCTTCAACACATATTGAAGAAGGAACAAGGAACCAGGGAACCTCAAAAAAATGTGTGTTGCTTCCATGTGGCAAAAGCACAACAACATAGCCCGAGCGGGTGGAAAAGTCAAAAGGAAAGGAAAAGAGCCCACAAAGCTCCACATGTCTTCCAGGTGCAACTCCAAAGGGAGAAAACAAAAGGCAGCCCCAAATCATCGCACAACCTCCATGTGTCATTCAAGGAAGTGATCACCATATAAAGAGCCAACCAAAGAAATAAAAGGAATCGTAGTTCAAAGCATATTAAATGCAATCCCAAGTCCCAAAGTGAGTAGTTGAGATTCACCGCATGGGTTGAAGATCATGTAGGTAAATAAATAAATGTAGATAGTTGAACTCATGATGGAAGATGCATCGGAGAGTGAGCCATAAGATCTATAAAAGAGGGTCTTGGTGCCAATATATAGATAGAGAAGAAAGGAAGAGGAAGAGCTCGAAAGATTTTTAGGTTCAATAGTTTGTGTTCATCAGCCTTAACAAGGCTCTGTTGTAAAGAAATATTGTAATATGTGTCATTCTTGGCCTTATGTACTATTTTCTCTATAAATAAAGAGTTCTTGTTCTATGCACAAAGAAGTTCACAATACTCTTGGTCTTGATTCTCTTCTGTATGATTTTATTCATTTTGATGAATGTTTAAGTTTCTATTGTGTTATACGCCCTTAGATATTTACATAAATCTATTCATTTGCAAATGGTTATGTTTCAGTTCCTTCTAGCCTTTGATAGTACAAAATATCTCTAAGAGGGTTAATCATGCTCAATGCTCCTTAACTAGTTTATTAGTTATTTCGGTTTCTATCTTTGTGCTTTTAGTAAATTTTCGGCACATCACCTTAGTTAGGATTTTCATTCTGTTTTCTCTCTAACCCTCACCTCAACACAAGTAGAGAAGAGCCAACTTCTATAAAATCTGGAGGTTATCTTAGGGGCCAAGTCCCACATCTCTAAGATTTCCCATGAATTTGATGGTTCATCTGCAAAGATAATTGTCAACAGTTTTCCTGGCATGCCTGTGGGACAAGCATTGAAAGCTTAAACTTCAAATATTGCTAAGTTTGGTGTGTGACGTAGCAATTCATAGCCTTTGGAGGCTCTGTAGTAACACATCTGGTGACTCTATTTAACATCTCAACTTGTCTCTAGTATTGGTGGGTTAATCCTTTCTAGTTCATGAGAAGGATTCAAACAAGGTCTAGAGCAAGGGAAGAAGGTACATTTGAATATATGTAGTTGTCCCCAGGAAGAAATAGAAGAGGTAGACAGATTCAAAGATCTTCATCTCCTCCAAAGTGGACTCTTTCAACACCTCCACCTGGAAGGCCCTTCTTACAATCCACTAGAGTTCTTAGGCTTATCATAATGGCTCATCAACCGCCCCTCCTCCGAGAAAATTTATCTCATGGAATCAAGGAGTCCACTCATCTTACCAGTACATCCCATGTCATGGACTCCCGTCCTAGCAAATGTGATGAAGGCACTACCTAAATTCAGCAGTGAAGACTTTAAGACCCCAGAGGAAAATCTTCAAGATGTTGCGAGATATACACAGTACATTATATCACGAGAAATATGTTTCCTTAAGGTTATTGGTTGCCTCATTTAAGGGGAAATACCTTGACTAGTACTGATCCTTGACTCCTAACTCCATTGGTACTTAGGATCAGTTGGGAAATGTTTTCATTAGAAGATTCGAGAAAAAAAGGGAGATAGATATTTACTCTTACAACAACTTATCAACATCAAGAAAGCTCCGCAAGAGCCTATGACTGACTTTAATACTAGATTCTATAAGACATGGAAAATGATTCTAGTTCTAGCTAGGCCACCAACAGTATGGATATTATCTTTTATTTAAAACATCTGAATTTAGATATCTTTTTCATGATGCGATCGTTGGGAGGAGATTCTTTGCCACAAGCATATGATATTGCAGTCCAGTGAGAACAATTTGATAGATGTTGGTAAACTTCCCCAAAGGTCCATTTTCTAGTATATCTAGAGATACCCCCTTCCTCGAGGCATAGGAATCAAGATCTACTCAAACTCCTACATCAATATATAGCTACCCATCCCCAAAGGATCCACCGCCTCTCTGAAACAACACCACCACCATCATCTTCTACAGAGATGGAGGAATTAAAAAATATTCGTAGGAGTTTCTCTAATAAGATAAATAA